>OX122925.1:1440000-2670000 GCA_944738685.1 Synanthedon myopaeformis
AACATAATAAACTGATAGTTTATTCAAATTTCATCCAAATTCGTTTATTATTATTAAGTTAAGAGTAACTTTTCGCATTTATTATATTAGTAGAATGATAATTTTAATAGATTCTCATAAAGAATTTCATAATTAATTAATTAATTAATAATGGACTACGACCAAGGAGAAATTCAAAGATACTTACAATGCTTGAAATCTCTCCATGTCGGAAGACACGAGTAAATTTCCTAAGAAGTTCTCTAAATGCTGCCCCTTCTCCTTTTTTAGTCTATGGGTGACCGACTGGTAAATGTTGGCCAAATCCGTACTGTTAGCGTTGAGCGTCGACGCCTGAACGACCATAGAGAAGTCACCGTCCACCGTCAGAAACAGGTGCAGCAGCTCACTGCTTTGCAATAGACTTTTTTGGAGTAGTCTTTGCAGAAAGTCTTCATATTTGTAACGTATTGTTTCCAGTGGGCTATTGTCTCTGAATAATAGAGAAAACTGTATGAGCTTTCTTACTATTTTAGAACCTTTATATTTATTGCTAACAGACAAAGATATCGAACACGATAAAACACCTTATTCGAAGATTTTCGTCTTTTCTCCACTTACGCCCGTTTTCAATAACCTATCTATCCATCGTTTTGCCTTACTACAGTAACAACTTCTATCTACTGTCACGTTTTTCCATTTCAATAAACTACAGATAGATAGCAAACTCTATCTTCAGTAGTTATCTATCCATCGGAGTGCTTACTGTTTACTGTGGATAGAATTTTGTATGAGATATCTGCTTTGTGCATTTCTATAATGTTTTGACAGCTAACCTCGGATAGGTCAAGTTACTGTAGTTAAAGATTGGTAACTTAATATATTGGTAACAGTAACAATTTTATTTAAGTCCATTTTAGTAAGTTTTTTTTATTGCTTCATGGTAAATATGCATGCAATGGAACGTACGAGAGGGCTAGAGATATATCGCCTATCGCCTTTTAGCAAAAGAGAGATAGCTGTTACTGGAGCTTGTGAAACCCAATTTGAAGATAGATAAAAAGTTACTGCTTATCGCAGATAGCTATCTATCCGTAACCAGAGATAGTTTATTGAAAACCGGCGTTAGTGTAGAATTTGTAGCATTTCTTCGTGATGTGATGTTTACATAATCATTATTATGAGCAGCCCGTCTGGCGGCAGTAACCACCACCTTACAGAAGATCACTGTGAAATACCAGCTTGTGTGCAGTTGTGTTTCGGTGAGCGAGTAAGGGTTGCCAAAGCCCATTTCCTTATCTCTTCCTAATCATTAATTCTACTATGCTCTGCGGCGTTGCTTGTGTAATAGGCGACGGTAGCCACCTACCATCAAGTGGACCGACAGCCTGTCTGTTGACTTTAAGTCAGTTATATTAATGATTCATTGTTCGCGACATATCGATGGCTAGATGTCGCTATTACAAAGAACAATGTATTGGCGGCAATGAAGGATTGATAAATTAATTTCTTGATCAAGAGATTTTATCTTTGTTAAGGGTTTTATCGTGTCTTCTTCTGTCAAGGCTTTTTATACATGGATCAAGATAGGTTATTTGGTAACTCATTTGCCTACATATAAATAGATCAACCGAATCCAATACTATTCATCTGTCATTCATTCATTCATTCATTCATTCATTCATTCATGTCATTTATTCATAAGCTATCGCACATTCATTAAGAATAATTGCTGCCATCAGAGCTAGAATATGTAATAACCCGTTTACATATGGCCTATTTCCACGGCCATGTGCAGGGACATGGGAAATAAAATGGGCAACGCGAGTATGTAAACAGGTCCGCTTCCGTTGCCGCTGTCGTTGCCGCTCGCGTTGCCCGGCTATCCCTCGTTGCCGTTTTTCGTACGGACATAAGAGGGCCGGCAATGCGAGAGAGAGAGAGTGTTTACTTGCTGCTCTCTCGCTCACTTGCACTCGACGCGCGAATGGATTGCAACGCCATATGTAACGGAGTTTTACCTTCGCGAAGGCAGAGGCAGATCGTGAAGGAGACGCTCGCCGTGGTATTCGTGCAGCTTGTGACGCAGCAAGTGAAAGTCGTTTTCGCTGCGCTCCAACGCCCACAGCCTAGCGCCCCCCGCTCCGCCTGCGCTGTGAACGGCCACAGTGAACAGGCGCACGGTGCCTCGACGGGGCAACGCCTGCGGTCGCGTCTCAACATTGGTCAGAACGACCTTGTATGTGCTCAAATCTTCCGCAACCACACTGTCCAAGTACTTCAGAATGTCAGTATTGTCCGCACAATCCGCTTCGCTCTCGGCGCAATTCTGCAGCACGTGACCGTCCAACGTTTGAGTTTTGAGAGCGCTCTTCGCTTTGCTGGTCATCTTTATTGACGATTTCTCTTGTAATCTGAAATTTAAAAATAGCAATATAAGCGTTATATTAGCTGACAGCGTGCACATTTTAAAGTAGCAATTCAATATAGAACTATAGTCTGTTCGCGTTAAGAATGCAGTGAGTCATCAGTGCAACGATAGTGTAAAGGTGTGTTCACTGTGGAGTTAAAAATTAAACAGATTATTTTTTAAAACATATAATCTATTTGGATAAAAATTAACTTAATTGTCTTAAATAAAAATAAAGCCCTTATCAATATATTTTAATCAGTGTCAGTGGAATCTCCCTTCGTGTTTATTATAGTATTAAAAGTATTTAAATCATTGTAACCAAAATGTCGCTACAATATATAAAGACAAAAGCGACATTATTCCGACAAAGCTGCATAAATAATGCACAATCTAAAAAGGTTCAAATTGTAATCAATTTAAACTATAAAATTCGATAAACAACCTGCTACACGTTACTGACCTTTTGACCATGTTTTTATGAAATCCGGTGGGCATTTTTGGTCCTAGAGTCAGTTGATAAAACTGAAACGAAAGAGTTTCAATATATACATAATAAAAATTGAAGAAACGATTGCATAATATATTATCTATAATAATAATAAATTGTTTACATCTTCACTGTGCATAAACTTCGGCAACATGATCTTCTCGAGAGTCGCTTGCGACTGTCGCGCCGCTTCGAACAATGGCCGACAATTTTGCAATCTGCATACACACACAAAAAACGATTCTATTACAATCCACTAAAGATCATATTTCGTTAATGTCAATAATGAAAACTAGTAAAAAAAATTTCAAAATTATTACCTTTTAACACTATTTGGTCCTTTATTTAATATCTGTGCAAATTCAATGGCTAACTCCGACTGCATTGGCACCTTAAAATGTGTAATAATAATAATAAAAGCCTTTTATTCAGACACTTAATTTACAATGATAACTTCTTATTTGGTGGCTCCGGTGAACCACTGACATCGACAGCTTGGTCTTATTGCCCAACTTTGGCAAAGCCTCCTCCATGTCCTTTCACTCCGTCTCCGTGCTCTTCTGGTCTATGTTTTTCCTGCTACGGTCCTTATTTCGTCTTCCCAACGTTGGTACTGTCTACCTAGTTTCCTTTTTTCATTCCTTACCACATACTTACTCCACTTCTCAATACCTCTCATTGTGTGGCCCATTCATATCTATATAAGTTTTTTTGATTGTCGTCGTTAAGTCTTTTATTTTCGTGAGTTTTCTTATATTTTTATTACTTATTTCTGTCAGATTTCCTTACATTCAACATAGAGTATGTTGAATGTAAGGAATCTCTCCTCTCCAATGTCAAAGGAAATAGAGACTAGGATCGGAAATGAATGGAAGTGTTAATGGAGTCTAAAGGAAGTAATGAAGAATACAGAAACTAAAATTTCCATCAAATCTAAATTGTACAAAACGAGAAATTCATCTCATTAAACAATACGAACAAGTTCTAAATGAGTTAGTTTCTCATTGAGTCAACTCTATTCGTGTGCCTATTGAAACAAATCCCATCTCTAAAACAGGTCAGTGACACTATTTGTTTATCTTTTTGATCATTCTTAAAATAATTGACTTTAAAATATAAGTATGAACTATGAAAATACATTCGCCCACTAACCTTTACATCATTCTTCTCGTGAATGTATCTAGCGTACATATCGCACGCCTCCTTGTGTAATAATTCCAAGTCGGCTTCACTTAGATCCGGGTTAAGGATTTCTGTTTGGAACGACTCTGGAAATACATTAACTAATGAAAGAAGAAATTTTCTCCGATTTTTCCTCGGACGAGAATATTTTCACAATAAATAATAAGTTCACCGATTATAAGGGCCAGCGCAGACGAGGCAAAGTTTTCGGGGTACTTATTGCTTGTCAAACAAAAATATAGATATATTTATGTTATTATTTTGACAAAATAAATCACAACTGCATCGAATAATGTAATAACGAGGGAAGCACCTAGAATATTTGAATGTGAAAAATTATTATCAAAATAATAAATGAACTATTAAATTTTCATGTTTAAAGGACAAATAAGTCTACGTGTAACAACCCCAAGTTCAAATAAAATACTTTTTTTTAAAATTTCATGTATTTTTTTTTTGTCAATATCTCAAAAGTATACTTATAGAAAATTTTGGTTTGACAACGACGATATGTATGACATGCATATAGAAGATATATAATTTATAAAATTACGCGGACGAAGTCGCGAGTGAAATCTAGTACGCGTACAAATGGATTTACAAGTGTATCCAAAACATTAGCATTTCTAAACAAATGTATATACGTCAATATCTTCATGTGTTTTCTAGGTCGTCCATTATGCAATTGTAGTCTAATTACTTGTTAATCTTTCAGGCAAATCGATTTTCCGAACAAGCCTTGAAGTTGTATCGCTTTATCTTTATTAATGTAAAACAACAGCTGCTCGCTAAATCATTTGTAAGAAATACAAAGTTATCAAGGTCACCAAAGTATTGTTGCAGATTAGTATTAGGAATCGAATTTGACGATACAAAAGGCAACTATTTGTTATATTTTTATTTTTTTATACAAAATAAACATTTAAAAATAAAATAATATATATAAACATGTCTTATTATATTCATATAAAACGAGCGACCCGCTCACGGTTTCGTCCGGGGTGCAATTTTTATAAATTTTTTATAAATCCCTCATTCCATGTGTGAAAACAAAACTCTATATGTGAGTTCAAAACTAGAGTTTTTAAAGCGTACATAAACCAACATTAATATATAAAAGAAGAATATGTGTCCTTTATAATAATAAAAAAGAAAAATTAGCAGGATTTAATAGTTTTGCAGTAAGAAAAGCACATTTGCTTATTCGTTTCGGTGAGTAGGTACTATTTATCCTATCTATCAGTGACGACTTTCACTTGGCGGTTGTTGCATATGTTTCTCTAGGCGACGTAACCATCGGACATTTTTGTTTTCATTTTGAAAGAGAGATAATTTTGAGGTTTAAAAACTAGGGGTTCAATGAAGACACAATGGTGTTTGCACTTACTGATATCCTTATAGAACTGAAGCAAGTGCATATGGCTAGTGGTTTTCATGTACTGCACGAACGCATAGAAGTAACCCTGGTCTTGGATCACGAGGTCCAAATCTATCCGGAGCAATTTGCTCCTTTGTACGTACACAGAGTCCGTTTGGCGTGCAAATGTTTCTAGAAATTCTACCTGAAATTTTAACACGAGCAACATGCATTTAAAAGTCCACATCCCAGTTTCTTTTTCTTCATAATATAACTGTTCACAATTGAACTCACCTTATAGTTGGGCGTAGTGGGCAGTTGCGCCATTGTCTCATCGCCCGTTGCTAACACTATGAGCGTGTTCAGTATGTAAGGGTCGGCCAACACGTCGGTCAGAGACAACAAAACCCAACCGGCGAATATTTCTCTTATCAACACGCGAAATACACTGAAAACAGACATTCTACGTGCCAACTAATCAAGTTTCGCTTGTCGTTCGGGTAGCCCGTCTGGCGACAGTGACCAATCCCTTACAAAAGACCACTGTAAAATAACAGCACGATGGGTAAGGGATGCCGGAACCAATTTTCCCTATGCCTTTCTAATCCTTGCAGCGCCTGTGGCGTTTCTTGTGTTATTCGACCTTAACATTAAAAAGAAAAAACAAATTTTTAAGACAAATGTTACTGTGGAGCAACAATAGAACTATTTATTTTCAATTAGTTTTTCAATTAATGAGAAAATCAAGCAAGTGCATGAAACAGTTTTTTTTTTTAGTTTTACTACGAGAAGGAAATCTTGCATTAGCTTTTCTATGTGTCTACATGAGGATGATGAATCTAGACCCCATTATCCTCATGACACACATACAGACATACATACATAATGCGATGTATGAATATTACTAAGACCTAACTTCGTAAATTGTTTATTGCTTTTGGTCCAGGGACCGTTGTCATACTGAAAGCAATAGGAAATCACACACATTTTTAAAACGTGTTTAAAACTAATAGTTTAAGAACTCAGGTTTTCTAAAAAGCTTTATCATTGAAATCAAGTCATCAGTTCTATTAACAAATATTTATTTTATAAACACTTTTTTTCTGACTACATTTTACACTCTTTTCCAATTACATCCGATTGCTTATCGAGTGCACAAGTATGGCTAAAAGCGACCATTATCTTTCTACTGTGAACCCGTATGGTCCTTCGAGCCAGATCATTTGGTGGAGTACTTACGAATTGTTCACCTCCGAAGTTTTCAAGAGGTATGGCATGATTGCGTTGGTTATACACCTGAGGTATTTGAGCTCCGCGTTTCGGTTGGCGGCTGCCGGATGCACCGCCATCTTGCTGTCGAGCAGAGGCGCGCCCGGCGACAAGTCCGCGCATACTGTATAGTGACGTAACGCGCACGGGATTAGACGCTCCGTTATAAAACGCGAGTAATTTATCTGAAATTATCACTTCGATGTCATCTGTCGGCTGACCACTGTTTGCCTTCAACTAATTCAGTCAATCTTACTCCATTCGAATAGTAAAAGATCATTGTTGGTTATTGCAAGGCGAGGTTGATTTGCATACATATATTTACGCTAGGTTGGCATATGACGTTTTTAAATTCAATTACAAGACAACTGATGGGCCAATAATAAAGCAACAGTAAATTATAATTAAATACAATAGTGCAAAAAGTGTAACTTAACGATAAGTTTACATTTGAAGCTTTTGAAGGTGACACTTTTTTTTGCACAAATTACATACTTGAAAACCATCACTATGTACTTCAAGCAGTGGCAGGACATACTGGGTTTCGCAGTCATTTTGGGCTGCCCGTCTGGCGGCAGTATCCATCTCCTTACATAAGACCACCGTGAAATAACAGCATATGTGCTGTTGTGTTTCGGTGAGTGAGTGAGGGATGCCAGTGAGCATTGCCCTTTCCCTTTGTGATCCTTAAATGTAATATGGTCGGCGGCCACTTGCAACGTCTGTTGCATTGCTTGTGTTAATAGGAGACATCAAGTGTACCTTCATTCTGTCTGACGACCTTCAAATAAAAAATATTATATAAATGACTATAGGCAACTTATTAATAAAAAAATATGTGACCATTCAAACCTTTACGGCTCTTCTTAATAAGCAAGCCGACGCGTATCGCAGTTGATGCCTCAGTTCATCCACAAAAAAAGGTTGAAGAGTAATCTTGCTATACCACGAATTTATAAATTGGTCCAAGATTGTATTGTAGAACTAAAACAATAAAGAAAATAGGTTACAAAAAAAAACTGATAGGTATATAAAGTCAAAAGGATTTATTAAATTAACAAACATGTAGCTTGAATCAGTTCTAGTATATATAAAAAAAATTAAAGTTATAAAACTTGTATTGGAATATTTATGTATTACATTATATGTAGCTGTTTTGAAAGCATACAGTATGACTGTTTTGTTATTATTAATTAATAAATCGAATCAAATAATGCCTATAATAACTTAATAAATAAAGATGTGGAAAATAATTATTTTATCAGTATAAATAAAACTTTAACCCACAGTAAATTGAAATATAAAAGGAGCCATTATTATGACTATTATTGTTCATTGTCTTCTATTAGTCATTTATGTTCCAACGTTTCAACGATGATGAGTGTTTTATAAGAAACTAGCTTTTGCCCGCGACTTCGTCTGCACCCCTTTTTCTTAGATTTTAAAACATTGATTCAATCTTTATTGCTTATATATTTTTGTCTGGTGTTAATTTCTTATTATAATTCATTAATTTTTTATTATTATTCAAAATGTATCAAAAGAAATTGTTAGCCAATTAATTACAAGGCATTAATCACTTTTACTGATAATTGAAAGATACTGTTTACACAAATAATAAGATTTATAGATATTTCCAAGAATTACAATGTATTCAATAAATAATTAGCATAATGAGGACAGAATTAATGATAAAATGTGGAATAAATATTTCAAATTGTAAATTGTAATGGTGTATTTAAGTTTTACATGTAGATGATAGATTTTTAGCTACAGCATCAACCTGTATCCCCCGATTTTGTTATTATGAGTATTCTGAATTGCCTCCCACTATGGAAGCAAATTTAAAGACATATTCATGTCAAAATATATGACACAAAAGAACTTATTTCTGGACAGTTATTAATGTGGCAATTCCACTCAATTTTTATTGACAATAAGATTTACTCTTTTAAATTGTTATAATGAGAAAAAATACATTTAAATCTTTATTATTTAGATAACTCTCAACAACTATGTATATTGTAGTGTTTAACATTGCATGTTAACTGTATTTAATTTAACATACAGTAGAAATATATAACAACTTGAGTTATAACTATAGATCTATTGCGACTAAATTGCAATGTCACTGCCAAATCCCTTCAATCAATTAATATGGCTTATAATGACTACTTAAGTGTTTATTACGACCTGTTTTTTTGGTCCCTTGAATGTTGTTACAACTGATTTTTACTTGTAATTTATAAAATTATATATTAAAATAGATTTTGAAACACACAATTATAATACTCACATCCTCTATAGCTTGATCAAGCTGTTTGTGTATTTGTAGGCCAACCCAAGGCTCTGTAAATGCTGTCGAATCATGTCTTTGGCATTCCTTGGACCCACAAGCAAAACACCCCTATTTCAAAATAAACTTTTTAATATTTTATATTATTTAAAAATAAATAGTCATTTGGGCAGCCCATCTGGCGGCAGTAACCACATAATAGCATATGTGCAGTTGTGTTTTGATAAGTGAGTAAGAAAAGCCAGAGCCTTTCCTAATCCTGTATTCCTTTACTGTGATCGGCAGTGCATTTGCTGCACCTGTGCCTGCGTGCTGGTGTTATAGGCGACGGTAGCCACCTACCATCAAGTGGACCATTAGCCTGTCGATTTAACTTAAGATAATAAAAACTTAATTACTTAGTTATGGTTTTTATGTAGAGTAATAATGACAAAGAAGACCGTCAAGTGATAAAGACTTTGTAATTAAGTAATTGCTGTTGGTACGCACGATAATAACTAATACAAATAACAATGGATAAAACAAAGAACTTTTTATGAAAATGTTATTATTCTTACCTTAGGAGTGTCATTGTTTTTAATATCCTCAAGTTTATTTTTAAGTAAATGGCACTTAAATTGCTTACTGTAAATGTACAATATACCAGTATTTATTCCATAATAGCAAGCCAAACATCCCAACACATAGCCAAAACAAATAGTTGCAAAGTGAAATCTGTAAAAAGGAAAATCAGGTTATTAATTTGTCGCACGCGCGCGTATCTTTTATAAAATTCTAGGATGTTCTACCTATAAAAATATAAAACAGCAAACGATACAACAACTATGGAAACGTAAATAATGTAATTTTTATTATCAATTTTTTCGGTAAAGTTCGTTTGACATCTTTCAGTCATGGTTAAACGCACACATTTAAACTAAACTCAACTAAACGAATATTACTGACTTACTGACTGACTGACTGACTCTGACATTCCATCTCAATTCAATAATATAATGAAAGACGTTAGCAGAGTTGCCAATGCTTTTCTTCTAAACTCCCCTAAGGCCTACCCTATATTCGGATAATACTCTACAATAAGGACAAAGAATAGATACCTACTTCATAAATTTAATTTGTGTATTCCGTAATATTTAATTTACATTTAAAATAAAAACTTCAATAACATTCTTGATTAAAAATTAAGTAATATATTTTACTCTTGAAGTCTCTAATTTCTAAAATCTTCCAACTTTTTGTTGGAGACATCAAATTCCAAACTTATGACTTATGGTATCTCAATTAATTCTTTCTCTAGTAGCCATTAACGCTACAACGCTCATCGGGTTTAGACTATTTCTCTTTATATTGTTTTAGAATACTGATTCGCCATCATCGTTTTTCCCGGTCATAATTTATCCACCACTAGACATATATCTCTACTCAAGAACCTTCCATCCCCAAAGGCCGTTGGCTCTTTGTTTTATGCGCCCCACCCACTACTTACCACTAACTAATCCGCTAAATAATATTGGTGACTTTCGTTTGTCTACGGATCTCTTCATACAATAACAATAACATCTGTTATTGAGATGGGCACAACAAAGACATTATTATTAGATATAGTTTTCGTCTTATCGCTATTAAAGCGCAGCATTTGGGAAACACGGTTTAGTTTAGGTCATCGAGCCTAAGATCAGTTGAGGTGATTTTGTATTTTATTCCCTGCATAGATGAACTTTCAATTATTATTAATATAACAAAAACACTTAAAATCTTTGAATTAGAGAAAATTTGTAAATAATTTGGCAACTCCGACTTTTACTGATGGTAGGAAATGTAGGAATTTAAGAATCAAAAAATAATAGTTGGCATCCCTTGTATTTATACCAAGTATCTTCTATGTAGTTTGTGATTGATATCAAGATACCTACATACAACACGGTTTTTTATTTAGGTCCTATCACAGCTAAATGAGACAAAAAAAATAGAAGGGATAAATTTGAATAAAAACAACATTACATACTATGACCATATTACTTTACTGTACCTACGCAAGACCTACGCTAGATTTTATATTTTTATAAAGTTACTCAGTAACCAAGCCACATAATTGAATTGACAATCAATTGTGAAACCAGTAACTAATATTATAATCTGTGTGTGAGTGAAACGTTCTAAAACTATAGTATGTACTATATACTAAAACTATTTTTCTTGTATTTTTCTTTTGTTTAGTTAGTTGGAATAGTTAATAGCTTATAATCATTTTGCATTGCATCACGTTTGTAATTTTTTAAAAACCCTTTTAAAAGTTTTATAAAAAAGTAGTAAATTTTGGATCAGCAATAGAAAATAAAAGAAGCCTTACATAAAAAATCACGGTTTCAAAACACTTTTTTAACCTCATTTGTGTTAATTTTCAAAAATAAATTTATAACAATTTTAATAGGTCTTGCTTTCGATTTTAAATTTTATAAAAGATACAATATAACAATTAAATTGCAAATTGTTCACATTGTAAAATATTCTTTTGAGTTTTGGTCTGTTACATTAGTTATTATTATTTATTAGTGTAGTGTACCTACTAGAAGAGATATTTTAAGGTAAGATTTTAAGGAAAATTAAACACACTAACAGATAACCTTTCGAATAAACTAAACGGAAACAAATATTACATAATTAAGGCCCAACTGAATATACTAAAACATGTTAAAGTTCCAATAATCACACGGCTCAAGGCTATTATAATAAGAGGAGTTGAACTAGTCAACAGTTCAAAGAGTTCATCATTATCACTTTTAATAGCGGATAACGTCCTCATCTAGTGTCTTGTTTGTTCATATAACGTAATCATTGTTATCTACTTGCGTAATTTATTTCATTGTACTTTTCATATTATACACTTATTTCATCTTACAGGAAGGTAATTTGATATTGCTAGTTCTCCTTACTTTTTACTCAATGAATTCAATTCTTATATAATCTTTAATTTTTAGTACAACAGTTTTTTGGCTAATATAATTTTTCCAATTTACAGGTTAAGATGGTGCTACAAAGATATTTATGTCAAGCCACAAAACGATATATATCCCGTTGCGGTGTTCTAAAACCAAATAAGCAGACTTATTGCGAGATAAAACACAGATACAGCACTGCGCCAAATAGAAAGTTTACAGATAGACACGAATGGATCGTTGTCAATAAAGACATAGGCACTGTCGGAATAAGCAGTTACGCTCAGGAGTCTCTCGGAGATGTTGTGTTTGCCCAACTCCCCGATATAGGAAGTGCTTTGTCGGCAGGCAGTGAATGTGGAGCCCTAGAAAGTGTTAAGGCAGCTAGTGAAATATATTCTCCAGTTAGTGGAACAGTGACCGAAGTCAATAAGGCTGTCGAAGACAAACCTGGTCTAATAAATACATCGTGCTACGAAGAAGGGTGGCTGTTCAAACTTAAGCTGACCAAGCCAGAGGAACTCAATGACTTAATGATAGAAGAACAATATGAGAAGTTCTTAAAGACTGATGTGGAAACGAACCATTAATTTTTGTGTTTTTTTATTTTTTTTTTTCCATAACTTGTTACTTATGTTTTAGTTGATTAAAAAGAGAAAGTAATAAATATTATTGTGGTATCCTTTTAAAAATATGATGTTCAATACTTCTGGCCAAGATACTAAAATTGGAATTGAAACCAAAAAAAAAAGCTAATAATTTTAAGTGTTAAATATAAATAAATAAATCTTTATTTTCACAAACTACATGTTGGTTCATATACAGCAGAGTCCTACCCTACAAGGGCATGCATTTGCATATATTTGTATTTTATTGTTTGATTAAATCTATTATAAGTTTTCTAATAACTGAATATGTTTTATTCTAATAAATATATTATGAGTTAATGCGCTATATGGTGCTTTACTATAAAAAACCTTAGTCATAACAGAAACAGTCTAAAACCATTCTATCAAAGTTGTTGTAAATATGGGATCCGGCAATTCCTTTGTATTATTGGGTAGTTTATTATATGTTTTAATAGCCTTTTCATACCTAATCATTTTTATTTTAATATAGTTCGTCTACAATTTGGTCTTTGCAATGAATTATTTTGGATCCTATTTCACTATCTATACAAAATTAGCTGTTGCACGCGACTTCATCCGCGTAACTTTACAAAATACAGCCTATGTTAGTCGCTAATAATGTAGCTTTCTATAGGTGAAAGAATTTTTAAAATTGATCCAGTAATTTTTGAGTTTATTCATTACAAATACAAATATCTTTATAATTGTTGGAGTTTTCATTGGGATCCCTAATTATAATTATGTCCCTAATTACATGGTAATTATATGTTACTTAGTGATAATGTAACATTCTACTGGTAAAAGAATTTTTAAAATTGGAAAATCTATACAGTAGTTTTTGAGTTTATTCATTACAAACAAAAATAAAAATCTTTTCTTTTTGTAATACGAGTAGGTATAGATAATTTGGATATTTTCTAACATACACTTTTTATATACTTACAAGAAAGGTAAGGAAAGTATATGTAACTTTTTATATAGCGGAGACAACTCTCCATTTTTATCAAGCATTACTTTTAAATGTTTTATACTTTCAACTCCTTAATAATTATAGTTTATGAAAAAATATTAATCTTTTCTCTTACTATAAATGGATTGTCATAATTAAAACAACAATTAGTGCATTATAACTTTAATTAAGTGCTTTATAAATGTCACAAATCATACAAAAAAATATTACTTTGGTTTACATAAGGACTGGATTGTTTTGTTTGTAATCACCTAATTAACCTAAATTATCACACAATTTTTATGACTTTCATTTACAACCATCATTACGCCTACTATTTTACACGATTAAAATATTTTAATGTGTATTAGACAATATAGTCATGACTATGTTTATCTAATAAAATTTACAGGACAAATTATGGCAAAAATATTGTACTTACTTGAACTGTTATAAAATAAAATATAAAAGTAGGTATTTGAAGAGTGAGAAAATATTGTCATTTAAGTATGAAAATGAAAGACATAAATAATATTAAAATAAATTGATTACAAAATTCTTAGTTATTAGTGAATTCATATGTGCGAAATATCTACTGACATGGCAGTGTAGTTTTAATCAAAAAAGTTGATTTTTAATGAATATTATAACTAGTCAATCGATCGAAAGTTATTAAAATTTGACAATTTTTTTTTTTTGGTTATTTGAGCAATTTTTAAAAAGTAATATTTGGATTTGTTATTAATAATATATAACTTATGACTAGACTACAACAAATTGGCAAACATGTAATCTCACTCAATGTTAAATACCATACAAGTATCACAAAAATGTTACAAATCAATTATTACAGACCGCTGAAAATATTTTGTTAAAAAAAATCTAAATAGGTAATAAATTCTACCTAAAATTAATTGTATATGTATTGTTGATCTATACAATGGACATTTCATTTGATTATTATCTTATTAATTAACAAATATCTAAGAGAAAATGTAAATTCCTCAATTTCATAATTCAAAAATTGTAAAATAAAATTGTACAGCTACATTTGTACTCAAGCAAACTACGTCGTCTTATTCTCAAAAAAAGATGCGACCATTTCTAGTTTTTTTTTTTTTTAATTTAAATTCTTCATCAACACAAACGAGCCATTGGTTTTTCAATTTTACGGTGAATCTTCGATATTAAGCTCATGTATGTGTTTTGATGATAAAAATGGAATAAAAATATCTTATCAATAACTAGTTCACAAAAAACTGGCACACAATAAAATTGCACCTAATCTTATAATTAGCTATTTACCTTATAATCCTACATTTTGGTAGTAGTAACACATCTAAATCGCTGTCTGACTGTCTGTCTGTTTCTTCTCTAACATCTTTTTCAATTTATTTTTCTTTAAAAGTAATTATTTGGTCAAAAGCGACCAAGAACTATATCCAAAGCGTTTGCTAGGCTTTCTGGTAGTACTGGCATAGTGCTATGACACTATGCAGAATAATCTATCTATATAATATATATATATATATATCCAATGAGTCTAAAAATTCAATGAGCTAACAACACAATTGTCCGCAATATATATTTTATATATATACCTACAATAATTTGTAAAACTATAACATATTTATAATGTATTATTATTAAACTCAGTGAAATCACGCGACAACCCTAGGGGCAGGTTTAGATGCGATCTTGTACGTCCATTTGACATTGAACGGTTTGTCCAAAGACAGGTTGACGTCGAAAACTTTCAACACTTGCGTTTGTGTGTTGTACGCGAACTGACAACGAGGCTTCTGACAGACGACGTCATTGATTGTGACAGACTTGACGGGGAACGCTTGAGCGAATATGTTGAGCCCGTTGACGGACGGCACCCCGTAGCCCCACCAACTTATTTTGCTGCTTATTTCCATATTCTTAAGTGTGAATTCTATGTGACTGTACTTCCTCTCCTCGTAGCTGTCTGCAAATCGACAAATGAATCAGTGTGAAGTGTACACTGACAAAATTAACTACAACACCCTCTGCTTGTTAAAGGGAGTGCTGGTATTGTTTTAGAAAATGCTAAACCTGATTCGTTGCGATCGTTTATTTGACAAAAAAATAAACTAGGGACGTGGTCTTAAATGTTTTGTCGATAAAAAACATTCGAAACGTCTTCCTCGTTATTTAATTGTTAAGATTTATTTGAAAACTTTATTACTTAAGCATTAACTAAGTCTATTTATATTAGATTAGAACATTGTAGATGTTGTTAGCAACATCTGCAATGTTAATTGACAATGTTTTTTTTTTAGAATTTTAATGCAGCAGACGCGCCTTTAGATTGTAATGGAAAGGTATATATATCTTTTTTTTTTTTTTTGTCAAGGTTTACAAATAGCCTGGCGGTCCACTTGGCAATAGGATAAGGGATAGAGGGCGAAGAGCTATGGCAGTCCTTACTCATTCACCGGAAACACATCTTATTAATATATTTCACGTCTTGTCTTCTGTGAGGGGGTGGTTACAGACGCCAGGCGGGCTTGCCTAGATGACTGAAAAGTTCATTGAAACCTGGAGACAGAGCTTCTATTGCCTCTAACGACTAATCCATTGGGGGGTTCGTTAATTTTTTTTTTTTTTAAATTTTAAAAGCCTTCATGTCTAATAAAAAAAAAAAACTCACTAAGACTGTCCCCATCGTCCCAATACAGTTCTCCAATAGCGCTGTGGTTCTTGTCAGGTACGACAAGCAATTGCAAAGGTCCACTTCTGCTATTCGTTGTGGTCACTGGACCGTAAGTGGGTGGCTCTTGAACCGGTATTATGCCTCCGCCCTGAAAATATGCACCACTAGTAGCTGGTGCCCGCGACTTCGTCCGCGTTGAACGATGAAAGGTACCCTATGTCCTATTCTGGTGTCGCAGACAACGTGTATGTAAAATTTCAAAGCGATCGGTTCAGTAGTTTTTGCGTGAAACAGTTACAAACATCCATATATACTTTCTCATTTATAATACTAGCTGTTGCTCGCGACTTCGTCCGCGTTGAAAATTAAAAAAAAAAAAGCAATATAACGCTTGACCTCGTGTTGCTATAACACTTTGGCTAGGCGTTAGTTTTTTATTTTTTATTTATCTCTCTGAAATAGTCCTTTTTTCTGGATGAAAGGTACCCTATGTCCTTTCTGGTCTCATAAACAACGTGTATGCAAAATTTCATGGTGATCGGTTCAGTAGTTTTTGCGTGAAATAGTTACAAACATCCATATATACTTTCGCATTTATAATATTAGTAAATTTCTTAATCTTTAAATTATTTACTTCGATTCACAGGGGTTTTCGATGTTACATAGAAATTAAGACAAGTTCGTGATACATTGTTTTACAAATGAAACCAGAAATCAATTGCACCAAAAATTTTCCAGTTTTCCAATTTTCCACTCATGTTGCAACATGAGTAACTGCTTTACATCAAATCATCATCGACTGACTTTTCTCTATTCAATTAATTGTATGATGACGTCACTATGTATGTAATTGAAATAAACTTTAGTAGAAAATGACACTTGTAAAAATATCAGCAATGCTCTATATATGTTAAAATTGTTTTTTTTTTTAATTTTAGAAAAAATATTAACTATTGCACGCGACTTCGCCTGCGTAACTTTATAAAATATATACTCGCTGATAACGTAGCTTTCTATATGTGAAAGAATTTTTAAAATCGATCCACTGCATAATTTTTTGAATTAATTATATTCATTCATTACAAAAAAAAACATATTCAAATCTCTTCTATAATAATATTATAAAGAGAGAAGATTTTATAATATTAGTAAGTATAGAATGAATAAACTATCGATTTTGAAAATTCCTTTACCTATAGAGAACTAACATTTTCAATGTGTAACAAAGGTTAAAGCGGCCGAATTGGCGTGCAAGAGGTAGTCTCTTAATAATATTAGTCTCTTAATAATATTAGTCTCTTAATAATATTAGTCTCTTAATAATATTAGTCTCTTAATAATATTAGTCTCTTAATAATATTAGTCTCTTAATAATATTAGTCTCTTAATAATATTAGTCTCTTAATAATATTAGTCTCTTAATAATATTAGTCTCTTAATAATATTAGTCTCTTAATAATATTAGTCTCTTAATAATATTAGTCTCTTAATAATATTAGTCTCTTAATAATATTAGTCTCTTAATAATATTAGTCTCTCAATAATATTAGTCTCTCAATAATATTAGTCTCTCAATAATATTAGTCTCTTAATAATATTAGTCTCTTAATAATATTAGTCTCTTAATAATATTAGTCTCTTAATAATATTAGTCTCTCAATAATATTAGTCTCTTAATAATATACCCTGAGAGCAACATAGTCCCTCTCGCCGAGCTGCGCTTCGGAGTGAGGGTCGGTGTCGAGGTAGCGGCCGTCGGCCAGCGAGTGCCAGGGTTGAGGGGGCGGAAGGTAGGCCCTGGTGGCGGACTCCTCGCTGAGCAGCGGCGACACCAGCACGTGGGGCCCTATCAGGAACTGGGCGTCGATGGCGTGCGTTTTCACGTCACTCGGATATCTGCAAGCCGTTCCCGTTCATTACTATCGCATTGTCACATTGTCACTTCTGCTTTTCACACTGTCTAAATCTATCTCATCAAATATACCTCTTAATAAAATATAGAGAATATTATCAAAATAATAAATAAATTGTAAAAATTTTCATGTTTAAAAAAAAAAAAAAAAAAAAACAAGTCCATTTAGTTCACTTATAACAATCCTAAGTTTTAAATAAAATACTTTTTTTTAACATAAATCTTCAAGTAAAATTTTTTAAGAAACTTTTTGTCATAATTTTTTTATGCTTTTTGCATCAATGACTGCGCAATAGCTGTTTCGGTTTGACAACACGATATATTGCTAAAATACATATATAGGAGTATGATACATATATTATGTAAAAATCAAATATAGATAGAATTGTACAAATTCACTCTATAACGTTTGTTTGTATACTTGTAGTAGTATTGTAAACATTGAATATCTATTTTCACGTTTTTGATATTTTTACATCATTAAAAATTTAAAAGTTTTATTGAACGTTCATTTTCGATATGAGATACTAGTTAGGCGTCCGCGACTTCGTCCGCTTCCGATCGCTATCAAACTTCACAAGATTACCCGCTGGACTTATCTGAAAAGGTCGTCTTAAAATTTCATCAAAATCGGTTCAGCGTTTTCGGAGTCCATACATACACATATATATATATATAGATTTCCATGTAGTTATCGCTATCAGTGAGACTTCATAGTGTGGGACCACTAGTCAATCATCATCGTGTTTATTGTGAGTTGAAAGTGTGAAAGTGTGAAAGTACTGACTCGAAGAAAAGTGGCCTGGCGACGGTGTCGCCGTGCAAGTGCGCTCGCCAGAAGAGCGTGTAGTAGTAGGGCAGAAGGCGATAGCGCTGACGGAGCGCCGCTCGACTGGCGGCCACCACCTCGGCGCCCAGACTCACCGGGTCTTGCGGCTGTCGGAATTACGGAAATCTCTCTCTTAGCGCAACTTAGCGTCACGCAACTTAGCGTCACTCAACTTAGCGTCACGCAACTTAGCGTCACGCAACTTAGCGTCACAACTTTCGCACGACGACGGTAAAAGGTGGTAATGACTTTTCTTCTCTTTTAATGTCTTGGCTTCGTCAGATCTTCTCCGATGATTTTGACAGTGTCATCAGTAAAAATAGCAATTTATAATAACCCTTTTTTTTTTTTTTTTATTAAAATCAAAAGTAGCAGATCCCGAGACTAGTTAGTCGAGTCAAGTCAAGTATATAATTTTTATTAATTTTCCAAAACAGATCAGTCAAGTCCGATGCAGTCACGTCAACTTTTCTAACTATTCATTTTAAACTTTCATGTGTTGACATAAAGTCACATTTTCTTTAAATGACACAGTCAGATATGACAGATGTCAAGTGTTGATGCTCAACGCATAATTTTGTAACTTTTAAATGTTTTATAAAGTTCCTACTAGTGTTTTGTATGGCGTGCGAAATCCATGCATGCTTATTAGTACACTAATGGTCTTAAGTGCTAAACAAAAAATGGCGTAAGTACTAACAATTGACAGAGTTGGAAATCATCAAAATGAACTAGTGAAATTTAATTCAAAATCAAGTGAAAAATTAACATATTTTTTAAACACGTTTTTTTATCGAGTGTTATATTTTTCATTTTACAAAAATTAAAATATACGCATCATATGAGATACTATACAGTAGGAGCCCTTTCCCTTATGTCATTCCTTATTCCTTTATGTCATTTTGGCACACTCATTTCCCAGTGATCTGCTGTAAAAAAAGCGGTTCTGCCATCGTACAGCCTTTTTTTTTTTTTGCTAATGTGAATAACATAATTTTTACTATTATTATGAAATTACATCGATCTACTACAACTATTGATTTCGCACTAGGAACTTAAACATTTAAAAGTGACATATGCATAGAGTAGAGTACGAACTTTTGCCATCTGTCATTTGAAGAAAATGTGACTTTACGTCAACAAGTGGGAGTTTAAAATGAACAGTAGAAGTTGGTCTTTACTACCTTTTACCATTGACTCCGCCATGATTTTATTTATTTATTTTATTTTAGGAAAACTTACAGGTTTCCTATTACACGATAACAGTTTGAATAGATAGCTTACACCTAAAAAAAAAAAAATTCACTTAAGAGTTTTAAGTATTACAAACTAGTTATAATTCACGTGTGATTACAATTTATACCTACTTAAGTTATGGTCTTATACCAAGATGAGATAAGATGAGATGAGATAAGATAAGATGACTCACAATGGACGAGTCCGAGTTGTGGTTCCTTGAGAAGGGATAGAACGCGCCGAGTTGCATCCAACGCTTGCACAACTGCTTCGAAGCGTTCCCGTTGAACCCGCAAATGTCTGCGCCCATCATCGGAACGCCGAACAGACTGAAGCTTAGTAAATCTGAAACGAAAGCAACGTGTGAAGAGCAAGTAGAGCGGAGTACTGGGGCCCTAGCCGAGAGCAAAACCAATGCAAACGCTCTCTTTGCGTACTCAATAAAGCCCGGTGATTGGTTGTTGTAATGCCCACATAAAATTTTGACCAATCACAGAGCTTTCTCTCAGCGTAGTGTTTACGACTGTACGTTTGCACTTGGCTAGGGACCAAGGCGCGCTCACTTACTCTTATATGCCTTATGGGATATAAGCGTGTACTGATTTACAGAGCGTTTTATTTTAAATTTTATAAGTTATTTATTTATTTACAAATTATAAATTAAAAGTCTTCATCGAAATCGAAATCATCATAGTCGAGAATCATTATTTATATTTATTATAAATTATTCCGCTATGTGCGACTACTTCGTAGATAACTTTTGTGTGCACGGTGCACGTTACTGTGTAAAAAATAATTTATGACTCGACCTGCAGTGACATTTTGTCCTTACTATAGTAATTTAGTCCTTTTGAATCAAATACGCATTATAATTTGAAAATATCAAATGTCGTTCCCATGTCAAAGTTCGTTTATATAAAATATACAAGCTCTAACATTTTTCCAGTATAAAAAGTGTTTTGCGTGATTGTGTAAGAAACATTTAAACATACATACTTTCGAATTTATAATATGATTAGGATTTACTTAAAGAAGTATAATTTTTTGTTTAGTTCAATCGCTGGGCGAATGTGAAATAAATGAATTATAAAAAGGCAATATGAAGAAGTCAACACTGCACAATTTCGTAAACTTATTTTATCAAAGTATCAAATTTTGTAAATTTTGTAAATTTCCATTTTAATTTTATTTCTTTAAATTTGTTTATTTTTTTTCTATCGAACAGCACTCGTGCTGTTTACACACGATGATCCTTTGTAAAGTCACTGTCACTGCTAAAGACATTTTTGGTCATGTGCAATACTGAGTGTTACTAAATACATTTTGATTAACAACAAGTAACTTCCTAATGGCTGATGATGATGATGATGATGATGATGATGATGATTGTGAACGGTGCAAGTACTTACCTGGTATAGTCATGCGCATGTCGTGCCAGTCGCTGTTGACGTCGCCACTCCAGTGGCCAGTGTAGTGACCGCTTCCAATGAACGTTGACCGAGATATTATGAACGGACGTTTACCTCGCACCTCGGTCAGTGTACTGAAAAACCATTTAGACCATCACTAGTGGCGGCAGTGACCACCCCCTTACATATATTGTGATGAGTTCGATGATTTCGATGAGTGAGTAAGGGATGCCAGAGTTCATTACTCAATCCCTTCGGCAGTGCACTTGCTACATCTATGGCTTTGCTTGTGCTATTGGCGACGGTAGCCACCTACCATCAAGTGGGCCGTCAGCCTGTATGACAATATTAACATTAAAAAAAAAATTAATTAAAATAAGCAAAGTCGAAGTACATGTACAAAATAAGTGCCTAAAGAAGTTTACACATGAATAATAAATAAAAAAAAATAAAAAAAATGTACTCACAAATGTGTCGCCATAGCTTCAAACAAAGAGTACATATTGTGCCAATCGTAATGCGGTCCTGCATAATGTCTGGCGTCCATACATAGCGTTTTGGCATTCAAACCTTCCTCGCTAATTGTATGAGGTTTGTATGGGAGCTCTTCCGGACCACATTTTCCATAGATGGAACCAGAAAGGAAGTTCGACGGCTCATTCATGTCCTGCAATCACGAATCAGTTTATATATATATATATCTATATATATATATTAATTTGATTGTTTCAATTATCAGTTTATGAAGTAAAAAAAAAAAAAAACTCTATACCGATATACTTTACAACAAAACTTTTAAAAGGTCAAAAATAGTTTCAAAACAGAATTATTGTTTCGTAATAATATTGAATTTTCATTAAATACGAACTAAAAAATTATGATCCACGAAAAAATATTAACACGTATGTAATTTTCTCAAGTTTTACTTACAATTTTAAAGTATTTATTTATTTTGATTATTTTTGATTTATTTGTAGCCTATATAGAAAAAGAATATAAAAAAATTGTAATCAATAAAATGGTGTAATTAAATAAAAATAGCCCGCACAGTAACAAAATTTTCGACATGGAAATACCTACTTATTTTGGAAGATAAGTTTTTAATTGAAAAACTAATAAATATAACTCACAATCCAAGCTCCGTCGAAGGCAATATTTTTGTGTAAATTTCTAAACATTTCAACCCAATATGTAGTCGATTTCGGATGAGTGAAGTCAGGATATGCTGTTGATATTTTGTTCCAAGTCTGTAACGTTTCATTAAAATGTGTTGAGCTAAAAACAATATCATTATATCCATAAGACGTGAACAATATAATTCTCCTTGGCGGCGCCATTTACAAAGGAATAAGTAAAGAAAATGTTTTGAAAAATTAACGTGTAAATTAATGATTTAATTTGTATATATTGTATATGAAATCTCACTGGGATATATATATAAATAACGTGCTCATAACCTTATTGTCATTAAAATCGTTAATTGCTAAATGAAAAGTATACGCTGCAATCTGTCAATAATCACAAATGTAGCTATAATATATAATATTATAGTATACGTTGGTGACGTCATAGAAAAATATATATTTATAGCTGCGTGTGTACCAATATTTGTTTAGAAAATATATTAATTTATTTAATTACTAAAAAATCCACAGCTCTCAATATAAAAATTTACAGACAAAAACATAAACATAACCAAAAGCCAATTACGGATTTTATATTTATACAATGGGATTAATACAATCACCTAAGTCGCATAGATACACATTATACATAGATACACATATACCCAAGAGTTTATCACATATCTACCACTCACATAGAACTGCCAAAGTGCCTTGCCTTGCTATAATTTATATTAAATATATATATATATTATAGCTACGTGTGTGACGGGCTTTAAGGATATTTATTTTTATCAAAGTTGACATTATCAATTATTAACTTTATTGGCGATTTTATTAAAACACTTTGCTATTAGCAAATTCTATCTATGGTTAAAGGGACAGTTCCGTTATCTATATTCATTTGTTCATTTTAATAAAAATTGTTAATTAATTGTAGTTAAAATAAAATCTTATATTGTATGTTTGTAATGAATGAACTCAAAAACTAGTGGGGCAGATTTTTAAAAATTTCTTTCACCTATAGAAGAAAGCTACGTTTATCAGCGAGTAACATACATTCGGGCAAAGTGGCGTGCAACAGCTAGTGTATCCAGAGTGCAACATGCAGAGTGAAATTACCTTTCCAATGAAGGGAAGATTGGATGAGTTTTTGATGAATATATCAAGTTCGAGGCCGCGGTCGTAAGGCGCATATTCTGATGTCTCGCCTGCACTCACGCCAGGGTCTGGACACAATGTGGCATCATTTTATTACTTTGTGCTACTTGTGAACGCCACTTGTGCTGTTTGTGTTTGTATTCCATATCAGAACTCATTCCACTTCAACCTCTCTGATATTGATTACATTAAATACTTATAAAAATATATATACAGTCTTATATACATACGTCACAGTTATTTATATGTTTGAGGTCAATATTAATTGAAATATTTTAATCTGTCAGCTAGAAAATTTGTATAGGAAAAAAAAAGGAAAGCTGTTTTTAAGTTTTTCCAGGCAATTTTTTTTTTCTTTACAAGACCTTATTCATATTTCAGTAAATATTTTAAAAAAAAAAACGAATTTTGTATTAAGCAACGCATTTAACGTATCAAACAGGTTTACCAACTTCCAAGTGAATATTATCATATATTTTATGATTAACTAGAAAATATTTACTGATAACTATAAACAATAAGATTCACACTTACCTATAAGTACAACATAATGCATTCCCTCGTCGTGAACTTTCTTGACGAATTCAGGTAAACCCGCATACTTCACCTTGTCGTATGTAAAATCATTGGAATTGTTCATGTAGTCAAGATCGTTCCATTGTACATCCTGTAATGGCAAAATGTCATATCCATCGATACTTAAAAATACATGGATTAAAAAATTATTATATTAAAATTTCAACTTTTTATATTAAAAAAAAAAAAAAAAATACACACGAAAGGTATTCCAGCATCCCTATTGGACTGCCACACTTGTTGAGTAACGTTTAGACTTCCATAACCGAATCTGAAAAACAAATTGTATATAGGAACACTTAATTTAAAACAAGACCTAGACGCCCCCTGCCGGATTGATTGGACTTTGGGCAGAATAAAAATAGAGCCTGCGCTGACAGGACCGACCAGGATTCGAAGCTGCGTACGCAGAAAAACATATAAACCACCAGCCCTCTATGTGGCGGTTAGTATTATGTCAATGATAAAACACATTTGTCCTCATTTTTATCTGTTTTGTATGGGACGCGTATGTACAATCTCCATACAAAACTGATTTTTTTTTTTTTTTTTTTTACTAACAAAAGCTGAACAATAATTTAAAAAAAAAAAAAAAATAGAAACTGACTTGCACAAGTGGAATCCTAGAGCCCAGTAGGGAGGCATGAAAGGTCTCCCCACGATGGCGGTATACTGCGCCACAACCTCCTTCGGCGATGGACCCACGAATAGGAAAAAGTTCAATATGCCGCCGATAGTGCGATACGTTATTGCCGGCGTCGGCTGCAGGACCACATCTGTAATAATTATAATTTAAAAGTTTTATTTATTTATTTATCTCGTGTGAAAGACAGTCATCAACTTAATGTCTAGTGGATTTTATAAATTTAGGCGGTGAATGCCGTTGTAGCTACTGTATCAATGTTAGGTGTAGGAAAATAACACACACAACCATTAGCGGTTAAATATAGAAATAGCTCTGACAAGAGCTGTTGATATTAGCGATCAAAGTGTTTTCTTCTTCACATTACTTCCACTGGATAACCGCGATTACTCGAGTAGAAGCCAGCAGCAGTCGTCGCAGACGTCTTCTCCGCAATGTTGTCCACGAATTACACGAGATGTTTCTCCCACGGCGTCCGGCGAGCAAATGGCCGACCCCCCACTACGCGACCTATATTTATAACTGCACACCTCCGCCGAGCGCATGCGTACTCGCGACTCGTGAAGCAACATCGTCCGTCTCACTCAACAAACAGTATTCTCTTTCACACACCGTCACGTGACCATGTAAATATTATATAAAAATAGGCCAATTTTTTAATAAACTTACATTATTGTACATACAACAAATGGAGTATCATCACTATAGTCTGTTTTTTTTTTTTTTTTTTTTTTTTAAGAGATGAGTACCAAAAATGTTCACTGCATTGTTTTTTGTCCATAAAATCCATTTAGGCCCGCCCTAACAAATGAAAAATACTGACCCATTGCATTCGAGTTGAGAAGCAACATGCCGTGACTGAGACCGGTTCGTTCTAACGCCAAGTAAAAAGGATGTGTTCCGTATAAATTCATCTGAAAAATATAAATTATTCGCTATAGAGGTTAAGTTTTAACTATGTTAAAACTCTAAAAATAATTAGAGAAGTTTAAAAAAAAATCATACGTTTTCTCTAGGTGGTGTGTCGAAGTTGAACAAAGTATACGTTTGCCAATTGATGTCCATCATGAAACTGGACTGCTTCTCTCCCAAACCGTAAATGTGGTCAGCCGATAGTATGGCCGACATTTGCAGCATCTTGTCCGACAGTATCAAACCGCCAATGTCTTGGGTGTTGAAACTGTGAAAAAAAAAATTTAAAAATGAACCGCTAAAATCTTCTGAGACACACCCTCTGACACTATCTCAAAAAGTATAATATTTTGAACCAAAAATTCGCTCAAATATATCGATATAATTAGGCAGCCCGTCTGGCAGCAGTAACCGCACTGTTGTTTTGGTGAGTAAGGGATTACAGAACCCATTTTCCTTATTCCTCTTCCTGATTCCATATACTTAATCCTACTAAGGTCGGCAAGCCTATAGGCATATTGTGTGTTTTTAAAAAAAAATATACAATATTACTAATCTATTTTGCGTCGTTACAAAAAAAAAAAGTATGCTTTTGAGATATTGACAAAAAAAGTTTTTTGTCAATATCTCAAAAGACGATAAGTTTCTTTTTCCTAGGAAAAGGAACTGATAGATTCTTGCATCAGCCAATTTTCAAAAATCTCTCAAAAATCTGCTTTTATTCTTTTAACATGAACCCGATTTGAGAAATTTACTTATTAAAAAAAATAAAAAAAAAAAACTTACATTGTAACATTGTCGATGTTTCTCACAATTTTGAAACCAACCGTGGAACTCTCGAGAACAACTCTATAATTCAAATTCGATATTGGGCCAGGAACCAATGGAATTTCTGGATAAGGTGCCTCAAACCGTTTATTATCTGCATCGTATATCTATAAAAATAGGCGCAATTTATTAATGGACAATTTAATTATACAATATTTTTAATTTTAATTTTTTTAAAAATTTAGGTCAAAGATGTATAATGATCGTAACGTATTAGATCACAATATTAGGTTGAAGAAATCTCTTTAAATCGTTAATAAGAAAGAAAATAATTATCATTATTACTGGAGAAGTCAAAATGAACTACTTTGACCTCTCCAGTAAAAAGATGTGGGACAGACGTTGAAAGTATTTGATGATTTGGTCCACAGTTACAATCCAGGGCAAAAGTAATTACCTTACATTAAACCTTAAGGTAATACAAATTCCCAAATTGCTAATAGAAGAGCATTGTCACCTTAATCTGCAGAACATCATCCGATAAATATTTGAAATCGATCCGAGCCGTGTCAAAGTCATCCGGATATCCAGACGGACGCATTCTCTCGTAGAAAACGGTTATACCATGTTTATTTTCCGTCATATTGACAAAACTAAATGTGTCGTATTGCGGTGGATAGAAGCAGTATGGGGCTCCTTGATTAGTCGCCGGACGCCAGCAGCAACCTTAAAATTTTACGTTTACCTATTAGATTTAGACAAAATTAATAATTAAAAAAAAAGATTAGGCTGGTGGGCCAAAGTACCAGTTGAATCCATTTGACACCTTAAAAAATCCTGATTTAAGTTGCTAAGGAGTTGGGAGTCCCGTAGACTCCATAATGCTGCAGCATCAGGTCAAGGTTACCATATTATGGAAATACTATACAATCGAACAAGTGAATCAACTAAGAAATGTTTACAAAAACTTTGACAGAATGATTATTGAGACTGTTACCTATTATGACTAAGGAATCTATATACTATTATATAAAGCTGAAGAGTCTGTTTGTTTGGTTGAACGCGTTAATCTCATGAACGACTGGTTCGAATTGAAAAATTCTTTTTGTGTTAGATAGTCCATTCATCGAGGAAGGCTATATATAAGGCTATAGAGAACGCGGGCGAAGTCGCGACCACCGACTAGTTTTATAATAAAACCGATCAATTCATTAAAATAAGAAAAGTTATCATAGATAATATAAACATTTGCATACCCTTGTTGGGTAGATTTTTTTTTTTTTCAATCAAGCCATTTTGACTGTCATGGCATATCTGTACGACGAAATCATATTGGGAAGAATTGTGGATAGAAAGAAAGAAAGAAAGAAAGAAGACAATATACCTCGTTTGACACAGTCCTCTTCGTTGGCTCCTAACTGTGGGTAGCAGTCAAAGCGTGCATTGTCCGTCACTTGGGCACACATGTCCTTCATGACTTCCGGTGGCCGTTCCGTATAACTCTTCTTATTGAGGTCCGGCTTCTTTTTTATATCACTCCCATTGTTTTTATTCTTTGTACTCAGATTGTTGTGATCGTGGTAGCGGTATTCTGGAAGTATCTGTTACACATTCGAAATGTTTAAGTGTGCTAGCCTAAATAACTAGCCTCGTATAACTTCGTAAAATATAACCTATGTTACTCGCTGATAACGTAGTTTTCTATAGGTGAAAGAATTTTTTTAAATAATTCTAGTAGTTTTGAGTTTATTCATTGGAATCTTCTCTCTTTATAAATATTAGTATAAAATTTAAAAACAATTTTGTAATTGCTCCCAGATGGGCTGCCCAGTTTACGAATGTGGAAAGCAGTGTACAGACTACTTAAGTCACCTTATATAAATAAACTAGCTGGTGCCCGCGACTTCATACGCGTTAATATTATTATTTTTTTATATAAAAATACATATATTATTGCTGTGAAAAACATCTATATGACTGTGACGACTGTGGCGCTGAATTTTTTACATTTTTAAAAGATCCCTCGAGAACCTAACATTTTACCAAGATAAAAAATATCCTATATGTTAATCCATAAACTATATGTTTGCCAAATTTTATCCGAATCGGTTCAGCCGTTTTTGCGTTAATTAAGAACAAACATACAAACTTTTACATTTAATTTTATAATATTAATAGGATTATCTTTTCAGATCCAAAGAATCGCCAAGTAAAGCAATGTATAATGAAGTTTGTATTGAGGATTCCAACTTTTAAGTTACTTATTATGTTAAGTCAATATAATATTATTGTTAATTATCGTGTTATTGTCTAAACTAATTTGATTATTGCCATGCGGGCTGTAACTGTCAGCATTTATAAACTTATTGGGTGACAAATGTAGAAAGTGATAATGATATTTGTAAAACGTGATATTTGTATATGATTGCAATTGTAACGTTAATTATCAAACCAAAGTTTTAATATTATTATGAAACACGACTGTTACTTATTTTGTTCTATATCAAAACAATAAATTTTATTTGATAATAAGAACATTTCTATTTATGAATCCAAATAATTCTTCTGCATTTATTTAGAGGCTACATATTCGTTTTTGTTTAAAATAATGTAATGAAATTGAGAAAACAATATAAAAAAATTTTTTTTTTATTATTTTAAATGTTTTTGTGTTACTTATTTTATTTCTTGATATGTTGGAGTGCTGCAAACTAATTTCTAATTAAATTCCTTAATACCTATTTATTTTATAAATTATAATTGTTAATATGTCTAATAATGAATTTAAATATATATTTTTTATTATTTAATTTGATTGAATAGAAAGTACCTTTTCGTATGCGATTGGAGCCGAAGGTCTGTTTACATGGTTGTCAGGATGAGCTCTCTCCCACAACCTCCTGTAAAATTAATTGAAGAAATATTTCATTTTTTCACAGACATTTCTGTTTAATCAAGTTTGTTACATAAATTTCACAAACCACGTTTCTTTTATGCTGAAGTGTTTTTAATATTTAAACATAATATTAAGCATTGTAAGGTACATTTCCCAAGAACGGGAACACCTGAGTATGTCCTATCCTCTTCTTATTCCTTGTCTTTGCCCTGGTGTTACCGATGTTTTAGGCCAAAATAGACAGCAAAAATCTAGTGTATCGTCAGCCTATCCCCTGTTCTGTATCATGTTAGTCTATATTGTAATTTAAAAGTGTACCTATAATGTTCCTCTCCCCAAGCACCTCCCACAGCACCGCAGACTGCCCACCAGGCGGCTATACACAGAGCACACACTGCAGCTATCACTAGCACACCGGATCCAAGTTTAGGCATGTTGTCCCAAATGCGTTGCGGTAGACGTTGGTCTTCAGAAAAACGTTCATACCTGATAAAAAAAATTAAAAATTCATAAATGCAGTAATTAATAACAAAGTCTATAATGTATTAGAGTAACATAACAACCAATTTAGCAAGAGAAACCAACAATAGATAAAAACCATGTAATTTTATCTGTAAACATCATTATGACCTCAAAGTACTTTCCAAGGGTAAATGTATTGTTTATGTAAACTATGGATAAACTTGGATACAATATGAAAAACAGAAAAGATTTGTATTTTTGTTTGTAATGAATAAACTACTGGAACAATTTTAAAAATTCTTTCACTAATAGAATGCTACATTTTCAGTGAGTAACATAGTTTCACTTTAGTCTGTTAACAGGCCTAGATTAAATAGCTTATAGTTGATCTCCCTTGTTCAAAACACAGCTGAAATTTCCTTGTAATTGGCTCCATGAGATAATGATATTATCAGACAGAAACAAACAAGAATGAAGCAATGGCACAGGTACTGCGAGTGTGCTGCCGACCAACCATAGTAGGATTAAAGACGAGGGATTAGGAAGGAATAGGAAAATGGGCTCCGGCATCCCTTACTAACTCACTGAAACACTACAGCACACATGCTGTTATTTCACAACAATCTTCTGCAAGGGGTTGGTTAGTGTCGCCAGACTGGCTGCCCAGCTGCGAAATGCCTTGCCACTACTATCCAGATCCAGACCAGAGCCAACTTTCAAAAGTTAATCTCCAAAGTTGAGTCTGAGATTGAACCTGGGACCCCAAAGCACCTTAACCGCACCTTAATGGACTATTCAAAGGCCTAAAATTTATCTAAAGTAAATGCTAAAAATAAAATGTTATACCTGTGTTCCTTAGAAGTTGATTCTCCAGCGCTTTTTGCTCGCGGTATGACGCCGCTAAACATAGATCCCTTATCAGATTTGATATTATGCCTACCAAAAGGAGCAAATGAATTAGATCCCTTCGTTTTGCTTGAGCCTTGCTTAAAATCATCCAAAGAGGTCTCATTGTGTTGTGCAGGATATCCATTTGAAGATTCGTCTTTAGCCTTACTAGTATTTCCCACTTTATCGGACTCGTAACAAAGGCAATAGTTTATGTTGTCGTTCAATGTTAGCAAATCTGTCTTCGAATTCGAAGACTTATCGCAAAAATCTTCAAACGATACGATTTCATAATCTTCATCTTCATCTCTACCCTTATTTACTTTGTAAGGTATTTTCGGCATTGTTATTACCTATATAAAATTACGCCGCAGCAAAAGGTATTTTGTAATTTTAGAAAGTCTTATAGTTTGCATTTAATACAAACATAAACAAACTTGTTTCCACTTCATTTTCTTTTGTAATTAAAAAATACACTTGTTTATATCTGCGTAATTATCTACTGTTCTGTTTAAAATATAAATAACATAATAGTGTTTACTACAATGACAAATCACTATACAGCAGGATTCTTTGCGACTATTTATTTATAGTTATATATTATTTATTATTAGGAATTATACAAGCACAAAATAAACGAAAATCGAGCTTGCTTGACTTGCTTTACCAAACCTTAAGCAAAGCAAAGCAAAGCTTTATTTAACGAAATTACGAAAACGACTTAATATTACTCTATGCTACACGAATTTATTTTTATTGTATTTATCGCCGCTTTGTTCTTGAATTTGATGTCATAGACAAGTAAGAACACGGTATTACACAGACTATAAATAAATAAATAAATAGGTTCCAAAATAAAACAAGGGATTACCCTTTCCAAAATTAGTGCCGGGGTAGGAATATCCGAATTCAATTATCGAATCCGAATCGTGCTTGAATCCATGATAAATGAAAACACAATCTGTTGTAAGTAAAATTAACATCGTCGGTTAAAACCGACGATGTTAATTTTAACATGTTGAAGGTATCAGTAGATTAGTTGTGATTTAACATATTTAATTCAACATGGTCTACTCAACAATGTCTACCTAATATTGTCTTGCGACTAGAAGCGAATTTTAATTCTGTCAGAAGACTCAGTTAATTTAACATTGTTAATCGGCTAGTGGAAACTCATGGTGTGGTGATACGCTATGACCGGAAAAAACACATAAAAAATAAAGATGTATCGGCCGGCGCGTGGCCGACAGTTTGTAATGTATATTTTTTGAATTTTATTAGATACATTTATATAAAGTTGTCTATCCATAAAATATTTCACACAACGCAAATTCAGTGTGAATGAACTGTTATTTTTAACTTACAATTTTATTCGCGATAATATTTTGTAAAATACAATATAAACTACACTGTGTTTTTAATCGCTTGTGTATATTCTCTGGTATGAATGAGGGTAGAAAAACATTTTGTATTAAACACTTGTTTTTCACTGTTACCTACTACTTCAATACACTGTTAGTACGTTTAATATGTGGACTTTTTGCAACGTTAATTTGGTTTAGTTTCTTTGTGATTTGTATATAAATACATAAAAGTGAATAAAATGAATTGGAAAAGCGCGAGGATTATTTTGGCATCCACAGCTACATTAATTATCACTTCTAAATTGGCAATTAATTTATACAGATACTTTTTTAGTTCAAAAAAAGATACTCCATCAGAAGAAACCTGCCGAGAACTACTTGTAGATGATTTGGGCTCTAAAAATCATGAAATCAACGACGTCATACTTTTCTCTGACGACCTCATACGCCAATCCATAAAAGTGCCCTCAAAGAAGAAAATATTAGATAGTAGAAAAGCCAACTGTGTTAAATTAATAAAATATCTGAACTCGGCCCGGGAAACTTTAGATGTGTGTATGTACTTAATAACTAGTAACGAAATAGTTCAACAAATTATAAAATTGGGTCAAAGGCATATCATCGTAAGAATCATCGTTGACTGTGATATGGCCGACACACCGCCGTCCCAGATTAATAGACTAAGGGAATTCAGTAAGTATAAAAAAATATTGACATCAAAGTACAGATGATTATGATGAACACATTTCATCTACCCCAAATTAGACTGTTACTGTCAACCACCACCAATCTACCTACATTTTTTACAGGTTTTATTCATGTCCAAACAAATGAAAAATCAATTTTAATGCATCACAAATTTTGTATCATTGATGGACCCAAGGCCCTTAAAAGGAAAAGCATTTTAATGGAATACGCTGAGAAATTAAATGTTCACGCTGATTGTATCAAAATGGAAAGATCAAAACCCAAGAATGTGAAAGGTATCGTTATGTCTGGTTCACTGAATTGGTCCACCCAAGCAATGGCTTCAAATCACGATAGTGTTATAGTAACTTCACATCCATCTATAGTGAGCAAATTTGAGAAAGAATTTGATTCTTTATGGGTTGAGAAAGAACCTGTAAGTACATATAAAAGTCAAAGACAGTTTCGTATATTAATACATTTAACTATTTAATAACGATTATCTTTTTTCCAGGCTATTCTTGCATCAAAACAAAATCATGAACTAGACATGCTTAGAAACACTATAATGTAAAGTAAGTAGATAAGTGTATACCTATTTACAACTAATTTAATTGGGGGGGGGGGGGGGGGGGGGTGGTTTAAACGTAAGTTGGTTCAAGTCTATGTTTTCACATTATCTATCTAACTTATGGCTGTTCATATACCTAGATACTATGATAATACTCATGTGACGGATAGGCATTGATGTAGTGCATAGAAATAGGTAACAGTAACAATTTCTAATTCTATGATGTAGTATGTGAAACTTAAATTAAAAATTACATTATTTAAAATAGGTAATAAATCGCATGAAATATTTTTTAATGTAATCTGGCATGTGGTTTGACATTGATTACTAAAATGACAACTGTGAAGAAAACATAGACTATGTATACATGTGCATTACACTACACTTCAATTCGATCGATCATATGTTTTCTTTGTGTGGTTTTTTCAGCCGCTGTAATTTGAATTTCTTTATTAATTAACTTATTTTACGATAAATTTATGATTATATAATATTTGTTCAACAAGTTTCTGGGGAGTGTTTTCGTTAATTTACGTCGTGTTTGTGCCCTGACACACTTACAGTGTGTGCACACTTGGTGTGCATTATTAAAGTGCACGTGCTTGCGTTTTCAGGCTATAATTTCAAATTGCAAATAGTGTGTATAGTCCAAAACTAGTTGTAACTGAAACTCATTGGCTTTAATTTGTTATATATCTTTTATTTTCGTCATTTGCTTTGATTCTAATGCCTTTAAATGCGTGAAAAGTAAGTTTGGTTGAGAACAAGTTCTTGGGTTATTTATTTAAAAATGTTACTGTGATGAAGACTATTCTCAGGATTAATACTCGGCTCAACAAATACTCAGTGGTATGTAAAAATATTTTAACCTCTTTTCTAATTATTTTCACTTTAAACTCCATGTTTTTCTAGAAAGGTCATCTTGTTTTGATTGTTTTAGTTAAGAAGGTTATGATTGCAACAATATTTTGAATTAAAAAAATAATTAATTCTATTGCATTTTAATTTGGCTATTCTATTCTTTAAACACTTTGATGATTGTTTATTAAAAAAATCTTAATGTTCAGTATAGAAATGTGTATTATTTAATATTTTACATATTATTTTATTTTATTTTTGCTGTAGATGATGTAAGCGTTTTAATTGGGACTAATGATGTTACATGTTTTTAAGGTCAATAGCACATTATTGTTGTACTTAATTGTGATTTCAATAACCCCAATGCCTACCACATGGTTAAATTGGACATGACTTTGCGAGTTCAGGAGAGAGATAAGACAGAGTCGTCTTTCAGGATAAGGCCTGGCTGTTATATCGGTCCCACAGACCATAGCTGAGGATGGAACATGGAGGGGTTATAGTCAGTATTACTGGCCAGCAATGCCGAGTGTGTCCCACACTACCCCTCGTCAATGTGTTCTCGATGAGGGATAGTGTGTAAATGCATTAACTCCTTCTAAAAAAAATGGTTGTAAAACTAATTTTGTTGTAAAATTAATTTTACAACCATTGGTGGTAAAATGTAAAATTAATGGAAATGAAGTCCAATAGACCCATCTCATGAACATCATTAAGCATTTCCAAATTAGCCATGCGGTTGTCATGATTACTGCAGTCACATTTGTGCATTATTGGAATATTGGAATTAATAAATGTATATATAATTTATAAATCAAGTTGCAGTTAAAACTGTTACATTATTTGATACATCTTATAATTTTATAATTTTTTTATTTTTTATTTTTGACTTTCATTGATTGAACTATTTAACCCACATATCTGATGATATCACTAATAGCTTCTTAGGAATTTGTTTTATTTTCAGTCATTGTGTTAATATAATAATCTAACATTATAATTTGTCTTTGTTTCAGAACGCATCAATGATGCAATGCCACATGTGCAAGTGTTATGTCAGTGCAACAAAATATTTGCTTGTGCAATGCAGAATAAAGTGTTTTTTATATCCAGACATAACGTGATTATTGTTCAGTGATAATGATTAATTCTCAGTGATTTGAAAAAGTTCTTGTTTATGAAAAAAAACGTGCTTATTGGATGCAGTGTATTTCGCGAGATGGCGCTGTTGAAGTAATTGGATACAAGTGGAAATAGTTCCGCTATCGGCCACTAGGTGGCTCTGGTGAGTGATTTAGTTATTACGATCAACTAGCGACATCTAGTTTACAGTAGCACAACTATCTTATTCTCTATATCTGTGACAGATGTCGCCATGTACCTAGTTATAAAAATTAATGTTTTCTGGTAATAAAATTTTAATGCATTAATATTCAGGTTCATATTCAATACTCAATATTGATTTCATGTATTTTTTGACAATTTATATTAGAAGGATCAATAATTATGAACATTTGCTTGGTATATAAATGCAGAAACATTTCTTGCATATGTAATTATAATATTGTGCAATAGTGTTGAAATATAAAATTAAATTACGTAGGTAGTTGACTAAACTTGATTTAATAATGGATGTTAGATATTATTACGCAATAATTTCTTATTATTATTTTGGTTTACTTTAATTAGGTAAAATGCGTTGTAACGTAATCATATTCCGCAATAACACTATAATGTTGTCTGCGAACTATAATAGGGGCTAGGTTTATAATGGGTACCTAACCTACTTTAATACTATTAACATATTTAAAAGAATTTATTAAAAATAAAATATTAGGTAATCACCACAAATATCACTTCTTAAATGTACCTACTTCAGTTTATAACGTTTCGTTCATTTACCTGCCTACTTTAGTAGCTAATTACATTTGTTATTGTACATTGTAGATATGAATTTGGTGCTTTAATAAAAATTAAATATTAAGTACCTATCTACTATGCTTTTTATCTGGAATTAGGCTGTTACCTAGTTATCTTTGTTAATGACATCTTTTAACTGAACTGTTTTTATTTATTGTTGGTTTTATTTATATGGTAAATATTTTTTAATATTATTTTCGAATATAAATCAGCGTTATATTAGATCAATAATATTACAAACAAATTTAAAACTAAAACAGCTGCCTAATCTTTTTATAAGGCTTATATATAGGTATAATACTAACAACTACCAGATTTATAACTAACTAGCTGGTAGGCCCGCGGTTTGTCCGCGTTTAAAATATAAAAGATAACGCCTGATTAAATATGTAAAGCAACGTAACACCTAACTTTATACTTTTGCTAAGCGTTGCATAGTTATTTTTAGATAGACATATTTAGCCTATGTCTATCCTGAAATTCTATACTATTGATGAAATATAATTTTTTAAATTGGATAGTAGTTTTAAAGCTTATCTACCTCCTACATAAGTACAAACAAACATATCTTTGTTCCGAAAGAAAAGAGAGCAAAAAGACAACTATTGATCAAAAAAAATTTTTTATTCAAATAAAACCTTCAAATAAGACTTTTGAATTGCAAAAATAAACGCAACTTTACCTCTTTATTATATAACTAACTAGCTGTTGCACGCGACTTCGTCGGCGTAACTTTATAAAATATAGTCTATGTTGCTAGCTGATAATATAGCTTTCTGTAGGTGAAAGAATTTTCAAAATCGGTTCAGTAGGTAGTTTAGGAGTTCATCGCGGACAAACAACGTTACACGAAATTTTTATATAGGTATAAAGATTAGGTATGTGGGATTTTTTTTTAATAAAAATAGGTTGGTATCCATTACCTACATAGTTGTTAGTAACTATTATTGATTTGAAGCAAAGACTGTACCTACTAGTCTAGAAGCGTTAAGTCACTAGTTCACAACTAAATGGTACTGCATTCGCGCACACTTAACTTAAAAATACATAATATTTAGTTCAGTCTATAGAATAATGCTTACGATGAATTTGTAGCTATAACTATTCTTCTCATTCACGGTAATTTACTCCGAAACTTTGCCTTCAATTTTAGAGCAATTGATTAAAAAAAAAATTCAAAAAGAGTCAGAATTGTGAACCTTCAAAGGATTTTAGCCAGTGTCTGCCGGGCAAGCGTTTATTATCCCACTAGTAACTAGGCTATTACTACAGCTCGTTTAAACGTAATATTTAATAAGTATATGTAACATGTCTATTTAGGTATATTACGAAATACATAATCGAAAGAGATTCCAGTCTTATCGGATTTCGGAATATCAAACGACAACCTTGGAACCTTTGGTGCGTTAGAAATTAGTTTTTTTTTTAGAAACTAATTTGAATGCGACCATAGAAATTCCAGTTACGAGACGCTCATTGGTATTCAATCGACCCATGCTTTTCTTGTGACACGTTGTATTTATTTACATATTGTGTGCGGCATGCTCATACGGTTATACCTAATTGTATTTGTCTGTCTGCCCGTTGCCATGGCAACAGAGGCAATAAAAGTTCAAAAGGGCAAAATTCAAATTGGCCCATAAGTATTATTGCTCTTGTCTCGTCAGTTAAAATGGGAATTAAATGTACATTCCACAGGTACATAGACAATACACAGAGACGCAGGAATAAATAATAAATCAAATATTTTATCATACTTCTAATATTATATAAATGCGATAGTTTCTGAGGATGCATGGATGTAGGTTTGTTACTTTTTCATGTAAGACTAAGAACTACTGAACAGATTCGGATGAAATTTGGCATACAGATTGTTTACCTGGATTACATATTGGATACTTTTTATCATGGAAAAATGTTAGTGTCCCGAGGAGAGGCGAGATTATAATTTTCATTTTTCAACGCGGACGAAGTCGCAAGCACCAGCTAGTTATGATTATAAAATATTGATGTCGAAAATTATTTCTTGTTGAAATTAAACACATTTTTCACGTCCATAGGCTATGCATTTGTCCAAATACTTATTTTAAACGTAACTAGAATTTTTCACATAAATTCGACGCTTCTGAGTGCTACTATACGCAGCAAACGTACTTTTTGTTTTACTTAATGTTTGATTATGTAGTATATACATTCCAAATGGTTGTATCATCCGTTTTGAATAGAACATTAACAAATCCGAGATTCGTTAATTCTAACAAAAAACAAAAGACACCTTGATTAAACCCAAAAACGGTATCGCATTAACATGTGTAACCCTTAGCCTTGCGTTGATTCACATCAAAATTTAACATATTAAAATGGTTTATTTACAAACAAAGCCGTGTTTTCGGGGTTAACAGCACAGGATATTGTTATCCTGTGATCCTTGCACGCTTTCTTATTAACTTTTTCATTCGGAGGAAGTGCTCAAGAAAGGGAGTGTTCGATCAATATAATTCGATTTGATTTTCGATATCCTTACATAGAATAAATTGAATAATGTCTCTGTCTGTCTCTGTATATCTGCTAACTCCTCCTAAACAATGAAACTGATTTTGATGCAGTTCAATTATATAATTTTTCACGGAAGGTTTATATAGTAAAACCTCATGAAGTTTTTATGTTACATGTAGAACATAAAAACTTTATGAGGCGAATCCTTGCGGTCCGCTAGTAATCTTATCAAAATAGTGCTTGACTTACGAGACTAAAGTTGTTCAAAGTTCGTTTTGACAATCGAATAGCAAACTTTCAAAGTTACTTAAAGGCGTTAAATGCTGTTTGTATTTGCGTGTAATAAAAATCGTCTAAACCGTAGTATGTTAGCACATAAAATTCTTCTCAATAGGCATTATTACATTATAAAAGAATTCAACGCCTCTACCCACTTCTTAATTCAATTATTGTAGTGCACAATTTACAGGCAATTTGTAAAAGTGGCAGTTTTATGACTGCATAAGATACTGTACAACGACATTGATACTGTGTCACCCCGCCAGCCGTTTTCGCATCGAGCGCGGCCGGATTTGAAACGCTCCAAATACTGCTTTTGTCGGCTCGTAATTGAATTTTACCTTTTCAATAACTGTAACATCACCTGCATTTGCTTTGGCGATAAAAAAAAAACTATACCTCTCAGTGCACAGAAGAGTCTCCCCTGCAGTATTTCTCTCGCATCTCGTTACTCAATGTCTCAAAGGAGCCCATTGTCTGTGCCATACGGATTTCGCCAACGACAGGCCAGTTCCGCGTCACCCAATTAAACGTCTATTTAAAAGTGGCGCAGCCCTGATTTACGATTGCACCGGTTAGGCGGTTACGTCGTTACAATAGCGGCGCGAGTCGGGCGTCTTCCCGCCACTCTCGCCAGGTGCGAGTTCGAATCCTAGCTTTGTGCGATCCCAGCTTCGGTTTCTTCGCACAATGGGCGAAAGATTTGCACAAAAAGTCTTATAAAAAGGGGGGCTTCGATATGAAAAAAAAAAAAAAAAAAAACGTGCAGGAGAGTGCAACTGGTACCAACGGTTGGCCACCATCGTCTGAAACGGGTCGCGTGCCGGCGTTATTTTAAATGTAATGGGTTTTTTTAATAGATTGCGTCTTGTCGCGCTCGAAAGCGCTGCGTGGCTCGATCGTCGCAAAACAAAAAACAAGAGATTCAGATTTAGAATGCACTCAATGAAACAAAACCTATTTAGATATCCAACGTAGCTTCAGGGTTCGATGTGCTGCGCGGACAGATGTAGGTACCTACAATATATTACATTATACATAATATGATATAATTAGATTTTAAATGTCTCTTATGCATAGAGTATCTTATGACATAATTTAAGAGGTCATAATTTGGTTATTCAAAAAATGGAATGCAATAATGCAAAATCAATAATTTGATCACGGTTTAGTAGACAGCCAAGGGCCCTGTCTGGCGTCAGTAACCAGTAGCCACTCACAAGAAGACCACGGTGAAATTACAGCATGTTGTGTTTCAGTGCAAGTGATACTATAGACCTCTTTCGTCAATCCCATTTGTACCCTATACTTTATCTTATAAGATTCGCTAACGCATCTTGCATCCGCCTAACTTTTGTGTTTATAAGCGATGAAATCCACAATTTGCTGATTTCTATAAAATACTAATCATGAATGCAATAAGATCCTATAACGTCTAGTTAGACGTTATAACAATTCTTGGCTTATGCTACTTCGTGAAAGAAGGGACGAATTAGCGGTATAATAAAAAAGCCCAGCACATAAGGGAGCTATAATAATTATATTTTCTATAGTATTTTTTGAGAGACGCAGCTATAATATTTTTATTGCGTCACGGCTTAACTGTACTAAAATATTTAAATATACTACCTAGTAACTAATATTATCTTATTATAAAAACTTGAACTTAGTAGAACACAATAGATCGTAGTGTTGTGAAGCAAGATAATAATATATATTTTAGCATCTTTCACCGTGTGCTAATCCTTTATTGCTATAATATATTAGGTTATATCTTTTTAATAAATGTTATACCCACGTCTGTGCTGAACATGAAGACTGCGGGGAAACGCAGGGATCAAGGCTGCTTCTGACTGTTGTTGATGACAACAATACTATTCATTACGTTTAAGTTCTTATTAAAATCGAGTACAGCAGAGTATGCTTATCGTACATGTCGATAAAAATTTTGTGCGCCGATAAATCAAACAAAGATAGGTACGTGGGAGCAAATCTCGGTCTACTATTCACACAAAAGTGACGCGTCAATCACTGCTTGTCAATTTTTTTTTTGCTTCATTCCCGCGCATGTCACTGTTGATATGAATTGAAGGCAGCCAGCTAGACAATTTCTCTGAAATAGACGAGTGAATGTCCATCCGATCCTAAAGCAATATTAGCATTTCGCCTATAGATATATATATATGACTTTATTGTTACCGGGTTTTTTTTTTTTACTAGTGACTGTCTGAAATGGCATAATGCAGTCGAATTGTTTTGCGTGCTTTCTGAATACTCGGAGAGAATTTTAATTTAAATCCTAAAGCGAGATAAGATTTTTCGTGATTTTTCGGCACTCGGGACGGCAAGGATTGTGTTGAGCTTAAATTTAATATGCAAGATGCACATCAAGAAAACTTTGCAAACGCGATAAAAGCGAGCCGCGGCTATATGCCATTTTAAAGTGTTTTAAGGATCGTTAAGCAAGAAATATAAATGCCCGCTTCGCTATGTTAGGTTTGACTAAAAGCTTACTCTGGAACTTGCTCAAAATTGTATTTAAACAACTTTACTTAATTAGTTTTTCCGTCTATTGGAAATAGATCGCAATTTTTGTTTCTCTTGAATTGTTTATTAGGTTAATGAGAAAACTAGAGGTAAATAAATTAAATAGTATTTATTCTAATATTTCACGATCAACATAATTTTTTTTTAAAATAAAATCCTCATTATAATGAATATCATTATTTAATATCTCATCATTATAATATACTAATCTTTAATTGTTTTTTTAAACATGAAAACTATAGTTAATGTTATTAATATTAAGCTACAACTTACATACACATTATTAAAAGGTTATTCCTATAATTTTGTCTACATTGCTGAATTTTATAATAATTGTGTTCATATATGAAATACCGCGTCATACAAAGTAAACAACAGTGCGCTGTTTTTACCTTGTTTTATGTGTTCCGTAAAGAGAATAATCCAGCTTTTTGCTAGTCTTGCTGTACGCCTCCGATATCCACATACAACGTCATGATACAGTGTTTAATTGGGTAACATTATATTCTGTAACGATAATAATGTTACAATTTTTGTGTTACAAAGTTCCTACGAAGACCACTGTGTAAAGTGTTCGTAAGAAATTGAAAACATGAGCTGTTGCGTTTCGGATACGTTTAAAGATATATCTCTATATATTATATATATATATAAAAATTACGTGTCACGTTTTTTGACGCCAATGAACTCCTAAACTACTGAACCGATTTTGATAAAACTTCGTAACTATGTGTATAGGGTAGTTTTTATTTTGAACCCGGGCGAAGCCGGGAGCGTGTGTATATGTATATTCTGTATTATCGTATACTGTTTTGTGTTCTTACATAGTTTTTTTTATATTTTTTATTAGTTAGTGATTCTCAAGAAATATTCAGTGTTGCATAGGTTTCTAGACTACGTCTATTAGGATATAATGTATATATCTAATAAAATGTATATCTATATTAATATTATAGAGAAGATTTGTGTTTCTGTATATGTTTGTAATGAATTAACTCAAGAACTACTGGACCGATTATGAAAATTCTTTCACATATAGAAAGCTACATTATCAGCGAGTAACATAGCCTTATATATTTTATAAAGTTAATCAGGCGAAGTAGCGTGCAACAGCTAGTACCCACATAATTTGGTTCGAAAATGTATAAGGGCACTAATTAGTTTATGAGATTCTCTTAGTGGCCGCTTCAAATGGTTTGATCTAAGTAAACTCCTTGTTCTCTGTTACTAGGGATACTGTGTCCTAAGTTACTGAGCGGTAGCACTAAATAAATTCGCGCTCGCAATCATAGAATATTTTAGATGTTTCGTCTTGCATGCGCGCCCACGCAACTCCAGCCATTTTTATGTTATAATCATTTAGACGGTAACTTATACGTTAGAAAAAGGTCTAATTACCTCCGTGTTTCGAGGGCCGTTGTTAATTTACAATTTGTATTTCTATAGAGAATTGATAAATGTTTGAAATTCTCGTAACAAACATACATTGTTCGCTGTCAGATAACTTAAAAAAGATTTTATAACAACCGAGTACAATTATAGTAGAAATCAGTAATTATATTTCAATGTACTAAATTATGTTGTGTACAAATATTGTTATTATAAAAAAGAGAGAGAAAGTGGATTTTTGAAATCTGTTTTAAATATGTATATATAATATATTTGAATTTTTTGTTCATTATTTGAAAAGTAATTATTCAGATCAGACTACTTTCGCATATCTATAAATTATAGATAACTATTAGCGTTTGGATCTTGATACGGTAGGTTAGGCCCGAATTAGACTTGCACTTATAAATCTTATAATAAATAAATCTTTTAGTTTTCATATGTAAACTATAAAATATTATGGCCACTTGCTATAACGGTGAAGAAAAAGAACCTGCTTGTCCGAAAAGATAAGAAATCTTCAGTCCTGCAAATCCGCATCCTATAAAGAAAATGTAAATAAAAATCTCTCTTGTCTAATTTGGGTTATTTTGCCACCTAATTTTTTTTTTTTACGTTTATTTTGCACAATATTAAAATAGTGTGCAACGGTAATAAATTTAATAGATGATGAGCGAATTTTGAAAAGAAGCCGATTGTGCACGCTCATGTGTATTTATATATTAAACGTTGCTTGCACAGAGTGCAGGCACGCGACCGCGTCTAGACGGGAAGTAACTAGTAACATTGTTTTTATGGGCTTTAATAAAATCTGGACGCTTCAGCTCCCCCTCTTTTGTTTCGTTCGAATGTTTCTTTTCTGATACATACATTAAATATTTATTTACAAAAATAAATAACGAAAAATTAAGCGGGTTACGCCTGTCTACCGAATAAAGACGCGAAAAACGCTACAGATTACGCAAATGAGGAAATATCGAGTTTCTTCAATCTCATTTAAGCGCTGTTTGGTACTTGCGATATTTATTTAGAATATAGTGCAGTTATACTTTGTTATATATATCATATCTCTGTGTACCTAACCTACGTGCAAAGAAGAACCACAGTTTGTACTAATCATCCTCATATCAGCCCTTGGTGGTCAAAGGCCTTGTATTTAATAACTGAAAAACCACAATCCTACTAATCCTGCCATAATTTTCCAGTTGGACCAGTCAGAAATAGCCTCTATTCACGGCCCTATATTAAGTCCATCTTGTAAGTTCTTAATTTCTTATGTGTCTTGCCCATTGCTAGTTCCACACTTCTAATTCGACGAGTTATGTTAAATTGTTAAATATTTAATAAAATCATTGCGTACTGAAATTTTTAAATATTTTCGTAATATTATTAATATAATAATAATTTATTTTACCATATTTAATTAAGATGCTATTTTTACATGTTCTTTTGAGTAAGTACATATAAAAAATAACGTAATTATATATGAGCATAATTATTGTTTAGAAAGGTTAGCATTTCAAATTGTCTAAGATTCATTGTGGTGAATTTTTTCAAAGAAAAGTAATGGCTATTTACATACTAAATATTGAAAGCTCAACGGAAAGCATTAATCCATTTCTGTGTTTTTTTTTTTGTTTCGTACGGTGAGTGATTCCAATGTTTTCATGCTCATATGATATCGACTGTAACGGCCTCCTTCAGGGGGTGGTCTTACACTGAATAATGTATCTAATATCCATAATCATGGCTTATCCGCAACAAAAAGCTAATTAACAACGGTTCATTAAGGCAGGACGTTTGGCGGGCGTGAACCGAATCAATATAAGACATACACAGCTCGAACTCATTGCGGTATGTGAACTGTTCGTTTCTTTATTTATTATAATTATATTACATTTATTTTAATGTAAAAAATTATAGAGAAATTTATTGTAGGTAATTGAAATTCGAATAACATAAAATAAATTATTCATTTATTTACAATATATTACATAATATACTAGCTACACGCTCCGCTTCGCACGGGTGCAAAATAAAAACTATCCTATCTTTTAAGTTGGACAGATAGTTACGAAATTTTATCAAAATCGGTTCAGTAGTTTAGGAGTTCATCGCGCACCAACAACGTGACACGTAATTTATATATATAATACTAGCTGTTGAACGCGACTTCGTCCGCGTAACTTTATAAAATATAACCTATCTCTTGGATAGTTGGTTCAAACTGCACAGTGTGCAAGTTTTATTAAAATCGGTTCGACATGACACGACGTGACCGAAGGGTGATGTAAACACAGCTTTTTTATGCTATAATGTTCCAAAGATAATTTGGTTGTTTTTATTCAATTTGTTGGAAAATCATTAATAATTGTTGACTGTATTACTAAAAATACTGTGATAAAGTTAACGTTAGGTTTTATGTGTTCGATATTCTCACACGCCGCATTTTACGGTTTACGACTCGTTTATTATATATTTATTTTTAAAACATCTTTCCATACAAACTCTTCCGGCGAAGGTGTTAATTTTACAATTATTTATTTACTCGTCTAAACGATGGACAACATTCAATACTTGGGAACTTAGCACGTTATACGTGACAATTCATTTGCGTTACATACATTTTGGTTTTTTTTTAACGCAAGCGTTTGGTATTTTTGGCTGTAGGTGGTCCTTCGCTTGTTAGATACAAGCAATCACAAGAGTTTCAAGTGGGCTGCAATAGCTGTGTCATCAAAACAACACTAATGCTGTCATTCCACTGTGCTCTTCTTTGAGGTGGTATACTACCATCAGACATGGTGTCTAGTATATGACTGCGATATGCAGATATCAATTTGGCATAAATATGAGTAATAAGTTATAAAATTATTTAACTTTTATAGGTACTTAAAGTTTGATATTGACATACCTCTATGATTTTCTCGTTTACTTCGTTGTTATATCTAGCCATTGAACCTGTCCCAATGGTCTTTGTATGGATGTGAGGCCTGGCCCATTAAAGAGGCCCATTCAAAGACGAATAGAGGTATCGAAATGGACAAGTGCATGCTGTCCATTAGCTGCACACAAAAGGCTTATGCTCCACTCGCACGTGGCAAACCAATATTTTTTAAAATACCTACAAAGAATTCCCCTGTCGCACTAGTATGAATATGAATTCCCCGCTGCCACTAATACAAAAGTACAGCTAGCAAAATAGTAACAAATATTGCCAACACTTGATTACTAAAATATAAATAAATATTATATAAAACGAACTGATCACGAGTGAAGTGAAACGAAAAATTAAGCTCATTCATAATTTTTTTTTTTTTAAATAAAAACAAAACGTAAAAGTTTTGCAAATGATTGGTCGAAAACGCTACTTCATGCTCACGGTGAAAAGTTTACTACCTGGGTTATATTCTTAGAAACGAGCGATACGACCTGCTTCACCAAGTGATATGACTAAAGTCGCTGGAGATAAGTTGGGCGAAGGAAGAAATCGTGGCTGAACAACATTAGAGAGTGAATCGGGTTAGCTAACACAGTTAGTTGGGCTGTTACGACAAAGAAACACAAGGGCTGATCGTCAACCTTCACTAGTTCGAGACGTATGTCAAAAAGATGAACCTCCTTGAAGTTATAAGGACTGGATTTTTTTTAGTTCTATTAGTGAGGAATAAACAAGTGCTGTTTAAATCCAATTCCATTAGTTCTTTATGAGGTACCTCACAATAAAATGCCCGACACTAATGCAGTCGTCTCGGGCTCGGCAGGCGTGCGTCGTTTGACAGCCGACTTCGCGCCTAAATTCAAAATGAACGCGTGAGAAATCGCTCGCGGCTTCGTTCGAATTACGGCGCTCGGGAATGTGAATGAATATATATATATATAGCAGATAAATTTATTTTTTTAAGTGCGAAGACTTGTCCGGACGATTATTTCTATATTTCATTTCGCCATAATTACGAAGGCGGTAACGAAACTTGTAAAATGAAATAATCCTTCACGTCTCCCCTTTTTTTTACTTTTGAAGTGAAGAGAGATTATCTTGAAATTTAAAATCTCTGCACTTAGTTTAATTATAACGATTTAGACTGTTGGTAAATTTGAAACTTGCTTATGTCGTCGAAGAATAAAGCTATAACTATCTATAAAAAAATTCATCAAAATAGCCGTTAAATAGATAGTTACTTTGGCCTTTTAGGTTTCTAGTCGTGTAGCGTTAATGTTATGAATATACTATAAAAGCCTTTTAAACAGAATAGTAACAGTTTCCGCTAGTGATCACGCGATGTGTATTCCTATCTACTGGTTTTCACCGTAAAAAATAAATAAATGATAAAAATAAGGTTTAACGTCCGTTGAACGAGTAAAATGAAATCTGATATATAAACAGAGCTGGGTCGTGTGAGGGAACTAGTTTCAGCTTTTTATTATGTCCGCGTCTAGAAGTCGAGTTGCGGTACTCAACGCCACGCGATAAAGTTGAAATGATGCCTGTTGCTGTCGTGATAAGGTCCGGATTACATTGGTAACGGTTGTTGCTAAGTAGTAGCGATAAATTGAATTATAATATACCAACGTACTTTTATGGTTTCCCGACACAATTCATTTATTGCACAAAACGGTTTGTTGACGAATTCGTTCAGTTTAACTAAAAGTATTTTACAGTAAACTATTCTAGTTTAATATGCCGCCTGACCCGGAAAACGTAGTTTAGCCAAAAAAAAAAAAATTGGGGTGGGTTTATCGCTTAGGGGTATAAAAAATAGTTTACAACCTATTCTCAGACCTACAGAATATAAACAAAAATTTCATAAAAATTGGTCTAGCCGTTTCGGAGGAGTTTGGTTACAAACACTGACACGAGAATTTCATATTGTATATTTATATAGAAAAGTGTAACTGATTTGATTATAGTGATGCGAGAATGTTGATAATTTAACAGTAAAGATATTTTTTATAGTATTTTAGACAATATTATTTCTACATTCGTTTTAAGCAAGATCGTCGAACTTCCCTGTGATTATATATATTTTCCACGTGACTGGTCTGGGGTAATTTTAATTGGATTTCAACTAGAATTCAACGGCTGATAAACGTTAAAATACAAAATTATTTAAATTACACTTGTTAATTACCCACGCTTTTGTGCTTTACCTAAAGGCAATAATTATATTAGGTAAATTTTAATTGGAACGACGAATTTGAAATTGTTTTGGATTTCTGTCGTATACATAATAAATGTCAACTAATTAAAGCGTAAGTTTAGTTATTTATTTACAACTTAAGTTGAAGTTACTTGTAGGTACTAGTATTACAAAAGTTGCCTTACATTTAAGTTTAAAGATAATTACTATAAATGAATACACACATTTTTTTTTTAATTCCTCTTATTCTACGGTGGTACACGGCTTGCTAGCATAATTTAATTAAAAATTATAAACTTAGCTCTTGCCAATTCTAACTCATATAATAATATTTAATTGCGATCTAGTGGTAATGACATTGAAATTTGATCCCATGCAATAAACAATATCTCATTAGTGGGGATTAATACTAAGAATTTAAGTAAGTAGTTAAGTGCCTACGATGAATACCTAAGTGATTAAAAACTAAAAGAAAACTTTGTATAATATACCATTAAAATATTTATCAATATATGTTACGATTTCATGTGAAACTCCCTTAATAAAGCTCATTATGTATCCCACATTTCATTATTACTTCACACGAACTTTTAATTAACGACCGTTATGTAATTTTATTTTATTTTACTCTCCTCTTTAAGATTTACGCTCCGCTTATTAATGAACAATGTGTTAAGTTTTTATTAAGTTATCCACGTGTACTTGTATAACTGTTTTAAAAGAAAATACATCATTTCACGTGCCTGCGCCCTATTTTAAACGTCGAACATGTTTTGTTTAATAAATTTATAAGTTGTAGGTTATTACTTAATTAGAATTTCAAAAAAATAATAAAATAATCAAATACTTAGTTAATAGCTCCACAACGACCATAGATTCAGAAAAATCTCTTGGTGATTTTTCTATTAAATTGATTCCAATCGGGAATTTGATTTTTATTGATATCGCAATAAAAGTTCATACTTTTTCATTTAGTGTTTAGGTTTTTATAGTGTCAAAATGACTTTATCTGGAGGCTATTTTTCTTCTGAAGAATTAGAAGTCTTACTGAATAATTTGAAAGGGAAATATGCCGTTTAAAAAATCTTGAGAAAGCTCGGTTTCTGTAAGAAAATCAGAAAAAGAAGCAACCTATGTAGGCCACTTATGTACATCACTTATGTCTTATTGTACTGGGGATCAGCATAATTCATTCTTTCTAGCTAGACCGCACATTAAGCGTACTCAATGCCTCAATATTTGCTATTTCGATGCCAAAATGTAACAAAGTGAAGATCTCCTTTGGCATACTGGACCGTCACATACACGTAATGATAGACGTCTCCAATGGTTAAGTACTCAATGTCTCCAATAGACCAAAGTGTATAAGGACTACATTAGACACTATGATGGTTACCAACCAAATTGTCGTCTTTACATATGTACATTTTCCACGTGTTCCGTATTTGTCACGGTTCTGAGTACCGACAAAGACAGTTAAGACTACATACTGAAATTGACATTTAGATAAAAATCGTAATCGCCCATACAAATTCAAACTAGAAACTCAGTTTCTTTCAGCAAAATGATCTCAATGTATACCTCTTAATGGTAAATACATTTTTTTTTACACAAATTGCGTGTCCTTTCTTATAACAGAAACACGTGCTGTTTGAAAAAAAAGATCTCAAATCTTTTGTTACGTTATAGCTATACGTAGTTTAAAGTATAATGTAGTGAATCATATTAATGATACGGGTGGCAATGATTTTGGGTGATATTGGTTTTTAAATTTAGCAATTTTATTTTAAGCACTTATGATATTAAAAATATATTTTCAAATATATATTTTAGATATGTCAAAATATTCTTATAGTTCACGCGGTAATCGTTAAAAGCGTGAAGGTTGGGGAATAATCCCATAATCAATCACGCACCGAGACACAAAAGCACACGCGCTGTTAATTCGTGGTATCTTTTAGTAGAACGTTGTAAATATAACCATTAAAAACTGTTGACGACGCACGAACACGAACTTAATCCGTTTTCTCCAAGGAGTTGGTTCTGACGCCAGACCGGCTCCACAGTTTATGACTGCAGTACACCGCATTGCGAAGTGGTCAACTCGAACGAAAGAATATATCGTTCGAATTTCCCATTTGCTATTAATTCTACCTATTAACAAATAGAATCTTAAATACCATCCGATGAGTAAATATAATCTGATAAGTATTTTTTTCTGATTACACCTAAATCCTGAGAAAAAGCAATTGACAATATGCAGGGAGAACATAAATGATGTAATTATAATTTAAATTTCTTTTTCGATAACATCAATTACAATTCAAATGAATCGATATTTATATGTAGCATTGAAAGCCAGGGTTCCCCTAGGAATCATAGACGACATTGTGAAGGTCACAGGAGGTCATTAGATGCAGACAGTAAGTGACCGTGCGTTTGGGGGAGTTTTTTTTTAATCTAAAAGTGAACCGTCTGCTTGTTGTTTACTACCTTTGCAAGTAGTTAAATCTTTGCAGGCCTCATAGGAATCTTGCGAACGCTCTACTTATTAGATGAATTTAGGATGACTCAATAAATCCATCTCACCGTTTTTCACCAAAATATACATATTAAAATATAAGTAATTAGGTAACTAGTTAGTCACGTTTATTTTTACTTTTACTAAATTCGGATTTAGTTTAAATGGAAACAAGACACTTGATTAGGATATTTAGGCTTCAAGAAATACTATTTGGGAAGTCTACGATATTGTGTTTGCGGATTTTCAGATCTTCTACAACTCTAATGTCTCTAATCTTAAATTCCAATAGTCCCGTTAAAGTGGGGTGTCGTTTGGTCGCATCAAGCATGTAAGTAAGGTGAGCGCCGGGTGTGGCAGATGGTGCTAGTCGCTCCCTTTTCAATTGCCCATCTTCTTCTTACGTTTTTTTTTGCTTAAAAAAAAACTGATTGTGATCGTACCTATTGTAGCGTGCTTTGTGTTTCACCGTATTGTTGGGAGAAATGGTAAAATTGTAAGATTTCCCGTGCCCGTGTCCTAAGGCAAATTTGGCGTTTCTATAACATTTTGCTGTGGGAATAGGTTGGTGCGTATTCGTCGGATTAGGAGCGTTTGGGTTGCGATAGGTGCACCCCGATTACACAATGCGGGATTAAATGAGTTCTGTGCAATGTATTTCACAAAATTTTCTCATCGCCTTATATTTTGGTTTAGTAATTGATGATCCAGTTTCTTCAAGCCGTAAATTACCATTGTGTAATACATACAAAATCACGTCTAGGAAAAAAAGTTATACTTTTTTCTCTTGAGTTCACTTGAGAGTTCGGTCATGTATTTAGGTATACATGCTTAATGAGCTTTAAATTATGACATCCCATACGCGCATAGTAAATATTCTTAAAAATTATCTAAAACGTCACTGGTTCTTAGCGTTTTTGTACTCTGACGTCCATTTCCTTGATAATTCTACTGGAATTTGATAATGTGTGATATTATACTAATGACATAATAAACGATATTTAATCACTTTTATTGTAATATTGATTGCATAACCATAATTAATAATGTAGGTACACCGAGTTTCATTTCATAATGTTTTGCAAGCGGATTTCCCGGAAGTGAAGTATTTAATGAAATTTCAATAATATAACTTTGATGATTTGCCTCTATGTGTTAAATGCTAAATTCTTCCCTTTCGATCGTCAAAAGTCAAAAAATCAAGTGGTAAAATCTTATACGCCATACAACTTGAAGCGTCAATTGAAGCTCACACAAAAATGGCCCCCCCAAAAAGGGTTCACGTGTTTTTAACAGTTAAAACAATGTATCGCCGAAGCAAGTCACGTATGGACGATAATGTGCGTCCAAGCATGAACATATGTGACCTTTTCTTGCCTCGATAGACTCAATTCGGACCTATTTGGACCTTTACAAGATTTACACTAAACGGTGTAATAATCTTCAGTTTCGTGAATTGGATTTCAGGTCGCGTACACAATGCGCGGCGGAGACAACTTTTATTAGGAGATATATAACATTTGAAATTACAATTTGTGTATTAATATTTACATGTTCGTATTAGTATGGTGGTTGAGCACGATTTGATAAAAAAAATAGTTTTTATAATTGTGTCTTTAATCAAATAATAATCAGAATAGTTTAAATAATATGATTTGTTATTACTTTTTATATGATATAATATTTTATAGGGATAATAGGAGAAAATAGGATTTTTTTGTAAGAATCTTTAAAATAGAGGGTAGATATTAAACTCAAAACATAGTTTTGTGACATAGTTAATCTGTACGTGAAACGTGTAGTTCATAACTTTAATTAACTGTTTACGGATTTTTTTTTATCCATCACGAATTTTCCTAGTAATTGAGGCGGATACTATCTTGTTTTGGATCACGTAGTGCACTGTATGCATGTTTGAATGCTCGTTCCGTTATATGTAATAGAGAGACTATTAGTACCTACTTACAGCGCTCACGTACTTACAGCACGTTGTGGCGTTGTGTTTTACAAAACAATAGCTAGATAGCATTTTATAGAAGACCTAATATATGATGTAATAGCACCATACATACTATTTGCTACTGTATGGTGAGTGTAGCGTATAGTAATAACTGCTAGAGCCCATTCACTTAATCTTCGTCCGTACCCCTTATATATTATGTATTACGTTTTAAATAGTAAAAGTAAATATAGATTTTTTGAATTTAATTTCGGCAGACAGGCTGACGGTGGGCCGTTACGGTAGGTGTCTACCGTCGATCGTTAGAGGTGCGGAAATTATCCCGAAGATTACTTTGTTTCTGTCATAATTAGTAAAAGATGTAATATATTTATGACTAAAGCACGATACGCTTTTATTTGTAGGACTGTAGGTACGATACGATAGAATTATAGCGTAATTATTTTTAATTAGAATAATTCAATAAACTGTCTGTCCTGTCTAATATGCCCATCTGTTGGCAATATTATTGTGTTTTCTTTTTAATTTGACGTTTGTATTCCAGACACGTAATGTGGATAGTTAAGGGCTGTGTACGAGACTTTAATCTGAGTGGAATGTAGGATTATAATGACGCTAGTTGTGACTTATAGAGCAATAAACATAATACGGGGTGCGTCGTCGCGTCGGACGCCGATGCGCGTCGTCGCGACGGCCGGCGGCAACCCTTGTGGGGATGCTAAGCCTACACCACCTACACTGTAAGTGGTTCATGATTATGGATTTCAACATAGACATAAAAGCTAAGTCTTATTCTTTGTTGCTAATTGAGACTTACTTTTTCGTACTTTAAAAAATTATGAGGTAATTCAGTACAAACTATACAAGTACCAACAGGGTATAATGTAAAATAAATAAATAAATAATGTAATGAACTATTTTACTAAATAAATAGAGACATTATTTGGAATTAATGAGGAATTTTAACAAATACCAATATTAAGTTTGTCAGGATCGATGTTTGGTTAATCTTCATGCAAAAATTACCAAAAATCTGATGATACTTCAGCAGTATTAGTTAATACATTAGTTTAAATATACATTAGCGTAGACTGGTGATACGCAGACGAAATCGTGGCCAAAAGCTAGTTTCTTCATAAATCGTTATCAGTAAAATTAAATTTTTATATTGTTTATAAATTTTAATTTGTAGAATTATAAACGATAACCTTAAAAATTTATTAAAATTATTTGAGTCAAATATGCAGTGGAACTAACTCTTAATACCTATATTTTTACTCTTAAACTATATTTTTACTCTTAAAATATATAGTTTACTATAAAAACAAATAAAACTTGCCCATTTCTCATCAGACTTACTATTTCATTTTTATTGTACGAATAACTATGATTATTATCCTTTTGACCTTTATTTTGAAAATGTTTTTACATATTGTCGAGACACAATCGGGGAGATTATGCACTAAAATTTGCGGGGGGTCAGATTAATTGCTTATTTGTTATTCCCCTAAGTCTGAAAACGTTTTATGTCGCCCTAACACTTCGCGAATCGTTTCGAATATTCTGAAATATGGCACAAATGTGCTTTTTCACCTTTTCCCTCTCTGAAGGACGCTGTAAATCTCCAGTAACTACACTGCTAAATAAATGGATCTTTGTCTAGACGTAAAAATAAACAAAATGTAATTTAAATGGCGCTAGAGGTCACCTCTGTATAGATACCGATTGTTATTATGGCGAGGGCATTTATGCTCTTTATTGTGTATGTGTAATATGTAATTTTTTTTTTCAAGTAGTCTTTTAAAAAGGGACAAAAAAACCGGTTTTGATTAAATCGTGATTAAACCGAACGTGTTCAGTTATCTAAGTCTTATAGGTAATGCAAATATTGATTGAACGCATACCCGGCGATGAATGCAGCCAAATGGTTTTCTAAAACGAATCGCCACGCCGTTCCATTTACTACGAATTTTTAAACGTTTTTAAACAATTTATTAATAAGATTATTAATTAAAAAACACTTTAAAATAAGATATAAAATTCTAGTTAAGGAAAACTTGATTGGTGTTAGTTAATTTTATTTGGGTTCTATTTAACTATACCATTATATTATCTACTACTCAATTATTACTGTCCTGTGAATGATATAAAACGAAGAACTAGCTTCTGCTTGCGACATCGCGTATCTTTATAATTACTTACCTGTAATTATGTTATCATACGAGTACAAGCTGGAACCAACCATACGTACAAACTACACATGGCAAAATTTCATTAAAATCAGTTGACGTGTACGAAAATCGTGGATTTACTTATATCAAAATTATGCATGAAAATTAATAATGGGTTTCAATTCGTTCGTGTCGATCATTTTAGTTTTTATATTTGTTCGTTTCTCTTACAATATGTTCGTGTGTTGTTGGTTACCCGATAATACTTTGAACATCTACCTGGTTAGGTTAGGTACCTGCTCTTTGTAAATAAACAAAACTCGATTTGTAGATGAATGATGATAAAGGTTCGTATTCTCTATTTTTTTTTTCTTTTTACTATACCTACACTCTGTGTTGCTATACTGTTTGTGGAATTTTACGGATATATTAACTAATTAAGTTTATAGTACACATTAACTGTGTACAAATAATTGTATTTTTTTGGTGTGTAAATAAAAAAAATAATGTATGAATAAACACAAAAAAAGACTAATATTGAAAGTAATCATTTAACTACGTATTTATATCATATTTTTCTTAATTTCCTATGTAATAAACGGTTTGCTGCCCATCAGCATAGAACAGCATTGTATTAAACATCGTATGTTATGCAAATAAAAATACTCGTATGTATGTATACACAAAAACAATGCGAAGAAGGCATTCTAAATAATCACTCAATACGTTTTGTAAAGTAACTGCATTTCTTAACAGAGCGCACCGTTAACTGGTTAGTTTGGCTCGTAAAGGCGCCCTTATGCCGTAAATATTATTGTTACGCTATCAGCACCGACTTATTAAATTCGCGCGTGTAAAGATGCTGAAACATATTACAGTTATAGCTTTTTGTGTTAAAGAAACTGTCTTTTGGAAATATATATATATAAAATAATTATTTTTAATGATAAATGTTAGTAAATTATTTTATATAGGTCTTCATTTTATACACTGTACTTGTAAATTACCGTCATTTACTTAGTTTAAAGACGTCATTTACCGAATAGTTACCTCCCGTGATACTATTCGGTAATTGTTAGAATGCCTCACTTGTGCTTATTTTCAACAAAGCAGTAGTAACGGTAACGATCTTTTCATATTTACCTTATATATGCCTAGGTCCGTGACATCATTTTCAACACGAAACACTCCAGAGTATTAGAGTTGTGACCTTATTCTTTGGCTTTGTAAATTGCAAATTTATTCGCGTACTGTTTTTTCTCCTAAACTATCTCCTAAACTATATGGATTTTGAAATTATCTTCAAATTAAAAAATTGCTCGCTACTTTTCTTGTTGATTTATCCAAATATCCAACACTGGCTGTAATAAGTCTGGTATAGATCTAATAAGGGATAAAATTTTACTAGTACTATAAATAAAATGTTAAAATATATATTATATTTAACTCTTATTATATGTTTCACTTATTAAAAATGTACATGTTTTACCTTCTATTTAATATACAGGATATATTGTATTATTAAATAGAAAAAAAAAAAAAAAAAAAAAAAAAAATAGGAGCAAATTTTTTCTATTCTTTTAAAGGAATTGTTTATTAGAAAACCGCCTTGCCTATGCGGAATGAATACCACATTTTCAACTACTGCATGTTATAGTTTAATCAGACAAAAGTTAATTGCTTCATAATGTTTAGGATGATTTAACAGACCGCATATACTCGTATAATCGAAGAGACTCGGAGAGGTCTTCATTTCCAATTTTCCATCTGCTTGCCTATCTCTGTCCGATCAGGATTCGATACGATATCGCCGGCATTTTTTTACATGTATACCTACATCTAATAATATATTTTTGTACATTCATAACAAAACAAAACTGTTTTTTAAACAAGTCAAAGTGGCTAATGTTAAGTACGACAAAAGTTATCTTAATGTCGTCGATAGAGATCTAACTTAAAGCAAAGTGATAAAACTTGTAAATATAATTTTGTTTCTGATGGCTTTTTTGGTCACTGTTTGGGTATGTCATAATTTGCAAACCACAGTAACATTAAAACGCATCCTGCTTAAGGTATAAAAAAAATTATAACCACTACTGATGGTAACACGATAACAATTAAGGTTTCATAATAATGTGAGCACACAAGCACTTCGTATATTTTAGCGACACTGGTTCTTGCACCTTAGCATATTTTTAATTAATTTAATGTTGCACTTAATTTAGGTACAACCAAGCGAAAAAGTGTTTTACAACTACCGTATTGCAATAGTATTAAAGACTAAAATAACGTAACATATTCAAGCCACTGTATGATAATTAGGTTGAATGTTTATGTAAGGAAATGGCGAGGTTAGCAGAGCGTTTAAATGTTATTTATTTTGCACTGCACTAAGCACTAAGTTCCGGTTTTATGTGTAAAGAAAAAAGAAATATCTGCTTGTAAATTTTATTTTATTTTATGCTCATTTCATTTATATAAAGGTTTTAAATACTTTTATGCTTTATGGAGGTTTTATAATGTCATGAATGGTTAAGGCGATTTTTATGTTCGTATAACCAAGAGTCAACCCGTCTGACTAGTAAGCAGATCTACTGCTTATTTAAGGAATATCTAAATGTGGATTTATAATTTTATTCTAATTTTTAAATTAAAATAAATCAGAGTTTTACTGTAAGAGAATATCTTTCTAGGGCAATATTTCAACTCAAACCTTCTCAGCAAACCATCAATTGCTTCTGCGCACGGTTTATATGAATATTTTACATTTTATATGAACATTTTACTCTATGTAGGTACTCATGGGTGCCATTCGTATTACATTAATTATATCATTTTAAAACCAAAGTGTGCCTATAAAGTTCCAAATCTGAAGTTTTATTTCAGAATCAACGTCTACTCCACAGCGCTTACCTCTTTACCTCTTTATTTTTTTATTAATTTATTAATATTTTATAATATTTATGCAAATAAAATGACTTAAACGGCGACAATTATCGTTTAAAATTGATACTAGTAATGAAAAACACTTCCAAGAAGCAGCACCCCCTCGTAGCCATTTTTATTATATGAAACGAAGCGATAAATTCGAAAATAAATTGTCTGCCTTCATAATAGAGTACGAATGGTATCGTAACTCACTTTTAGAAGTACCCGCTCGTAACGTAAGGCGGGTGTCTACTATGGCGTACATTTAACGTTCTCGAATTCAAATCAGAGAATTATTGCCGAGTATTGTGAGTTTCAAGTGGGGTGTGATTCGCATTCGCCTTTTAATTACGTCTTCAACTATGAGAACTTATAATCTGTTCACGATAAATAAGTAGAGACTCGCATTATTATTATTATTATTATTATTATTTGCTTGATAAATAACACGCAAAATGAAACTAATTCTGTTTCGATCGTGTTTAAGATTAGACTATGGAATTTAAAAATATGTACGCCCTCAATTACCTAGAATATTAAATGTGCTCACAGTTTACGCAAGTAAATATTTTTGATGAATTAGCTAAATGAATAGCAGAATTTTAGTTATTTATAGATTAAAAATGTTTTGCAATTGTTAAGTTAGTAAGTCATGTTTATATATATAGTAATTTTTACCACCTGCTAATTATAGTTAACAGTTATTTAAATTGAGTTACCTTCGCGAAACATCACTCGTCAATTTAAATTGATAAATCCTAACAGCAATAAATGTAATTAAATAAATAACTAAAAATAGAATTGATGATCCTAAATACTTACATGTTACAACTTCATAACTTAATAACTTTCATAACTCAAATTAAAAATATAAAATGAGAATTCTTTAATACTTAAGTAGTCCAATGATTGTGATATTAACGAGAAAAAGATCTCCTTTATTATTTCTTCTTCCCGAGCCTGTGATCATTTCCAGTCCATGTTTTGTTATGTCAATTTTTTATGGATTTTCTTCGAGTAATATATTCCGTGAAATGTTTATTCATACTTAAGATTGTAAACATTTAATTGAATGATTTCGGAGGGGAGGCGTCTAACGTAAACGCCTCGTTACAAATGCATTGAATCACTTTATCGACTCCATATTTCAACTTTTACGATCGTTTACTATTTTAAATGCGTAATCAAAACTTCCTACTAATAGTTAATGTATTCAGAGTCTGATGTTATAATATTGTTTGTTGCATTAACAAACTCTTCGTTACTATTTGAGGATTGCACGGACCTCAAATTGTTTGTTGATTGTAATAGTTTCAGATCGCTTCAAAAATGATACAAGTATAACCAAATCTTATAATATCAGTTTAGTTCATTGAACTATATGTCATAATCATTGGTTTAGTTATTGAACAGTAAAACAAAAATCGGGATAAATTAACTAACATAAATTTATTTTTTAATTAATTTAATTCAAATTCTTTTTTAAAGAATAAATGTAAAATAGTTAGATTCGAAATCCTACCCACACACTACACAACCCTACGCATTTACTTTATTGTCCTAGTAACATACGAGAAATTTAGAGTGTGAAATGTATTTTTGTACTATTCCACCCACAAGTGATAATAGTATAAAGTTTATTATAAATTTGAGCTATAGCTACCCGACATGTATTTTAAGTGAAAATCCATTCCGCATTCCTCCGGTTTCGCTCTAAATAAAATATTCGTTTAATCACCACCGCTACGTCCCACATATTACACAGTTAAAGGGAAGTCACATCTTTGTTCTGCAGAATATAAGTTTATTAAACACCTATATTATTTACAAATATATTTTAATGTATTTAACGAATTCAATTTGCAAATAAATTAAACATTTTTTTTAGCTAAAAACACAAACAACTTCAAACTCCAAGTTTATTACAGACAGTGTTAGGATAAAATGTAATGTTAAAGTTGTAAGGGATAAGGGAATGTGTCATAATAATATAATTAATTATTAATATTAATGTATATTGAGATATTTAATGAAGATATCCTATAACCCTCAAGGGTTTAATTTTTAGTCTTATCTAAATTAAAATATAAAATGTTGGAAATAAAATAAAATAATTTTAAAATTATGTATTTTACAATGCCTCTTACTTTTACTAATTGATATTAAAAATGGTCTAATTTCCTCTAAAGAGTTCTAGTTATCTTCATCTATTTCATCTATACTAATATTATAAAGCTGAAGAGTTTGTTTGTTTGTTTGTTTGTTTGGTTCAACGCGTTAATCTCATTAACCACTAGTTCCAATTGAAAAATTCTTTTTGTGTTGGATAGTCCATTTATCGAGAAAGGCTTTAGGCTATATAACATTTTGAACATGGACGAAGTCGCGGGCACCAGCTAGTATTTTATAAAATACTGAATAACATACCCACACAGCAGTTACTATCGAATTATAGTATATGTATAACTGTTACTGTGTTATACTTGTGTATAACAGTACCAAAACAGCCTTGACAAGAATTATTGCATAATTAAACTTATTTCTAACCTCATCCTTTTTTTTTAAATATTAAAACATGTACCTACCTCCATAAAAGAGTTAAATCCACTTGGCCATAGCATCTGGTATTTCGCGTTTGCGTCTATATTGTTTACTTTCATTGATAACTAGTTGAAACCGGTCCGGCTAGTACTGAAACTAGTTAGGCCCGCCCCTTAACTGGTTGTACATAATTGGGCCAGGAAGTCGGGAATAGCCGTCTGAGTCACGGCGGCGACCTCGCGATTGCCGCTCCATCCACCACTATAATAGTGTTTCACGTTCACAGACGATACAAACGCGCCTACGGCAAAGTGGAAAGCAGTGTTCTGCAAACTTATTTCAACTCCCGGACACGTTTCAATAAAAATCCTTCTATATTGATATAAAGCTGTTTAAATTTTGTATAGATAGAGCTATTTTATTTGATGTTTAAAAAGCAACGTTTCCGCCGTTGTATGTGATGTTTCCGGCTGGGAGGCTTAGTTCCTAATATATTTTAAAACGGAATTATAATGATAGAAACGGTAATTATAAATTAAAAAGACAATGAAGAATATTTGAATTTTATTACTGAAAACTGAGTAAACTCGATAAAGTAATTAATTAGTTAAGCACACAATCGATACAATTTTGAGAAATGGTTGGATAATAAAGTTTTTAATTTCCTATATACCGTTGTTTTCTATGCTGTCCGTACTCAGGTTACGAGTTGACTGAAATAATTATGTGGGTTAGCTACCCAATTATCCCAGTTCATCCTAGGTGAACTATATCTCCTTTATTTCTTCCCATCATTGAAGTAGCTACGACGACAATATGAAATAGTTAGCTATGTTAGTTTCCAGCGGGATCCAGTAACAGTCACGTATTTTAAGCGAGTGAAATCTGACTTTTCTTACGTGAATTTCACATAATTTCCATATTTTCTTATGTTATGACTAATGTCAGATATTAGTAATCGTTTCGTTTGACATGTTTCATACCTGTTGATTGATGTTAATATTATTCATAATTCTTGTCTCTATAGATGCGACTGCTTCCATCTGCACAAGCACCTGCGTACTGCCTACCCTAGACCATTGTCACAAAGGTATATTTAAAAAAGCTTATTTAATTATAGTTAGCGTAGTTCCGTATCGTTTGCATACGGTCGTTATGTCTTAATTTATTAACGACAAGCCATTTTCTTCACGTGTAAAGCATTTTTTCTATCTTATAACAATGGATGGATTCTAAAATCCCGTCTCAATGCCGTCTAATGTAAATTTAGATAAACGTGGCGATTTCTTTTTGTGTGTGTTATAAATTACGAGGGCATTATGAGGACGGAGAGGGCCAATAAAGATATTACTGATATAAACGTGTGTTCATTGCTTTCAATGCTTCAATTTTTTTTTTAGGGCTCGAAAATCCTGAAAATATTGAAACTATTCGTACGTATTTTTTATTTTCTTACAAGCTGCCTGCGACTTTGATCGCGAGAAAAAGTAAAATGTAGAGTTATGTCCTTTTCTTCGTTCTAGCTCAGCTAAAATTCTCCTTCTTTCCGTTTTTTTTGCTAAATAAAAACGCAAGAGAAACATCAGTTCGCCAAAGTGCCAATATATATAAAATGTCACGTTGTTTGTCCTAGATGAACTCCTAAACTACTGAAACGATTTGATAAAACTTCGTAACTATGTGTAATATAGTTACTAAGTTTTTATTTAGAACCCGGGCGAAGCCGGGAGCGGGCCACTAGTATTTATAATAATTTTATCCTAATCACATTTTCCACTACGATCATTGTGGTGTATAGCGACGCACCCTTTCTGTCATTAGCAAACGATACCGTCGATACTTTCCGCTGATAAATCCCCGGCAAATTGCTTTCTCTTATCGATAATAGCCTTTGCTTAATGGTTGAGAATCAACCTGACTTTGTCAATAGCAGTTATTGTTTACTTATACATTTTGGAAACTTTATCCGCAGCAATCTCGGCTAACAAAAAATTCTACGTCTTAAATACGCTAAAATTTGGAAAAAATGATTTTTCTTTGCATTTATTCATAAAATTAAGCAAAAGTCAGCAATTTAGCTATATACTGATAATCTACATTTTATTTTACACAAGCGGCCCGCCCCCGGCTTCACACAGATTTTTTCTGTAAATTATACACACAAATCTTTCTCGTTGATTGCTCTTTCCATTAGGGAAAACACATCAAAATCCATTGCGTAGTTTAGAAGGAGTTGCGGATATACAGACCGACAGACAGACAGGACGCGGACAGCGACATCAATTTATTCATTTGTAAGGATTCCATTCGCGCAAGATGATATTAAATAAAGGTATATTTTAAATTCGTGATATATATATATATATATATATATATATATATATATGTATATATAAATGATGTATATTTTTTCAAACTTTATTTTTTTAAACTTTATCTAAAAATGAACTTCAAGATAATATCTATAGCGACTGACATAATTATGTATAACTCATCAAAACACGCCACCATAAAGAGTGTCTGGTCAGAGTCCCCCAGAGCAAATCACTGTGGAAACTAATATAAAAGTTGTCTAGTATTAAGAAAATGGGCATCATTTACCGCCGCAAACTACGTCGGGGTGGGAAATGCAAGAGGATGTCATAAGGAAAGCCCATATGGATCACTCATTTTCCCCGTCCACTTTTACTTGAGTGGGTACAATTTCGCGAGCCCACAGTATTAGATCTGCAAATTGGTCATGTTACCATCCCCACTGTGTAGCATCACCACAAATTTGGTGGATCTATGAAACAATACAGTCAATTTCATTTTAAAAAACTCCTGAAAACTCATCACATTAAACATTTCAAGCCAATAATGATCGAATTTTATATAATATCTTCATGTTATATATAATATTATCTTTACCTATAATCTATAAGTAGTAGATATTATTTTCAATTACCTTTAAATGTATTTTTTTTATTATTATTATTTATTTATTTTTCTTTATGTATTTTAATTCTTTAAGTAAGGGAAAAAAATCCTTCAAGAGACACGGTTAAGAGGAATTTCTTGTGTGATTTTCTTTAAATCCACACTTTTACATAATATTGTTGTCACCCTTTTCAAAGTTATTGGTAATAGCTTTCGCAGCGCCCTCTAATAGCTTTTATTGACCCTTGCACGGACTTGGAGCCTTTCTCTGTTTTAATATTCGTCTTCGTCTGGAAACAGCGCTTTTGTCTTGTTTCATTAGATTTATATTATTACTTATAACATTAAAATTTTGTTGCAATTTGAAACAAAAAAAGCTGTGTTTTTTATTGGAGATTTTTTTTACAAAATATAATATGTATATAATTAGTCCTTCCCTGTTTAAAAGTTGTATTTATAATAATTCGCTTTTCAATGTTCTGCAGTAATACTGCAAATCTAGCGGAATTATTATCCAAGAAATACTAGATTTTGTCCAAACTTGTTTTCGCTTCTCTTTTACCTAGACAGATGTTAGTCTGGCCGCTCCTGTAGTTATTTCAGGTCCTAGACAAAATAATAGGTTAATATCAGAATCAAAGGTGTAATAAAATTTTGTGTCTAATTTTATTTAATCACTACATCGGTATTGCGGTACTGTGTGAAGATAAAATTATGGTTTTTTTAATGTTATTCTATGTATGCTTTTTAAGGACTTTTTATCGAAGTATTCCGTTATACCAAGAGTATCGAGCTGATCTTGGGTTCAGGTTGTTTTTGGAAAATTAAGTCCTATGTCCCGTAGTGGACATCCTTCGGCTGAGATAATGATGATGAAGTATGTAAGTTGCGTTTAGAATTTTCGTTTTAACCGTCTTTCGATATTACTTTAACTAACTGGGAATATAATTTATCTGTGTCACGCACATTCCCGTAACTGTACCTTATATGTATATTGTATAGGTATATATATATAAAGATAGACATCTATAATGACATCGTAGCATCTGTGCGTTGAGTCTCGTGACATGCGCGTGCGCTGGCACAGTGACCGAGAAGCGCGGGCGGCGCGGCGCCCGGCGCCTTGTGTGTGCGTGACGCAACATAGGGCGGCGCTACTAGGGTTGTCCATTATCAAACCAAAAAAAAAATCAACAATTTTCAGGCGAGATATTATTCAATGTGATGAATGCGTACGACCAAACTCAAACTGTTACAATTATCGTCAAACCTACGTGAAACTAATTTATTTTACCATTTATAATAGTGTCCGGGCACACTGAGTTCACGCAGTGTGACTATTGTGTAACGGAAGACTATTGGATTCTTTGTTGAAAAGCATGCCAAAGCCCATATTTTATCCTTATCAATTTTTATTTAGTCCCAACACTTTTTTGATTCTTACACAATCGTCGCTGTTCCATCAATTGTAGCGTTGTTGCACTAGTCTGTTAGGATGTTCGCATGTTTTTGTCATAAATTCACTTAAAAATACTATTTATTTATAAAAACATGCTCATGGATCCCCAAAAAGTTTGATTCGCTTTACCGTAAACTCTTCATTTTCTTCCATATTTCACTATATCGTCTAATTTAACCTAGTTCCCGGTTTGTTTCGGTTGAACCTCTCCCACAGTGGGAGGAGTTATAGCCAATATCTTTCCATTTATACCGTCTAATTCTGTGCTTTCTAAGTATATAACTCTATTTTATATCACATTGAACAACCTTAATTCTCCTTATATATAGGACTGATCGATCCACACAATTATTAGGTAACTTATGTAATAACGGTCAGCCCTACTTTTTTCACGTGATTTCATGTGAGTAGTGTGACGAAGACCCACTTTATTAATTCTATTGTAACCCTAAGCGACGACGTTCTGCAAGGGAAATTATTCAATATTTCTTATGAAGCATAAGCATAATGTGTAGTAAATTTGAAGTTAAAGTACACTTCGAATTGTTAACTGTAATGTACTTTAGTGGCGTAATACTAGTGATCAACTTTACGGCTTAATGTCGGCACTGAAACCTTGAACAAACTTGTAACGTAATTTCTGCAACATTTTAAAGTTCACTTTGGAATTCTTGGGAAGTGATGGTTTTACAATGTAAAAATGGTATAATCCTTTCAGCAGAATTGTTACAATGTGTTTTAATACATATAATTAACGAAATAATCAATCTTATGGTTATTAAAAAATATCCAATAAATATAGAGTCCAAAAAATTATTGTCTTGGGAAATTTTTATTTTATTTATTTATTATCTAACACGTATTTACACACAAGATGATAACAATGTCTTGAAACCATTATTACGTTTGTCTAGACATTTTATTTCACACCAACATAACATTACACCATATATTATAATTATAAAATTACAACTCATCAACATTACGGATATATACCAATTAAGGAAATTGTTATTCCGGTAAGTTTCCAATGTCCAAAATTTAAATTTGGATCTAATAATACCCATTTCAAAGCCGCGTAAAGCGTACTTACTTATTTTCTTTGTATATGTAACAGCTACAATACGTTTTAATTATAAAAGTGTCGAAATTAAAAGTATCAACTTGATACAGTTCAAATTTTCGTATAAATTGTTATGTCGTTCTAAGTAAGTAATGTCGTTCCCTTGTCAGACAATTAATTGTGTAACGAGTATTCCGGTCTAGACGTTTACACTCAGCACTTAAGTGGACTTGATAATAAACTCGATGATTCATTCGACTAATGTTCGAGATTTGTATTTTAATTGTTGATACGACTAGTTTATGGTGTACTAACATGAATAGAAACTTATGGTTATGTAAAAAAAAAAACACAACACATTAATAAATTAAAAATAATATAATTATATTACTTACTAAACCTATTAAAGGTTCTATGTTAATGTAATAACATTAATGAAAGGTGTCATTGAATGAACATCAATGAACGAAGTTTGAATATATTGCTACGAGATATCATGTGGAATTATTATTTTTGTCTATGAATGTTACAAAATATAAAATAAGCAACACAAATTCGACCAATAAGATTTAAATATGCTAATGTTCAGCTGTTTGAAATTCAGGAATTCTTTTTGAATATTCTGTATATTTAAAGCGTAGGGTCTCATTATTATATGATAAAAGACTCTATTGTTAATCTTCATAGCAATCTCTGGTCTAGATTATCAATAAATAAGATAATAAGAAGATTATAGAGAATCACTGTCAAAAACCCATCAGACCATTGACTTCCCTATTTTTATGACCAGTATATTTTATACTATCTAATACTATCTAATTGCAATATTTTATATTGTTTATTTTATATTATTTGACAGGAGGCGTTGTAAAACAACGAGTTTAAAATGTATAACAGCCTGTTCCAGGTATATCTCGGTTCGAATCAAACCTAGGAATGACAGCCTTGTATGATTTACGCGCAATTTCACTATTTTTAGTCTACGGCTTGAGTTGTCGACGGTAGCGGAACAGTACGAACATTATTTAATGTGCACATATATTATAATATTATAATAACAATAACAACTATAATAACAATCATAAATATTTCACTAATAGTAAAAAATGTTTTTATTAAAAGACGGGGGCGTGGTAACAGAATAAACATTTATTTTATTATTGCAAAACATGCACTAGGGCTCCCATACATCCCCCCCCCCCCTAGGTGAGTCAGGACCGTGTTGTGGTGGGGGGGTTTAACCCTCGGCAGTCTGGGCGGTCGCGGGGGCTGGAGGAGCCACCGCCCACTGGCCCCTGCTTGACTAAACGGAATGTCGCTGGAGAACTAAGAAGACCCACCCATGCGTGTATTCCGAGCGGGCTTCAACGGAACATCGGTTCGGGGCTCCAACTATCCATTGGGGCCTCGCCGGTCGCCGCTCGCTGGGCCTAGGACCCATACTCGGCCCATCGGATGTCGACCGGTGAGTGGTGGCACCCCCGGTCATTGCGCGCCGGACTGAGGCATGGTCTCGGTTCTGTGCGTAATGGCCAGTCGGGCGGGCTCCAAATTGGGCGCAGAGCATGACCTCTGGATTTGGGGAGCAGAAGCTCTCCACGAGTGGTCCGGTGGGGTGGGGGTCTCGGATGGACATAATATCATTTCCCCAGCCCCCCACATACACACAAGGCGGTTTTAGTCGGTTAAAGTCCGACATAACCCACGGGCCTCCCCAGGCCCGCGGGTATTCATGACGTATTTCCCCTTGTAAAAAAAAGGGCTCCCATACACACAGAGTACATTCATTATATTAAAAGGGCGCCAGTATCGACTGAGTACAATTGGCTCATTAAATTAATACTTTAATCATTTGTAATTGAAATTTCCGTATTTTGTAAAGAATAATATTTTAAGTAATACATGAAGTAAAATTTGTGATCCTTTTATTCTAATTTTTCAACTTAGTGTTAGTTATCAATAAAAGACATGAAAAAAAATATCTTTTCTTTTTTCTCATTGTGGTTGAATTTCGACTTTAGCGAGAAATAGTACATATATAAATAGATAAATGGCCAGTCCGCTGAAAACTCATCACTTTTGAACATAACAGATATTCAGGGCGGGCAATTGCAGGCCTTGACATGCAACTGTTTACGTATAACCAACTTACTGATTGCTGTACCCGTAATTCTTAGTTCTTATACAGTAAACGCTATATTAGAATAACTCAGTTTTGGATATACAATGTAATAGCTATGGTATTGCGGTTCAAGTACAAATCATTCATGTTGCTTGATTTACAACTGTATGTCGCATCGTGTCTATGTGTTTAACACGAAACTATTGCGTTCAAGGTGTATTTGATGATGGACATACAATGTTTTAGTTACTTCTTGTAGTTTCATATAATATATATATATACACATAACTAGATTGTGCCCACGTTTACGTCCGCGTATCTTTATTTAATAAATTATAGCATATGTGTTATTCTTGTGTATTTACTTATATTACTGTGTAAAGTTTCGTCAAAATCCGTTCAATAGGTTTTGTGTGAAACAGTAATTAACATAATATGTAATATATATATACATTCTTGCATAGTTTCGTATTTATATTAGTAATATACAATTGCTCCCTTTATGTACGCTTTAAATATTATTTTAATTTTTACACTCACTCATAATTATTATCTTCAACGTGATATTTCATTTCTATGAGTAATATATAATAAAAAAAATTTCATGTTTTTAGTGATTGTTTAGTATCCGAGGGAACCCCGTAAACTGGCTGGCGAAAGTAAATAACCATCTACAAAAGACTAATGCGCAATAACAGCACATGTGCTGTCGTTAGTAGTTAGGTATCGTGCGTAAGTAAGGGATGTCAGTCCGTATATTCATACACTATCCTATTTACTACTTTAGTTTCCTTTTTGTGTGATTGACGTCGTCATTGAGAGTGCATACGCTCATCAAATATCAAATCTAAAGTTATTCCATATAAAGTTTTTGTAACAGATTATAGTATGATAAAGTATTGAAAGCCACATAGATCTTTTATTCCGTTAATAATTCAATAGATCGTACCATACTTTGAGAATAAAAAATCCATTAACTTCAATAATTTTCAATTGCATTGAATAAGTCTCTTAGTTTAATGCAGGAATCTCTTTGATTTCAAACGGAACTGTCTTGGAGAGTTCATTTCGTCGGCTGTCTCGCATTGCATTCTAAACTCAGCTCTAAGACGTGACTTAAGGCTAAATATGTGGGATATGTTTCATTGATTCCAGATGAGCGTATTTTAAAGTTAACTACAAATGCAAAGGATATGTATTTCATTGATTCATCAAAGTAACATTTAAATTAAAGTGGGTTAGGTAATAAAGTAAGTAATTAAATAAAAGTTGTTAGTGTTTTAGGTATTTAATCAATGTACACTAAGTTCTTGAGAAAAACGGTGCTTTCATTAAATATTTTTGATTTGATACCTACAGAAAAATTAAATTCGCTTTCCGCTATTCTATTCACAATGTCCTCATTGAATTTTTCCCGTTTCGGTATCTGCATTCGCGCCGCAAGCCGCGCTTGTGACTGAAATGAATAAATAAACTTTTGATTTTAAATCTCTGCGGGCCGCATGAAATATTAGCGTGTTGCGAACGTTTTGGCAACTGCATTTTCCTCTATACATGTGCTTTGCTGTTGCGAAGGAATTGCAAGTCTTAAGTATTCTAGCGTTGATTCTTTGTGTAATAACTTGTTCGGTTTATGCATTCGAGTTGGACCTTGCGATTACACTAGTTGAGGTATGGGTCTTTGTTTGTGTGGAATGAATGATGCCAAATTTGGTGATACAAAAATCATATTGGTAATACCAAATTCGAAATTGGAGTAGTAATTTCTTTACTCCAATTTCGAATTTGGCATATTAATGATCATAATGGTATCATAATAATTTCTTTCTATCAGTAATCAAATAAAAAATCAATAATAAAATAAAAAAATATTTTACAAACTTATTTAAATGAGTGTAAATGTTTTACCCTTTTTATGGATTTCAAATGTTTGCTTTTTAGCTTTTGTACTATAGGTACTTACACGTTCGTAAAGATAACAAATTATATTTTTGGTTTATAAAAAAACGGAAACTCTGGTTTTCCTTATTTTGTTGATATCAAACATGCTACTTTGCATTGTACAATATGTTTTATTTAACATTATCCTTTAGACTTTATTTAGGTTCGAAATCGAAATGTCTATGTAATTGAACTAATCATCATTTGCGTCTACCAAACATTAAAGGTAGGTAAACCTTAACAATTTCAGAATTACAAATGAATAAGAATTGTACATGTAAAACCAATTATATCGATAATTTACAAAAATAAAATTTTTCATTAACTATGTCATGAATAACACATTACCAGTACAAAGAGTATTTTATGGTAGTAAATTCGGGATATATATCTGTGTACTAAGTATCTACCAAATCGGTACAATGTGGTTGATTTAAAAGTCTAACTTTCACATTTTAAAATGACTAAATATAATATAATACGGAAATGAATTAACCATTCGTCATCTCAGTTTTGTAACAAGTATTTCACTGTCTATGAGTGAAGTGAAAACAGAGTAGTGAGTAGTATAGTTTGAAGACAAGTGTGTTAAGTGCAGTTGCAAATAAAGCCCTCTCATAGCACAGATTTAGGGATTTGCGGACAGTCGTGGCTTATGCGGCTTAGCGTGAATTATATTACGTACGAATTACGAAAGCTGGCCGCATGAACCACCTAATTGCCCAAAAAAATAAATCGTCTTTCTTTATTAACAATTTTTCTCTGTGTAGGACATTGTGTGGTTAATTTGGTTTTTGTATTTATTTTGCAATTTTTGTTCTTATACTTTTTGTATTAGCATCGTGCGTGTAAATTTATATACAACGATTTAACTACTAACAGAAGAATTAATTACAATTACAGAATTACAGTACGCACTGTTAACAAGGACTAAATACTAAAGTGTCGGAGCATTGCCCTTCAACTACAAGAAAATCTCAAGTGGTTAAACAAAAATTACTTTATCAAGAAGGCTTTTACTCTATTGTGATAAACTATTTAGAATTGAAAGTCGTAATATTAATAAATTAATTAATTATATGGATCCTCCTTGTTCTTGGAACGTGGAACGATGTTGAAAACAGCATTTATAGTATAGTAGTTCTTTTAGTTCGAAATATTCGAAATATCTAAACTTTTTAAAAATTCTTAATTTATTAAGTAGCGAATGCGATAGCGGAGTCGCGGGCAACAGTTAGTTTAAAATAAAATTGAAAATAAATTTGAAATTGTTAAAGGAAAAATTTAATTAAAAAATTAAATAATCTATGACATGTAAATGAAAAGAAATAATATTTTGGTGAACCAACGAACAATTAGAATATTTGGAAAGAAGACCGCATATAATATAACGAATAAAAATGATCATCTTAAGACTATATATATAACGGTGATCGATAGAAATATTAGAAGTTTGTTCACACGGAGCGATCGAGGTACAAATTGCGGCAGATTGTCGCGGTGTGTAAGTGACATTAATCATTGTAAACGCCAGGGAAATACCCTGAAAGGACATAATGGTTGTTAAATCCGCTACTTATCGCCGGTCGCCAGGCGGCTCTTTGCTCTACTTCTGAAGCGCGGTGACGAGGCACAAGCATATGCGAGCGCGTTTTCATAAGCGGATGTGGTAGCTTTTGTAATATATCAAAATAAATCATTCGGATCGAGATGCTTTTCCCTTAACAACGTATCTATGGAAACCATTGTCTCACACATACGTCGATTATTATAATTTAAGCTTGGAAACTATAATTGTATCATTTTTTAAATATTCTGAATGAAATGGAACTAACAACTTCATGATAGACAGTTGTAAATGTTAACAAAAATTTAAGTGTAAAGTTCAAAATTGGTTGCCTTGGCAGGGCACACTGAATTTTGCAATCTTAAATTGAGAAAGACTCCTTACGGAAGAACACTGTGAAACCTATTTCTATTACCTTCACCCTTATCTGTTACTTGTGAGTGTCCTTCTAGTTGCATTACATTTGCATTTTTTTTGTATTTATAGCCTCTTGCCATAAAATCAACCTCTCTTCCACCCTTATAAAAAGATACACTTCAACTATCTTTAAATCGCTTTCGTCTTTTATATTGCACTCAACGAAATTATTCACAATTCCTGTTGCGCCCTTCTAAGAGAGGCCTAGTGACAAATGATGCTACATACATACAATAATGTAAAAAAACCATAGCTATTGTCGCAGTAACTATCACAAACGAAAAATATGCATTTGTTCTAATGGTTTAACGGAATTTATGACCGCCGTTTGAATAGGAGACGCATGCCTTATGGAAACCTTTGTTTGACAAAGCATACATTTTTTTTTAATACAGCTCCACTATTAATCACATTTTGCTGTTTTGTTATTTTTTTCATAAATTTTGTTAGTTTAGCGAAGAATTTTAAAAAGTGATGCTACACTAGATTAATACATTATTACTTACATATTTATTTACAAGGTTGGAATTTTGATAGAAATTTAAGTCGATTAACGTTTATAAGGTAGGTTAGGTTCATTATGTGTCTAGTCTAATGGCAAAGTCTTCGATTGCCTTCAATTATTGTATGCTGTTATTTGTATAGAAAAATGTACTACAGATTTTAAAACATAAAACATTTGTTTTATGGTGTGTGACATTTTGAATTTTGAAGCTGTTTAAACATATTTAACTGCCAAATTATTCAAACGCAAAGTTTGCAAGTTATCGTTGCGGTATCCATACATCACGCAACACTTCCCCACGGATTACAATAAATAATGCGTTGCGTTATAAATTGTGCCCACATTTTGTCGTGCAATTTTTGCCATGAAGGGGCCGCGTGACTCATTCCACACCTAATTGTCTTAATTAGACATGACTGATAATACAGGGGGCTGTTGAGATGGTATCTCAGTAGTGTTATTGCACTTTTGGCCGTTGTTTAATTCGATTTTTAAACGATGTAGACATTTCGTTTGCGATTCCATTGCAAACATTTTGTATTACATTTTTTTTCCTATCCCTCATCGCGTGACAGTTTCTGGCAGCTGTGTATAGCCTCATAATAATCATGTGCGGGTTGTTTCCTTTTAGATATACTTACATATATTTATGCAAAAATGGAAAGTTATAAATTGTAATATATAAACTCTGTATTGTACAGCGTCCAGTTTAAGTTATGAATTAACTTAAAATGTATTTTAAGTATAGAGCATACTTATTTCTGCACAGTTTTGAATTTAAATCTCTTAACCGTTGATCGCGATTTAGGTGAAATTTCTTAGCATTAATTCTTATATATTATACCTATTTTATGCCGATTATGTCGTCCTTCTTCCGAGTCAATAGTTCCGATTTCTATTAATAGATGGCGCGTGCGTACCCAACGGGCAGCAGTTAGTTTTTGTAACTGCTGTAGTTTCCTCTAATATAAATCAACATAATCCCATATTATATATATGTGTTTTAAGAGTGTACCGAATATTGTGTCACCTACAAAGGTATATTGCCTTAGTTAAACACTTATATTGTTCCAATGTTTAATGCATGCTGATGTCCTATTTTTGAAATGAATTAATGTTATCCATTGAGCCACTATTTTTAAAATATTAATGTATAATTGCTATTAAGTCATTATTGGGAAACCAAGGGCCCGCATGGTCCCGCACGCGCCCATGACAACACTCGGACTAGTCACAAATTGATTTTTTCTCACATCCCTTACAAATCTTTGTCTAGGGTGTGTGGGCACACGTTCGGTCTATTTGTTGTGAATGTTAATAATGCTGAAACTAGTTACGCTATGCTCGTTCTTCCGGAGGATTAACTATTGAATTTAATGGACCGGTTTACAAATAATAATATTGTGTTTGTTAATATAAAATGTAGTTTTTCCTATACTGTTGCTATGCGGGCTTGTTGCGCACGTTGTGGCTGACTTTTGTATGAATTTTGTTAAACTAAAATATTATGATTTGGACCAGTGTTCACGTTTGTCCATTTAGTTTTTCAAAACTTCGTAACAGATTTATGTATGAGGTTTCCATAACAATAATTTAGAGAATTGGTTTCGTAAGATTTTTTATTAAATATGTTAAATTATATTATTCTTGTTATGAGTACGTATAGTTAAACAGTAGGTTAGATTTTGTAATTTACAGTTACGAAGCTATGCATTTGCTTATTGTGGCCAATCATTACTTTAGTATTATATGCTTTAAATGTACCCTTTTAGTCAGGTGAGCCCAAGGAAGGGTGTGCAATAAGATAGCTACTCGTTAGTAGTTACAAAGTAATAAGAGATTTACCGAAATTGGTCTAATTTACTGTCATCATGACGATGGCGATTTTCTTTGGCGAGTTGACCGAAAAACCGGATTAGTATCCAATTTATACTACTACCATTTCGAACTGGCTGTATATATGGCAAAGCTTTAATATTTTTATTTTTATTATTTAATATAAGGGTCGAATCAAGTAGGTAACGCATCAAGGAAAAAAAATCATTTTTGTTTTCTTTCATCATTAGAGCAAGTGATGGTTAATGTTAAACTCAAAATTGGGATTGGGAACTCGAAAACTCAAAAATTGCAATTAGGTTTTGAACCTTCTACTGCTGCCGCATCGTCATCGGCATACAAGTTTTCGACCCACTGAACTGTCACTTAGTATTATGGGAAGTCTTGCGCTCATCTATGGGCTTTACTGTTTATTGAAGTGAAAATATTGCTAATTTATTTTCTATTCATCTCATGCAAGTAAAATTTAAATTACTCATCAAGTAAAATGTTATTGTTTTGTCAGTCTAAATGTATATAAACACGCAAGCTAAAAGTATGTGGTATTATTAAAGACAAACAGAAATGTTTTTTCATCGCTGTTTCATTCTTTGTGTTCGAAACATGCTAAAACGTTTCTTTCTAATACCTCGGTATTTTTGTATGTAAACAAGGGAATCTAAAAAAAATATATTGTGAAGTGAGAAACTGATTCACAAAGCAAAGGTTTCGTCTATTACAAACTTAATGAATTTCTCTCCATCTACAAACTTGATAGAATTATCATTGGCGCCACACTTCATTACTACATATTATAAAACAAACAAAGTCCTCCGCCGCGTTTGTCTGTTCGCGATAAACTCTAAAACTACTGCACCGATTTTCATGCTGTTTTCATCAATGGATAGAGTGGTTCTCGAGGAAGGTTTTGTTAAATAATTTGCATCCGTGCGAAGCCGGGAACAGGCCGCTGGTTCATTATAAAATGTCAATCCGTGTAATTTACGAAGTCTATCTTCTTGTACTTTGTAACAATTAAATATTTATTTACATAATTACTTGTACAAAATGGTATTAATTTGTAAATATTTATATTGTCTAAATAATAATTTAGACAAACGGCTGATGTGACGCAAATATTTACAAATAATTTCAAAGTAATTAGCATTAGGTATTACTTTTAAATTGTCACATTTCTACATCAAATGTGTACTAAACAATGAGAAACAAAACCCATCGAATTCTGTATTTTATTTAACGTTTGACGAGGAACCCAAAAAACTTATACCGGAAATTTGTTCCACCCAATGTCAACGGAGTCCTTCTGCGAACTCAACTGACTAATTAGCAGTACTATTATTCTGTGTAAATAACGCTTAAAACCCATTTAAAATCAACAGTTGCGCCCCAAAAGCATGTTTTTGTTTTGATCTACACGGTTGTTTATTTTGGCGCGAAAAACAGTTTTAGTTACTATTCATTATGTTTTATTTTATTTTTGTATACGTAGGTAAATCCTTACATACACGGTATGAAACTAAGTCGCTTTTCGCGTCTGCTTGTCTGTATATCCCCTAACTCCTAAATCACGCAACGGAATTTGATGCGGTTTTCACTATTTGGCATTATTGCGGTAGTTCTTATTTAGCAAATATTTTACCAATAAATCATGGATGTACATGTACTTAAACTATTTAGTCATAAGCTAACTCAGGACAACCACTTTGCCCAAGTAGAGTTTCCATATTGTATTTTCTAAGCTAAAATGCCTCTTCTACTATTGAAAGCTTTAAATCTCTGCCTTGACACTACGTTTGAAAGAAATTCAGTCTTTGTTTTCATGAAAAGATAAGAACTTTAAATGGATAAAATCTCAGAAAAATATAGCCATTCTCCATCCCCGAGATCGATTCTAAATAATTCTAAAGTTTATTCTAACCTACTACCTACATCCAACCAATCTAACTTTTTGTTTCCCTGAAGAGTGCGAAGACTTTGTTTACTCAAAACGAAATCTTTGTGAATACTAGACACTAAGAAATATATTTAGTATGTATTACATGTATTTTTTATTTGCTAGCAATAATGTTAAACGTAAGATAGTGGAGAGTTCCGAGCCATACAAACGCTATCGGTCGTCGTCACCTCGAAACGCTATCGCGTCCCGATAAAGAAACCGATGGGAGGTCATCCACGCTGACATATCTATGGACTGTGGAATGGAATATTACAAATCGCTGTCACAAAATTTAAATCTTCATGGCCTATTTCTTTTAATGCGGTCAATGTGCGGCCATACATTTTATTATAGGACAAAGGCTAGACTCGACTCGGCTAGATTAGAAGATTATCTAATCTCAATAACTAATTCAATGATTAATTTTATTGAGAACTATTTATATTAGTTCATTGTATTATTGTTAAATTAATATCAAGACATATTAACTTATGGTATTTTATGTAATGATTTGCATATATACGAGTAAACACAATCAACTCCAAAGGCTGTGGACCCCTACAGCCTTTGACAGGACTGTCATTTAACGGCGGTCTTCTCTCTAAAGGGGTGGTTACTGTTATAATAACTGCGCTGTCCTAAACTGCCATTGCCTCTACTGAAGTATGAATTAGTATTACTTATGTTAAATAATAAAATAATATTAAATACTTAAATCTTAAAATAATATTAAAATTATCTTACTGTGTGTGTATCTTACCCAAAAAAAAAAAAATCCTGTGTAAGTAATTCATTCGTGACACTTCCTGTGTGCAAAGTTTATCTGTTCAATAGAAGTTTTTATCATATTATATGTAGTGAAGTTGGTTTGTGGAAATATGTGCTCTTAATAATTTGGGGATGTAGGAAAAGAAGCTCATGTTAAGTCCGTTTACGCATATGCATATAATATCCACGCATATCTTCGAACAGAAGTCTGAACTCTAAACTAAAGTCTTGTTCCAATTAAGACTATGAGATGTTCTGTGTTAAAAAGCCAATTCAGTGAAAAATATCTTAATATTTAATTGTCACTGATTTTATAATTAGTTGAATTCTAATATGAATAACGTCTTTACGGATTCATTGTGGGTTGTCAAGCAGTCGGAAATAATTTAATTTTTTTAAATTATTTCCGACTGCTTGACAAATATACAGCTTTATACAATTTTCTTATCTGTCCTTCGTTCACAAAGTTTGTAATAATTTTATCTGACATTGTAGAAGTTATTATAATATTTAAATACAAATGTCTTGTGTAACGCCCACGTAATTTCCGCAATTGATAAAAAAAAATGAAGTTAAATAGTTATGCGTAGGAATAGTTATATGTGGATATTATTAAATTTCTAATAGATTATATTTATAATATGTTTTGATATCACAAAAGGGCTTAAAGCACATAATTGTTTTACATATAAATATTTTATTTCTACTTTTATTGTATTTGATATCTATAAAACGTAATATGTAAAAAGCACCTTGGTAAACAGTAAGTAATCTAAATTAAATTTCACTTCTAAGTTTGCATTAACTAGCTAGTAGGTACTACGATTTTTTCACATTTAATTAAACAAAATCCTACGAAGACCCAGTTCTATTTAAGTCTGATTGAAATGAATAATTTAGAAATAATTATTCATTTCAATCAGACTTCTTCAGGCAACACTTTTGGTTTCTATAAAATACCGTCAGTGTCGTCTGCAGTCTGCTGCGAAATCATATCTTAAGGCGAGGATTTAGAGTTGGCTTCTTCGATTAAATTAAAACTTTGGTAAAAATACAGTACATGGGTCAATATTTGCTATTTGTGTCAAACAAGTTTATTTTTTTCGAAAAAATTTGTTGATATTTTTTAGTTTATTGTATTTAATAAAGTTGTAATATAGTGTATTATATTCAATAAACGTGCGTTCCGTTAACTTTAACCTATTTTATTAATATTATAAGGATTTTTGCAAACTGCCAGGACAGGAAAATGACATGACGACAGGATAATGACAACCAAAATTGAAATCAAAGTTTTTATTGTGAAATAAGACCCTAAACATCAAGGAAATAAGAACTTTAACACTGCTTGGTTGCTGCTCGGTTAATTAAGAGTTTGGTTTAAGCTATTTGAGCGAGCAGGCAATTAATAAGTCTTAATTAACTTAGCTATTTTTATGGACACAACCATATTTGCTTACACTTGACTTTCATATTTTTGTACGAAGTCACACGTATATTACGGTGGCATACCCATTTCATAAGTCGGACTTGAAAACTATATGGGAATTTGTTGCTTATTTGTACCGGAAAAAAAAAATTGTACCTCCATTAATTTACGAGATACCACGGGTATGCTGACGTAATATTACGCTAGCATACCCATATACAATATCTTGACAAAGAAAGCACTTAGCGAGCCCATTCTAACAGCTTATTTTGTTGCTAATTTGTTGCTCTGAGATAGGCTAGTTAGTTATTAAAAAATGTCACCCCTTCATGAGGGGTGAACTACCCCTATATATTAAAATTGGGAATAGCGAGCTCGTTCCAACGGCTTATTTTGTTGTTAATTTGTTGCTCTATGATAGGCTAGTTAGATATTAAAAAGTGTCACCCCTTCATGGGGATGACGTAATATTACGCTAGCATACCCATATATAATTTCTTGACAAAGAAAGCACCTAGCGAGCCCATTCCAACGGCTTATTTTTGTTACTAATTTGTTGCTCTGAGATGGGCTAGTTAGATATTAAAAAATATCACCCCTTCATGGAGGGTAAACTACCTCATTTACTGTTAGACTTTCTTTACTTTTCTTTATAGCGGCATATTGATGAACAATATTCTTGTGATGTTTTGTGAACTTTGGTATGCAGTCTTCAAATTTTATCTCTTCTAAATGCAGTAAAAAAACATTAAGTATTCTCTTCTAATCGTAATCTTGTAAAAATAAGCAAAATCAAGGTCTATATATAACAGAGAAGACACAGGTAGTCATTATCCTGCCTAGGTGTCATTATCCTGTCGTGGATATGACAGACTAATGACGGCAGGAAATTGACGGAATGGCACATTTTGTTCCGTATTTTTATTTTAATAGTTAAATAAAGTAAAATCAATAAATATCTGCGCACGTAATCGGATAGTTCAATTGTTTGCACGAATATTTTCAAGATTGATTCATGTTTTCTAGTGTTTCTGATGCACAGGAAATATGACCATAGTCAGAGACACTCGCTGGATAACGTGCTTCGATGACGCCGGTAACCGATGTTCTGATAATATAGCGTATTTCGACCCACTAATCATAACGAGTGTCGCCGTGACTATCTCAACGGTTTTGATTGTTTATGCTAAAGCTTCTATGTATCGGGATTTTTTAAATTTAAGTTTCAGCAGACTAATGACGTAATAAGCATTCTCCAAATTTCAAGTATAAATTTGGACTTGATTATTTTAATAAAATATAATAAGTAGGCCTTAGGAATGAACTACCAGTATCTAGAATACAGATTAAATAAATATTTGGGCCAACTTCACTAAAATAGTTTTGTTATGAAAAAATGTATTCACGACTTGGGATTTTTCCCCGGCAGGAAATATGACTTTTAAGGCTAGAATGTTTTTTTTTGGTATTTATTTTTTAAATTACTTTCCTGAAAGTTAAATGACACATAGATATGATATTAAAATAGTAAATAAAAATAATTGGAAAGGAAAGTAGCTTTTTATTTCTATAAAATATGAAAAAACTCGTTTGAACCTGTTAGCAAATATTGACCCACATACAGACTATATTGATAAGATTTTGAAACGGACAGGTTTTTGAGACAAAAAAATACATTTTGAGGGTATAAATTTTTTTTTTTTAAATTACTGTCCAACTTTGTGGTCACATAATAAACATTTTCAGGGACAACTACCTACCTACATTTATTTTTAAGCTTATCAATTAACGTATGTTCTGCACTAAAGTTTTAATCAGCTACTTTGATTTCTTTTTCCATATTTTATATAGAATTGTCTTGAGAAATAATACAGATATAAAAATAGGGCTACAATAAGCATCTTTAAACAAAGCATGTTTCTAGTTTGGTCGGTATATTTTGTTCTACGTGTATAGCTTTCGTACGGTTTTACCATTTATTCTAGGTGTTAAGTAAGTACGAGTTTATCTCCTTGAATGTCTATCAGAGAAATTGCTTACTCGAGACAGGTCTGATTTAATAAATCTATTTACCCCTGTCTTTGAAATTCGTGTTAACATAAGAAAAGTGGGTACACACGTTATTCGTTGAGTTTATTCGTTAAATAAACTCCAGAATAAAGTCAAACTAATTTTTTGTCTTATGTATTTATTTTATATAATGTCGGCAATGAATTTTTTATGTGTATAGAAAGAGAAAGACATGAATCTTGAAACGCAATTAAATTTATTTTAGATATATATTTTCTTTTTATAAATATTTAAGAAGATAACAGAGAAGTGTTGTTACAAGTTACAATGTAGATAAAATTGTAAAGATTAACACATATTTCAAAGGTGTATCCACAGAAGTGCAATGCATATATATGTATATAGGAAGACAAAATAAGAGCCAGGTTGATATAATGATTTTTTTTTATTAAATATTAACTGGAGTATAAATTAAAATTAAATAATATTTGTATGTATGTTTAATTATACAAACGTATAATTAATATAATATAATCTCTTCAAATATTTTACAATGTCATTATGATAATTATACAACTACACACTAATCATTAGTTAATAATCGATAGAAACATATCTCCTAATTGCTCGGTTAAGGTAGTTTAACTTCTCTGATTGCGTACACACAAATTTCATTAGACTGTATCTCGAATGTTTCATCTTCTTCAACTAAATTAGCCTTCGCAATTCACTTACAATTTATCCTACGTTTAGAATAAAACCATAGCATAATCATTTTATGCTTATTAAACAAAGAAAATAACTTAATACTTACCAGCTGTGTTCGCGACGTCATATACGTCATTCGAAATAATGGGGCGTTTAGTTATTAACTTAACTTTTTTATTTGATAACCCATTGGAATGAAAAAACACTGAATGTAGTGAAAGCTTGCTACATCAATGAAAACCGCATTCAAATCTGATAAGCCGTTTTGAGATTAACGTGAAACTAAACTCACAAACAGATAATATTCTAAAAACTATTTTTTTTACCTCGGTAACATGTACATCGTGTACAAATTAAAATCACCCCTTATTTAATTCATTAGATCAAACGAATGTTGTTATGGCAATTCGGTGCAAGGGTGTAGGTAACAACATGGATCGATAACAAATAAAGAAAAAACACAATTTGATTTTGAGACAACTTTTATTGTGTCAAAATATGTAGATTAGATATTTTGCGGATAAGATTCGCCTTAACAAAGGCTTTGATATAATATAATGAGCAGCGTCGAACCTAGTTGTATAACCAGGCCACGGCTTCTTCAGTATCCCATTTTATTCCCTAAAGTCCTTGTACTAAATTAAGGATTTGTTTTATTACATTTTACGTCCAATGTTACATATTATTTTGATTGTAACTAAATAAATATATCTAAGGCCATCGTTACCATTACACCTACACAAAGTGTTTTTACTTGGGAAAATTCGTGTCTATCTTCAATGAGGCGTACCTACCTTATAGAGAAGACTATTAACATGTAGTCATCCTGATTAGGGTGAGCAAGGGCAGACAATGTCACTTCTATTCGTCTTTGTTTGTTACAAATGCGCATTGTGACTAAACACGAGACATTGAGGGCAACACCGATTCCCTCCACAAACGTTGGTCTGGCTAAATAGCTAAACAGACGAACATCGTAAAATAACAGCACCTATGCTATTCTGTTACGATAAGAATGTAAAGAATACCAGAGCTTATTCTGCTATATCTTATCCTATTAGGATCCTTATAATGTTTGATCTTCTGCTAATAGGCGATGGTAGTCATCTACCCTTGATAGGTATTACCACCTAAAAGGACTCTAAGCTGTGAGATTATTTATTTATCCAGGGACATCGAGGGTAGTCCCTGGATTTTGATTTACAGAATCAATAGCGACCATACTAACCGTGTACCACTTTTTAGTTGATCAATCCCGAATTCTCTTATATGGACCCAATAGAGTAGAAACTTTACATTCCCTTTTATGCCGACGAAAAAAATATTTTAGAACATCTTTCAACGCGACTGATGTCCAAATAATAAAATCTCCAATTACTCTAATGGCGCATGCAGTTATGTGACCGTTAAACAATGTTATCGCTCAATTTAGTAAAGTGCATGTGTGCGTGTACACATTATGTTTTATTGACGAAAATGAAATGGCGATTACCGGACAAATTATGAGCAAGAATAAAGTCCAGTCCGTCTGATCAAAAAGTGCTTTAACTGTTGTTGTCTGTGTTTGTTTATACTCGTTAACAAGGTCTCGGGTGTTCTGTTAACAATTTCTTAGAAGTATTCTTTTGCTGGTCGGTAACGCGTAAAATATTAGGTTATAGAAATCATAATAGTTAACACATTAGATTTAAAAGTACGATACGAGGACAACGCCTTTTGAAATCTATTTATTCATAAAAATGTTTAAATCCCAACGAACAAAGATACAGTTACTTGCACTCTCGACGATCTGCATTTCCTTACTATTATGACACGACACCTCGTTGTGAATGAGACGAGATAGGTATATAAAATATGTAAAAATGTTATGTAAATGTGAACCGAACTATGAACGATACTTAGCACATTTTGAGCTGGCGAAATAAATTCAAACGTCTTGTTTCCGTGCCAAAATACACGGCTCACTGCATATCATTGACCTATGCGATTTACGTAAAACTGTAAATGCGTACTCACTTAGGATATATATAGGTATATACATGTATAAGGTTTGGCGGCGTGTACTAAAAAAGGGTCAAACAGTTTAATGAAATTGATCATCAAAATACTAATATTTCAATCAAATATCTCGAGAAGATTTAATAGAGTTTAACTCTAAAATAAATTCTTCATCTAATAATATGAAAAGAGTACAGACATGTTATTAGACAGATCTTCGTCTAATAATATATTCCTTTCTTCATCTACAAACAAAATATTGTATTTTTCGAAGTTTTATATTTTGGATAAGCAAAGAAGGTGCAGGAATTTCATGAATAAATAAAATAATAATAAATATCTTCACACATTCCACACATCACCATCTAGTTCCATAGTAAGCAACTAATGTATTATGGATACCAGAAAGTTGATATAATGTTCAACAAATTCCAAGAGATTTGAAAATATTTTGATCCCGTTTGTGAACGCATATTTTTATAAAAGATTGTTAGTCTAATTGAAATGTAAGACTAATCAAAATCTCTCGCTTTGTCAATGATTTCATTACTGTATTTTTGTATCTATACATCAATAAAAAATTATAGGTCCATCACCAATTAAGAGGCACTAAAGACTAAGTATCAACCCAAAGAAATCTTTTCTGCAGGAATCAAGATTAACATTTGTCACAACATCACTGATAAATGTAGTTTGGAATCGATAAATTTTTTCATCAGTCGTAGAAAAGATTTATGTAAAATCGAAAGTTTACAGATTCAGTAACGTATCGAAGGTGACAGTTATAATACATATTGCATTTGATTTTTTTATTTCGTGCGTCACTTTTGTCGTCATCTTAACGATTTTTTAATGTACATCACGAACGATCGTCTGTTTTTGTTTTTTTGCACGTGCAAATATCATGGGTAAGTAACCACATTCAATTTCCTTCCTATAATAGTTACACGATATTCATGAATCAATTCATTAACAGTTTTAACTTGTTTGACATTTTTATTTAGACTGAAGTAACTTGTTTTATAATTTACTTACTTACCCGTAAAAGTTATTTGCACACAAAAGGTGCCTGTATTCGGTGTAATACCTATTAATTTATTCATCCATGTATAAATAAAGAATTAAATTTCATTTAAAAGGATACAAAGAGAAATTTGAGCGAATATCATTTCATGAGAAATTTCCCGCATGTAAATGATTATTTTTAACCTTTTAAATATATGTAAACCTAATAAAATAAATTTCTGTTAAATAAATATATATAACAGAAAAAACAAAGTGTACTCTATTAAAGATTATATCAACTATCAAAGATATTTATTCTACTAAATAAGACTAAATAAATACTAGTTGTTACACGCGACCTTGTCTCATTACAAACAAAAATACTAATCTTCTCTCTTTATAATATTAGTATAGAAAGTATTATCGGTGACAATATTTAACTAATGAAAATTGCAAAAATAACTTTTCTGAGAGCTTAAGTGTGTTTTAGTCCTACGTGTTGTACAACTAATAATATGGAAAAGTAATTCTTTCTTAGATCTACACACTATTCTAATAGCATTTTCTATTATTTTTCTTCAATTTCCTTATTAAATCTGTATATACATATATGTTATTTCTCTTTTTATATCGGTCTTAATTTTTCTATTATTTAATATGCGATAACATATAAATTGGTGTATTAACTATTATTATTTAAATGTTACTGTATGTTTTTCAAATAAAAGAAATATTTAGTTATTTGTTCAATGTTTCAAATAACGTGAGAATGTAACAGTGTGTAGGATTATTATGAAATCCTACACAAATCCACATGAATTTTAACCGAACGTTCAATTAAAATCCATGTGGATTTATTTGGTACGCCCTTATCGTTGCTATCGTAATTATATATTATAATGCTCGTATACATAGGTGATCTGAAAAACGTGTTACATTTTATTACTGAGCTTACTTAATCATTTATAGGAGATCTAATATATTTTTGCTCATAAATCGTCCTTGGTGGTTCTCTGCCGCTAAAATAAATACAAGAAATACAAGAATTGAACTGAGCTCACTTAGCTGAAGTTAATTTATCATATGCAATAAGCAAGTGCCTTAAAGAAAATCAATATAGCAAATTCTAACTGCAACAACGCCAGCTTGTTATGATGATGACATAATTATACTTTCATTATCAGGTGACATACCACAAATGCTGAACTTTATCTATGCCAAAGTACACAACTAGTCGCAGCAAGAATCCACTTTTTTCAATGGATGTAATATGCGAATTTTTAATCATACTTAACACAATATTATTACATAGTGTTATTCTCAGGTAACAAGACTCCGTGGTAAACAAGTCTTTTGTCTCACGAAAATCTATGAATTTAATTATATAAACTTATGAAGTTCTTAACGTTTAATAAGAAGTATTACTTTTGTTAAATATTTTATTAAAAGTTTTAGTAACACTATTTTAATTTTAATTCGAATTTACCTACCATAATTATAGCCACTCAAAATTTGAGCACCACCCCCGTTTATTCCTTAGAAATGTACGGGTAATTATAAAAAAACAGACGTATTAAACAATATACAATCCTATGCTAATTCGTAATTGGACGTGACATGAAAATTGGTTGAATTGCAGGCTATTATTTTCACGGTTTTCTCCTAAATGCAACTTTCACAATAATTTTCTAGCTAATTCCACAGCCACAGCACAGTTTTTTTCGGTTAGCTTTTTCTTAGAACGAAAGGTTCACTTACCTCGGTATCGCCGCTTTGCGTAGAAATTAGATTTTTCAACTTGAATAAAATCGTCTGATGCGTAGTCGTTCCAACAATTTACTGTTATTGCGCTTCGCATGCAACTTTGTTTCATTAAGATAAACCCTAATTCACCGCAGTATTAGCCGCTTTTTGAAGTTAGTTTTTTTTAAATATTAAATATAACTAATGTAATTTACTCCAATTAATATTAGTTGCCTTTTTTGGCTGGTGTGTAACTTAGCGTTTTCTAGTATTATATTAATCGCTACTTTAATCGAACGCCTTGTGATCTTTAATGGATAGTTTGATGACTAGGTATAGTGCAAAATTTCTCATACAGATGACAATCCTGTTCAGCATTGAGTCGTAATACACAGTCGACATTTAAAAAAAAATCTTTTTTTAACGGACACTTTGCGTAGCCGTTGCACATGCTCTGCACTACAGATTTCCATATTCATTTAGATAGAACAAACGAAATAAAGGTTTATCGTGTGTCGAAATACGGTAAGTAATGAAGCAAACATTCTTTTTCTGTTAGACGTGTTGTGAGGAAATTTGAAATCGCTATTGAATGATTGTTCCCGCAAGAAAAACCATTGGTTGCCTGTAATTGTGTTCCGGTGGTATATAAACAACAATTTGACGGTGCAACTCGTCGCACTTGGTGCATTGCAGATGTACTGCGGCACGACAAAGTTTCACGTGTGCTAACTCCAGCTTATTGATGTCCAAACTTTGTCCAATTTTGACTAAAGACGAATGGAAAAGAGCAAAAACTTTTAAATCTCTTCCTTTGCATTTTGTCTCGCATAATATCATCTGGTGAGATGTGAGTCCCCAGATGTTTGAAAATACCTATATACTTAGTTTCTGTATTGCATTTATTGTGGGTATGAAGTGTGGGTGAGGCACTAATATTGATTTATAATTCACAACGTTAGATCACTGCGGTTTGGCTTCTCGGACAGCTAGGATTCCCCCCACACGCACGAGATTTTCCTTCAAAGTTAAGGCAAATTATCATTTCTACGTGAATTTTAAAAGACTCTGTTGTGTACTTTATTGTGAGTCTATTATATTCCTTTGGTGGGTTCCGCGATAAATTTCTCTTTACTATTGCAAACTACCAGTTCATTGATGTTTCCTGCATCCTAAATTCGATCATACAACAACAAAACAGATCATAACAAGTTTACTATTGTGCGTTAACCAAATCGCAGTTCTCGAACTGCAAACGCTTCATAACATCTTCGATTTTATTATAGGCGTATATTTATGGTCGGTTTCAGATTTATAACTAACTAGTCCGTCTCTAGCCTTCCTAGAAACTAGGAGGTCCAATTATGGGAGTGAATATTTTTTAAACAAAACCTATTGTGACTTAATTTTTATTTTTTTGAATTTTCAAGTAGATTTTGGTCAAAGTGATTCTTCAAGTTTTAAGTTGGATTTATTTTGTACCTTATTACTATTTATTTCTATTATTAATATTTGTCTCTATCAAAGTTCAGCCGGATAGTGCCAAGATATTTCCCTGATGTAGAATTTGTAAAAGACTTTGGTTTAAAAAAATTCAAACTGCCTGCCGCCATTTTTTATTAATTTTTTTTTTAATTTTTCTTATCAAAAAGTTTCATTGCTTTTTATATACCTAATATATGTAATTATTCTTCGCCGTTCGATTATTACTCGCTAATTAATTAAACTCATTAATTTAAACTCGACGTTGCACTCGCGGTAACTGTCCGATAACTTTTATCAGAGTTCAAACAACTTAGATGGATGGGAAGTTTCCTTTGCGCTTTCCTTTGATTTTTTTATATGAAAAAGAGTCGACATTGATGAGTATGGCATTAACGTAATTAGAAAAATGTTCATCATGTTTTAAAAATTCTAATTTTTTAGAAGACTGATGCTCTTTGAAAATTTGGTCGCATACGCGTCCATTAGTCACCACTTTATAAAGATATTATAATAAGATAAAATAAATGTACCAATTTGTACCAAAATAGTTTCAATTGAGGTAAAGCTTGGCGCATATGTTGTGTTTGACCTGTTAGGTAAAATGAGACACTGTTTTCTCGGGCAGCACTTTAAATAGAAAATTTCACAAAGCTTAATATAGACTAGATTTGTATAAGAAATTTAGAGAAATTAACATAAATATGACGATGTATGGCAAAAAATATATATATATATAAAAAGTCATTTGCTAAGATTGTGACTATTGTAAAAAAGACATGTACATAGTAAGTTAGATTATAATAGAGTGTCCCTGGAAGTACGGATCAAATCGTACAAAGCATCGAGAGGTCAATTTTTAACATTTTATGATTTTTCTAAACACTTTTCTAGGACGTTATAGAAAGGTATGCCTTTACAGGAGTAGTACTATAAAAAACATGTAAAAAAACATACTGTAGAAGATTTATACTGTAGAAGATTTATACTGTAGATGACTCAAAACAAATTGTTGCTTTATTTAAAAGTAGCAAAAGGCTATATTAAAATATTGCAACGAAAAATGCGACACGAAAATGAAAAACAATTCCCGCTTAACCGATATCATATCATATCCTACATTACATGCGAAGTGAACGCGATTCCCGCACTTTCTTGCAAATAAGGATATCGCATTTATTATAGGTATTAGTCATCACAGAAACAGAGGTAGAGATCCGTGCAGTCTCGACCCATCAGACATTATCGGGCATCTATCTCTTTTTTTTTACGTGTAGATTGAAGGTTTTTGTTATCATAACTTGACACAGACTGAACCCGTCTGTGTTAACGTACCTAAAAAAAAAATCCAATCAATTACACTTTAAAGTAACGTCCACATTCTTGTTACAGATTTCGCGAGTTCAGTAGCCGATAGCGCACGAAATGATAACGCGTGAGTATATACATTGGGTTGACTTAAAGTTGTTGCCATGTGAGTTTTATATGAAGAAAAAACATGTCTGTGACTGAAACATGTGATTATGTCTGTGCTATTTATAAATTAGTTTATTTTATTATATGGCTATAAAAAAATTAACTTTGAGGCAAGGTTTGGAATTTACAACGTAACAACGCCCTTTAAAAGTCCTAAAAAAAATTAAGCTACTGTGGTTCATAATCGTTTCAATTTAAAATTAAAATTGTTCTTTCGGTCGATTAGTACGGTTTAAAAGAGAAACATTTTTACGATAAGTTTGTACAAAATTCGGATCTTTCATCTATGTATTTACATATTACATCTATCTATGTACATTTCGCAGTGCATTTTCTTCACAAGTTTATTTATTGTGCAGTGTAAGAACTAGGTTCTATCAATTAAAAAAAAAATAATACTAATATGTCAAAACAAAAATACTTTTTTCAGATAATAATAAATATTTCATTCCAGTTTTGTTATGTTTAATAAGATGTTGACCAAATAGGAGTTAAAAATAGAAAAAAAAAGCCTGGTTACGGATACAAAGCTTTATAAATCGCATATAAAAAAAGTTTGACTTAGGGGCGGATAATAAGTGACCAATATTTTTTGTGTAAACTCCCTTAAACACACCTAATAAATCTTTCGTTGTGCACTCCACATAATTGCTTAATTATTATTACGATATATTGGTCAAGTTTTTCGGTTTATTCGCCACATATTGTAGAAAATAGTACTAAAACTTTGGTTGTAAAAAATAATTTTAGTCGTAATAATATTGATGCGTTGTACTTGTAATAAAAAGTTTTAAACTTTGCTTTTAAGTGTGGAAGTGTCGTAATTTTAGCAAATAGAAGTGCTTTTTATTGTTTTCTTGGTGGGATTTTATAGTTGGGATTTTAACCTATTTGAGATTTTACACTTAAATCATCTTCTTAATTGAATCTTTAGCTTATTACTTATGTATATTATAATTTCAATACGTCACTTTTTGAAAGCAAATACTAACTGAATACTCCGCATTAGATTGGTATATAATATGTAGGGATTTAGTATTTAAACTTTGTACGTAGTTTGCGTACTGTTGTTCCTTATACTATTGCGACAATATTTTATTTTGTCGATAGGATCGCGTCGCCGTTATCGAGTGTGCGCTGGAGTAATAAATCAGGGCGGCTGCAAATTTTAACCGTTCGCAGAATTCAGCTATTGTTCCGTGCATGATGGATGGTTTCGGTTTAGGGAGGGCCAAGGATCACGCTTTGATGTGTTCGGTTCATAAGATACAAGCGGTGTTGAAACGGCGATTTTACTTGGTGTTGTATTGACCCACTATAGATAGTAATAAAGTGGCTACTATCTTCACTTAAAAATACAAGCAGCAACAAGAGGGCAGTAAGTGGATCTGGCATCTCGTTAAGCATCATATCTCAACCACACACATGGTTTGATGGTATGTTAAAATAAAATCGCATGGTATGTTAAATAAGACGATCAATTTGTGCAATATCACACTAAATCGTGTTTTTGGTATCACGTAACTCATAACAAAGGTGTGGTTTGCGATAAGGCCTCTTACGGACGATAACTAAAATTAAAGTGCATCATTTCTGTATGGCGGCACACGCGATCGCAAGTATTTTTAATTTAATTTCACTGTTCACATTTTAGTATTCTGATTTTTTCTAAGCTACCGTACTCTCTTCTATTTAAGAACCAATAGAACAAAGGCCATTCAAATGCCGTTTTGTTTCACATTTCTGTTGCCTCACTTAAACATCTATCGCTTATCTCTTATGACTTGAGACTAAGTATCTAACTGGACCTCATGCTATTAGTTAGAAAAGTGTAGTGATAAATCCGCTCAGAAACGAGACATGACTTGTGTCCACGCTAGATGCTAATTGCCATTTTTTAACTTTTTAATTAAAGGAAAAAGTAGCGCCCTAAAAATATTCAGAAAGGGAAAATATTTAAAACGTATTTTGTAATAAGTTAGGTGACAGAATAAGTCTCTTTTTCTATTAAAAATGTTTCAGAACCAGGTTTTTGTTGCAATATTCAAAGAACAACATGACTTAGAAAGTTTTTTTTTGTAATTTTCACTCTCAAACAGCAACAGCTTGTAATAATAACAAAGTAAATTTGTGGTTTTTAATAACGAAACATTATAATAAAGTACAAGGCCTATGGTTAATGGAACAATTTAACGAATATATACGAGGACGGCACTGAAAATTTCGGGAATCAAGGAAGTGATACAACATTATTAGTTTAAAAATATATTTATTAATTTTAGAAGTATTCTTGAAACTTGACACATTTTTTCTTTCGATGGAACCAATTATTAAAGCATTCATTCCATTCTGAAGTTGGGGTATTCAAAATGGCCGTTTTGTAGGCGTCTGCAGCTTCTTCAGGTGACGAAAATCGTTGACCACGCAGTTTGTTCTTAATTTTGGGGAAAGTATAGAAATCATTCGGGCTTAGGTCAGGGCTGTACGGCGGATGGTCTAATAATTCAATGTTTTCTGCTGCAAAAACTCTTTTGTTCTGTGGGCGGTATGAGAGCTCGCATTGTCGTGATGGAGGAGAGGATGATGCGGCGGTTGCAGTTCTCTTTACGGAGATCAGAGACGACCTGCGGCAAACAAATGCTAACATACCATTCTGCATTGACCGTTCTTTGTGCCTCAAGAGTCACAGAGCTTAACACGTCCACATTGAAATTCCGCAAACCAGCGATAAATTGTGGTTTTAGATGGAGCTTCATCACCAAATGCAAAAAGCATCCGATCAACACACTGTTTTTGTGTTAAACCACTTTGAAAGTCATAATAAATCATTGCTCTTGAATTTTCTCGAGTCAATTCCATTTTCACACTGACTTTACAAGTTCGACAAGACCGCGTTCTTTTTAAAAAATATATAAATGGTATTCGATTAATAAAACCAAGGAGTTTTCGATTATAAAGACTTTATTATGCCAAGAACAATGGAAATATTCCAATCGCGATACTTTTAGTGCAGCCCTCGTATATATACGTTGTATTGAATACATAGGTGTTGCGTTATGTGCGGTTATTTATTTATTTACTAGCCGCGTTACTACGTCGTAAAAGTTGTTGCGTCTCCATTGTTTTGGAAATGGCGTCGTATGTTTGTTTTTATGTTTGCATTGCACGTTTGTCCGACGCCGATTTATTGGTAAGCGAAACCCGCAACTAAAACAGTATAGATTCGCATTGGAACTGTACACTTCCACGCTCGTATGTTATATGAAAAGCGAACAAAGCAACTTTAAATTTAAAATTTACGGCTTCAGCACATATTTGACGCTGCCAAGACGTGTTATATGTCCCTCCGGACGACTTTGGCTACTTCCTAATATGTCCATGTCTAGCAAATAGTTTACTTTCTAATTTGTTCATTTTATAAATTGTACTTTTCTTATTTTATCCATTTCATCCCTATATAATGAGATATCGTCCAATACCAGTTTCTAGCAAAACCATATTTTTTTTGTAGTCTTTTTTTTATTTAATTTTTCTTAATATTAATTTAATTTTTAATTCCATTACATAGTTTGATCAATACGCAGTTGATTGAAAATCACAAGTCATATATTAACTGCATTTTCGATGAAACATACAAATTAATATAAATTGGGATCCTCCAGTTTTTGATATGTATTGATTAAAAAAGAGATTGGTGAGTTTGCCTACCCAACATGGATAATAATAATAATAATTTGTTTTGCCCTGGTTTTGCCAATACCCGTTATCGTTTGCGAAATTGTTAGCATTTAAAGCGAAGTAATTGTTTCCCACCTTTGCCCACCTTCTGTTGTGAAAGCTGACAATGAATAGAAAAAATATTCCCTCAAATATTGTCTCGGCGTGTTATTAAAGAATACACAATTAGTGGCGGAGACCGTACCGAAGGCAAGTATAACAATACCTTGCTGCTAACAATTTGAAGGTACTCGAGTTTATAATTAACTCGCCATTCCCCGAAACGGACAAAAGGGAAACGAAGCCGAGGACAACTTGGCCAACTTTGTAATAATTATACTATTATACTAGATCCTCCCCCCGAAATTTGTCATACAAAGGATGATAGCTAATTTTCATCGTGTTCCATAAATTTTGTCATTTCCTCTTCGGATGTTTATTCATTTGTAATTTAAACCTGCGGGGCTTTAGGCAAGGTTGTCTGGCGGATTGATGCAATTGAACAGCAAGAATGGTGAAATGGGAATTTTAATTTGAATGTAACAATGTATCACAGACTTCTTTAATTTTTAGACGTAACGAAAGAGTGATACTGTTATATCCCATTCTAATACTTTTACGAAGACGAAGAGGAATCTTTAACGCCGGCTTTTTATAATATTTTGATGTGAAATTATCGCTATCTCTTTTTTTTTTTAAATTAACTTACCGAATTTAAAAATGTCTCGCAACTCTTAAACGTGTCACTTTCGAAGTGCAGAGCTGTGGCGATATTTCGAATTCATTAATATGAAAACAAAAATTCACGGAAAAAGGCGAGTTGTCAACCTTGTCTTCGGGCGTTGCTAAAAAACAAATGAACGTATTAAAATATGATAATGGAGGTACATGATAATATTTGAATAAATGAATCCACAATTCTTAAGGTCGCGAGTTCGATGCCAAACAATAGGGGAGGATCTTTGATTTACTAACGAGTTTTAGGTGTTTTGGTATTTTTCGCGCGAAACTTTTTAAAATAAATTTGCATATTTTTAATTTCTGCACCCCGCCAACTGGTGAGATGTTTTAAATAATAATAGATTCTTACTTTTTATGTTAACTGCAGCAGGGTATATTTTAACCAGGGAAGACATTCCTGAGCAATGTATTGAGAATATATATTCTACGAAATATAATATGTTTAATTACGCCGTGAAATAAAAGCACGTACCTATGCTGTTATCTTTCGCTGAGCGTGTAGGGAATGCTAGAGCCCATTTTAATATACCGTATACGCACTTGCTTGGGTTATTAGGTGATAGCAGTCATCTTCTGTACTTGTAATCGTTTGTCCTGACTGACTATGACTATTAAAACACAGCCAAAACTATTTACTAAGTCTAGAAAGCTGAAGTTTGGAACATTGAAAAAATTATTCCGCTAAGAAATATTTTTTGAAAATTTCATCTCCATGCAAAGGTGAGGATCACTAGTTATTAATAAGTTTAAAAAAGGTTGTAAGTTGTTTATTTATTTAACATTTCATTTCATTATATTAAAGAGATCTTTTAACGAATAAAAACATATGTTTTTGTAGCAAGTAAATAAATAAGTGAAAAATAATTGTCAAGTCAAATGTTACGTAATCAAGTAACGCATCCACAGTAACACAACCGGGAATTACACGTTTGTTTGTAAATTAAAAGGTGTTATTTAATAAGCTACGAGCACCGAATTACAAGTAAATAGCATGGTGTGCGACAAAAATTGCTACTTGTAAACCCGCTCTAGATATAATTATAGCACCCTATGTTTGGTGTTTCTCCCTAATCTCGAACAACTGTGAACCCAAAGTTAAAGGCAATAGGGTCGTATAAATTTTAGTCTTGGTCAATTTACCTCGACTCGTGTACTTTTGTTCATTACCACTCAAACTTTTAAACGTGCTTGTTTTTTATTATTATTTGATAAATGGCCACACGCAGCTAATAATATTGTTGATGAATTTTTTTATATTGTTTGTAGATCAAATTGCCCTGAATGGCGCGGCAAGACCTGCACTTTTAAAACAGATATACTGAAACATACTTAAGTACTTCATCTTGAGGCGATATATATTTTATTAATTTTCCAAAGACTTTGTATATATTTTTAAAATAATTTCCATAAAAGTTCTATCAAGTTAAATAATATATGGATAAATGCATAAGACAAAAAACAAAGTTTTTTTGTTGGTCCAATGTCCATGCCCAATTATAAAAAATTAAATATTTCGGATACATATTGAATTGTTTATTATGTATTTTATATGATGTCTCCAATATGATTGAATCGTACAGGCGTACTCGGCCTGACATTTTGATTACTGCCAAAAAGTGCAATTGATCCAACAAAATTTCTTACTTTCCTACTTACGTGGATACAAAGGGTAAACAAAAAGATGTTTCCCGACACGATCAACTGATCGCATTACTTGGCATCTTCATCACTTGGAAACTTCCGGGGGCAGACACCGAAAAAACGGTTGTCATATGAGTTATGTACCTAGTTGTAATTTTTTGTATTTAACTGCCAAGCGCTTCATGCTTGATTAAATTTCCTGCGTCGCTTTTAAGACCCTCGGACCTAAATCATTCGATTAAAGTCCTTGGTTCCTCAGACATTATATTGATGATCCTTGACTAAGTTGACTGCATGATAACTAATATACACGACCAGAACAATTATTCTGTACAAATTCGTATTTTATTACAAGTAAGTACCTACTAAGGGTGATTTTCTATTGGAAAGAAAAAAAAAACACTGTTGTAGTTTTATCAGTTTATTGTACTATAATTGAATTCGAAATTGATTATCAAGTAGCTGGGTGGCCTCATTGTCTCCGATCAAATTGATTTTTTATCATAGACCGAAACGTTTTGTAAGATATCTTTATCTTGTAATTATTTTAACTATCGTTCACTGTAATTATTTTGTTAATCGACGTACCTACTTCGGGACCGAATTTTTTATTTTACTTTTTGTTGCGTGAATATCAATCACGCAATGAAAATATCAAGATTATTTTTTCAATTATTCACTCCGCTTAGTTTTATGTAACCATAATCCGTTTAAAAGTTTTTCACTTAATATTAATTAAAAATAATCTGATTATTTATTATATCCATATACCTAAGTATTTGAGCCATCTGAAATTCAATTTGCTATGCGCTCAATAAAATTACAAAAAATAAGCAGGCAGTAATTAAATTACACATGTGGTTAGAATAATAGTTATGCATACTTAAGGATTAATTACCAATATTTTTCTTGTTCATTATATCATATTAAGTATACTTATTTTAAAGTATTTATAAAACAGTTACACAGTTTGACTACAAATAGACGAAAGTAAGAAATGAGCAAAAAAGAACACCAAATAGAGGGCACGTTTAAAAGACATTCTTATGATATAACTATTAACTAACTGTTTAGAGGGAGGGTCATTAGGGGCCGGAGGAGCTACCTCGACAAATTTACGATCGATCAGTATCCGCACCTGTCGAAAACTTTGAAGATGTTTCGTTAGTTTCTGGTTTAATTTAGGCATTGAATTTTGTTGACTTATAGACAAATACTCGTATATTATAATTATGGTACAGAATTTTAGGTACAGAGAGATTAGTAAGTGAAAATGAAATTTTATTAATTATAGCACAAACTATAGTTTTATTAATTATATTGGTCTCTATCATTGTTTTGTGTATTCTGTATTACCGATTTTTATATTATTCTTTATGTAGAAAGGTACTTCCTAAAAATACGCATTTATATTCAACTAGCTATGTCCGCGACGTTGTGACGCGTTGAAAAATTAAAATATATGAATTACTAGTGACCCGCTCCCGGCTTTGGGCGGGGTGCAATTTTTAATGCTTGTATAAAAATCTTTATTGCGAAATTAAAGCGCAAATGATTTTGCAAATAAATATTAGTGACGCTATTATGACAGGTGTAACAAAATAAAGCTGCGTTCACAAGGTGGTCTGAAATTATTTCTGACGATGACACTTTATTGATGTTATCTTATTACAAAAATCATTTTGAATGTCTTTTTAAAAATAAATGTGTTGGGTCAGTATTTTCGCTTTGGTTTTATTTTAAAAAATAATCAATTTAAACTACCTATTACACTATATTTCAGATATTTCGTATTTGTTGCACTGTAATAAAGTCTGCCCCATGTCAACGGCTGCTTGTTTTTTTATTGTATTTATGTCTCGTTATCAAAACCTTTTTGTTATCCTCAGAATCAATCACTCGAAACTCGGCAGAGCGATATATCTTAATTCAAAGTGACGTCGCAATAAAATCAACCGATCCGCTGAAAGTAAACGCTGGACGGCAACAAATCAAAAAAGGGCCACAAAACATTAACGGAGGTCATTAAGGCATCAATTTAAAGTGACACAACAGAGGCCGTCAGAGCGAAGGCCGAATTTAAACAGGGAAACGGCAGGTGGTATCAATTATAAATAGATACAGATGTTGAAACATAACTATCCAGAGTTCACCTTACGTTCATAACACCTTTACCACATCTGCCACAAAAAAATAAAAGTGTCATAAATGAGTCCTCGGACAATTACAAGCCCATAGACAATGGTCATCTTTAGTCTATAACAGAGTGATGTTCGACTCATACCACCCATAAATTTCAATTCATAAATGCAACACACCATAGTCCACAAAGGCGTCTTTACAATAGGTTGGGTCCTATTGTTCTCCCCTATTTGAGGGTAGTTGGAGAAATGGACGCATCTTCCTGGTAAGAGGATTCGTTTGTTGTTTCTGATGAATAAATTTTTATTATTTACCTTACGGGAACAAAGCGCGACTGACAATGCCTTTGGAAAATGTGGCGTGCTTAAGTAATAGCTTCGGTTCTCGCTGTGCGTTTGTTTTCGCTATCTTCGCTTTGAATGAGGATGTGTTCTTTTGAGGAAATTGAAGGGAAGTGCGGAGTTTTTTTCAGTGAATATGGTCTAAGTAAACATAAGCCTGCTATGTAAGCAATCATCATATCGTTTTCTATCTTATTTCCACTGTGGAATATTTAGGATCAATCATGAAAAAAATGGAGATAGGGATTACAAATAATACACAAAAACATCCCAGCTATCGTTAAATTGTTAAAGTTCGAACAATATCGGTGCATCGGCTCGTGAAACCGTTTGTCGGACACAGCTCAGGTTTATTGCTTTTTTCATTCATGGTCCAGTTCTAAGAAATGCGGCGGCTTTTTGGCGCCTCCGTGAAAAAAAGAAACAAAAACCTTTTTGATGCAGCGCAAATTGTACGCCTTTTGATGGGCTTGTGAAATAGGACTGCGTTTGTTTACAAATCGGACACCGTTTTTAATACAACTTTCTGCATTCCTTCACAGGAACAAAGTTAAAACGTTTCCGTCTTTTATAACTCGTAAAGGCCCCGGCTCTGTGATTAATAACTGGGAAGACTTTGAAAAAAGAAACACATATCCTCATGTTTCGACAGATGGAGCTCTTTGATCGAATATTGATGGCAAAATAATTGCAGGGTCCCAAAAGATTGAAGCGCGATTTTTGGCAACCTATGGCCCCAATTTTTTCAAGTCAATCACTCTGCGAACAATGTTTGGCGGGAAATTGCGAACAGAGAGTTGAATTTAATTAAAACGTTAAACAACAGGCGCCTTCGCCATCGTTAATGACTTCCGGACTAGGCCAAAATTAAATTACAAATTGCCAAAGTCTCTTCGCGGTTCACAATAATTGGCCAATTAGTGAGCTGTTATCTAAATTAAAAAAATATATATCATGTTTAACGATACGAATGACCATCGAATGACCAACGGACACCATCAACTTATCATTTTAAGCTTTACAATAATTATTCATAAGCGTGTATATAACACGATTTCCAATTTCTACTACCCATACTCTGTATGAGACTGTGCAGCTTGTTTTCTCTGATTCACCAACCCCAGTTGGTGTATTGCCTACTGTATCTTGAATTTTATTTTATTTACCTATTTCACTTCTATTATATACACCCATTACCGCTAGTATATAGATAGTATTTCAAATTAAGGTTAGCATACATACTTAATACCAATCTACAAGAAAAATATTTAAACCGTATCTTTTTTAAAATCTATACTTCAATTATCGTCCAAATGTAAGATTACATTGCGGATTTTTCAACGGCTTAATACCTCTTCTATATAATTTTCTATATTTTTTTCTCTCTAAAGTAACAATGAGGTGATTAGCAACCCTTGGGCTATTCGCAGGCCTTTTTGAACGATAAAGAAATACTTCTTAGAATTTTACTGTGATGTTTTGATAGCCCGGGTTTTGGTTGTTTTGCAGCTGAAGTTTTCGTTTGAATGGAGTTATAACTGTTTTTTTTTTTAAATTTTAGTTATGTAAATACTTATCTAAGTAATTTGTGTCTATTTAATAAATAAACATATTCATAGTTTTTTTATTGTATAAAGCAGTTTTTAATTTTGTATAATAAAGTTAATAATCCTGTTCGTATTTTACAAAGATTTTAAAAATACCTACTAAAATTCTAAAGAGAGAGCGGTTTTTGTAATTTTGTTTATATGTGGTGGGTAAAAATTCTTACTTGAAAGTCATATTATTCCAGATGGATATGTGTAGGATGTGTACCTACACTGACTCCTATTATTGCAGTTGGACGAAGCCGGGGCGCGTCGTTCTAATAATTAATAAAATGTGTAGTAATAACTTGAAACAATTTATATTTTCTACTCGAGTAGAGTATCGTTGTGCTAATGTTATTTTTATTATTGATGTATCCTAATATTCCTTCGATTAATTAATTTAAAAAAAAAATTAACTAAAAAAGAAAAATTACTTTTTATTATTCATTCTAACTGAGCTGTGCTTTGACTTATATATAAAGTGTTTTAAACGTATCAATCAACTTTGTTACAAACTTGTTCGAAGTTATACACTTTATTCGAAACATTTATTAGAAATGTAATTACTTAGTTTCTAGTTTTGTTTTTCTCATAACAAAAGCGAAAACTAATCCTTTGTGCGTAACAGTAAGGATAATTTTGAAATAAAAGGTCGGACGTTCACCGTCTGCATGCCGGCATTGGGCAGGTCACGGTGAAGTCTGGCTGTATAATTAACTAATTTACTAAATTGAAGTAACCCCTTTGCGATTAGCAGTCGCACCGTCTTTACTGGTTAAGGTCACATAGATTATGACAAATGATGACTTGATAAGGCATGCAAAGGTTACCTAAGCGCACGGGACAAAGATTACTAATACTAACCCCAATCATACTCGTATGTCACCCTTTTTGCTTTTGCTAATACTAGTATTGATTTACATCACTTATATATACATCAGCTATACATTTAGACGATCATTTCATGCTCTTCCCATTCAAAGTTTATCCAAAATTCCATAATCTGTAACTAGTATCACAAGAATTATCTAGTATTATGTGAAAACAATCAGCAATTTTTTGATTCTACCTAATTCTTTTCGCCAAAAGACCTTGAAAACGACATCGGATTGTCAGGTGAGCCTGGCCTTACAAACAAATGCTCATATCTAACTTACATACTAATACTAACTTAACCTAAGTTATGTTCACTAGAGTGAGATCAGTAGATCGCGTCGGAAGGGCAAGAAGCAAATAGGTTTATAATAAATACTATATAATTAACTGACTGTTGCACGCGACTTCGCCTGCATAACTTTATAAAATATAACCTATGTTGCTCGTTGATAATATAGCTTTCTATAGGTGAAACAATTTTTAAAATCGGCCCAGTAGTTTTTGAGTTTATTCTTTACAAATATACAAATCTTCTCTCTTTATAATATTAGTATATAGATATAGTAGGATTTGTCAAAAAACATTAAAGTTGAATTATCGTCAGTGGAATGTATTACCGGGACTAAAGGTATTGTATGTGTTAGTTGAGAACAACTATCGGCGTGCCAAGCTCCATTCGATTCCGTTATACGGTTTACACGTGATTGAGTAATAAGCATCTAAACGTCTTCACAGCTTTCTCGTTTATAATATTTCATAAAGGTTACATCTTGTTTGTTAAACCAGTACGAGTATTTTCGAAAAATAATTGTTCATAATAAAGTCACAGAATCGTGCGTGAGTTAGCATAGCAACCAAGCGCATGAAAAAAAATTTAAAAATTCCTATTGTTTCGTTATATTGAGCCCACGTTAAAATTTAAGTCGTAACAGTTCAACAAAAAGATCGGTCTTTTTATATATACGACTGGCTCTTGTTGCTTAATAAACCTTGTATTTTGGCATAGAAAGACAAAATTCATCTTTCCTGTGCTTTTTTTGTAAGTCATAAAATGTTTCTCGTCGTATTATTTGTCAATCGTTACCGCCAACAGTCTGTTTTCCTTTCATATCCATCAACAATACATTTTTAAGACACACTGTCTTCCTCATTCCAAATTCGTTTCGTCCGTCAGGCAACAGAACTTTGAAGAATTGAAGACATTTTTTGTTACTGTGAAATATTGATGTTGTCCATACTTAATAAAAATAATTCAAATTTCATATATGAAAATGGTTAAGTTTGCCTGTAGGTACTGTACTACGAGTAGTTATTATACTCTTCGCGGTATGCACACGTTCACGAGTCGATGACACTCCGCCCTCCCTGTCCGGGCACAACGGGCTTTGCGCAAGGTGAATGTTTCTGTTTATATATTTACTACGTGTGAAAATTGAAAAAGCCACTCCTACGTTTCTATTTTTTTTAATATAAAGATTGGCAGCTAGGCTGACGTTCAACTTAGTAAAGCCGTAGGTTGTGCTGCAAGTGTGCTGTCGAACTCAATGGTTAAGGAATTAGAACGGGGTAGGAAAATATGCTCTGGCATCCTTTACTAACTCACCAAAACAACACAACAGCACGCACACATGTTGTTATAGTCTTCTGTGATGTGGTGGTTACTGCCGCCAGAAGGGCTGCCACATTTATGACTGCGGAATGCAAGTGTGCTCTGCCACGACTGCTTCAACAATGGTTATATCTGATCAACATCAAGATTAATAGTATTGAGCAATTTCGTTGTCAACATATTGGTTTTTATTCATATACTTACTTACTTAATGTTAATACCATAGGTACTTGATCAAATACAATCCTTAATCAATAATACTTATGATAAAACACTTGAAAACTCATTAGTATTAAAGGGAATTTAATTTCTGTATTAAATTCAAAATTGAGGCCTGTTTCAAAGAAAAAAATTTGTGTGTGTCACTCCAAGTTACTCCAGTTTAATCCTTACGAATGATTATAAAATTTAAATTTTCACTATTCGAAGACGCTGAAAGAACAACATTGTTCTTTTTTTAAATAATATTGTGTAAATGGCGCAATATTTCTGAAACTTCAGGGCTTATATATAGGAGTAAACTCCAAAAATTGCAGACTTATTTTAATTGTTTTATGTATTCAAATATCTTAATGAATTCAATAAGTATATTTAAATAAAATTAATTCAGTCCAATTTAGACAATTAATTTTATCTAATCTACTTACATTAAAAGAATCTATTTTTTACATTATATAAGTAACATTATTTTTGGGGTTTTACTTTTATCCATAATCCAGAGAATCTATAAAGTCACAAACCGGGGGCATTCGTCTCAAAATGTTTAAAAGTTTCCCATACAATCATCACCACAACAAATAAGCGGTCAATTGGATTTGTATTCTATTTGGTTAAATTAATACGAGTAGGAGGTTGGACAAGACGGGTTGCATTGTAAATTCATTTATCATTCAAAGTAGATGATGTTACTACGATGTTTACGTTGAAATGATTCATGTGAATACAGATTTGTTGCTTGTTTTAATACTGATACTCGTATTACTTGATAGATGTTTTACATTCTATTGATGATTACATGATAACAGAAGTTTTAGTTAGGTGAATATAGAACTATTTAGTCTTTCCCCAATATTTAATTTTTGCAATTTTGACATTGTTAATATACATGGAGAAATGAGATGAAATCTGTAAAACCTTTTGCGACAATGAACTATATGAACATTTAAGATTTATTACGTTAATTTGTCATTCCTGCCCGAGTGCATTGATTAAATAAAAATAATAATAATAATAATAATGAATAGACATTCTGTATAATGTTGTATACTTAGTTAGTAACATAGTTATATGGGTTTAAACATGTCACTTTCATCTCTAATAAAATATTCCTCCTACAGTTACATTTTCAAAAGAAAAACAGCATTAGAATTGAAGATTTATTCGACGCGATGATTTATAACTAACTCTAAAGCAATTTCTTATAATTTACAGACAATTAAAACGTTCACTTTCATCACAAGTTCGAGTTTCAAAGTGACATAACTTTTCCACACCATATAAGTCATGAGTCCTCACGGTTTGTGAGTGTCTCCGCTACGGTATCAGTGTTGGGTGTCGCTGTCCAAAAATACCTGACAATTTACTGTCCTTTTGCTTCACACCGTTGAGCAACAGACAGTGCCTACACTTTTACAATGTTCAAATCATCTATCTTAATTGATTTAAATCTAACAATTACAATACAAATTTAAACACAATCGCTTCATGCGTCCACAATATTTTATTTCTATATATGCTTAATATATTATTTATAAGGGTATAGATAGAATAAGGTCTTCAGGATTTGTCTATTATATAAATGAAATTACTTTTTACCATTATAAACAAGCAGTGTACTTGCAATCTAACCTGCGTCCTTGTAATTTGAACTGCAGTTTCCACCAAAATGGAGAAATATTTTTCTTTCCATATTGTTCAAGTGATTTGCTCCACGAACCTACAGTGACTTAAGGTGAACCGGAGACCAGTCCAAAAGACTCTACTGTCTAGTTTAGTGGAGTCATTTGCAGAGAGGTTGGTTTCCATGTCCATCAATATACTCGTAAGCTGCGGAAGTCTCAAGTGGAAACGATGTCATTAAATTGTAACATTTGTAGACTAAACTGCACAAGTTTGACTTTAATTAATTTGTTATTAACAATAGTTTGTAAGTTTTCCCCCTTACAGGCAAAAGTTGGAGTCTAGGTCTGAGTATTATTATTATTTGTATTTAGTTTAGGCGTGGATACTTCCATACTATCAGTACTATTAAATAGGCTGGATACTCGACTTTGGCATAATGAAAGCACATATTTTGCAGTCATGTAAGCGTAATCCGCTACCATTACATTAAATATTATATTATAAGTGATTAAGGATGGCGACATTTTACTTTCTCAACCTACAAGAAGTGCAACTGTGCAAGTCATTCGTCTGATAGTGGAAGTAACTCTATGTCAAATAGAAATTAAATTAACCAGCACTTAAGTGTACATCGTAACATACGTTGATGTTAGGCCACGGTGTGATGCGCGTCCTATTTAGTCGTTTAGGCGCGCCTGTCCGTATATACTTTTTGTCCCGGGACATTTCTAAATCGAGCCGAGATCGTTGCCGGGCTAATTCGGGACTATCCACATCGTGTGTAGTATTGTTGACTTCCTGTTGTGCAATCGAGTTTGACAATTGGTCTCTAATTTTCCAAATGAACTACTTAACTTGAAATATCAACTTTTAATTTTACTTGAAAAATGAACAGCTCCATATGTTGTACCTTTATCTTATAAGAGGCGGTAGAGAAATTGCGCCCACTATTGTTGCTTCGGCTCTTTGCCACATTACTGTCAATTGGACCGTCAGCCTGCCCCGCTCTTTATTTAAAAGTATTACTATTTGATAACTTTAATATCGATTCTGATTGATAACGAGTTGCTTTCTCTAACATAAGTTTAAACAGTTATTGTATGTCTAATTTAACATGGATTTTTTTTATTATTATAAGTATTAATTGCCGGTGAATTATAACATTATAATAGATAATATTCATTACATAATTTATAATCAATTTTATTGACACCAGAGAAGGATACACGTGTAACCCGAAATCATTTGGTTATAGAGATTACGTAGATTAGATTCGGTTGTGATTCGAATAAAAAGCGCCCAACTATTTGTATCGCTTTCCGCTGAAGAGCGCCTCGTTGAATATAAATTATAAAAAAATCTCTCTTGTACATTGACCTATACTATTTTTAATTACAAAATGCCTAACCGGGAAGCGAACCTGAGTATTCACGGTCACGAACCGTCAGGTTTCCGCGCGTGCCGTAAAGTAATTGAATAAGTTAAGTGGTAATTTTTCTAGAGTATTACAATACAAATAAGTGTGTAGATGTCTACTGACTGTCTGTGTAAAACACATGTAATATAAGCTTTGATAGAAATTTTATGGTGATTTTTTTATTTTTATGAATAAAGAGGCTATTGCTTACGGTTTTTCTTTTTCTTTACACTTCGTCTCAAATACAAATATTTGTATAATGCGTTCGAAAAATTATAATAATGTAAGTAGGTACATATATCTCAGCTAATAGATATCCATCGGCAGAATGACAGATCGATTTTATATAATAATTATTATGACATTAAGATATTATGTCTCAGGTAGGATTAAATCAAAGTTTTGTTACTTTTGTATTTCAGAGAAAACCGTGAAATTACAGCACTTGTGCTGCCGTGATCCTATATTCTATCCACTTTGGTGTTGCTTCTGTTTGTCAGTGTCAGTACCCCAACAAACAAGTGGGACGTTACCCTGACTGAATTCTATTCTTTATCATAAACTTTTACCCATACTTTTTCTTCGTCATATAATTTGGCAAGTGTTGTGAATATTACATATTATTTTTATTATTCAATTTTGTACACATACGTTGATGAAATTTACAAATTAGTTAAAAGATATACTAGAAATGATCTATTTCGTATTTCGAATTAAAGCTCTCAAGAATAGGTTAACTTGAGGTTAGTAATCCAAAGAATTGGACTAACGTCGCCGTCCTTGTGACGCCCCAATAAAAGATATTCACAACAAACGATGTAGGTAGAAATGGCTTAAATTTATGTTTCGCGGTTTAGTAACCATGTTGTGCTTCATGTAAATTGATACAGTAAAAAAAAAAGAGTAATACTATGAGTAAATAACAGTCGTAATCGAGCCCAAGTGAGAAAACTACAAAACTTATGACCATTTTATAAGAACATGTATCCTTTTTAGTACTGGTATGGGTTTTAGCATTCCTTTGCCTAACAAGCGCCATATTGAGACTAGAAATAGTTTTGTAAGTATGTTAAGGCGTAGTCACAGTTACAGTGTGGCCGCTTATATTAATTAATATTAATATTTTAAGTGTAGAAAAAATTTGAATATTTTTAAATGTGCTTGAGTCATCTTCACATGCTTATTAAATTATTATTAACTGCATTAATAAAAAATAATGAACAAGGAGGAAATAATTGACTGGAAATTCTATATATTTGCGATTACAAATTTAAGTAAGATACATTTTTTAATGATTTTATTATTTTTATTTTTTATCAAAAGTCCATCCTTTTTTTAGCCTAATATCATCTTACCATACCATCATCCTTATATTATCCTTGTGATAAAGATTACACAGTTTAAAGTATTTTGGCCATTGGGTTTATAAGTTTCTCTCTTGCACTTATTTTTATCACATATTAAGTCCTAAAAAAGTCTTAGTTTAAGTTTTATATATTGAAGATAAATGTATTTTTTTTCCGCTAGCAATGCACCGGCGGTGTTATAACAGTCGTGTTGTCTGCGCACGCGCCGCTGAGCGCTAACTAATTAATACACGCCCTTCCAGCTCTTCATTAGCTCGCAGACGCGTTTTTGCCGAAGTACTTACTTGTAACGTGCGCACGCTGTTCTGTACTGTACTGCACGCAATATCAAATTGATTATTATGCCAATTTCAAACGATTATTTCGCCCTTGGTGTATTGCATTTACACTAACTAACCACACCGGTCCAATTTAGATCAATGATTCGTCATCATGAGCCCAATGCCCTATCCCTTATCCTTAAACCTACTGTAGTTGCCTACCATCAAGGTGGACCGTTAGCCTGTCTGTCGGATATGAACAAAAAAAAATGAGTAAGAATCAATTTTTTTTTTATTTATTGATATACTTGACCTCGTCAATAGGTACTTAAAAAAGAAAATGAGTTCGCACACTAATTAGAAAATAGGATCTGAAGTTCATCGATTCACTTTATTATTAGGTATATTAATTATTATAATAATTGTTTAATAAATTAATTGTTTGCAGAAATTAATTTTATATTTTTCCTACCAAACAATATGACACGCAGATTTTCAAGTAGAAAATTGTAGAATTTCGTGGAAATCAAGTCACTAATACAACTAAAATGGCTTAAGGTATGATATTTTTTTATATTCGCCTTGTACTTGTCTAATTTAAAAAAATGATATCAACTTAGGTGGGCTAGTACATTCCACGATTTTACGCTTAATGTTTAGCTTCAATGATCACATCATTTAGCACCTACCATTTTAATGGTTCGCTTTCTTATGGGGCTTCTATAACGCAATACGATAGACGCATACCATCAAGGTCTTCGACACTATACATACACCATTACTCGTGGTTTCAGCTGCGATTGGACCGCTCGAGGCGACTTCTTTCCCATCGTCCGTGTCGGTTGGCGACATACGGTCAACTATTTCGTTGTATTGTTGATTCATTTTTATTGTATTTTTTGTACACTATTTTTATACTAAAAAAATTGTACCCAATGATCATGAGAAAAACACACACATCGTTGCGTTCTCACAGATCATGCATTCTTATTCTTAATCCTAATAAGGCCGGCAGTGCGCTTGCAGCGGCTAGGCGTTGGCGTTGCTTATGTTAATAAAAGCGACGTACCATCAAGTAGTCAGGCTATCAGACATAAATCAAAAATTACTAAAAAATGCAATTTTATCCTTTTAAATTACTGAGAATCTTTTTCTTCATTTTCTTTTTTGTTATTATTATTTATTATTGTTTTATTTATTGTGCCTTAATATTTATAAATTTTAATCTAGCATAGTAATAAATTGAAAACGGGTACGACCAATAGTTGTATTTGAATTTTTTTTAATGACCATAATATTTTTACAATTATATGTAGCGTTAATTCAATATTGTCAAAACCCAGTGAATTTTCCAACTTTACAGTAGCGAATTATTTTCTTAAAATAATAAATGTAAAAGAAATTGTAAACCTAATATTGTTACGTGAGTTTTCACGGTCTGTTCTAGTCGTTTCATTGACTGACGGAAGGCTAGACGTGGCTAGACGGCACGCAGATTGCGACCGTGATATGTGGTACGTCAGTTTTCGGTTAATAACTTTAATACACTTTTCATATAGGCGTACGTGTCTGTACTTTTTATACTCAAAAAATATGCCCCGTAATGTGGGTCTTTAGCTCATTGAAAATAAAGCAATTGCCTATTAAGTTCACGCAATGATTTTTTTTGATGAATCAAAAAGTAACACATCAGATTGAAACTTAAGAGCAATAAATTTAAATGGTGTAGCCATAAATTGTTAAACAAAAAAGGTAACATTAGACGCATATTTAGTAGATAACACTTATAAAAATTCATTCACGCACGTGCGTGGGAAACTCACGTTTGTTCCATTGCTAATCTGACTTTAATTGACAAGAGTTTTTGCAACAAAAACAATGGCACGTGTAAATCTTTTGACTATCAGTGCAAGTTCGGTGACCCTGGCACGATGGATTCTAAAGATATCGCCAGAATCGAGACGGACAATAGACTGAAATGCGAGATCAGCTTTCGCTAGGGTTGCCAAAACGTTCAAACGCTCAAAACAAAGATTTTCACAATTCATTGAGTGTACTTCATATTATATTGCTAAATAAGGGTTGGCACATATTTGACGTTGTAAGAGTAGTTGTGAACTCTCACAAATACTCTCATAACGTTAAACTATAACGATTCGTTATATTATAATAACAGCCACAATCAAATGGCCGAAGCTTTTAATCTCTGTGTGCATACATTAGTGTATTGGCTTTTAAAGCCGTTCCTTAAGATCGAATAAAATATATTGCCTTTTTTTGTATGTGTAAAATTCGTAATGTGTGGTCTTAATATTTTAAACTAATTTTTTTTTTTCAAATAACTACTTAATCGTACATTAAGTATCGCTTACGTATTGGTTGATAACAAACGAACAATGGTTTAAGGTTGTCGAATCATAAATCATACGTGACAACCCTGAGATAACGGAATAAGTGCAAAATCACGACGGGCGGGCGGCTAGATGAGAGATGTCAGCGAATTCGGATTGTGCGCTCCGCTCCGAACTCTGAACGCTATTGAAAGCGAATATTTTTTTAAGAAATCTCGAAAGTTTACAGTTGGATAGATAGTATATACCACGCTTAAATTACTTCAATATTTATAATTTGTAGGTCACATTTTGCGAGCATTCTTAATAATTTTTTGCACACTCATATTCAGGGATCAATTGAATGTCTGTAAATATATTATTTTTACGATGTTACTAGATTCAATTACTCACATAACTAATTAGATGACATTGTTACGAACTGTCATAATTTTTGTACACTAAAACGAGAAAAATTTAACAAGAAATTTAAAAAAAAAATATAGTTAACATTACTTGTATTATACGAAAACGGTCGCCATACGTATCGATTCGTCAATTACTCATAACCATCGATAGGCACCTTATACATTAACGTCTTCCTGGCCCTTATAAATATCTGTTTGGACATCCTTAAGCGAAACTACTACTGGGAAGTCGATTTCCGTTTACGACAATACGTAGTTATGTAAGGCTAGTTGGTTTATGGATACGATACGTGGGTTAGATTATAGTGCCGATCACAGCGTCGTCGGTGTCAAGGCTAAATGTTAGCTTGTCAAGGACACGGGTCGACTACTCCTACATTGTTTAGCTTATTTAGCGCAAAAGCGAAATTTGCATGATCTCATTTTTACTCACTTAACAATTTTACACCGATCAATTTTATTCATCTCTGACCAAAGAAAATATTATCTGTTGTAAAATGGATGGGAAATGTAGTAAAAAGCGAATGTGACGAATGTCTCGTAGGCCATTAAGTCTTACTTAAGCTTCCGCTTATCAACATACCACAAAGTTTACATTTTTTCCTACGTAATCATACATATAATATACACCTACATTATATTCTCAATTATTTAATTAATTATTAATTAGACACTTAAATGCAGATGTGAACACACCAGCGCAAGCTGCTAGTCTGTCTAAAAAAGAAATAAATTTTTATACTGTATACAGTATAGCACAGTATGTATGATATTTATGGAATTGATGACATTTTGTGAAATGCCTTACCTAATCTTGGTTTTACCAATATTTATTAATAAACTTATGAAGGTACATTATAACAATCCAACATAATATTACAGTAATATTTTTCTAATTTTTATTTGTAAAAATATAATCCTAACCTAAGTAACTAATATGTAAAAATATTAGTTACTTTTAGAAATAATTTTTATTTTATTAAATTATGCACTTGGTTTACTGCATCCTTCGATAGGCGAATTTTTTTATCATTTTCTTTTTAATGTTTGTGACTTTTACCGTACAAACAAACGTATATCAGCTCCATCATTCCCTGTGACCGGTGACTTTAAATGGCGGTTAGCCTACTTGACACTTTACTCAAGATGGTGAAAGAGGCCCTAACTATTTTAAATTACTTATAATAATTTGTTTATTTAACTTCGTGTGAAATACATATAAAAAGTACATATAAAAAGTACTCGTTTCAAATACAAAATAAAAATAGATTCGTCTCGTAATTTTTCGCCTTGCCCTAATTACCTTCTGCCCTATTCCACAGCTTACTTCCGAATTATGAAGATAATTTGTTTTCAGTGACTCAATATTTTGGCATTCAGGCTCTCGTCCGTCCGGTAATAGGTAATTAAATTACGAACGCGAGAAACGTACAATGCGTAAAATAGTACGTCACAGTCAGTCAACAGTGTAACGAATCATAGCTTTTTTGCAATCTGATTGCGTGTCGCGAATATTGAAAGATTTGTATACGTCAAACGAGCTCCGTGCACACACGCGAAATTTAACATAGTACGTGTATCTTCATGCCTTCATAGGCGAATATTTTATTTTGTCTTTTATCATTCATTTTCTTTATAATCACATCTTGCAAATATAGAGTACTTAAGAGTGCTTACCTTGTAAGTGTCGCGAGACTTATTCTGACTCCATAGTACCATTAAAAAGTTAGTTATAGTGGCGTAGAGTGCTTTAACAATATTTCTTATTATTTTATTTTTTAGTTACAGTAGAGCAGACTTTACAGTTAATGTACAAAATGCGTCTTTCTCGGATTCTCTAAATTATATATAACTGACGTATCAGTGACGTATTTTGTGCTTGTGTCATTCCAATCTGTTTACAAACAAAATGTTACTCTCTATTTCGAATACCATACGTGCGAAGTCGCGGGCACAACTAGTCATACAATATATTTATTACGTTACGCTAGCAAAATTAAGACTAATATTTTTCTCAATTTTTTAACAGTCGTGCCCTTTCACTAATCATGGACACGCTAACTCCAGTGCCATACATTAATCGCGTGTGATAAAGTTGTATTTGCGTATAACTTTCAATAGCGCATTTCTTCACTGATCACAACTTGAAAGTTGTATCTTATATCTTGATAACATTGATTTGTTACATCTATACAGATATGAATCTTGAGAACGATACCTTATTTATACATATTCGCCGAGAGTATATGTATACCGAGTTATTCGCATCAGCCGAATAATATTAAGAATTAACAATTTTAAGTCATTCTTGTTAATTCTATTGGCCAATAAATCCGCCTGCAAAAAATAGTCAAAAAATAACAAACTATATCTACTCTATTTTAATACATACCTCGTTTAAAGTTTAATGCTCTTGTCATTTCCATAGCGACCTTGGCAGTGAAAAATGTACGTTTATACCGGCCGTGTTTCACATCGATCTGTTAAGACCTTTATGTATAACCAAGCTAGGCTATCCCTTGCTATGTTTACATGTCCTGAAAAATATAAATATTCCTGAAAATTATAATCATATTAATTTTATCGCATAGACATTTGCAATTGTACATTCTTAAAGTGAAATTGGTAAGCATTGCATTCGACGGTCAAACTTATAGGACTCGGCTCACTGGAGAAAAGTCAAGGTGGGGTGTCGCATCGGAGGCGACCAAGAGGCGCGCCTCTTCTATATTTTTTATGTAATCATATGGACGTCACTGGAAGAGTCGAGGCGGAGCGGAGGTGCGGCGGCGTCAAGGCGGGAACGTGCCTCCTACTGGCCTATATTTTCTACTAGCGACCCACTCGCAGCTTCGCACGGGTGCAATTTTTTCAACTACTTCCTTGTAGTGCATTAAAATCCATTGCATAGCTTAAAAGATCTAAGCGTACAAACAGAAGGACATTAAGCGACTTTATTTTATAGATGTAAAATGATGTAAATATGTGATAATATGGGCGACCGCTCATTATAAAAGTCGAGGCGTTGCGGTGGTGGCGCGGCGGCGTCGACGCGGAGTCTACGCGCCTCAACTTCGACGCCGCCTCGACTTAAGCAGTGAATGTAGGCCCTGCGACTACTCGGTATCTATGTACCGTAAAGTTATCGACTAGCTTTACAATGCATATCTTATAGTGAATAATAGTCCTGTGCGAGTTCAAGGCGGGTCACGAACGGGGTTGAAGCTTACTGCTATTTGTTATTCACAAACCCCTCATCGTCGTTCTGAATAATGAGTTTTTCTTACGTGCGAGGTGTTTGGGGGGGTTAGTTATATATCTATGGTTTTCGTACTTTACATTTTTTTCAGTAATAACCTCCATGTTGCCTTAAAATTTTATGAAACTAATTCGTGCATACGTCTAAATTTACGACTCGCTTAATGTTGACCTTGGGAGTGTACGGTTCATTGCCAAAAATAATATTTGACACAACCGGCGCATTTGATCGTATAGGGCCGGCGTCAGCAAATTGGAAGCCACTAAAAAGATGTAAGCATTCAAAAATTCATCACTCACAAATAACGTCTTCATAAATGTAAGTAGAATCGTGTTTTAAGGATCATCAATTTTGATAATTCTTGATGAGTAGGAGGGTAACTACAGTACATTAGAAGGGAATATCAGATTGTAGGTAGTTTTAGAATATTCTTTTTTATTTCTTTCATGAACCATTTCTTCCAGCTGAGAAATTACTCTCATATTAATAAAGGCAGTTAAGAATTGTGCAAAAAACTTTTTTTATGTAAAGGTCGTTCGCTCCACTCGATGGTAGGTGGCTAATTGCCGAAACACAGGCGTAACAAAGCCATAGCTGCTACAAGAGCTCTGTCGATTTGGAGGGATAGGGAAATGGGCTCTGGCATCCACTGCGAACGGAACAGACCCATAACGTACTCTGATGAACGCGTAAGTTCATACATGAATTTTCACCAAAAAAAGTGTCGAGCAAAGGTTAGCAAGCAAAAAGAGTAAGGGCCTCTTTCACCAACTACAAGTAAAGTGTTGATTAGTTACTTTTAGAAATAATTTTATGTTTTATTAAATTATGTACTCGGTTTACTGCATCCTTCGATAAGCGATTTTTTTTTATTATTTTCTTTTTAATGTTTGGGACTTTTACCGTACAAACAAAGGTATATCATCTCCGTCATTCCCGGTTACCGGTGACTTTAAATAGCGGTTAGCCTACTTGACACATGGTGAAAGAGGCCCTCAAAGTTTGAAGCGGACTCGTTCCGGTGCCATAACACAACAATACACACTTTTTCTTTTTATACAATTATTATAGATAATCACTGTCTACATTTAATTCCGTGTCGCTCGACATTGCCAATTCGCAACACAACACGACCTCACGCAACCAGTTCAAAACTCAATTGAACTAGCTCAGTCCCTGTAGAAATGGACTGTCATTTTCCATTTTTTATTTTCCGCTCAGCTCGCTCCATTCATCCCTGTTCTCTCTCTTTTGCAGTGGAAATCAACTGATCACACTCTTTGTTGAATCTAACTATTTCGCAGTGGAAACCCCGCTTTACTTGCTCACCGAAACCCACACAATAGCACACATGCTTTAATATTTCAAGATAGTCTTCTATATTTACTGTTTCTGTATTTCTGTGGTTACTGCTAATTTATGCACTGCCAATTCTCTCCAGCTGTAAGCCGCAATTTGGAAATATTACTGGAAACATGTTTTAATAGTTTTAGGAGCAGCATTTTATCGCGCAATGTCTAGCTAGTGCCAACTCTCATATCTTGAAGGTTCAAGGTCGGTCGCGTCAGCGTTGAAATATTGTAAATGTTCCCGAAATTTGGCTCATCCTCCCGAATATAAAGATTCTGATTCTGTTAGTAGTTCGTACACCCTTTGTACACGTTATCACCCAGATTTATCTAATTTATAGCCGCGGTATAGACGATTTATTGCTGTTTATACTTATTTGGGCCCTCAGAGGGCCGTGTGCCGTGAAATTACAAGTTTTCGGCTGGGGGGCGGTTTCTTTAATAAAATAAATATACTTAGTTGAATACAAACATCATTATACAATAATAATTGTCAACTTTTATCTTCTACAAAACAAATCCTTGAGGTTTTCTTCTGCTTACTAATACTAATATAAATATCTACTAATATTGAATCTGTGTGGTCCTTTGAACTATTATTAAGTAAGCTAAATATTCTATTTTGATGTTTATTTTGCCTTTGTTTTTATCTTCTTTAATCCTTTTAAGTATGTTCTGATTGATGACTTATTTTTGTTAAAAAAACGCTACAAAGTTATAAAATCGTTTTTATATGGAAACAGAAATTCAATGGCGATTATCTGTAAGCCAAGAGATCAAAGGAATTGTGATAGTTTAGTAAATAATAAAGACTGTAATGGACTTGGACTTAGATTACATTGGACTTTTAATATTCACAACGAAGGTGGAAAATGTGTGTCCTAATAAAGAGGCCGCCATATTTCCTTTCTGTGTTGCGATGTGATACTTTTTTAATTAAGCATTCGTATTTGGTACGTTGGCTGAATAAAAAACGGAGTCAATGGCTCGGAGCTTGCTCTGACATTTAGAAGTCAATAGCGAATAATCAAGAGGTTGTACGCATAATAATGTTGAACAGTTTCGGTTTGTTTTATTTCTTTGAATGATCACTTCACGCGACACTGACATATCCCACGGATTTGTCAATAGTTAGTAACGCATAGTGAATGACTGCCCTAATGAGTTCCGGAATTTTATGTAAAAAGTTTTATTAGTAAATTAGTTACCCGACCCTGGCTTCGCACGGATGTAATTCTTTCCTGAAAATTATATACACAAACCTTCTTCGTTTATAGCTCTTTCCACCAGTGAAAACTGTATCAAAAACCGTATCAAAATCCGTTTGGTGGTTTAAAGGAAGTTAACAGAGAAACAAACAAAGGTTTGTATAATAAAGATATAGAATATACATGTATATTATTATGTTTATTTATATATTATATAGACGTGTAAATTATGTCATTTACTTTTAGTAAACATCAAACTTAAACCGAGACCTGAGAGCATTATTGTATCGATACAACCTATGTCGAGAGCTTCATTAAGTTTTTTTTGTGTACATATTTTTTTCTTAAAAGAATAAAATTTTCACAAATATTACTAGTCACGTTTAACCACTGGACACGGTTCAAGGAAATACTTTAAATTTGAATAGGGTTTATTGGACGTCACGCCTTACTTCTTGTTAGGATCCTTTACTCCTGGAGGAAGATAGAGCTGTTTCTACTCACCAAATGACATGCGGCACAGAAATAATTATTTGCAGTAATTGAACTGACTTAAATAGTACAAATATTAACGAAATTAGTTTATAAGCTTCGCCATTACACTAGCACGTTTCGCTTCGCACCCCTGGCTTCGCACAGAAGCAATATTTTTTTGCAAACTATATATTATGTAATACACAAGTCTTCCTTGTTCATCACTCTTTTCATTAGTGGAAACAGTATTGATATTTGCTTTTATATATCACGTAAGTATCAGGGATATTGATGCCGCAGTAATATATCACTATTATGGGAACTCGTCATCAAATAAAAGGATACAAGCCTGAGGCTCCTCAGGCTCGTATCCTCATTTTCTTATAAAACGTATCTCGACGCGGTTGTCTGTCGACATTCTAGAGACATCCATCAGCGTGGAGTTGAGGAAAAACATCTCCTTAAGATCGCTTTTGAGGTGAACCCAGGAAGTTAGGACTGTCGTTATAGAGTTTTGTGCGTGAATGCATCAGATCGGCCATAATATCATGACTACGACTACTATGCCAAGTGTCAATCGACAAAGATGTAGATTATTGAAATGCATGTACTAGTCGTTTGTAATTCCTGGTACCTTTCCGCTCTTATAAGGAAGCTGTTTTCTACAAAGCGTTCTCGTCGTCACGGCTGTCCACTACACTGGCACGTGGTGCTAGGTTCAAGGGCGAGCCGGCGGTCGTTACACCAGGCTTTTTGCGCGGTGTGCGTAACTAGCCGCCCAGACATAAGATAGATGACTAACGTGACATTACATCGTATCATACCTATCTAATTGGATATGACGGAGTGTTAAAAAGAAATTCTATCTATAGTATAATGTCCCATTAGGTTTGTACATAATAAATGTAAAGCTCTTTTCTGCTATGAAAAACAAATATGGATTTTTTTTAAAATTGGTTCATATTAACTTTTCTATAATTAGCATCATCGTCATTAACAGCTGACAAACACACTTCTATATAATAGACAAAAACTCATGACTAGTCGCTACTTAGTGTTCTCACGCAACCATAATGGTCGTCGTAGGAACATGTAGTAGGAGACCTACCTACTACGTAGGGAGACATATTAAACAGGATACGTAGTAGAGGGAGACGTATGTTTCCAGGTTCCAGGTTTCCAGTACGTGGCCGGCCACACTAAAAGATTTTTCTTCCTTTGTTGTCGTTTTATCGAGCATTAACATTATAGATTTGCTTTTTGAATCTTTTTACTTTTTTGAATTAATCTTTATCCGTACATATAATAATTAAAAAAAAAATGTACACGACGTTGTATGTATTTATATTACCTAGGTAAAAAAAATAGAAGTTTTTAGAATTTTTTTCTGTTTGTCTGTGCGTTTGTGCACGTTAATCTCAGAAACGGCTTAACCGATTTGAATGCTGTTTTCACTGATGTATTGATGGATTAAACTAAGGGATACTTTCTATCCTGGAAAAATTTTAGATTCCCGTGGGATTTTCAAAAAATGAACTACAGCGATCTATAAAAAAATCTATATATGTCATTGTACTAATGTACCATTATTATAGTTTAAATAATAGTAATCAAAAAACAGTTACGTGTTTATTTTTCAAAGCATTTACTACCGGGAATTTAAGTCAAGCAATCATCGACTACTAAAGTGATTTGTTTCGTATGAAAAAAAAAACCATTACATTTCGATCACAAATGGCCTTTAAACGTTCGCTTCTCTATAATTTCGAGATAGCTGCCATAGGAACCCGTTTGACGAAGTCATTCATCAAATTCTAATATTTATCAGGTTTGCTTGTCTTAGGCCCGGTTCCTATATCCCAACAACGAATCGTTTTTGCCTACCAACGGTACTTATAGCCACGAGTCGTAAGGGTGACGCGTTCCTATATTCATCTACTCGTAGATGAAACTACTGAAGCTTCTTACTAACGGATGGGAGGACAACCGATAACGATCCGTACGTCCGTTCTAAGGCAATGAGTGATCGGTGCGTTCCTATATTACTTTCGGAACGTCAGTGAGCTGTCAAATCAACCACTCGTAGTAAGAATTTTTACCGCCTGATTTTGGTCGATAATTGCAGTGCACTAAATTATTACATTTTTCAATTATGAGTTCAGATAGCGACATGGAATTGTTAAACGCGTTATCGGATTGGAGTGACTCTGATTCAGATGAAAGTGGACCAAGCTCTCGAAATTATTACGAGCGAATAGATTGGAGCAAAATTTTAAATGAAAGCGATTTTAAAGTGAGATTCCGACTGAATAAAACGGCAGTTGAATCATTATTGCTTGAAATTACACCACATTTAAGAGTCACAGGTTCCAGGTTTGTAATATTACTTTTGTTACAATCTTTTACGCAAATATAACCTAACCTTAAAAATATATGATTTTTGTTTTAGGAATTATGGAATATCTCCTCTACACCAACTTCTACTAGCATTGAGGTTTTATGCTTTAGGAAGTATGTTGTTATCGGTAGGAGATTTTGTTGGTGTTTCAAAAGCATCATCTTGTCGCATCGTGCGAGATGTTAGTTGTGCTATAGCAAAACTATATAATAAATACATAAAAGTACTACCAGATACAGAAAATGAATTCTATGAAATTGCAAGATTTCCACGTGTTCTTGGTGCTATAGATTGTACTCACATCAGGATACAGTCACCATGTAAGAAATAATTCTTGTAGAATAAAAAGTACTTGCACAATTTCAACTATTACGCGTATTTATCTTTAATGCCTAATTGTTATTTTTAGCTTCACGAATAGGAGAAGAATTCAGAAACCGAAAAGGTTATTTTTCAATCAATGTCAAAGGTGTATGCAATGCCAATCTGCTTTTCATGGATGTGGTTGCTCGTTGGCCAGGTTCAGCTCATGATGCAACAATCTTTAATAACTCAGTTTTTCGAGGTTGGTAAATTATAAAATAACTCGCGATTAATATATTTAATAATGGCCTTATAATTTTATACCTAATGTGTTATAAGCTACGAATGAGTATTATTTATTCATAGGTTATAAGTGATAATGTGATAAATGTCAACCATTGATGGATTCGTTTACTTTTAGCTAAATGTGAAGTAAGAACTTTTGGGAATAGGTGGTTGCTTGGAGATAGTGCATATCCCTTGAAGCCATACTTATTAACTCCCCTATTAAACCCTGAAGGCAGAGGTCAACTATTGTACAATGAGGCACACATCAGAACTAGAAACTGCATAGAAAGGTGATAACTTACTACAAATAATTTGTTATTTTAATTAATGTTAGTTAAAGTAAATAAATAAAATTAAATTATTTTATTTAATATTTAAGGTGTTTTGGAGTCTGGAAAAGGAGGTTCCCAGTTGTTGCATTAACAATGCGTTTAGGACTTCAGAATGCTCATGCTGTTATAATTGCAACAGCTGTCCTTCATAATATATGCAGAATGAGCAATATAGATGAAGTTCCTCCAGAGGTAGAAGTACCACCCTTAGATGCAGTACCAGTCCCTAACCATGATGAAGTCAGCAGGAACACAGAAAGAGAACTGTTGATAACAAATTATTTTAATAAGTAAGTAACATTTATTTTTTACAGTATTGTGTTTTTATTATGCAAAAAGCTATAATTTTAAACTTTTTTTTCAGCTTGGTATGAATGCAGATCTTCTTGGGTTGTATGAAGAATCATGCCATGTTTCTTAAGTTTTTTTTGCAACACTAGAGTATACAGTGGACAATATAATGTATCATGTAACAAAGACTTCTAGAAACAAATTGTTAAATAATCACATTAAAATATATCTGTGCATTAAAATTTAGAACTTACATATACCATATTCAGGTATATAAATAATAAATTATTTTGAATTTGTTATTACTATTAAGTATATGTGGTTATTGTATTTTCAATTAATACATAATAAAATTCTATAATTAACCTTCAATTTCAATTTAGTCTCTTAAACGTGATATTAATTAATACAAGTAGTTTTGTATTTATAATAAACAGCTGCTTGCATTACATTTTTATTTGAATGATTTTCATTTTTAAACATAAGTAACATATCTGCAAGCAATGCTATATCATGGTTGTTCTTTACAAGATCAGAATAATCATGATGTAATATAAAAAGATATATGATATGATAAATATAATAAGGATTTATATTTAGCAATAAAACATATTAGTAACACAACATTATTTATTAGTTTTTTCTTGTAATTGTATTTTTAATAGTTCTATTTCTAAGTCCACCTTAATTGTTTTTTTTTTATAATATTGGGTAATAGCTTCATTACGCTCTTTGCGACCCGTGTCATCATAAGTCTTTCGGCGTTTAACTGTAAATTAAAAATAGGATAAGGACCAAATTTTTGCCAATGTATATATTTTTTCTTTAACTGTCGTTTGTCTGTGGTCCTTCTTGCAGAAATCAGGTCTATCCCTTTACGAATAGACTTTCATATTAAGATGCAACATTTATTTACTTTAATGATTCAGAATGACAAAGTTATACTTCATTAGTTTTACCTCTTGGCGACATTAAAGTCTTGTCCATTTTAGGCATCCCGTAAAACAGACCGCCTTCTATCTTTCTCTTTTCAACTGAAAATAGTAAAGCATAATTATAACACCACCACAAGTTACTTTTTATTCTATTATTTTATAATTATTCTTACTATATTCAATTTCTCAAACAATTAAAGAATGCCAAAACCTCTATAATCAGTTTTACAATTTAGGACATTTGAGAAATCAAACAAAAATCAAAGCAATATGGTTTTAGAGTTTAAATATGTACTGAAGAAAAGATGCAGTGTTAAATATAATATGTTAAACAGTGTTAAATAAATGTAATGTAAAATATAAATGTACCTTCTTTTTTCTCTGATGTATAAAGAATGGGCTCTACAGGCCTGCAATCTCCAACACTTGAAATTTCAGCTTCATTGTGAACAAATGAAATTTCAGTTTCCTCCACATTGACTATTTCTACACCCTTTGCACCATAAACACCATCACCACCAAAAGGAAGTTCAAAGCCTGTGCAGGTCGATCCTAGCAGGTCGGCAACTCTCTCCAGGATTTCATCGGGAGGGATGAAATCAGACTTACCTCCTCCAGTCTAAATGTTGAAGATATAAATCCACAATTAGATATAAACAGAACAAAATAGTTACAATATAGTGTTTACATGTAAACAACCTCCATATAAAGTTACCAAAAACATTGGAGTCCAAAACAGATAATATGCACATAGTTGTATTAAGTTTATACTATAATTAACAATTTAAGCACAAATATAAGCTTGGTGATATATAGGTAATTAAGTACTTATTTTAAAAATTTATAAATCAAACCAATAAGGTAACAAATACATACCTTTAGTTGGTTCATTCTTATTTGTTGAGTTCTTTTTCGAGCAGCTTTTTTTAAGTTGTCCCACTTTAATTTTAATTGGTCCTTTTGGCGAGGTACAAAGGAGCTTCGGCTGTTAAAAGTGAGAGTTACATAGTCCCAGGCCTCATCTTTCAATTTGTTGGTGGCTGCGTTAGTCTCCTTACTTGTCAACACTTTCGTATCGGCAACAAGGTCCACCAACAGAGCCACTTCCTCTTTCGTCATTGACTTCTTATTCTAAAATTCATATCAAAATTTCAATGAAATATTGTTTAAAGTGAGAATTATTCTTGCTCTTAATTTATGATAATGTGACTGTATTCATTGCGTATAATCAATTTATAAGTTAAATTGCTTACCCGAATTATGTCCATATTAAAGTTGTTTCAAACCACTGTCCAGCGTGAGTTTAAAACACAAACAAAACTAATAAAAAACAGTTGAGTGTGGTAAAATAAAAATATTACCAATTGCCGCCAATATGACTCATCAATCACAAACAAAAGACAAGTTGTCAATTCCCATCGAGGACGCGTTTCGTTACACAACAAATAATTAAAATATAATGATGTTTTTCATATTACAAAAATTGTTAACTAATTGTAAAGTGCTGATTTGAGCTACTTTATTCTAAATAAAAACAATATATTTAAATTACATAACATAACAGATAAATTATCTAAAGTTTTCGCATCGCATTTTGAATGAAACGAAACGTACGCTGTGTTGTAGAGAGGGCTCGGTAGACAATCTACGAACGGACAGTCGTCGATATTAGGCGTCGTAAAAAACTTGTGGAACGCTTTGCTACGATCCGTTGTCGGTAAATGAAAACGAGTAGTAACTTGTAACCACTGACGGATGGTAGATTATAGGAACCCGCTGTTAGAGTTGATCACCCCTGACCTCTACTTCCGCGGCCTATCGTTTATAGCGCCAACATTGTAGTTGCTTAAAATGCTAACCTTTGAACGCTGATTCAACTTGTTACTACACAGTACTAGGCGGTTGGTTGCCGACTTACGCCGGACGTTGTGATTCCAAGAAAGGATGTGTGAGAGACGCTCGCTGAATAATGATTCATTTGTAGGAACACATGTTTTGTGCCTGTGGAAAGTCGCGTGGATTCCTGGATCCTTAGCAAACGTGATCTTCAAAATGTTTTATATGATAAAAAGATTTTTTAGATCGAGGCGTCGATATATTTTCCAGTTACCATTGACGAATTCTATTGAGTCAGCTTTGCTTCCAGCACAGAATAATCTAATAAACAATCCAATCAGTCCAACCTAATTCACATCTAAAATTTTTTTTAAATAATTTTAAATCTTATTGTTTTAAATTGATAAGCCTAACCCAGCAGTGCTAAAGAAGACTTAACTTGTGAGAATTCAGAGCGAAGACCTGATTTGAGTCTGCTCTAGAAGTGGGACTCATCAAATGTAAGAAGTAAGAGGTTTGAACTTATAAGATTATCTACGTAACATTAGAAAATTAAACCCATGTTTATTAAAAATGAGCGTTCTCATTTTTAATGTTATTGTATTTGCTTTGTACTGCCGTGTACTGCTCTAAGAAATCCCAAATAAGGCCTCACCAATTCATAGAGTTGTTCTATATTTAGTCAGCGAGTAGATGAGGGTGCCATAAAATGTGATTGGTGCGAGTGGCGCGGAGGTCTCGCTTGAGACAACCTTGCGCAGGCGATTGTTTAGGAGATTTGTCCGAATCCGAATGTGATTCACACGCCTACGTACTGTGTCAATTTTCGGTTGAGTTACCGTGGAAATATTTTGTATTGTTTTAAGGAGTATCCTGTTAAAGGCTTTTTTAAATACACTTTTGGTACTCCTTGAGCGTAATTTACATTTCTTTTACTACTCTGTAGTAAGTGTATCTTCAGAAAATAAAAAGAAGAAAAAAACAGTTTAACACTAGAGAACACAGTTTATCAATTTACGATGAATGAATCAAATGTTAGTAATTCGTAGCGCTTTTGGAATGGATGAAATTTCAATATATACTTAAATGAAATATCAAGGCTAAAATTCATAGATTTAAAATCTACTAAACGGACAAACAAAAAGACGCGGTTAGCGACTCTTGTTTATATACCTACTCTTGTTTTTTTTTTAATTTACTCACAACTAAGATTTTCTGAATATGATCACATTGAACTGCACATGTGAATTGAATTTCGGATGATTCATAACTACTTGTCTAACCTCAATTGGCCTTATATTTGGCCAAGTTCACGGTCGAACAACAAACTTGAATTCATTCGTACTCGTAGTAGTTGCACACGATATTGAATGGGCATTTAAAATTAAAATTAAATATACGACCTTTAGAACTAATATTCAGTTGACCACGATATTTTCGTTTCATCATCATCATCATTGTCATCAGCCCATAAGAATCCACTGTAGGATTCAAGCCTTTTTAATTAGCACCACATCATTCGGTCCTCGTCCCACAGTGGGAGGCAATTCAGAAAAGCGATGATTACAAAATCGGAGGATACAGATTGATGCTGTAATTACTACACTTATCTATCCAGAATTTAATTACACCACCCGATAGCTAAAGGATTAAAGAATTTTTGGGTACATGGTATATTCGAATCCGTTGAACATAATATAATACGCTCAAAGAAAATATTACTCGTAACGTACACATATTCACTTAAAACACACGGCTGTGTCCATGACACAGCCACATCTAATTTTTTTTCTATTCTACATCCGTATTACGAAAGTTCAGCTTCGATTGGATTGCTCTTGCTCTTAGAATCTATTTGCTAATTTAATTTTAATAAAACCTATGACGGTTACATCTATTTATATGTTCTTTAGCACTTTATCATTGCGCGGCTTGCATGATTAGATTTCCGTGAATACACATTATGTGCGAGTGGAATGACTCATCAACATACAATTCATAAAAGTACATTAAAATACATATGACTCAAAACTAGCTCATTAATAAGAAGTGATACTTAATGGTTCTTCGAAATTGTTTGGTATTGGAGATAAACTTAGGTATACGGTCTTGATAAATACTTACATTACCTAGTATATATATATATATATATATATATATATATATATATATATATATATATATATATATATATATATATATAACAATCGCTGTTACATTAATACTTTATTTACGAGGAAAAGAAATGATATAAATAATATTTGGTGTATCATCACCAAGTATCGTATCATAATGATATACCAAATATATTATCAACAAGCTATTTCAATGTCATTCTTTTATTTGAATAACTTGCAAATGCCAAAGAACTAATCGCTATTTATTTTTTTCTTTGTATTTTTAGTGGTTTTATCGACACGACCGAACGTAACGTTCTTCGCCTGATATCAAGCAATTATTCTTATAGATAGCACTTAATTGACTATGTATTAGATTTGGTTTATTAGGTTTCCAATGGAATTGCTTCTAATTTAATAAATCATGATCTAACGTTGTTCCAGAATGACATTGTTTTTCTTTCACAACAGTATTTTATATTACAAAGTTTGTGGTGATGAATTTATTAAGCAATTAAAGGATTTTACAGCTGTTTTATGGTCTATTAGAAAATAAGAGGGAGGCTTATGTCCAGCAGTGTACCTACGTGCTACGGCTGAGATGATTATGAATTTATGATTATTTACGTTTTACGGGTAACAAAACTCACACAATGTCATTTATTATTTATAATAATAAAACTGAGTTTGGCATAAATATTTATTAATTTTATTTAAATCTTTAAAAAAATTAAGTATAATATGTAAATTTGCCACAATGAATCTGAGTTGATAATGACTACGGTTGAGTTGATGATGACCACAATTATATTGGATGGTTTATTAATGCAATATATTGTGATTAACTTGAGAACTAAAAATTATGGATAATGAGTTTTAAGCCGCACTGACCTATTATTGAATATTGTTTAACGCGGTTCTTGTTAGCTTGATTTAGAATTTATTTATGATTTATAGTTTTAATATAGTATTTGAATAATATGCCTTAAAATATTTATATTGCGCTAAAATGTTATGGAAAAACATTAGAAAATTTTAAGATGGCAGGTTTAAAAAAAATCGATTTATGTTAAAACCTTGTCACCATAATTATGTAATCATTTTCTTGCGCTAGTAGTTTGTGCGCTAGAATAAGAAACGATTGAATATAATATTTATAATTCCATTAAAACTGTGTTTAGATATTACGTTACGGTACATTCTATAATAATCTTGATTATGGTCGCTAATTCGTCCATGTGAAAAGAAGCCTACCTATGTGTGTTTTTCCAAAGGTTTCAAACTTTAAACATTCCATGCAAAATTCCATAAAACAGTATTCTCTTGTTTAGCAAATTAGATTAGAAAAAAAAAGTACTTTTTCATTTATAATATCTAAGTAAGTACTAATATTCTAAGGAGATCGAATTTTGTGAATATTTTAGGAACCTTTATTTGTTTTAATTACCTATTTTAGAGGTACATTATTACAAATGGTTATATAGCCTATATATGTTGCTATGTGTACTAATTTCTTCAATTGCATCCGGATAGACCCGGAGCGCGCGTATTTCTTCTTTAAATTAAACAAATTATACTCCAACTTTACAGAAATATATCTTCAAAACGTTAAATACATAACAGAGGATAACGGGATGTTTCAGGCGAATGAAATGATTTCAAGGTCCGTTTGAAATTTATCCTTACAGCAAATTAATTGTACATAATTAACTTAATTACTCAACGAAATACAAGCCCACAAAAATTAAACATCAAACGGAATGGTTGCTAAAATTTCTTAAGCCCCTACCAATGTTTATTTTTGTTACAGATTAAACGGCCACGGGATTAATAACTCTGCAAAGTGAGTTTTGTTTTTTTTTTTTTTTTGCTTTTTTTTTTTTCATTTTATATGCTTTGATATACTTAGTTTTCCTGTTTTGCATCAGTTCCTTTCTGAGAAGTGAAATATCGTTATGCCAAAAATTTCATTTCATTACGCATCGTTAAGACAGTTTTATGTGTCTGAATTCACAGCAGCGCCTGCTGGATCATTGTTAAATTAATATTAGGCATGTGCAGTTTACGTTTCAATGATGACCAATGCCAAAAACACTATTTGGCGAATCGAATATTTAATAAAAGAAAAATTCAAAGTATAAATTAGCTACATTGTTTAAGACCAAACGCTTCTTGATATTAAACAATTTATACTAACACCGACACTGGTTCGCAATGTGTTGATTCTCAACAGGAATAGCCGGGCAAAAAACCTCATCCTAGATTATCTTTTCTTTCACATATTTGTGATACTATAAATATACTACAAACGATACAAACTGTATGCTTGGCGATTCTTGTACCCTTGGATATCTTTTCCGCCAATTATGTTCATGAGTATCAGATGAGAAAGCATAACAGAATATTAGAAAGTATTTTATTAATACACGCAGGTGTCAGAGCGGTGAAGTCCTCAATCCTAAATCCATAACGCAGCTAAAGTTATGCATCCTGCACAGTTCGTGTGGGTGAATCGCTATCCTGCAAAATTAATGCCGCTAAGCGTAGGATGAGCAGGACAGTCTTTTTAATTTACGATTGTATTGCGGCGTGTAGGAAGAAGCTGTGCATTATATTTTACATGTGAGGTCCTCGACACACGCTCAAAGCGAATCAAAAAAAATATCTTGGAATCACTTTTCTTATTTATCAAATCACCCAGTTTTATCATGGCCACTGTCGACGTTCGACAGTCGATATCGATAACCCACGCCGCTTCCCTGAAGGGCGACCCCAGATAAGAGAAGATAAGGAGCGGATAGATAACCTCTACAAATTATTTTGTGAATGAAAAGTTTGTAGATGTTCAATTGAACCATAAAATGTGTTTATTATTGTCCGAGACTGTTATGTGTTTATTTATACCGGTTAAATATAACTGTTCTAGTTTACAAATCAATAATTCTCTCCTCCAGTGAAATTGAGCAAGCTACAACTACATGTGATTATATCAAAAGTCGTCACTATTGCTCATAGTTTTTAGGTTCAATATCATTAGACTCGTTTTTATATTTTTTAACATTCAATCAGCATTTATGCTAATTGTGCACCTGTTAAAATTATAAAATATAGGGATAATAACAATAAAATTATAATCGTAATTTTTTTTAATGTTTTTTTTATATTAAGGTCCACTTTAGCCTTAGCCTTGGTGGCTACATTTGGAACGTGTATTCTTCATCAAAGTTTGGGACATAAGAAAGTATTTATGAAAACTTTGACTCCGTGAAATCACTTGAGTTAATCACTACTTACTGATTTTGCTCGATCGAACAGCAATGGAATATCACAACACAAATAAAATACTCTATAAATTATATGTCATCAATAACTCATAAAAGTGTCGAAAGGAAACCATGCTGTTATATGATCCGAAACTAGTTTCTACACAAAAACTTCTTGTCATTCCTTGATATTTGTTTCTTTTTTCCGTTTCTTATAGTTGTTTCGACCCGTTTTAGTCCCGCTATCGTCAGGACCACCGTTATTTGCGTTTTTTCAATCGTTTTGGAAGTTCAGCCGTTACTTACTATGAGGAAGAACCCGAAATAAATTAAAAATGCATCAAAGCTCTCGTCTTTTGAGTTATCTTCCCTTTTGAGTCCACTTGTTATTTCGACAGGTGGCTTTTCTTCCGTTTTGGGTTTAATGATCCTATTTATCTTCCACATACAGGCGTGAAGTTAGAGAGAATACTTTACAACCATAATTTTAAGACCAAGAAGGGTTATGTCGAAACGATCATAGTGTTATGATACTATGATTGTTATATTTTCACTAATTTAATACATCTGTCCTGTTATGTGATGAGAGGCATGGGTTTTTTTCGTGAGCCACCCTTAAATCGTATGAGTCACTGTTGATACTAAGAAGGTTTAGTAAAATTACAATGACGTCACGAGCTACTTCTATGTAGACTTCCTACGCAACGATTAGTCGTATTTCGCGATTCTAGATTTAGTATGATATCCAATGAGTCATTCAATGGATTTGTAATTTTAATCTTAATATATACACAGAGTTTGAGGTATATCTTGATGATTTTTCCTTCTCGTTATGTATTGTTAATGAAAAGTAATATTAGATGAACGGCCTAAAAGAATCTGTTAACTTACTTCAGTTTTGGTTCTTCTAGGACGGAACATTATGACGAGTCCGTTGGATGAGTGGTTAGGGTGCTTGGCTAACGTTTCAGGGGCCCTGGGTTCGATTCCCAGCGGGGTCACTTTGGAAATGAAATAATGGCAGTGTTTAAATCTGTCCATGGATTTACTAGATTTGATCATACAGGAGGGAACATTATATATATATATATATATATTCAAAAGTTAAAGATTTTATCATAACAAACAGATTTCTCTTATAGAATCTTACTAACAACACAAAAAAATGTTATTATTTAAAATGCGTTATAGTAAGTTTATTGAGAAATTTCGTCCCAATATTTATTTCCCTTTAATTATTTATAATTAGTAAATTACACTCGCGTGCAGTTTATACGGGTAGTACACAGTTAACGCGCGGTACACTGTTAATACTGTGTTTATTAAAACAAGAGAAAAATACTCGTCCAAAAAACCGACGTGGCATTTTACGTCCCAAAAACCGCATTGGGTTATGCCATTGGAAGGAGATTATAACTGCGGTTTGACATTTAAGATTATGGCGGAGTTATTTATCGGTGATTGTTTATATCTAAAGACACATGTATAGGAGTAATATTTTTTATTAACTTCGTGTTTATTAATAGGTAAATTAAAATACTATACTTTACTACCTGTCTGTAAGCTGCTCTTAAGGTTCTAATTTTTTTTTTTTTTAAATTGTTATAATACATAAATTCATTAGTAAAACATACCATAATTATCCATTTAGGAATAAGTATTTATTCAATTATGTTGAGTTATTTTATAAATACGTAAAGGGCTTAAATAATAATAAATCTGTTAATGTGCATACATTATGCTATATGTCCCTCTCGGGTATATAGACAAAGAAAATTAATTTTGTAAATAGAAATCAAACTGTCTTATTATGGGAAACAATACTGTTGTTTTTTTATAAAGTTCGTAATCATACATCCCTGACATATAGGTATAATAAATATAATGAGTACAACCTGGTTTTGTCTGACCAACATTGTCGTATTACAGCAGTTTTATACTTATATATTGTTGAAAATTGATGCAAAAGGTCACTCGTTATTATTATTATTATTATTACACAGATGTCGTAAGTAGATATTCTTTAAGAGGCAGTCGGGTCTTGGCTTTAATTAAATGTTTCAACTTTTTTAAGCATTAGTTTCTCAGTGACATTCAAATCCTGCTAGTTTGGCCATAGTCATAACACTTTCTTGTCCATTCTTGTCTCTGTGGAGAACCGTAAAACAATCTCTGGAGACGCTTATATTTTTTAGATTATATATTAATTTCGATGAAATAAAATCAAAACCTTGGTTAATTAAAAATATTTAAGTTATTATATTATTATATTTTTTGAAAGTATATATATGAAAGTGTTATCACAGTATCGTACTGAGAGGTATCACACTGAGAGGTAAAGAATATCTATAACTTCAGCTAGTGCTGTTAACATTGCGAACATTGATATTGCATCTGAGAGATTTAAAAAGCCCTCAACGGAAGGCGTCGCTAAGAAATGAGTTAATATTCATATAGATAGACGCCGCATCATCGTCGTCTCCTTATTGTGTCTCCGTCTACGAACAAGGTCGGTTAACATCTGCGCGACCAACTCAACCGGACGCCGGCTGCTAAATGCTAAATCTTGCGCGGTTCACATACATCCTAGAATATCAGAGTTTTCTTGTGAAATTATATAAAAAATAAAGGTGATTCATGCAGTTATTGCCTTTTCCCCTACAGTTGGTGCTTTTAAAACATCCCTGTTGCTTCATCAAATAATCTTCTAAAATAAATTTATATAGTTTACAACTTTCGAAATGGATTTTGGTATTATTTCACCATTCCACTTAATGGTAGAACTGATGTGTATTAAAATTAGTGACAGAAATAAGATCGACATTATGTTTTTTTATAAATATATTATTTTTTTAGTTTTACGGATCTACATCAAAACCTTCAGCAGGAAGATTTCATTAACGATTTGATTAAGCAGGTCGCCCACGGCTTCGTACAGATTTCTTTCTGCAAATGTATATATAAAAACTTTCCTTGTTTAACGCTCTTTCCATTAGTGAATTAAAATATCTAAGCGTACATACAGAGGGACAGACGGCAAGAAGCGACTTTGTTTTATACTATATAAAATTATATAAAGATGAAGGCACATAAAGTGCTAAAACTAGCATGCGCATATAACCCTTCTCTAAGTCACATTCCGTCGTGCGAACCGGGTCACCGAGTACTGACTCACGTCCCGACTGCACTTCGCACTGCAGGGGTGATTGCTCTGCATTCTACGACGGAACCGATGCATTTGCATTTGAGCGCATCGTACCTCAAAAGAATTCAAGTGGTCACAATAGATCCGACTTTTGGTATGGATCAAATATCAATCGAGTATCGATACAGTGCACTTACTATATACTATATCCTCTGTTGCAAACGGACACGTATTACTTACCAATTTGTTACAGTTAGCAAGTTCCATATCCATCATGTAGGTATGCCATGTGAAACGTCAACCTCTCATATATAATTACATCTTTATTACCTAACATATATATCTTAAACAGGACCATTAGAATTGTTTCTGTCTCCGCTAAGGAAATATTAAAGATGCGAGATGTCCATTACTGAGACAAATAAAATAGATAGATATTCTGGGACTTAGAGTGATGTCATATTGCACTGTCAAATTATAATTTATATTGGTGGACATTTGGTGCAAGGTTATTCATTATTCATGACAATGATTCATATTTCTTTTAGTTTGTATAGCGTTGCATACGAAAACATCCCGATGTATTTTCAATAGAATATACCCATTGCTTCTCTAAAAATTCCAGTCTTTTGTACGCACAGAAAGGAGCAATTTTCTTCGGTGCACATCCACAATCGCATTTAGGTACATCGAACCGAATGTACCCATAAATCTAAAATTTGTCTTTTCATGTTTTTGCAGGTGTCCACCACATTTCATTTCTTTAAGTATTGTTAGCACTCTCCATATAAGATTTCATTCTTCTAATATTTGTCCATTCTTTGTGTAATTCCTTCAACTTGAACTATACGCTATGTAGATGTTCGAGAGAGATCGCAAATGGTCGTGCTGAATTCCGTTGATACAGTTCATTGGAATCTGAAGCTATGATCTGATATGACAAGGTTGATTCTTCCACATAATAGTAGCGACGTTAGACCGGATGGGAAGCCGAGATGCTGTAATTTCGCTGTACAATACCGTGCAATAATAATCGTGGATTGTAATTGGGACGACATCCGTTGAGCAAGATGTCTACATGTGCATTCCGTGTGAAAGTTCGAAAGGGCCACATAACCCTGCGCCGGCGCACCAGACAATCGTTATCGGAACCTGTTTCACTCATTTTGATATATCTACTCTCTTTACCGTTCGATATACTTAAACTTCGGATCACGAATGTATCAACTTTTATTGAAGGTAGTTTATGTTCTGTTAATAGTTTTATGCCGTATAAAATGGTATTGTGTGAAATTTAACGCCGAACATTGAGCGTTAACAAAAACATTTGATAACAATAGGCCGTACGGCAACGTTTCGGCCCTTTTTGACCGATAATCGCTTTCGCCGGATATTTTGTTAGGACCGGAAATTCTATAGTGTTATCTTGTGGTCACTGTCGATTTTGATTTAGCATGTGTGTGTATTTTGACAAATGACGTTCAATGTGCCCCACAAATGACTTCCGGTTTAAGATTTTCTGTTGAAGTAACAACTTTTAAAATTAAATGAACGTGTATGTTGTATTACTTTGAAAAGGCGTTTGTGCAAAACTCAGGTAAAACTTACCCAGTATCGGCACATCTTTCAATAAAACAGTATTGGATTGTAAAAAAAAGTAGATATCCGATAAGATCGGTTTCCGTTTAACCCGCCCTTTAAAAAGGACACTTTACAAGTGTTATTTTTTGCCTTTAAGAATAAAAAAAAACTTATTGATAAAAAGGCCTCTAATGTGGGAGTACATGGAATGATTTAAAAAACCGGATATCCTTTTCTATTCAAAAGGTTACAATTATTATAGATACGAAAAGGCATTATTTAGAAGGATTAACTTACTGCTATACAATTATCTGAATCCGTAAAATATCTTCCGGAGCAAAACATTAAAAAATTATTCTAATTTTTATTATGTAGGCCGTATACGATATTCACTGGGATATTTTTTTTTACGGATTTTCTTTTGACTTCGTTTGTTGTATTGACATTTTTTTATGTTTCATGAAGTTAAATAGCATTATACATATTGATGGGCAAATTCAAAACTACAAACTATGTGATGTTACGTGAAGTGCGCAAAAAGAAACCACGATGATATTGATTTGTCGTACGCGCAGAAATATATGCGAATGATAGAGTACCTATACAGTGTAGAGGCTATTGGCGCTTCCCTTGGCGTTACTTATGTCATCGCCGTATATTTAAACCTGTGATTTAGCGAACAGCAGTGTCAGTCAGTGTTACCCATGGCCCCATAGTTATATGACCACCTCCCGCTGTACTCTGTATACCCATCGTACGTGGTCACGGCTCCGTAAACTGGTTAATAATCCGTTCAATGAACATATACTATAGAAAACGCGTTCTTATTTCAGTTTTTTTTTGTGTTATGTTCACAAGTAAAACATGGACAGTTATGATTTACCTATTTATTTATTCAATGTATAAGGAATATACATATTAAGAGTAGGTACCTATACTCAGGAGACTGCTACATGATGAGAAAAAATAACCACAAGTTTCAAATTTGTCAACTCTAATCAAGATTCAGTAAAAATTAAATTGCAGTTAAAAAATAATGTTAATAAAGGGTTTAAAGGGGTATAAAAAAACATGTACTTACATGTTTTTTTTAAAAAAAGTAAAGTAATCCTGCCCAAACCAGTTAATTTCTTTAATTGAAACCAATTTAAAAATAATATTCAGCAGTGCCAGACACTTCCCGTGGTCCATAACTTCTGCCAGACGCTTTAAGACTCCTTTCATTCTGCAGCGTCTCACCGGTTGCGTGCCTGCGCCAGTCGTTGCGTTGCACGCAGTTGCGTGCGTTTGTAACTGATTACGACTTTATGTACAGAAAATACGCCATCACCCGTTTCATACAAATTGCGCATGCAGAATGAATGAGTCTGTAAAGTGTTTGGCAGAAGTAATGACCCATGGGAAGTGTTTATTGGCGGTGCTGAATATTATTTTATAATAATATTATTCAAAACATATTATATAAAAATATATTTTTGGTGAAATGATTCTAATGCAATGTAGTGTAGTGAGCGCAGTGCAGATTTTTCACTGCAGTACGTCTTGATTCAGCAGATTATAGACGATGCCACTTTTGGCCGCCGCCAGACATGCCCAGTTTTACAAAGGAGACATGCCGCCATTTATTTACACTACATTCGAATAAAACTCATAATTAACATCTCTACGTTAATTATTTATTGGAAAGTGTAAATTAATGAATAATCTATACTTCTTATAGTATAAAGAGGTAAGGTTGTATGTTTGTTTATATGTAGGAGGTAATCTTCGAAACTACTCATACGATTTAAAAAAATGTTGCACCAATAGAATAGAATTTCAGGATGGGACACAGGCTTAATATTCAACCGCGGGCACCAACTATCTAAAAATGTGTCAAGCGTTATATACGAGTAGCTTAACATATTGTCAGGCGTTATGTATTTTATTTTCCAACGCAAACAAAGTCGCGGGAATCAGCTAGTTATATATGAAATACAAATGATGCACTCTAAACTAGACTAAAAAATGATGATTTTTTTCAAATACATAAATAAAGTTAGTTTTGGTCAAATTTCATTACATTTTTTTTACAAGATTTCGAAAGTTGTCGGTTTATTTTTATCAAAGAAGCACAGGAAGTAAGTACTTTGATTTATAGGCGAATTAATCATGCGTTGTCATGTGATGTAACTAGTCAACGGTGGAAGTCCTTATCTTCATATCTGAGGTCGCTGATCACATATCGTAGACGAGTTCTTAAAGCAAACTATGTCGTCGTGTTCATGTGTAATTTATAAATCAATATAAAATTTATTTAGGTATAAATTAACATTAAAAAAATAATAAAGTTAATGTAAAGAGGCAAGTTACTTAAAAAATAATTCAAAAACCCTTTTTGTTCCTTAAAATTATATTTGACAGCTGATTTTAAACTTTTGTTTTTCGTTGATATGGTCTGACGCGAATATTTGTGTAGAATCATATAGCGAATAGCGACTTTACTTTGACTTACTATACTAAGTTTTACGGGCTTATTCGCTCGGGTTTTACACAGCAGTAAAATAGTTATCCGTTCAGTAAAATAGTTTCTAAAAAAAAATATTTTTTCTCCGGTAGTATTGAATTTACGAAAATCTTTTTTACTGGGTTCCCTAATTAGCTTTTAAGATGTCGTCGTTAATTAGCAATTAAGTCATTGAACGGTCAACATCGCTCTCCGCTTATAGTCAGCCAAAAATATTATCAATCAATAATTATTTAAAATACTAATCAAAATACTAGTAACTACTTTCATAATGAGACACACTTTATATAACATAATGTTTTGGGATCTCTTTTTTATAAGGAATTTAAATTAATACTGTTTAAATATACTGTTTCACTGTTTACATTTTACATAGCAACATTGCTATCGCGATTCGTAATAGGTGCTCGCAAGCTGAAGTCGCGATGACACGAGTTGATATCAACACAGTTTCTTATCACTCACGAGTGGCGCCTCGTACTCACAGTTGCACAACGCCACGGAAATTGGGTCAAAAGCTGTGTTTTGTTATTGTCTTTATAATTTCACCTAACTAGACACGTTGAGTGTCAAAGCACATCCATCTCAGACATCTATAGAAACTATGTGGCGCTGTAGTATGAAGAATTGTACAATACCTTCGTTTATGTATTTAAAATAAATCTACAGAGTTGGATGTCTGATAACGAAAATATAATAATCTTTTTTTCATGATTAGGCTAGCAGCAGGTATGCTAACGGTTCATTTAATGGTTTTCTAGAACCATACCTAGAACCCTTAGTGACTCCATGGGGGAGTAAATGCCTTGCCATTCTTAATAGGATAACAGTTAAGTCATAATATAGGATACAGTACTTAAGTTTTGAGATAAACAAATATTTATAATCGGTAACGGCTTCATTGTTTTTTAAAATATTCTCCATTAAGATCAATACACTTTTGACCACTTTTTCCATTCCGCTTGAGGTACCTCCAAAACATGTGAATTCAGACATCGAAAAACATTGACCTTGCAATTTATTTTTGATGTGCGGGAATAAAAAGAAATCATTAGGTGCCAAACAAGAACTGTACGGCGGATGACCCATCTATTCGATGTTTTGACTACTCAAAAACGTTTTTGTATGAGGTGTGTGAGCATTGTCGTGGTGAAATATGATTCGTCTTCTGCGATAGGTTTCCCTGATTTTTCCGAACACTTCTGGCAAACAAATACTGGTGTACCATTCAGAATTAACCGTTCTACGTTGCTCTAATGGAACGCTGGCGACATGTTCAGTTATTCCGAAAAAACAGGCTTCGTGCGCGAACAACTTTTGTTGGATTTGGCTCGTCTTGAACGACCCATACAGTCGATTGTTATTTAGTTTCGGGTTCATATGTATAGATCAATGATTCGTCGCCTGTTACTATCTTATAGACGTCTTTTGAAGCACCGCGATTGAATTTTTTCAACATTTCCTTGCCCCATCGACATGAGCCTTTTTAAGCGATTGTCAAATGTATGCGAGTGGAACTAATGCCTAAGCTTGCCTCAATCTCACATGTTGGACGATCTTGCAATATCAGTTCACGCACAGCATCGATGTTTTCTGGCACAACAGCCGATTTTGGACGTTCTTCACGAAATTCATCCTGAAGCGAAGTGCGACCACGGTTGAATTCGGAAAAGCAGCGAAACACGGTGGTTCGGTGGCTTCATCACCAAAAGTCGAAGCGAGTTAACTTAATCCACGTCGAAAGTCATAGAAAATCATCGCATGAAAATGTTCGCGATTTAATTCCATTTTTTGACCGAGATGAATGTATCTGTAATGTTGCCATATCTCAAAACTTAAGTAGCAACCTAGGTAGGATTCGCATTACCTTTGTAAGCCGGTCTTTCCGTAAGATTGTGGTTACTGCTACTTACCACTAACCGGCCAGTTTATGACTGCAGAATACAATGTGACATAACTGCTGTGCGTGGAAGTATTTATGAGGAGGTATTTATGAGAACTCGTTAAATATTACTTTACATAATGCGGAGGTAAATTACTAACCGAACATAAAATATCCAATGAAAGCATCAAAGGATTTATTCCAAAGACTATATAAGTATATTGATTTGTCTCCTACTGTCTTCTATTCTGTGTAATAAAATCAATCTAAAACCACATAGGCGTTTGGTACGTCTCACCTGTTAGTCGGTAGTAGTGTGGATAAATGAATCAAGGAAACAAGACAACTCGATTCACAAACCGAGCCGCGCTAACTTTACTCAAACAATCGATTTAACTCTGAATCGATACTCCGCCCGTCGGGTGTCGTGACTGCATTAAATGCAACGAGAATTGGTGTTACTCGAGAACACTATAAATAGATATGTCTGACTTTGCAGACGCCGCGGAAGTACTAGCCGAACTCGGCGGCCTATAATGACAGATTCACCAAAACTGCTATCAAATTTATATTTTATATACATTGCTTTAAATTTTTCTAAGACAAGTCGGATTGATTGATTGGTTTATAGTCGCCATTTGTAAATTCAATGTTCGATTTGTTCAATAAGGTTTAATTTTGAATGCGCCGATTCGCGAGCGGCAAATGTAACGCCGCTTATAGTACTCTGGCCGTACTATGATAGTAACGGGCGTGTGTGAGTAGGATGGGCGTTAGGCTGCATTCGTGCGCTTGTGTGCGACGCTCCTCCGTGCACTTATATTTTATGAATGGAGTTGTATTTGTTCGCACTCTGAGGTCTGCTCGTGGTGTTATTGATTTTTTTTTTTAAATGAGCCGTTTAAAGGACGGTTTTAATTGCGTACTGGGGACGCTCATCATTCATCCGACTTTCAGTCGCATCATATTGTTCTTATTTAGCGCTCTCATCGTGGGAATGCGCTAAAAGTCTGAACAGAGAATCTGGAGCAGTTAAAGGAACGAGTTCATTAAGACCACCACACCGCATATATATTTTGTACATTTTTTTTTTACGTTTAATCGCCCCTATTGCGTGCATTTAAAGTTAATTGTGACTTAAGAGGGGGGCTTTTTCAACTACATTGACACATAAACTTATTCAATCGGTATTTGTAAAATTAAGAATTCATACAAATTTGCTATGCTGTGAATATGTAACTATAACTAAGGCTATCCTAAATGTTAATCAGATATACTTCTTTGTATTCATTTTGTAAACATATTCTTCTTTGAATCACAAATTTTATGGCCTTAAAGTTTAAACAAATCATGATTTTCCTGTAGAAACGGATACCGTTTAAAGAAAAACATAAAATAAATCCAAATATGAAGTGTAACATACAATAGTCATTTCATATTATTATTATTAAGTAAAGCTAATTTACTAACACTGAAATTGAAACCGTAAGTTAAGCTCATGTCCGTTTTATTACTGAAACAAGTTAATCGCTTAATCTAGTTATCGGTGACTACTACTTTTACAAAATATTTTCTCTAATATATACAATATACATCTATATAAGTGTGTTGGCCAGACATTTAATTAATTTATCCGACACAGCCTCTTTAGATTTTCTCTAAATTGTCTAATAAATTGTCTAATTCTAAACGAAAGCCTCATTAAATTATATTTTGTTTAAAAAAGTAAATTTTTAAATGCAATTTTTCTTCTGCAGGTACTTCCTCATTGTTATCAGCGCCACTTAATCCACAACTATCAACAATGGTGAGCTCGTGTTATCACATTACTCTTTATTTACTCCTTATCGACTAAATAATGTAATTTTATCAAAATTTATTATAAAATATATACTGCCTGAATTTGTAGTCACAAATCAAACTTTTATATTATTCTAGTCTTAAAAAATACAACGCAAAACATCATCTATTTTGCATATAAAAAATACGTAGGCATGCACTTCTTTATTTAACATTCAGTTACAAAACAAGAAAAAATATACATTACAACATATTTTATGTTTTCTCGATAGCTGAAAAGTTAATTATGATAATTAATTTATTAATTTCTGACCGTAATTTTATTGTTCATTTTTAAATTTCATCTACTATTTTCTGTGTTTTTTTTTTTTTTTTGTCGTCACTACCTACATTAAGTTATACATCTACATATCACGGGTATTCTTAATCATCATTCAAATCATACACACACACACACACACACAAACAGAGAGAGATATAGAGAGCAGTTTGTTTAAAGTACATAAATAGAATTGGTAGATAAGTTTACACTAGCTTTCAAGGACTTGATGTGTCAAATGTAAATATATATATATATATATATATATATATATATATATATATATATATATATATATATATATATATATATATAAGTTATAAAATTGCATGAAAGTGATATTTAATAATATGTATAAACAAAATGTTAATCGTCAAGTGCTATTGTGCCAATTAAAATGGGTTGTAGTAACCTTTAAGTATTGTTTCATCAGAATTATTATGGACTGACACTAATTATGTAATGATTATATTATTATTATTTTAAATCGGTCACTTATATGCTACACACGTAATTCTCGGTACTCGATAATTATTTTCTTACAACATTGTGTCCTTTATTAGCCTTTATAACGTGTTTAACATAAGATAAACTGTGCTAACTACTAGACTTTAAAAATGCGGTCATTCTAAAAGATTTTTTTGAAATAGTCGTTAGACGGGCAGATTATCCGCTTGATTGTAGGTGGCAATCGTTCGGCGGAGTTGCGGAAGAGTGTTCGTCCGACCTTGCAACTTCGCCTATAGTGGACGCCTATAGTGTCCTAACCTAGAGGTTAGGTCTACCTCGGGACAGACCGGTCGGTATCCATGATGGATTCCTCTGGTAAAAAAAATATATTGGTGGTTACCGTTGCTTATAAACATAAGCAACGCCAGCGAGGGGTGCATGTTCGCTGCTAATTTAAGACAAAGTGGTGTTAGGTATTTGGGCTATGGGATCCTCACATACCCACTCATTGGTGTTCATTTTAAGATATAATGTTACCATTTTTAAGACAAATTATGTTGTTACATAAAAAAAGGAATTACGCCCTAACTTAGATACTTATAATATTTTAACAAAAGTTATTTCATTCCCAAAAAGTTTATTATTTTCGGACATCTTGTGATAAAATAAAAAAAAATCTTTACTGTGAAGTTAGAAAAATAAATGACTTTTAGTTTTGATTTGTACAACAAAATCAATTTTAAATAAACTGCTGAACGCAAGGCCTTGTTTCGAGGCCTATATATCTATCATAAATATACTTTGATAATAGATAATTTAAACATAAATTATTTAAAAAAAAAGCTTTTAAAATAATTTATAAAATAAATTTAGATAATTTTGTTGGGAATATTATTAGAAAGAAATTATTGTTAGAAAGAATTTTATTAATTTTATTCACTGCATGCAACATTCATGACACAAACATATTAAAAAGACAATAAGACAGAAGTTAATAAAACACAGGTAAAATGTGTGTGTGTGTGTGTGTGTGTGTGTGTGTGTGTGTGTGTGTGTGTGTGTGTGTGTGTGTGTGTGTGTGTGTGTGTGTGTGTGTGTGTGTGTGTGTGTGTGTTCTCGAGGCAGTGAATCGGTGACTAACTCAGCATTGTGCTGAGGTGCTAGACATACACCTTACAAACAATTTATACACGATCACAACGCAAGTATCACAGCGCAAGGTGATAACTGATAACAAAAAGCTGACCGTGCTTGTGGAGCAATCAGCAATCCCGGACCACACGGAGAGATGAAATTCTATTTATGTAGCGATTTTTGTAGCTATGTAGAGTATGATTCAAGAATGAACTGTATCTTAGGTTAGTTTTTTTTTGTCACTTAAATAAATTTAGTCTGATGAATTAAAAATAAAACATTTTTAATGAACAAGTCGTAAGATACCATTTTATATGATAAAATCCATGTCGCGACTATTATTGCTTGTAGTATTATGCAAAAAAAAAATTGTTTTATTTTATGTGAAGAATGGTATCACACTTAAGCGAAAAACCAGTAGATTTGACCTCGGCTTTCATAGTGACAGCACCGATTCTTAGCCCACATTAACTCTGCGGTAATATATAGGATTAAGAAACGGGGTGATTACAACGGGGAGTGGGCGAATTGAGGCCATGACGAAACTGATTGATAACGACCAATCTATTTTGATAACAAGGTTTATCGTTGTAGTCATGCCGAAGAAAAATGCGTTAAACGCTTTTTTTCTGGCCCGGTTATGTAATATTTAGATTTAAACGACTCGTTTGTTTTAAGCCGTTGCTCAGTCTGACCGGTTGCCTTTGAAACAGATTTATAAAAAAAATATCTTTTATTTGATCTGTTGAAAAAATTGTTTCCAACTTCCAATCAGTATTAAATTTTAAAATTCCTATTAAAATGTAAATAACTAAAAATAAAAATCCGTTATCATTAGGTCCCTGCATTACTTCGTCTATCATCTGAATAAATTTAATTATTTTAGCTTTAGTTAGTCAACGATTGAGTAGTATTTTCTTCTTCCAATGTTATTGTTAGGGCCTCTTTCACCATGTGTCAAGTAAGCTAACCGCCATTTAAAGTCACCGGTAACCACAGGAATGAAGGAGATGATATACCTTTATTTGTACGGTAAAAGTCCCAAACATTAAAAAGAAAATAATAAAAAAAAAAATTCGCCGAGTGCATAATTTAATAAAACATAAAATTATTTCTAAAAGTAACTAATCAACACTTTACTTGCAGTTGGTGAAAGAGGCCCTTACTGTTTCAATATTTCTTTGAATATATTACGATATCCTTAGCGTTCGTTCCAAATTTGAACCAAGTTTTCAAAACACAGGAATATTGTCGACCACCCACTAAGGCGCCACCGCTGCCAAATGACTCTCCTTTGTACTAAATGGAAATATACAGTGAAATTACTGTTCAGAAGCAAAATAGCTTTTAGGTTAATAACTTGGTTATTTTTCTATTTGCTGGTGTATCCGAGCTTTTAATATACCGTTTCGAAAGGTACCTTACGTAACTAATTTGTAAGGTACGATGTCGGTTTTTTCACGTGAAACTCATTTCAAAAGAGAACTTGCGATGAATAAATTAGGTATTAATAGATATATAGGCGTAGAAGAATCGTCTAGCGCGATGGTTGCGGAGCACACCGTTTGTCTCCCACAGTTATTGATCCGAAAGTTGTCTAAAAATGCAAGTCACTCGGTATATATTAATCTCGCCCCGCCCCGCCCCCCGTCCATCCCTCAGATTTATTACCGCATTCGTCACAGTGTAAAGCAACGAAACTATATACCCTGCATTCGCACATTCGCAGTTTCGTACTTCATTGTGATAAGTGTCCACAATGAAATTTGGAGTACCTATTAACTTTAATAGTTGATGTCGAGTCATCGTCACAAGTATAGGGGCGCTAGCATTGTCGTGACTTGCATAATTCTGCATCTCTACTTTTGCGATTCTCATTTTTCGTTGAAATTGACATAAATGTTCCATTTTTAAGATGTTTAAATTAAGGTTTGCTCGAGAGAAGGATATCTGTATGTATTAGTAAATATTTAATGCTATTCTATTATGCTATTTTTGGCTGGATGATATATTATGTTTGATGATTGCAGATTATATTAATTGTGTTCAACGATTGTTACCTTTCACGTCTTGATATTCTTCAAACCTGAATTGAGTAGCCATAGTCTCTTAAGATGCCTTAATCTTTTTAATAACAGCAGCAGTCTGCTATAGCATCAGTGAAGGAGAACTACATAAAATTTAAAAAGTAATATGTTTCTTTTTTGTTACAGAACCCAAGCTCACTTCTCGTCGATAGTCCACCATCTGATCATCAAAGTCCACCATAGAGCAGCCAGGCTCTTTGTGTTGCAAAAATGCTTTATTTGTCAATTGTTTCCACACGAAGAAATCCTCGAAATATGCAGTAAACTCTAATTAATGGAACTGTTAAATTGTCTATTTAAAATATTCTTTGTATACCTGATAGATTTTAACTGCAATTTTGTTTGTACTTGTCATTGAATTTATTTTGTTTGTAACACAAATTGAGCTTAGTTTCATATTATAAATTCAGCATTTTATTTTGTTTAGTAGTTAAGTATTTATATAGCTTATTACAAAACGACTTGAAAGGGAATCGCGAAAATGCAACCTTTTTTATAAATAATTAAAGTTTTCACGTTTTCGTTTCAAGGTCCGGCCACTCTTGCGTAAAATATCTCCATATAATGTCTTAGTTTTAGAATTTTATTGTTTTTGAATAATATTGACTAACAAATACTAATAAAATTTTGTGTGGCATGACATTATTTTTTAATAATTTTAAGCGCGAGTGTGCATGACAGTAAATAAATAAATATTATGTTTAAGTTTTTTTAATGTTTTTAAATATTTAGACTTGGTGTGATGACATGTTATAATTATTTTTTATAGTTTATAATAAGTTAAAAGTGTATAATAATTTTAAAATATTTACTTCAACAATTCGTCTTTAAATTTAAATATTAAATAATATTGTGCATTGTATCAAATTTTCGTATTGCCTTCTTGCGTCAAACTTAATTTTAGGTTTATATTGTGTCAAACCTTTAATTCAAGTTTCATACTTGCATGGCAATACTCGGGATCGCATTTTAGTTTTTTTTCGCCCATGAAAAATTTGAATATGCAATCTTTATTTATAAATTGTTGTTTTACTATTATAATCAAGTTATGTTTTACTCGAGTGAAACTTATTTCAATAAACATATTGGCATGAACATTTAACTTTTATTTTATAACCTAATTAATTTTTCGTCTTTTATAATGCGCACTTCCAAGGTTTGGAACTCCCTGCTGGCGTCTGTACTTCCGAGCTCATATAACCCAAATATTTTCCAAGTTCAAGTGAAAAGGCATCCTCTGGGTGAGCTCGCTCCATCATAGGCCTCATCTTCGCTACACCGCTAGATTCTAGCCAAGAACAAACCTATCTCTAATAAAAATAATAATCGGATCAATGCCCGGAATTACTGTACGTTGTTTTGAGATCTTAGATCATTTGCTAAAACAGACTGAAATGTATTTGATCGCAATTTTCATTTGGTACTCGCAAAATCATAGGACTCATTTTTAACTCTACCTCAACCATAGTTATCCAAAAATTGCTATTCTAAGGCCCTCGCTCAAGACACTAACAAAAGCTATTAACAATTACATTTCAATACAAAATAATATAAATTAATCTCAATTTTTAAACAATAATTTAATAACAATAATCTAACAACAATAATAGTCAAAAATGGCCCAGTCCAAAATGGACAACACAAACAAAGCCCTGACGACTGTCCTCTCGATGGTGAGTCGCTATTGTCGCAATGCCTAGTTACACAAGCAACAGTCAACTGCTCTTTTCATAGCATTTCGTTTAATTTTCACCATGAGTGAATACTATCTTTAATTTGTTTAAAAAAAATTGTGTGTCATGGAAATTACTATTTACACGGGTTTTAAATAAATTACATTTTATGTTGCATGTTGATGACAGAGCCCCACAATAGAATAATTTTATTATTCTGGGGACTTACAATTAGTTATTTTTAGAAATGTTTACTAAGGCTGTCATTTTTGGTTTACTTTCGCCTTAATTATACGCTATGACCTCGTTTATTAACATCAAATATTGATTCATGATTCCCTTGTGACATTCCCACAGAGTCTTAGCGGCTGAATGACCCGTTTGGAGGTCGGACATAATGTCATTTTTCAATTAATCCAATGTCACCAGGACATTGCGTCCTCTCCGCGGATCGTCTCGAACAAGTCGCGAATTGTGCGCGCACGCATACAATATGAGACCTTACCGCCTTCAGATTAATAGTTAATTTGCATAAGTACCAAATGAAGCAGTATACAGACATTTGGTAAATTTGAACAGTTGGTTCCTTATTGTAATGAACTTCGCTTATCGACTGAATAATTATTGTTAAATGATTCGCTCGATCCGCCGAAGGTTAACCGTAAATGTTTTCATTTTTTTCACGAAGATAATGGTTTTTCTGGTATGTGTATTTTTAATACAAAATGCTCGACAATTCGTGTCAGTGGAGCACAGCTGATTTACGCTCTGTTTATGAATAATAAAACCGTTGGAAAACTAAAAACTGTCCATGCGGTTTACTTTTGAAGACTGGCGTAGGTGGACCGAAAGTCAGTCGAAATCCCTGCCTCACTTACTCTCTGACTTACAGCCATTCAATTGCAATATATATCAAATTTGAAATATCCATTTATAACCCACTTATTAAGGTTATTAGAAACTCTAGATAGGTACTCAATTTCATCACCGCAAAAGTCTTCGCACAAACTAAAAATGCTGCTATAACATAAGAATTAAAATTCATGCCTTCGCACAGCTAAGTTTTTAATTGCCATACATATCAAATATATCAATATCAACGGATTAGGCATGAGCGAGATTAAAAAACACTTTCCAATAAATCGTGTTTTATTGGATAAATGAAAACAGTTTTTAATTTATAAAATGAGTTTTACCGGCATCGGTATTTTTATTTTTTGGGTTTTCCGAAACTATCTTTTCTTTAGCATTGTTTAAGACGTAAAAGGTTCCTCAGGGTGAGGCCCTCCATTACCTTGGCAGGCATGTCTGTGACCATTCGGTAACCGCATTCACCGCTACCAGCTACGTGCATATCGATTCGCGTGGCATTATTGATAATTATATGTCGTCTGGTGAACGTCGATACAGCGAAAGTATCCACTGCTGATTAATAAGAAACTTGTTCTACAACTGACTTTTTACATTGCGAAATTTTGCAACTTAATCGGGCTGCTGTCAACTCGGGATATAAGGATTGCTTCCCACTGAAAGCGCGAAATAGTCGCGACTCTGGCATTTATTTTCTATATATCTATATTGGCTACAATTAATGCTTATTAGAAACGCTGCTTGCGAATGACATGAGGACTAATTTTTCTGATGTATGTACATATAATGATATTTTAATTAATGTTAAATTGAAAATTGCTAAGACTTATTTCAAATAAGTATACACAATCTTTAAGGCAGTTTATTTTCTTAATTTTCTTAGGCAATCTTTAGTATTTATCTTCGCTTTCGGTGGTTAACAGAAAAGGACTTAGGATTCCTTTTTTGCACCGACACTACGCATTTGTATATAAGTTTTTCACGTTGAGAATGTTTGTTGACGTGTTCCACTATGAATGGTTCTAGTGGAGCATAGCATATCAAACAGAATCTAATTAATAGCATAGTTCTATAAAAACCGTAGCCATACACCACTGCTTTTATAGAAGTTGTGATGTCCACCCAATATTTTTTTCGTAACCCACTTCTTAGTCTGATCACTTATAATCACTTAGATTGTGTATGCTTTTGACATGACTGTTACTTTCTCTATTTTAATGTCAGTGGAAGTGGATTGGTCAGTCTAGTCTAGACCAGACCTCAGAGCTAGACAATTAAATGTAGGCTATGGCCTGCGGCGAGCAACGCTTTGCGAGCTGCATAGCCACTAATAGGATATTATTTATATGTAAATACGTAAGTAGGTGTTTGAAGCATTGCATAAATAATGATATGTTAGTTTTTATTAAAGTTTGCGAGTAACATTGACGTTAAATGTATTTGTAAGGCATTAGTCAACATGTTTTTTCGTTGGAAATAATAACATGTTTACTCGCAAAAAAAAATTGTAAATGTATACTACAATATCTATCTATTTTCTATCTACGTTAATACATAAAATAAAGTCGCTGTCCGCCTGTCTGTCTACGCTAACTTCTAAACCATCCAATTTTTGATACGGTTTACAATAAGTAGATTCATAATTAATAGATGTAAAGGATAATTAATATTATTTACAAAATAATCAAAATATAGAAACAGACGTGTTATTTGTTTAAAATTAGTTGACTTAGTGACTTTATAAGATTTTTTTTTTTTTTTCATTTTTGTTTTTTTAAATAGACAAACATATACCTATTTGCGCTTAGACAGACCGCAAGTAAAAAGATGAGATATTTCATATTATTTTACCAGTTAGATGAAATTCGCAAAATCGTATCCGCATTCTCGGTATTCGTTGCTCACCTTAAAAAGACCTTCACAGTAAACAGGAAATGTTCAAGGATACCTTTGATGGTAGTCTAGGACCTAAATTCTTAGAACTACACTTGGTAACGGTACAAAAATAAATACAGAAAACCTTCAAATATTTTCCCCCCAACAATCTCGTTCTTTATTTAATAAGAATATAGGTCGAAATAGAGTCTTTTCTCTAAATATGGCGCTGGTATCTTTTAATTACTTCCAACTATAACACAAGCTACTTAAATGATTATATAACGCAATGTGGGCCACTGCTAAACGCAATATTTCCTTCCAAATCCAGACCAGAGCCAACTTTGAAAAGTTCATTTTCAAAGTTGACTCGGTACTATGCCGGGCATAGTACCTGGGACCCCTAAGACGGAGCGTTAAGACAAGCAGTCACCACTCAGCCAAGGGTCTCGTCAAATATATGTTCGTAAAACTTAGCTTGGTAGTCCGTAGGGATTCATTATCGAGGCTCGTGTATATAATTTTCAGAAAAAAATTACATCGTGCGAAGCCAGTCATGTCGCTAGTTTGAAATTAAGTTAAAAAAAAACCAAGTGTTTTCAAGATTTACTAAGAAATTGCAACACCTCTATCGACTAAAATACTTACCGTCGAATGTTTGGTATTGATCTCCTTCCGAAACGAAAGTTTTGAGTAAATATTATTTTACGGGTTAAAAGTCGTGACTCGTGAGCTTAAATGTTTACGTGTGAGCACCTTTTTATCTCTATTTCTCTATTTAGAAGAGTCAATGAACCTTATTGTTACTATCTAAATAGTGTATAGCTTACTGTTCTAGGAATACAGCCTTGACTTATGGTGAAAGTTGTTTTGATGTTTTATTATTTCCCAATTATATGCAAAAGTTATATTATCGGTTAAGGATAAATCCTTCTAAAAACTATTGAATTTTTTTTATATACTAGCTGTTGTACGCGACTTCGTCCGCGTAACTTTATAAAATATAGCCTATGTTACTCGTTGATAACTTAGCTTTATTTAAGTGAAAGAATTTTTAAAATTGATCCACTAGTTTCGGAGCCTATTCAATGTCAACAAACAAACAAACAATCAAATCTTTCCTCTTCTTTATAATATTAGTATAGATTTACACAAAAATTTCATCAGCGCGAAGGCAAGGGCGTGTCGCTAGTAATATATTTTATATTGATGCGTGGCAGACAGATTGACCGGCTTGATGGTAAGTGTCTTTCGTCGTCTATAATCGAGTATTAATTGTTAAAATGCCATAAATAAAATTAAAACTATACGTTATCGAATACAATGTATCTTCGATACATTTTTTAGCTACTGCATTTGAAAATAGACGCCCGAGTCATTAACCAGATAACTAGTGCCGAATTGAAACAGGACATGTCCATCGCGACGACTCAGTTAAGTCAGAGAAAAAGCTGATTATTTCTTATGCCCAAAGTAGTCAGTCGACATATCGCTTTTGTTTCGTTTGTCCGGTCGTCTGTCGTTTCTTTTCGGCCGCCGGCTGAACACATTAAAAATAACACACACACGCGGTGGCTTATTAAGGATTTATGAAGTAATTTTTCAACGCCATAGTTAACGGAAATCTTTATAATGCAAATCTATGTTACTTTTTATTGTTTGGTTTTATTACTGATACGGTACCTTTTTAATGTGTTTGTAAATATTTAGTACAAGATATCTGTAAATAATGTCAATATAATTGATAAGCAGTAAAATGGACAAATTTATAAGTACTATCCGGTGAAATATTATAAAAACATTAATTAAAAAATTTATATGATAGCATTTTATTTTGTTAGCCACATTTAAAGATCTGATTTGTAGCTAATAAATAATTAAACATTTTCATTCTAAACTGTCTTTTTTGTTGTAAAGATCGTCAGACAGACTGACGATCGACATGATGGTACTCGTAGGTGGATATCGTACCCTATAATGCATGCATTGCCACATACGTACGAAAAAATAGGGAAATGGACTCTGGCATTCCTACCGGTCCACCGTGCTGTTATTTCACTGTGGTCTTCTGTAAGAGGGTGGTTACTGCCACCAAAAGTGGCAAAATGCAGTGGTTACCTGCCAGTACTTGCCAAATCCAAACCAAAGGCAACTTGGAAAATTTCATTTCTAAAATTGGCCTTGAAATTGAACCCGGGTCCATAGAATTTACAAGTTTGAAATCATTCCAACTTAACTTCAAGCCAAAGTGTTTTAATATGTCTTTAATTCTAATATCTCACAACCGAAGATAAATGTTAAACGAAACAATTAAAAATTAAAAGAATCCTATGACATAAACTGTAAATGATGAAAAAATTCTCGTCTAAAATACACATCAAAGTTACATAACCGAGTCATTAATACAGTCTGATTCCTCTGTAGAATTCTTTTAACTCCAATTTAAGTCGGCATCAATCAACGCGACTGAACATAACTCTACCATTTTGTGTAACTTTGACAGAGGGAAAAACAGAAGTATAAAATAAATTAGGTGTTTGTTGCACCAACGTATAGCGAATCTAAGATTATCGCTTACATCAACAATATCATTTTAACCGCCAGAGACTGATTTAAGTATGTAAAGAGTTTGCACTTTTATCAATTTAGTAAAAATCGTAAATTCTTCAGTTGTAACACGTTTGTTTCTGATTGTGTACTATCAATTGTTTTTTTTTTGTATATAAATAAAATAAAATAAATAAATAAAATTCGGAGACTCACTCGGGTAGACTCCTTCACTCCTTTGAAGGTTTTGACTAATGACTAATGGACTTGTCATACAGAAATATTTTACGAAAATGAAATTTACCCAAAAGGAAGGTGATAAAACCTTTCCTAGTCATCACAAGCAGACGTTAAAAACAATGTCGAGTAATGCCGAATACCGTATAACAGCGAATATTCTCGGCGTCTGAATTTTGTACATATCTATATGAATCGCTTGCAGTATGACATATGCCTTTGTTAAAGTAGTTAATCGCGTCTCGCGGACTATTTTTATATTACAAGTGAGAATGACAGGACGCGTGCGCGGACTCTAGCTTTTGGTATTATGTTGACATCGCATGGAGGTGAGTCCTGAGTCTTTGATTTCATTTGGAGTTTAGAAATAAGTATCGCTGTATCTTAAGTGTGAAGGAAACCTGAGATAGACAACGCGAAACTTCTATCTTCTCCGGAGTGTTTTGCGTCTTACAAAAAAAATAAATTCTTACAAAATTAATTGTGTTATTGTCTTTTTTAGCAGTCAACTCAAAATATGTTAGTTCCGTGCAAGCCTAATAAATTTAATTCTAGATCAGCAGAGCTCTTGCAGTATCTGTGGCGTGGCTTGTTTTATAGGCGATAGTAGCAAATAAACCTGTTTGCCTGTCTGACAATTCTTACATAAAATAATAAATGAATGTGTAAAGTTACCGAAAGTGCTGAACGAAGCCTAATATGTGTGAATTCCAAGTAAACACCTTATACTTAATCGATACCGCCAACTTTCTGCTTCTATAATATTTATTATAAATTGTTCTGTGACGGTAATAGCTCACCCGGCACAATAATTGATCGCCCACCCTTATCACGTTTCAATAAGTTTGTTTACATGTTACGACGAGTGTTGTTTATAATATGAATGTTTGTTAAGAGGGTCATGTTAAATAACGTGACACGTCACACGTTCAAGTATGTCTCAATATTTAGTTCGCATATTCAAGTACCACTTGATGGTGGGTAGCTAATAGCTACTGTCGCCTATAACGTAAGCTACGCCGTAAGTACGCTGCAGTTCATACCAGGATAAAGAATAGAGAAGTGGGCTCTGGCATACTTTACTCACTTAGCGAAACACAAAAGCACACATGCTGTTATTTCACGATGGTCTTTTGCAAGAGGGTGGATATTGCCACCAGGTGAGCTGCCCAAATGACTGCCAAAAATGCCAAACGCAGTGCCTTTACAGATTCAGACCTGAGCCAAAGTTGATAAGTTCATTTTCAAAGTTGAACCTGCCGGGAATTGAACCCGGGACTCCTGTGCGTTAAGGCAAGCCTTAACACTAAACATTCGTTGAAAATTAAAAAAATATATATTAAATACTAGACAATTAGGTTGGGCGATTAATTTTGAAAAATAATACTAAATGTATATAACGTTTATATAACTAACTAGCGTACCAAAATCCAGGAAGAACATATTGGACTATGATTGTATGGACAAAACGTATGTCCGCTTCCACATAATCTGGTTTAATATATATTTTAATGGATGTCCATGAATCCATGTCATTTGAGGAACATTGCAGACATGTCAAAATACAGGCTAACAGAGTCCATTTTAAACCTTTATCTCCTCACAATGAGATAAAAGTCTGTGCCTCACAATGGATCATTTTGAACTTGATTTTAAAGAAATACAAAGAAAATATTTATATTTCATTTGTCCATGTACCATAAATACATTTGCGAATTAGAAAAAAAAAAAACTCTGAATTAGGGTTATCGAACTATTTAATTTACATATAAACAACAATGGGTTAAAATCCACGTGTATTTAACGACTTGAGATTATTGTACAGTTTAGCCCAATTATAATATTCATGGTAAAAAACCCATTGTCGAAAGCCCACACGTTTATGAATGAAGGATTGTGTCTATATTGTAAACGTAATACGAAAATACGTTTAGAAATACGTACTATACATACACGTACTATGTACTATACATATACGTACTATAGACAATGGATACATTGTACGATCTGTAACGAATCTTTTTAAAAATTTTCATGAATATTTTCAGGATTATTTAAATCTGATGTTAAGTGTGTAAAGAATAAATCGACTTATTCAAATTAGCCTTTCCATCTACGTTAAACTATGCACGGTTAAATGTATACAATATTAGTTACTATATAAAAAGTGCTTTACCTCCCAATGAACGTCTCTTCTATATGTCTTAATATATAATCATCTTAAAATCTATGCTTAAGAGACGAACAATCAATTTTATTATTTGTATTAAATTTTGTATTACAAATGCGAATGTATCGAAAATTCGATTCGTTATTGATGTATTGCTATCATCAATTACGTTTAACGTTTTCGCGGTGAGCCTTCTGTGCCCATTCGATCATAGGAACCTGATTCACTCACTATCGATCAAGTCATGATTCATCTGAATTGCCACTGATATAATTGAAAATATTTATACTAGATATGATTACGAGTATTAGTAAAATAATATAATAATGTCGACAAGTTTTTTGTATCAATATTATTTTATCTTGTTTAAGAAATGCTTAATTGAGAATTGAGTAGTAAGTTTGTTTTCTATTGTATAGTCGTATTCTTTAAAATTAATCTTATTATTATTAGGTATTATTACTATTATTATTATTATTATTAGGTATTAGTTTTAAGTTTTTATCTCTAAATTTTCTTTCTATTTGTGCCTATAAAATTTACTGTTTTCTTTTGTATTGTATCATATTTAAAAAAAAAATCACCAATTCTATGTCTGGTTTAATGAATAAATGTCATGAAAGTTGTCTGAAATTTAACTATTTGAATTTTTTAATATATTTTCTCAGTCAACATTCTAGTGAAGAATAGTGCCGAGCAAGAATTATTTAAATGATCTTTAGTACCAGCGTGAAATGACGGCGAGTCGAGTACTAAATAATTATATAACACTAGCGATCCGCCACGGTTTCGCACGGACAAATGTTTAAATTTTTGGCTTCAAAAGAACCTACCTCGGGCTTAGTCGAATATTGTGTGCTCGTTAATGTAATCATTTGTTATAGCCATTCTTAAGTTTTACATTTAGCGATTTATTTTAAATTTTATAAATAGTTATTTTTGTAAATAAATGTCATAATCTTAAAATAAACTCATATGAAAGCGAGAACCCTACATGGAACAATTAATTGAACTGCCAAATCTGCCTTGACACTTAGATCTTAATACTTAAAAGAACCCTTAGTCAAGCATGTGTCATCTCATTATAGATTATTTGTAAGTTTATAATAAAAGTAATGTGTGAGCAATGTATTGTAAAAGTGGATCGCCTACGCGCCTATTCATTGTCGGCGATGTGCCCCGAATAGATATCACTTTCCTTAACAACCGGTCCCACTGCCGCAATAATAAGCTGCAACGTACACAGAGACCATTCACAGGAGGTATGAAAGAAAAAATCCTTCCCCCTAAGTTGTATTCCCTTTCAAAGCTGGCTCTGGTCTGGGTCTTTCAAGCAGTGGTTGGTTATTTGGGTAACCAACCCTTTACAGAAGACCACCGTGAAATTACAACATGTCTGCTGTTTTCTTTCGGTAAGTGAGTAAGGCAAGTTTGAGCCTTTTTTCCTCACCCTTCCTAATCTCTTACCCTTAATCTTACTAAGGTAGAGAGTGCATGGTACGAGGATCGTCAGCCTATCTGACAGCTTTTACAAAAAAATATTTAAAAAAAATAAACTAAAGGTATTATTTGTAGAAAAATAGAACTACGTAGAAATAGCTAAATTACGCATCACATCACGGATAAAATTCATAAACATCTAATCCATTTAAGCATGATTTTAAAATGCTACAACTAAAAAAGCAACCAAAAAAAATCGCGAAAACTTTAGTGAAAACTGAAACTGTTTTCCGCAAAATGTTTCTAAAAATTAAATCATATTTTTTAATGTAAAAATATTTCTAAATACGTACTGTTATTTCTGAAAATTTGAGGTAGTCTATCATATGTAATCATTGTACCTTATTGAGCAATGAAATTAACAAAATATTATTATATATTATGAGAGTACAATCACTCTTTTACTAGAAGACCATTGTTGAATAACAGCATGTGTGCAACATGTTTCGATAAGTAAGATATGCCAGAATCCATTTCCCTATACCATCATAATCCATTTTATCCTACTAAGCAAACCTGCTCCACCATGACTATGCTTGTATTAAAAAGCGAAAATAGCCTTACTTACTACCAAGTAGACTTTCACATGCCTACCAATCTTCACGCAAAAAATTACAAACCCATCAGTGTTTATCTTCTGGCTATACAAACCCGCTGATACTGTGTCGTCTGCGGTCATGCACTTCAGTCATCTTATGATACCTTAAAGTCTTACTTTAATTAAAGTTAAAATATGAGTAGAAGCTAAGAAATAAGTTTCAAAATGTGTTCTTGTGCGTTGCCCTTAATAGAGCGGCGCGTAGGCAGCGCCCGCGCGCCTAATAGTGAAATCTGAACAAAATCCACGCTGAAATGTTTAATGTGCTATTGATCAGTGGGCGGGAATAACATTTTCATGATTGACGTTACATACTGTGTTTATGTGTCGGTCGACGACCTGTGGCTTGGCAAGACTTCCATGGTCCGAACAAAAGAGGATCAAAGCCAACACTTTTGGTAGCCTTCTTTGGTTGCTATGCCAAAAGTGTTTCCTCTGACCACAAGCTTGAGAAATAGTTAAAGTTAATCGGCGACAGTTCTGATTCGCAGGTCTCAACAACGCACCTTTTGTACGAGTAAGCAACCAAAAAGAAGAAAATATGATTTGTGATAAAATGAGAGAGATGAGAAAAGAGAGGATCTCGTTCACTTTTCCCAAATTCGATGCTTGTATAGAGTATATCGGAATATTTGCCAGTCATAGGTAATTAAAATCTTCGAAGCTTTATAGCTGCATACGAGTAATTGCATATTCATTTTTCAAAAGGTATGTACATTAAATAATGACAGTTTCAATAACAAAATCTATTATATAGAATTTTACTGGCGAAAAAGGACATCGTCAAAGAACTTTCTCATTTAAGGCATTAAAATTTTTCAATAACAGAAATTAAACATTTAGTAAAGGCTTGCAATCACCAAACAATGATCCCTTGATTTTCTTTCCATTTAAACTATTTTCTATTTATTTTAGTTGAGGAATGGCTCATAAACTGGATAACCCACCGGATGACATTGTCCACCCTTTATAAAAGACCATGAAATAAAAAATACTACGAAATAACCACAAATAACTTCACGGTTTTAGTTATGTTTCAGTGAGTGAGTAAAGGAAGCCAAATCTTATAGATTGGTGCATGTATAATTGGTGTCGGTAACCATCTATACAATCAAGTAGACAATTACAAAAGAACCCACACACAAAAGAAATACATAGTTTGAAATTTAGTTAGTTATTATATACTTATAAATTCCATTTAACAATAACAACTTTGCTTGTTTTAATTTTATGTTTTTTACCAACAAGGCATTAATAACATCACGCTAATTAAAAGAATTTTGCAATTGTTAATAATAATACAATAGCATATTATGTTGATCTCATCAATAATTTCATTACATCAATAACACATTTTAACTGTTCGAAAAAAATAATAAAAAAAAATTATTTGACTTTTTTTTATTTCAAATACAGATCGAAATAAAAATACAATATTAACAGCTTGTAAGAAAAACAGTAGTTTCTCTAAGTGTGGATAAACTTTTGAAAGCGTTGTTACAAAGATGTTGGATTGACACGCCCTGGTATAAAACTGATTGTAAATTGATACCTAGTAACTAATAGTGATAGTTTATGTATACAGGTTCAATTAAATGCAAATTTTATGTCCAAATGATGTCATAGGATGATGGAGACTCAATACTTAAAGTTTGCGGTCGTTCTCATTGTACGAGTCCAAAGTAATTTTATCTGCAAAGGCCAACCAACAATGCGAGACGGGAGATATTGACGGCCGCGATAACCCATTCAAATAATAGGCGATTCATCATTAGCAAGAAATATTGGACAAAAAAGAAATGTAACGAGAGGCTTGCCTAACGACAGAAACGCTCGATAGTTTTTTTTGGCAGCCGTCCTACTCGATACCAATTTGCTACGTATTAACTAGGATTACTCGAAAACTATAAAATTGTTTCTTTTACATTGTAATATACTGGTTTAGAAAGGGTCATTAAACACATTAATACGGATTCTGAATTTAGAATTTATGTGAATTTAAGAAATATTTGTAACCACACAAATCATTCAATCTTTCCTCACGGCTTCGCGAGTTTTGAATTTATACTTCTGACTCCTGTAATATTTTAACCTTATCTCTCTCTTTCTCTCTCTCTGTCCCAATGCCTGTTCAGTCCTGATGATTGGCTGCCAATCCCTCAAACTGGTGTCTGTTAAAAACCAGGACTTCTTCCTTCGCCATGAATACCATGAAATAAAAGCTTGTGTTTCGGTGAGCGAGTGAGGGATGCCAGAGCCCATTTCCCTAACCGTTCCTAATCCCTTATCAAAATCCAACTAAGTTCGGAAGCGCATTTGAGGTGATGCTTATATTAATTCACTATATAGCTACCTACAATCAATTGGTCCGGCAATCTGCCTGACAACCTTTACATAAAAACATATGAGATTCATTAACTGAAATTAAATCATAAATTTCATGAATGAACACGATAGTTAAAGAGTTGTATATGATCCAATAGAGAAACTGTTTATTTTACTACATATAAAGTATAAATTATAAATAGTAATAAAAAGCTTTTTGCAATGTTTTGCATAATTTGGTTCATTTCGCAGAGTCCTGCATGGTCGTCGGCGGGTCTGTCATTAAGGTTTGGCCCCTCATCACTGCAGTGGATCGCGGGCCTTAAGAGCTCCTTCACATTAAGTCGCAAGCGACGCGGCAGTAGCTGCGACTGTCGACTGTCGCGCTGGTCACGGGCGGCAGACTTCAGTACTAAAAAAGAGCAGCGCGACAGTCGCGCGACACGTGATTGTCATAGCGGATGGTAGCGCGGCAGCCACGTGCGATCCGACTTGCTTCGAGCCAGTGTTGCAAGCTCACATTCGCACGATTCGCACAATTTTTCTCGTTGAATACTTTTCTCAAGAAGACGTAATAATTCGCCGAAAGATTTTTTTTGACATTCAAGCGTAATTAAAGAATTTTTTATTATTCCAATTTTTCAACAATTTGTATACTGTTACATAATCACTATTCACATGCCGATTTCGAAACAAAGGATCAATCCATTATTGTCTTTTTTTTATTATTAACGCGACTTCGATGGCGCCGAAGGAGAACCAACAAAAGCAGGAGCAACAATGATGTTTCCTCGTTGGAATCCATTGAAATGAAGTGCGCCACCCTAATCCAAACAAGTAGTTGTAATATGAAGGAATCCGTTGCAGTCGCGCGGCTGCCGCGCTGCTGCCGCACTACTTGCGACCTAATGTGAAGGCGCCCTAACTTGGAACGCTTGCTTGCAGCATTACTTGCAGAGTGGCATTGTCGAAATTCACGCTCCGGTTATTGCCCCCGCACGACAAACAACTGGTATCAACCTGATGCTGATGTATGGAAAAATTTCCCATTAAATCTCGGCCATATGCGTGTGTGCGTCAGATACCACTTATAAGATTCATGGTGTCTAAAAGTAGTCTAAGAGTAGTTTAATGTGTCTAAGAGGAGTCTAAACGAATGCAAAATCATTTGAAAATAAAATGTAGGTGTGTCTGCAAAACAATAAATAAATATAATAAATAAATAAAGCGCATTAGAGGAAATAAAAATCATGCGTTTGAACATGCTTTGAACTCGTTTCAAGCAAAAGACTAATTGAATGAAATGTAACTAATTTTATTGGAACTAGATCGACAAATGTATTATTTTACATTTGCTTACTATTTATTTCGTTTCGTAATATTTAAGTATTCCAAGTATTTCCTGTGTTGTAAATTTATACCTACTGTTATAATAATATATGTCATTCCTTTTTATAATATTAGTATAGATTACATTATGTTAAATGTTATTATTATTCTGCTTATAATAAATATATGTATTACATAAAATATAATAAAATTATATGTTAAGGTCGGCAGGCAGGCTGAAAGTGACTACTAGGACTATTGATAGGATAAATTTCTTAATATACTTCTGGTATTGTGGAGATCTGATATACTTAGTAGGAATTTAGTATCTTGGTCATCTGGTATGGATTGAACGAAGCATAAAGTAAGGGTAAGTAGGAAATAGGACATCTACCTAGCATTCTCAAAACAGAAGATGTTTTACTTCTTTCATAAACCTGTTAATAGGTTCTCAATTTGTTCTCAATCAAAGCAATTTAGTATATAAATTTGAGAGAAAAACAAAAATATAGAACCTTCTAACTATCCCAGCACAGTTCAATTTAAAACTATTTGAGATTCTCATACTTAGCTCCGTTACCTTGTGTGCTTACAATACTATCAAATTGACTTTCTTTCTATTTGAACCTTTTTCAAACTAACTCCCTAGCTTGATGAAACAAAGACTAGGTATATTCAAAAAAATGTGTCTAGATCTTGAGAATCTTTTCACATAGTGCTTAGAAATAGAATTTGTCTACGCCCACCCAACACCATATAAAAACACATTGGTTTTATCAACCAATAAACGTTCTTATTGAAAATGTTCAGATTATGTTGTGCGTAGATTTTCGCTTGTCAAACACAAATTTAACGTCACTCCGATTTTGATTGATTAAAATCTATCGCACCTGACTTTTCGCTCTGGCTTAGCACCTTATCGCTCTGCATCATAGAGAATGAGACAGACACATGGCGAAAAGTGAAAGGTTAATGTATTGAGGTGTTACTTGGTACCGGCATTGGAATGTAATATTCGGTGAAATAAAAAATTGGTGCGCTCGGGCGATGTTATCGGCGCGAACGGCCGGCCAATTTGAATCAACTCGGTTGCCATGGAGACCGCGCTCTTTTTTAAGATGACTGTTGCCATGGTAACGGCATTACACAATAAGATTTTAAAGCAGTTATGTTCCTGAGAAAATGACTATGAAATTAGCCATTCTAATAAATTATTAAAATCGTTGAGCAGAAATGATTTCTTATTTGAATTTTTAATTGAGCTACAGTCATCAACTTCATCGGTTTTTAATATAACATATAAAAAATTTCGGTAACATTTTCTTATCGGTAGGTAATCGTCTTAAAATCCTAAAAGAATAAAATCACCTAAACCAGTTCAATAACGGGAGTTTGCCGCTTGTATATTACTAAATACTTCATAACTCAAATTTCATACAAGTATCTACATGTCAATCATAATCCATCTCTTACTAACAACTACATACAGCACGAGTGTGAAGTGACTGTAAAAAACCTTAAAACTAATAGTTTATCAATTAAACTAGTAAATCAGAGACAAAACAGTATATTTACGACCCTAAGACTAGCGTCTTAAAGTCAATATTCCCACTTATATCAATTTAATCTCAAAGAAAACGTTACATTTGTCGGTGTAAGGAACTTTACGCGAATATCAAATTTAGTTTTCGGTTGTGTGAAATTGTGTACAAACAAATATGGTCTCTATTTGTTAACCCATAAGGTGTAGTGATTCAGTAATGTATTTAAACAAAGTACGCGGCTGTGTTGGTCACCGCTGAATGATTAAGCGAGGTGCAAGCGTGGCGGGAGAGGCCAAAAAGCTCACTACATAGATAAACAAAAAATATATTCATTACTGTACAAGTCTGTGAGACGTGCCGACGGCGAGTACCGACAGCAAACTAAACTACTAATTAGATGCTTTAATTATTTAATTATATAAATTTATTATAAGCTATTCCAACAGCGTCTATGGATTGATGATGAAAAATGATCACATAAAAATCGTAAGGGGATACATATTTTTTTTGTGAAATTTTATGTTTAGGCCTATAGTCAATTAGATTAGATTTCGACATTAAATAAATAATTATATGCAATCAGACAAAAATTAAAAATGCAAAAAAATAACAAAAAAGTTCTACATTATAATACCGTTCTTGAAGAGTTTCTGTTGTTTCTTTACTCTTAACTTACAGTATTGAATATCTTCAAGACTTTAAGTCAAGATTCATAACATTTATTCACTTTTTAATTTTGAAGTTGCTTTTTAAAAAAATTTGGTTACAATTTAATTTGGTCGATAAAGTAAAATGGATTTCGTTATCGACGAATAACGATCCTTATATTTTCTAAGAAGGAATTAAGAGTTTCATGATAAATAATTTATGGATTTATTTGCTGACCGTACGTACCGTCTGGTCGGCCAACATTCAGTGGAGCACAGCGCGTGGCGGCGGCGGCCAATCAAACTCAGTTCACTGAGGCACACATTATTACAAATATTACTGCCTATTTATTTACATGTTCTATGATAACAAACTTCTTCTGGTAACGGATTCATATGCAGTATTTTGTATAAATTTGTGGGTAATCGTCAGTTTTTTATATTTGATGTTCAAATAACGAGTCCTTACAAGTAAAATAAATCTTTGAATCCTATTGAATGACAATGGGATTGAAAGTAACATGATAATGAATCATAAATGTCAATAAAAGTGGATCTTACACGTGGGAGCCGAGTGGAGGGAGGGTCCTTAAATAGGTGTAAAGATACCTAAAGACTTGTGCAACGCTGGAGGGAACATAGTGGAATCGCTGGTGACATTAAAAAAACGTTGCTACATGCAATTTTTTTTTATTTCTATATGGAAGACATAAAATGTATATAGTCATACACATTGGAGAAAGGCACACTTACTCCCGCGTAGAAACTTAACAGCAGTTAAGGTTCTTTCCACCAGACGGACGGCCAGGTTTTTAACATCAAAACTTCATTTGATGTGAAAATTCTTTAGGCGTAACAAAAAGGCCAACATTGTTCCTCAACCACCATTGTCCAGGGTAACACTACCTCAAGGAGAGATCAAAATCTTTCATTACCCTAATTATTTTTTCTCGGTACCGTCGAACAAACTTAAGTATCGAACAAGACATACAAACTGATCGTATCACTACAGTGTATTTTATTACGTGTCACAGCACCAAACGATACATAATTCGGGCTCCTGTCACAAACTCATCACACGTGGTAACTAGTTTTTACCGGCTCACACGTGACGATAGATAAAATCGGCTTGGGAGATAAAGTCCTAAACTTAATTAGTGCGACTCATATACTGTGACATGAGTCAAATTATTTCACGTTTTTTTTTTTATATATTTTCTGTTCGCTGGGAAAAAGTTGGGGCAAAGCGTGAAAGTGTGCTATAGATTAGAAAGATGCCCTTTTTGTCTTGTTTTGAAGAGTAAAACTCTCTGTCTTCGGAAGGGTTTTCTTTGAAACCAAGTTCGGAAGGGTTTGAAGGGTCTTACGGCGAATATCACTGACATTTATAAGATCAGTGTATTAAAAAAGTTTGACTAAAGCGTATTTAGTCACATACGAGAGAAGATACTCTTTTTCTAAGGACAACCGGAAATGTTTCTTATTGAATACTAACGACCCAATCCCGGAATTGCACGGATGCAATTTTGCTCGTTATAATATTCCATTATTTGGAATAAATATAATAATATATAATATAAATTTCAAATTTTCGAAAATCAACATCACGAATATAATTATGTATGTATTTATTTGATTTTTTGCAAGTTTAACTTTTACGAGACGAGGTGAATCTGAGAAGTGTTATAAGCACCTGTCTGTAGCATAAAATATAATATTTGATTGAGAAACGCCTTTTCTCAATTTTTTGACGCTGTCTGACAAATAGTCTCCCATAGATTATTTCTCATGAATTGTTAAGTAATAAACGCAAAAAGTCTCCCGATGGATAATAACGAGTCCAAGGGTAAACGCCATCCAAGTATTTCCGCACTTTTTAGTCTTTGGTTGAAGCCTACGTATAAAAACAGGCGCAGATTTGCATCAATATTTTAATATGTATAACAACACTGTTGCTCGTGTGGTTTGAACGCCACCGCAACAATGTTTCAGAAAAGCAATAGGGCTGTCAAAAAATATTTCAATTAATTATTTAAAAATTTAGAAACAATAATGTTCAAACACTTCATAAATAATCATATCATTCAATGGAAAATCATATTAAAATATATTTATGTTTCCTAAAACCTAGGTTCAGATTCAGACATATATAAATATATACAGACAGATATTATTAAAAATATATATACAGACAGATAATATAAATATACTTATACACATACTTAATGATTCCTATTATTACGTTGATAACTTTCAGAAAATGGTGGTTGAAACCTGAAATTTAAGTGTTGGAATATTATGGAACATTCAAAACCAAATAAATACCTGCCATTATTTAGATAGAATTCAATAAAAATTTTATATGTCTTAAAAATTTAGTTCTAGTATTTTCTTTTAAATTGGCACCCCTAAAGTGGATAACAGAATTTTACGGGCGATCGAGTCTAACAGGCAAAATCGAGCCGTATACATATACACCATATGTTATGGTATTGTCTATGGAACTGTCTTTGTTAACACTTTGTAATGGTCACGCTACAATATTGGTATGAATTTTAAATGTACTTTTTAAACCCACTGATTGCTGGTCTACTCATAATTGGGAGCTGCGTGATCTGCGTGATGATTATTTCTTAATTAATGTTTGTTTTCTTGATTACTTTTTAAATAATAGACTGGCCATTAAGCGTTAATTTTCTTTTGTTTTGATCAGTACTTATTTGTTAGTGTTTTTGCAGGCTGGTCAGCCGGTTTGCCTTTAATAGTCTTATTTGCTACATTTTTTTTTTGTAAAGCTATATTTCGATATTAAAATTTGGAAAACTTATTTTACATTTAATTTTTTAAAATATTTTCTTTGTGTTAAGGTCGGCAGACAGGATGACGATCCATTTGATGGTAGGTGGCTACTGTGGCCTATAACACAAGCAAAGGCACAGGTGTTGCAAGTGCACTTCCGACCATAGTAGGATTAATGATAAGAGATTGGGAAGAGATAGGGATTTTCATAGATTTGTATAAAACCATATAATAAGTATACTAATAGCAGAGCAGTTGTTTCACGGTGGTCTTCTGTAAAGCTTAAGTCACTCTCGTCAGACGTCGTCATTTTACGTAACACATACAACACTATATTTAAAACAAGCGTACGCAATATTAAATAATATCAAGTCGATATAACTGCAGCGGTGAAGTTAATTTGACGGAACGGTGTTCGTAAAGAAACAAAATTCTTTTCCAAATATAATACACCGTTTCTGATATGCGAACTTCATATTATAGCGGCGAAAAGAGGAATGTAAAAAGTTGGCCGGTCCAAGGCACTCTCATTAAGCTAACACACACTGCACGCCGACTACATGCCGCGTACCGCGCTCTCCTTCGCGAAATTACAACTTGAACACTGATTCCTATCAAACGAATAACTTGACGAAATTAAATCTGCCCAACGACCAAAACAGCCACCATTCTTCAATACACTTCACAATTTAGCACTAAAGACTTAACTTAGTAACAACGCCAGCCTGCGTTGGTCGGCTGGCAACCAAAATTATATGGTAATGGACCACCTCCCTCACTTGCTCTCGTAATAAGGCAGGATTGATCTTTGGTCGGCCACATTGGTTAGTTCGGTGATCCAATTAATAATAATAATGCGGCAAGTTAAAACAACGTTACGACGTGCGATTTCCAAGCCGAAATTGGCCCAAATTCCATCGCCATCGGCCCACCGAGGTCAATGCACGTTGGAACTGGTTCAAAATTATTTTCGCGAAAAAAGCCCTTCATCGTGGGACGGTAAGGGTGAGGTCGCACCGGATCTTTATTTCTTTCACAAAGCGGACAACATTGAAACTATTGTAAAATGGGGCTGATATGGAACTTATAGTTAGCGAACATATAGAAAGTGAAAGGTATAGATGCAGTTTGAATGAACGCGTACCCTTCATTTGCATGAGAAACGAGCGATAGGGTCAATAACCAACATTTCTTTAAAAAGGTAAGTTAAAAAACAGCTTTATGTTAATCTACCAACAGGACTAAGGATTCAACTATCTACAATTCTGAAGATCTGTACCGTGAATGTTTTGCCAGTGGATGATCATGAATAGACCCAGATAATGGCTGCCTGATCACAAAATCGCTATCTGCTTCTGTCTTATCCGTTTAGTTTCCCTAAGTTTCAGAACTGATTTCGATGCAGTTTTCACTATAATTTTTAAAAATGACTTTTGAAAATTATAGGAAAGAAATTAGAGTGTATGAATGATTCTATATGCACTATAGAGAAACTGCGATAAATCACTGTTGATAAATATTCGTAATACGAATTCTGGAGATTAAACAAGTAGTGATATAAGTAACTAATCCATCGCAAAAAAAAAAAAACAAAAGAAATTATCTCATTTAGGCACGATTATTAAAAATGTAGCATAAAAACTATGAAATTAAACACAACAAAAAATGGGTTGGTCTTAGATTGTCTAGAACAGAATCTGACTACATTTAATTTTTGCCTAGAGCTTATATTAAATTGACTGCTACATAATGAGTCGAGCACTCAAATCTACTATGGCACAAATTGACTAGCACCTACCGAAAATATCTAGAACACATTTCGCCTACTGTTGTATTTTGTTTTTGAATGTACAGGTGAGGTGAAAAATAAAAATACAGAACTACTTACGTAATCTTCTGTATAACTTATTTTGAATTTATGAAATTATTTAAATATTTGTATTCAAGTACAAGGTAAAATAACATAACATTGTACCATTTCCAACATACGTCCTCCAAGGAATCAAAGACAGATTTTCTGATTTTCCGTCATCATTTTCTGATTTGATAATGACGTTGATTATTAACAGCGAAAATTACTAATTCATACCAAATTCAAACTCTACTCAGAACGGCTTCATACTAGGTGGTCTGACAACATATTAAAGGTCGCCATAAAATGGGAGAGGCTTTAAGTTCATATAGGTCTATGTGCAGCAGCAGAGGCGTATGTCAGCTAATTGTGATGGCGATAATGATATGTATTGCGAGCAGGAATTTTGAAAATGATAATTGTAACACAAATTAAAAGGCAATTAAAATAATTGTCATGTTAAATGATTGAGTTGGGTAATTTGGTGAAGATGAACTGAGCAGTATTTTTTTTTATTCTAACATATATATAATATGTACCTATACTAGAAAGAAATTAACAGGTTTTTGATAAGGGTCGGCCAGGCGGACCGACAGTCTACTTGTGGCAGGTAGTTTGCTGCCTATAAACACATTACACACTTAGTAAAGATGCAAGTGTGTCAGACTCTAGGATAGAAGGTGGAAGAAATGATCAAATGCTAAGGGGAATGAGCTCTAGCATCCTAACTAAAGATTAGACCGTAACTAAAGGTCATAGGTACTTTTGTTATTTAATGGTAGCGGTTTCCTGTAAAGGTCAGTTACTGTTACATATACTAAATATTGATACCATACACGAAATTGGGATGTCATGACACGAAACATTTTATGTACACTAAACATTTCATACACTTGTACTTACGTCGAAAAATGTCTAACATAATTTATAGTCATTATGGTTTCGGAACCGTTAAATAAAGAACAGGCAAATAAAAAGCAAGCAAGAAGAAACTGTATCATTTTATTGCATTACAAGGCGTAATAAACCTTCCAACGTTTCAAAATCAACTTTTACGAACTGACCAAAGCTTTGCCTTCTCAAAATTGCAATAAAAGGAGCAAATGTGTCTCAATTTTGGATAAAAATTGGTATTAAAATTTCACCTGTCCCTCTCTTGTCAAGGCACGAGTTAATAATGACGCGAAATGCTGCTCCAGTAGAAGTTTCCTTCGGACCGGTTCTCACAAATTTTGCATCAACAATGCGTTCTGTATTAAACACGTTATTAAGTACAGAGATGATGTACAGAGCACTGATTTAACAGTTTTTGCCTTCATCATCGTTACCATATTTTCTACTTGGCGTTTGTTATATTTCTAATATCATGTCTTGATTATCTTTTATGTATTCGAGTCACTTCTGGTAAATCTTCAAGTGTTATATATATATAGGTACTGTACCATTGAACAGCCTTTCCCATAATTTTTCCCATAATAGTCCCATAACGGACTGTTGACCCGTTGCTTATTAGGTCATCTGTTTATCTTGTATCCATTAGGTAGAATTTTATTTGATAAGAATAATCATGTGGCGAGGTTTATTATTTAGGTAAACATTGGATTTTTAAATAGTTTTATATTTATATGAAAATATATAAACGAAGCTGTTCTGTTTTTGATTACGTTCGTGGACAAGTGTTGTCAGAGGCCATATTAAATTTGCATCTTTATCACTCTTGTCTTAAATATGATTCCTACCCTCTATAACAACTTTATTTTCAAAAACTTGCATTTGTTTCCTATCATCATTAGATTTGAATAAAGAATAGAAAGAACATCGTAGTCGTTCGAAAAACTAAATAAAGTGTAGTTTATGTAGTCTATGTTATACACTACTCTACGTGCCCTCGGGACTATCTCATTAGATCTGGAGCGGTGGTCGCCGCATTTTTTGTTCTGTTTTCATGAAATTTCTCCTTGTACGGGTTTCGGCAGATACTTACCAACGGGAGGTCGTTTGAACAACCATTCACTGATGTAAAGTTATTATGGAAGCGACTAACAATCATGAAATAGTTATATGCTCCTGAAAACAAAGCATAAATTTACAATATGCCTTGGTTTCATTCTCATTCATTCAACGAATGCTGAACTGATGCTGAACTTGCAGATGATGCTAAATGCTAAAAATAAAACGAAACAATTTTAAATCATGCTTTAGGATTAGAACTCTTACTGAAAAGGTAACATGTATGTAAAGGTTATCTTCGAAGCGAATGAGACTTTGGGTCATATTTTATTCAAAGATATAATATGAAAAAATGTTTGTCAATATGAAAACCGTCAGTCAAAATGCTTTTTCTGTTACCACGATTTTTATATCTTATGAAAAAGTAGCGACTCGCCCCGGCTTCGCACGGACACTTTTTTTTTCTGCAAATTATATAAACAAACCTTCTTTGTTTATCGCAATTTCCATTAATGAAAACAAATCAAATCCATTGGATGGTTTAGAAAAAATTAGCGAAGAAAGAGACAGTGGCGTAGAGCGAATTTATTTTATATGTAGATATGTTGATTTTACGAATTTTCTGTCTTTTTAAGAAACATTATATACAATTATTTATTTTGTACTTGCTTTAATTATTTGTAAAAATCATTCGATTTCAAAATCGTCAGTGTCAAGTCACATCCAGAGATTGAAGTACGTATTAAATCCGACACTACCATACGCTACCATTACCCGCTTCACCAGTTTCGTTCGGCGTAATTGCATAGCATTTTCGACTTGAATTTTAATGTAAATATATACAGTTAATGCTCTTAAATAACGAGCCCATATGTAATTGTTCGGTCTTATAATGTGTTTGGTACTTTAAATTAATAACCGACTAATTTATTTGTTAGTTTCAATTACGTCATTAACTAACAATTAGTGACTCGAGATAATAGAAACTTTGTTTTTATATTACGATAAATTAGGTGAAAAATTGTTGAAAAATTTTACCTTTAAATTATATGTTATTTATATGTTCAATTTATAAATAACCTTTAATAAAACATTAAAAAAAAAAATTTAAAGCAATATTTTAAGCGTCTGTATATAAAATACTAGCTGCTGCACGCGGCTTCGCCCGCGTAACTTTATAAAATATAGCCTATGTTACTCGCTGATAATATAGCTTCCCAACAGTGAAAGAATTTTTCAAATCGGTCCTCTAGTTTCAGAGCCTATTCAACAAACAAACAAACAAATCTTTTCTCTTTATAATATTAGTATAGACGTAAAGGTGAAACAGTTCAATACCCTTTCACCCCTATTTGCCAACCGAACTCATTTTTTTTTTAGAAAATGATTTTATAAACCAAAAATAAACAATAAAAAATCTGTTTTAGAAAAATACATATTTTTTGTCTATTTTATTTATAATATTTTCAAAAGAAATAATTTCCATTTATTTTATTAGTCATTTTATATCGTAGTACATAATATAATGTTGATATTATGTGAGTCTTATACAAACATAATAATATATACCACATTTAAATGTATACAGGCTTTATTTAATACTATTCTTACTGTCGCTATGCGGGAATATTAAGATACTAGCTGCTGCTCGCGACTTCGTCCGCGTTGAACGATGAAAGGTACTCTATGTCCTTTCTGGTGTCGCAGACAACGTGTATTCAAAATTTCATGGTGATCGGTTCAGTAGTTTTTGCGTGAGACTTACAAACATCCATACATACTTTCGCATTTATAATAATAGTACGGATTTTTGACTCATACCTAAATTACATATAGGATAGCATTTCTAAATCCAATGTGTAGAGTGCCTAAGTGCCTAACTAAATGCCTAATATCAATTTTGTGTTGATACTGCACAACCAATACTGAACGAAGCTTTCGTTTCGCATGTACCCACTGTTTCTGGTGTTACGAAAGTATGACAAAAAGAAAGTTAGAAGTCCAAAATTGTTCGAAACTTTTTTTTTAATGGTTGAATCGTTTTATGTCCAGAAGCCCCGGAAACCGATCGTTCTGCATTCATTAAAGTCGGCTCTTTAAAAGAAAGCAACCGGACAACTACGAGTATAAGACGCCAATATTATAAACTCATGCACTTTATTCCGTTGAGTGTACGCATTTTGCTCACACGCGTCGATTAAGCAATTTCAATAATTTCAATGTTCTTACTTAAAATGGTAGTGTTAAGGCGGTTAGTTACAAAGGTAAATGCTCTTAAACACGCTATGGAATACGTCAGAACTACACAAGATTTATAATCTACTAGCGATCCGCTCCTGGCTTCACACGGGTACAATTTTTTAATATAAACTTATATAAAAACCTTCCTAGTTTAACGCTCTTTTCATTAGTGAAAATCCGTTGAAAATCCGTTCAGTAGTTTTTGAGATAATCGCAAACATACGTACGTATAGACATACAGACTTTGCTTTATTATATGTAAAGATTACAATATACAATATGCATGCATCCTATATGTTTGCAAAAACTATAACTGGATGTAAACTTGAATGTTGTTTTTGTTGATCTTTAATTTAAATTTTCTGTCTATCTTCTAAACTCTAATCTAAAATATAATCCCGTTTGGAAACTTTTGTTTTATGTTAAGGTCAGACAGACAGGCTGACGGTCCACTTGATGGTAGGTGGCTACCGTCGCCTATAACACAAGCGACGACAGGTGCTGCAAGTGCAAATGACCATGAAAGGATTAAGATCTTTCTTCGATAAGTTTTTCTATATGGACAACATCATCAAGAGGACTGTGGCAGCCAAAATCTCTGCATGTCTCTAACCTTTAACATAATTATAATAAGAAAATCTGTCTAGCTCGCCTATAGTAAAACTAATCTAAGAGAAAAGGACTCTTGACAATGACGCATCTATTGTTTTGTTCATAAGCTATTCCAAGGCACGCTGAATGGCAAAATTTGCCAAGTAACTGTCTATTGAAATTGCCTCGTGAGAACATTTTTTGTTTAGTCAAAATGCTAGTGTGTGTAACGTGTCTTAAATCGAAACAAGCATTAACGGCAAGAAGTAAGTACTTGGGCAAGTTACTGGGCATTAGTAATACTTTTAATAAACTAAATATCTAGTACAAGAGTAACATAGATTGAGTAACATAGCTATCCAGATGTTTAATTAAGGCTAAGTATTTCAAAGATTAATAGTTATAGCACGATTGAAATCTTTGTGTATCTAGGATATTTTTTCAGAGAACGTTTATAATTGTTTGATTGAATATATTATTTTTTTTAAGAAAAAGAAAAGGATTTTTTATTTATTTCAAAGTTGATAAATTTTCAGTAAGTTTACTTTGATCGCTACACTGAGCCGTGTTTGTATCATTATAAACTAATGTTATGAATTGGAAATTTTTAAACAGCACTTGGAGGAAAAGTCCTCCAAATACAGGAGATGGCAAATTTTACTCATAGTAAAGATTTGTTAATTTTAAGAAGTAAAACGCTATTCAAAGATTTTTTAAAATGCGCTTGCCAAACCTGAGAATCGTACCGGCTAAAATCCAAAAAAAAAATTAAATCGATGGGGTCAAATAATAACTATGAAATATCTCTAAGGAATATAGTAGTTTAAATGAAAGGAAAATCATTAAAGATAATTATTGTCAAAACTTACCTAAGTAATCCGATTGACCCTTTGAGTAAATTGATCTTGGTAAATTGAATTTATGCGTTTAGATTCATGATATCTACAATGTTATATTTATAAAAATAAAAAAACAGCTAATAAAATCAAAGTTTAATTAAAAGTTTTAATTACAAAATTTCGAATCGTATGAATCGAGTAAAGTGGATTCAGTGGACTTAATTCCCAAAGATAAGAAAGATTGTATCTGGGCATATTTTAAGAATTAATTTTAATTAATACAAAATTCTATAGTTCCTCGCGGCGAATTAAACAAACCTGTAACGCCTTGAGACAATCATGTCTGTAGATAATTGTACATACATTTAAACTGTTGAATTTTCTCCCATTAAAACATGACATTCAGTCCGACACAACTGTCAGTGCGGTTATAAAATTTAACTTATATATTTTTTTTTATTGCACAACATTAAATTTGGCGAAATTAATTGGGTCTTGCCCCACACACGCCTTTAAAATTTTATGGTATATAAAATTCTTTTAAAATATTAAGTAGTATTTGTATTTAACTGTTGCAATAACAGCACAAGTGCTGAAGGTTTTCACTTATGAAAAGAGGGATAAACGAGGAAAATTTGCACATATTATATAAAACGTGTAACCAATTAAAGATAATGTTTCAATAGACTATTAGTGTTTATTTAGTATTTTTCAAATAATATGTCAGTTGATTGTGATGTATTTGGGGGTCAGACAGGCTGACAGTCTACTTAATAGTCAATGACGGCAAAGCCTGGACACTGACAGGATTTTTAATAATTCCATTTTAAATCCAATAGAACACAAAACTATATATAAAACTCAAAAAATGGGATTAAGAATTGGTGTTGTTCTGAAATGCACTTTAATTAAGCACTTAGCATTAATATAACCAAACATTGCAATATTATCGTAACAATAAATACAGGGAATAGTAATTTAATCTCAGACGATTCCACCTTAATTCCAGAGTTGTCAAAATTATTGGTCGTCAGTGCATATCGCGAAACAAAATCAAATGTACGCGTTCGTAAAATTTTATTGTCCATAATTGTCAACAATTTCGACAAGTGTTTGTTGCTAAGGGCAATTTTAAACCACACGTCTCCGAATGAAAGTCAGCGGACTACATTTACCTACATACTCGCACAGGTCTGGGAATTACAATTTATTGATGCATCGAATGGACTTTGTTGTGACACAAATAGACAATCAATTGTTCTGACAAAGGTTAAGGTTTGATGTTGTTCTTATCATTTCATTACAATACTTATAATAAAATTGTAAGCGAACCGTGTCTGTGCTGTACATTAAATAAAATAAAATTGGACGCACGATTGGAGTTTACTCCTTAATACACATAATTTTGAATTTAAATTTTTAATTTGAATTGTGAATTTGAAATTTAAATTTTATATTTTGACTGAATTTTGAATTTGAAATTGAGAATTTGAAATTTGAAATTGAGAATTTGAAATTTGAATTTGAATTTTGAATTTGAATTTTGAATTTTGAATTTGAATTTCAATTTTGAATTTTGAATTTTGAATTTTGAATTTTGCATTTTGATTTTGAATTATGAATTTGAATTTGAATTTTTTCAAAGTGAAAGGTGCAAGGTATACGTTGCGCAGAACATGACACTTTTTATTTTTAACGCTTGTATTAATTTTACTCCTCATAAAATTTCCATACAGGGCCTTATATTAAAAAAAATCGATTCTTAGTGTAAACTCTAAAAAAAAATTTGTACAATAAAAAATAGTTTATTTTTAAATTTTAAATATTACATTTGGAAAGGACATTTAAGAACATACGTATGTAACATGTAAACACAAACGTCCCTCGCCACAAACCGGCTCCAACTCAGCATAATGCAGGTTGCAAATAGTTAAAATGCACGTTAATCTTAGAAACTGCTTAACCAATTTGAATGCGGTTTTCATTGAAGTATTATAGCAACCTTCCCGTAACCTTTAGTGTTTGTTTCATTGCAATCAGTTCGCAAACATAAAAGTTAGATGAATTGAAACAATACGTGCTATTCTAGAAACGCGCTCCGGTTGATTTAACTGAAACATTTTTTAACTGTACTTAGTAAAACCACGATTTATTCGATGTTATTCCGAATACCACGCGTACGAAGTCGCGTGCACTGTTGGTTACAAATAAATTTAATGCTTGCATGGTTTTATTTAGTCATTAATTAATTAATTATTATTCTTCTCAGAAAACAACTGTAAAATGTATGGAATAAAAAATTCATATGCTATAATGTATATTATATGCAATTTATTTTAATAAGTGTTACATGTATTGTAATAATATTATAAAATAAAGTCGCTGTCCGGCTCTGTCTGTTTCTCCGCTAAATTTTAAACTTCTCAATGGATTTTGATAAGGTTTTCACTAATGAAAAGAGTGATAAAGTAGGAAGTAGGGTTTGTGTTTATAATTTCCAGGAAAAATAGTTATTTGTTCAACTAGAGAGCAAAATTGTTTTTTTTTTGCTGCGAGTGCCGACTTTAAATCACGAACTGGAGAAGTAGTCTATATAGACTACTGAGCGAAGTGAGTGATTTAAAGGCACGAGAGACATAAAAAAATTTGCTCTCGTGTTAATCATACGACTTTTCACCTCAACAGCGAGAAAAGCGTTATAGATCATCTTTAGGTAAGAAAATCAATTAAGAAGCTAACATTCACATAGCCAGTCACATAAATTAGACCTAATTTAACAAAAATATGTAAAGTTGAAAGTAAAATTATTGAAATTTGTAAGATTTAGGGCCTCTTTCACCATGTGTCAAGTACGCTAACCGCCATTTAAAGTCACCGGTAATTGAGAATGAAGGAGATAATATACCTTTGTTTGTACGATAAAAGTCCCAAACATTAAAAAGAAAATATTTAAAAGTACAGTTAAATATATCGAAGAATGCAAGTAAACCTAGTGCATAATATAATAAAACTTAAAATTATTTCTAAAAGTAACTAATCAACACTTTACTTATAGTTGGCGAAAGAGGCCCTAAAGGTAAGGCCCTAAGGTACTTGCGTGTTAGGTAAGGAACCTGTCTCTATGTTTGTACGAATGAAATAATTCGTACGAATTAAGATATTTTTAACGGGAATTTTTATGGAAGAAAGCTAAGTTCGGCATTTGAAACTTGTTCTCTTAATTCTTCTGGAGTTAGACCATCACCACTGGACGTACTCATTTTTTTTTTATATTTACCAAAACAGTAAAAAATCACCAAGACCTAATGCTGAACCAGTTTCTGAACGGCTGTGAAACTATCTTCACAGCTGGGCCAACTCTAGTCGGCTATGGTCGGCCGAATCTAGTCGGCTATGGCCGGCCGACTCTAGTGGGCTATGGCCGGCCGACTCTAGTGGGCTATGGCCGGCCGACTCTAGTGGGCTATGGCCGGCCGACTCTAGTGGGCTATGGCCGGCCGACTCTAGTGGGCTATGGCCGGCCGACTCTAGTGGGCTATGGCCGGCCGACTCTAGTAGGCTATGGCCGGCCGACTCTAGTAGGCTATGGCCGGCCGACTCTAGTAGGCTATGGCTGGACTCACTAATAAAATCAAAATTTTATTCCTGTGAGTTAAATCGCGTGTTTGAATTTCGAATCACGCTCGCATCAAGAATAGATTTTTCTGCCAGTTTTTAGGCACCAACCCTTTTCGTGCTGGAGAGATGAAATATACATTTTTCATTTACAGAATTTTGATTTATTCTTGCGAAAGTGTCCTCCGTGTAATCACAGTATATACTTTTTCAAAAACTAAAACAGTTAGTTAATTGAAAAAAATTAAAAGAAAAAAGTTTCAATACATGAAAAACGCATGCACCTGTAAAAGTACCGTTCGCTTAGAGATTTATATACCATAGAATCTTATTGAGCGGCTTAATATGATTTTTTCTCAAATGTCAATGTTCATATAACAAGTTTGCAGTTTGACATATTAGCAGCGAGCAGCGCCGCGGGCGAAACGTGAGCGCGCTGTGCGATCAAAACGGATTGAAACAATGTGCGCTCGGTAAAACGTATATCATCAACAAACTTAAGGCACTTTCGATTTTACCGACAGCAAATGTAAATTTGTTTTGCCCATAAGCGTCCAATTAAATATGAACCCTTCACAGATAGGTCGCGAAAGAAACTCCGGGTTGACTCATTCTGGTCGAGATGTGAGGTGATAATTTTTGAGCCGATCCCCCAAATCGGACGTTCGTTCTAATCATGTTGGTTTTGTTTTATGAGCGGTCATGAACTGTTAACATGATTGTTTTTGCCATCCCTTTCTTGTCTTGATTTTGTCTCTTTCTATCGTCTCCGGCATTAGGAGGGCGTGAGTGACCGTGTTGGTATTTGGCAAAGATATCGTAAAATTATCGTCTGAGGAACTTAATTAAATATAATAATACTTTTTTTCTTATTGTATAAACTGATATAATCTTAGTGCCAATTAATGGTAGGGGGTCAAACTGCGTTTTGTAGTCATTTCGGCAGCCCGTCTCGTGGTGGCAGTAACCACCCCCTAACATAGGACCACCGTGAAATAATAGCTTAAATGCTGTTGTGTGTAGCTTGCATATTATAATAAAATGTGACAATTGTGATTTTTTTATCTATCTATATATATACGAGTATAAGGCGATGTATGTATGTTCCCTATGGACTCCGAAACCGCTGAACCGATTTTGATGAAATTTTCAGACAACCTTCAGATTAGTCCAGCGGATAATCCTGTGAAGTTTGGTAGCGATCGGACGCGGATGAAGTCGCGGGCACCTACTAGTAGTTATTATTAAAATTAAATACTTATTTCAGCCTTATGAGCAACAACCTCGGTGTTGCTCATATAACATATTATACCGTGTTGGTCGTTTTGTTGTGGGGGTATACAGGCATTATGTATTCCACAAGCTGCGTCATTCAAACACATTTCCATTCATATTAATAAAGCGTTCGAAAAATCACAAGTCTATTGCGTTCAAGGGCAACCGATGAACTCGTTCGGAAGACATCTAACGAAACGGAAATGCTGTTTTTGCGTCGACGGCCTCTTTGTCTATGAACGAAATTCGGACACAGTGTCCGATTCGAGAAACCTACCAATCTCCTACAGCATACAAATTAATAATTTCGCTATAGTGTTTCTCACGACTACTTCCATGACGATAACTTTGTTATCGCGAAAAAGACTAAGTGCTATATTCATCATCAAACCACCAAGCGTCAATATTTATTATTTGAGTCATAACTCTAGAACCTGCTCGCGGTGAAAGGTATCCTTTTTTTATGTTGGGAAATCCTCTTGGCTTGGATTTATTGATATGGGACCATCTCTAAAGTATAACCTAACAAACAAAAAAATAATCATCAAAATCAATTCATAATTGGTGGAGTAATCGCGTAACAAACATACAGTCGAATTGAGAACCTCCTTCTCGATTGAAAAATGTTTTTCATTGTTGACATATTTGGCAATTGAACCAAGAACAATGAGTGACGCCGTAAATAGAGCAACCGAACATTTTTTTTTAATTCGCGAATATTTTTACATTACTTATATTTTTAGATAGGTATTCCTGTTTTAAGAAAAAAAAAATTATTAAGCCCTTTTTGTTGTCAAAACATTTTTAATGGCGTTGTCAGTCATTTCAACAACACTGTCACTGTGTGGTGTGCCAAGGGCCAAAGACCTATCAATAAGAATAATGGTTAAACTCACAAACCTATGTTAAAATAGTCATTCACATGACGTCAGGTTCTTAGAAACACGCAGATTTATGCCAATTTGGCAACATTCCGCCTCGCTTCCAAATTTTCAAAGACCTCCCTATTCACACAAACTGGAACTCCTTGACTTACTCGAATTTGTAACAAATTAGTCCTTATTACTGTAGCAATAAAGTCTTGATAGTTATAATGTATATTTATTTTTCATGTAGTTTCAAACACTTTTTAATGAAGGCTCATGTTACTGTGGCTTTGACCACCATAACTAAAGCTTTGAAAACTACTAACATGTGTACTAGTAGAGAGGTCACGGTTGTCTTTTTAATTTTTTTCATAGTTTGTTCACCTAATAACCTTATCGGTTTATGGTTCAGTAACCCTACGACATTATATTTAGTTACTATGTTAACAAGGTTATAAGATCTATTGAAAGCGAGTAGATCTATACTAATGTTGGCGATTACAATGCCGCAGGCAAAGTTAGACATTGATTCCGTTTGAATTTAATCAAAAAGTGAAGGGTTTTTTTATCAAAAAAGGAACGTGACAGTTTAATTATGGTACGAAATAGTAGAAAGAATTTCATGTGCCACTAAAATGGGAATCGCAAACAGCGTTACGACATACTTCTGTAAATTATCACTGAAAAATTAGTAGTTGACTCGGAGGTGACCTCTCTCTCAGGTGGAAGTGTAAACAGACAGTTCACGATTAGTTCAACTTTCGCATGGTAACCATGCAATAACCATCCACCATCTCAATAAGGTTTACTTTTAGAAAACGATTCAGAGAATTATTTTTTTCACAATCTGATGTCGTTTTAAATTTTCTTTTAAAGTTTAATGTGATTTATTGGCTTAATGTAATATTTTTAAGTAGGTCTTTCTATATAAATGTGAGCTGATTTAATTTTGAATTATTACTTTTGTTCTTGCCTACTGTAAGAAAAAAGAAAAACATTAAAAAAATTAAAAAAAAATAATTTTACAATCTTTTTAAGTGTTACAGTGTATATATATATTATATTTAATTATGTACATGACATAAGTAATTTATTACATTTTAAAATAATGCTATTGGTGTGTTTAAAAGGCGATGATTATTAAAAAAAAGGCCACATTTTTGAAAAATAAGCCTAAATGTATTCGCCGCTAAATAATGTATATTTCAAATTTGAACCAACAGCTACTCGTATTTTAGTTCATAGCAACACCATCATTCCATCGCCCTATTTCTGTACGTCGTGTTCAGAAATCATTTTAGAAACAGTCACAGCTCTCCGTGTGCCCAATTTTATTACACGTGTTTCTTTTATAATTTAGACTATTAAGTTTTGAGAATGTACAGAGAGAGAGTTTATAATGTCTGGAGTAACGTTATTGTCAAAATTAATGCTCATAATTATTTTTATAGTGAATTTTTCATCTCTATGGCGTTTATAATGGCAAGTTGTTCAATGATGACGCCGGTAAGCCCGGTCCGGTTTTTATAATAACTGGCAAAAATATTAGCGTCATAGAACAACTGGGACTTTAAAGAACTAATAAGATAACATCTAAATGGGCTTTATTTTTTAAAGTTGTTTTTAATAGCAAAGCATACTGCGTTTAGTTGTTATAAACTTGGCAGCCTGTCTGGCTTGCAGAAACCTACTGACATATAAAGTCACTTGTGCTGTTAATGTTGTGTTGTGTGTGAATAAGTGTTACCAACTTTTCCTTTCCTATCCTTCTTATCCTTTCCTAGGAGAGAATAAGAGTTACCAACTTATCCATTCCTCATCGGTTACCACCATATTACCACCTACCACCTTGCCAACCATCAGCAGCCTGTGTCTAAAATTATATACAAAATTGCTAGGAAAAGGACCACTTCAAAGAACAGAACTTCATTCAGCCAAAGGGTACTTTACCTATTTTATATCTTGGTATATCTTTTAAATCTATTCCTTTTATATCTATACATCTTTGCATAGTATAAATTGAAGTCGCTTTCCCCGTCGTCTGTCTATAAGTATTTATTTATTTATTTATATTTTTAACAATTTTAGAGCTAATAATATCAATACATGTGTAAAATTATAAAACTAAAAGAGGTTTAATCTTGTGTTATCATTTGAAATAATTATTAAAATGGATATTAAAAAGTATATCTAACTCCTCCGGCAGCATGCAACGAATTTTGAAACGGTTTGCACTAATGGAAAGTGCGATAAAAGGGAAGGTTTCAGTAAGTATATGATTTGCAGAAAAAAATTGCATATGTGCGAAGCCAGGGACTAGCCGCTAGTAAGTTTTAAGAGTGTACCTAAACAAATTGTTTTATGTTCGCAAAAAAATAAAATATACATTCGATAGTGGAGTCGAAAAGTGGAGACTGTCATAAATGTAGAATTAACGATATAGAAACACATAACATGTTTCGCTGACTCCGTGTGTTATAGATATCTATCGTGTTGGCTATTTTTATGCTACAATATTATGTGGCTTGTACCAGATTTTTTTTATGTTTCGTTGGCAAAAAGTCTTTGTGAAGCCACTGACTCCTACTAGAAGGGTTCAATGGACGAGCACCGACTAAAGATTTTGGCATTCGTTTGATGTTACGAGTGACATCCCTTTAATGTTTTCTAAACTGCGACTCGGACAAGGAAACTAGATAAAAACTGATGATAAATAAAATTAAAGACGTGTCATTAAAAGGCAGACAAACCTTCAACAGAACGCTATATTCGTTTTAGAGTAATTAGTGACAATTGTCATTTACAAATCCGTCTTTCTTGACGTGATAATTTGTTAATGGTTACAATTTGTTAATGGTTATAATTTGTTAATATTTACAATTTTAAAGTTGTTACAATTTATAGCATTAACAATATTTTATTTAAGACATCGCAACTATACTCGTAATGGTACTACCATTACGAGTATGTCGCAATTTGAAGTCGCTTTCCGCGTCTGTCTGTATGACCGCTAACTCCTCCTAAACCAAGCATCGGATTTTAACCATCAATTAGATAATTTTTCACAGAACACCTATTTAAGATTTTCCTCTGCGAAGCCGGGATCGGGTCGCTAGTAATATTATAAATGCGAAAGTTTGTAAGTTTGGTTTTTGAGTACCAAACTCAAAAACAGCTACCTACTTAAATTGATTTCTATAAAATTTGGCACAGTTTAATTTGTCCTGTAAAAATGAGCGGCGGTACTTAAAGTACTTAAGTCTGATTGTACAAGGGTTAAATTGCTTCAACGTCAAAATGTACATTGGTCAAAATGTATCGGTCAAAATGACAAAATGTACAATTGCTTTAATGAGTAACTCTTCTATGAAGAGCTAATAACAAATAATAATTTTCTAAAAGTAATTTTGAGTTGAGTTTCAGTCTTAAATATTCACTTAATGGTACTTTTTGGTTTAAATTGATATAATAATAATTCTTAGTATTTTAAATTTACATATATATATATATATATATATATATATATATATATATATAAAGAATTTTGTCATAGGAACAATCGAGCGGTGGGATGTATTGCCACATTCACTTTAAGGCGATTGTACATTTTGGCGTTACAGTATTCTGGCATATGATCATTAAGGCCGTGAAAACATTTTGACACAGGAATGTAGTGTATTTTGACGTTGAAGCAATTTAACCATTATACAATCAGTCTTTTACACGTTAAAGTACCGCCGCCGAAAACAGTTCGTTTTTTGAAAATCTTGTGGGATTTTCAAAAAACGAACTGTTTTCATTAAAATAAAGAGCGATAAATGAGGAATAGAAGGTTTGTGTACATAAATTGTAGAAAAAAAAAAGCATCCGTACGATGCCTGGGGTGGGTCGTTATTTAAAGAATAAAGTAAGTCTTGGGAATAACGAAACGGTTAAATTCTTTTTATAGATGTGGCAAAGTGAAGTTATGTTTACACAAACAGCACAAGTCGTTACTCGTTATGAAAAGTCGATCGTAAGTTTGCAGACCGCCGACCATTCAACGTTTTATTTTTATTTGCGAACAATATTTAAGGAACGAAATATCATCCTCCGCAAGTAGTGATAGCATACGACTACAGGAAACAATTATATAAATACATACTAGAAATCCAATTTATTTTCTGCAAATTATATACATATACAAACCTAATTCGCTCTTTCCGCTAATGAAAACCGTATCAAAACCGGTCACCTGCTTTCGGACCTTCCTTCCTCTTTGATCGCTCTTTTCATTAGTGAAAACCGCATAGAAATACGTTGGCTAGTTTAGAAGAAGCATAGAAACATACAGAGACGAATAGCGATTTAATTTTACAAAATGTGCATACATTTATCAATAGAAGTATACATTGATTTAGCTGTTTACAGATTGTGATCTTGTGGAGACCTTGCCCACCCAGTCACGTGAAAATAGAACAGGTTCCTAATAATACGAATGCAACAAAGACAATGTTAAATAATTTTTGATTGATGTACATGCCAACCGTACTAAGGAGTGTCTGTGGGAAAGATGCGCAGGCGTTGCTAATTCAGTACAAACATGCAGATGCGCGCAATTGTTTTGTTTTTAAATATGTTTGCTTTTTTGTGCCCGTTCGCGTTATGTAACTCTCGCATTCATTATTCACTGTTCAACGGTTTTTCCGGGGGATAACTTTCAAAAAATTTGTATTATAATTTTTTTTTTATATTAAAGATGGATTTAAATTAAATTATGAAAGTATTATAAATTAAGAATTAATTAAGTATTTAAGACCATTAGTAGTTAAGTTAAATTAAACATGTTAAGTACACTGTTTAGGGTTGCAATTTAGATAATTATCCATACACATGTAATTTATAGTTTTCAAGTATTTAATTGCAATCTGTTTGTGTACTATATCAAATATAAATATAAAGATGGATTTGCTTTTTATTTTTATGATCCTTCGTGAATGGAATTTTTTTGTCTGGATGAAATGTACCCTATGTTTTTGAGTAGTTAAGGCGTGAAAAAGTGACAACTTTGATTGTCTAGTCTAAAGAAAGTTTTGATTATATACTGATTTAATCAAAGAGTGTGGATTCTAATAAGTGCCTAAGTATGATAAAGTATACCTAATAAGACTTTTTAATTTACGCTTTTATTTTTTACAAAATAAAATAATCCTGTGTGAACTAGTTTCAGTTAGTTTTTTTTAAGTATTTATTATTAATATTATTAAGCCTTTATTTATTTGTTTTGTTATATAAGCTATACAAATATATAAAATAATAAAAATATACATTTAAAACATTGTTGTTGTTGTTCCTCTTTTCTTTCCTTTTTTTTCTTTCTTTAATTTTTAAGTATTATGAAACTTTAAAACATTCCTTATCAGCCTGCTATTAACTAATCATTATAAAATTTATTATAAAATATAAATTAAAATTTTGTCAGTTTTAACACCAAGATAAGTTTAAGGGCACTCGCACACTTATCAGCTTTTGATATTCTGAATATTACATTTAATTTTGTATTTATACGAAATAGAATTTAAGGACTCATTTAAGTACAAAAGGAAAGTATTTCTGTACAAAATCAAATGCATAACATTATTGGCCAAGTATTATTGTGGTTAACTATAATGTTAAAGTTTAAAATTATTCTAAAATGAAAAGGACGAAATTTTCATTGTATTGAACTTTTGAAAATCTATTAATTTTATTTATTTCTACGAGGCAGGTTTCATACAAAATTTTTATCTATAAGCGAAAAATACAGATGGCATTTGCAGGGGATAACAATGTGCACCAATAAATTTCAAAATAATAAGCCAAAATAAGGTTAACAACATCAGTCAAGCAGTACATCGCTTGACTAATGTTGTAAAAAAATTGATAGCCAACAAAATTACACAAAGCTTATTACAAAATTTATGTAAAATTTGTAACAAGTATAATATAAGTATTCGAAAGTATACATTTTACTCGTAATGAGTACATATATTAACTTCATGATAGACTTTATACAGCGTCATAAATTAACGAGGATTGGAATTAGTTAGTTTGACATAAATCCGTACTAATATTATAAATGCGAAAGTATGTTTGGATGTATGGATGTTTGTGACTCTTTCACGCAAAAACTACTGAACCGATCACCATGAAATTTTGCATACACGTTGTCTATGACACCAGAAAGAACACAGGGTACCTTTCATCGTTCAACGCGGACGAAGTCGCGGTCACCAGCTAGTTATCCATAAACTGACCTAGTTTCTTGTATAAAGTAGGTATAGTGTGTAGCGGCCTTTATGTGCGTTTGTTAGATAAATAGTCAACGTTTTCTTTATAGTTTTTGATAAGACAGCTGTAATGCTCATGTGATAAGACTGATTTACTGAAACCTTGGCATCAACTATCTGCCTTCCGCATCGATGGGCTCTTCGTCCGACTGATGTAACAATGTAGTTATGTAAATATATTCTGTTGCTGAGTACTTAAAATATTGAGTCTACAAGTAATCAGTCAGTCTTTGGAATATTTGTACCTTATATTACTAGCGATACACTCCGAGCAATATTTTTTTGCAAATTTTATAGACAAACCCTCCTCGTTAATAGTCTCCTCGTACGTAGATATAGATAGTTATGTATTCCATGTTACAAATTGTCTTTTTTAAATTTTTCTAGAACAATCTTCGATGAAGTTAAAATAAAATAAGCTTTTATTATTATATTATAATTATTTTATAATATGTATGGAGTGTAGCCTCCACGCATTAGGTAGGTACACCTATCTTAAAGCATATAGATATAGAAGATATAAATGTAGACAATATTGCGATGAAGGCCATGTTTGTCAACAATAGTTTTGTTAAAACAAACCAAACTAGCTTTGAGTCAGGTAAAATTTACTAACAAAATCAAAATTTGAGTCTCTTAGGGGAATTATTGATATAAGTTCTAGAATATATGTATAATATCGAAATTTTAAAAGAAATTATCGATTCCAACCCGTAGAAAGGGTGAGAAAAAAATAATAATATAAGGGTTGATCCTTTCTTTTAGCTCATTGTGATTTTACACGTCTAACTTACCTAATTCTGTTATTTTAATTTTATCAAAAAAGTTATTTTAAATTCTCTACAATATTTGTCTGAAACTTTTTTTTGTAACTCTTACCATTTTAGTATATTGAAGGACTTTTTTTCTCCACTCCTACAGGTTGGAATCCAAAAATTTCTTTACCAATGGATGTTATATATATTCTAGAATCTTATATCAAAAATGCCCCTAAGGGACTCCAATTCTGACTTCGCAGTAAATTTTCCTGGACTATTCTTAGGATATCGTTATTGATTTATTTTCATCACTTGCTTCAGTGACTAGAAACGATTTTATTGTGTCAGTAATTGTTCTTCTATAAATGTTTTTAAACATATTTTCTACTTGTCACTACGAAATTAATTATTTGAATTTCTGTCCTCTGCAGGTAAGAAATTGGTTATCGTCCTTAAATGTCTCAGTTCAATTTATCTGATTTACATTTATCACCTGAAAATAGAGATTAAATCAAATGATTAATCAGTACGAAGTGTTTAGAATTAAGAACCTGTGTTTTCTCACGTATTAAAATTATTTTAATTCCTATGAAGATAAAATATTTTAAAATATATTGAATAAAAATATGTTTTACGCAATTACAAATAAGACTGGTTTTTGCATATCAAATCACGATTTTTTTTGAATAGTGTTATCGTTGATACGAGTAACCTAGTTTATGTGAAAACGCATACCTAGGTATTGCATGTTTGTTGTGAAATGCTGAGTTTTAAAAATTACATAAAATTATTTTCGAAACCTAAATAAATGTAACAATGGAAATGACATTTTGCAGAATATTACAGCGAAATAAATAATAAGTGTTTCCTGTGTAAGCAAATAACAGGCCGGTCATGGCCTTTACTAAGGCCTAAGTTAAAATACTTTTCCTAAGTTAAAATACTATTTTTTGTATAATACTCTAACAGCCTCTTTCATCATGTGTCAAGTAGGCTAACCGCCATTTAAAATCACCGGTAACCAGAAATGAAGGAGATGATATATACCTTTGTTTTTACGGTAAAAGTCCTAAACATTAAAAAGAAAATATTAAAAAAAAATCGCCTATCGAATGATGCAGTAAACCGAGTGCATAATTTAATAAAACATAAAATTATTTCTAAAAGTAACTAATCAACACTTTACTTGTAGTTGGTGAAAGAGGCCCTTATTCTATTATTACAATGTATTAAATTTTATATATTATTAAATAATTATCATTGACCAGCTGTTATCAATTCAATATCTAGTTATCAATTCAATATCTAGTTATAAATACATTCAGATACAAGGGATTATAATATAAAGCGTAATTTTTATGTTATCTAAAGGAACGTTGGCGCCTACGTCGTTGTCACGATATTCATTCGTCGCCACTCCTTATCTAGATTTCCTAGATATCCCCCAATGTACACTCAACCTTTAAATAAGTCTAACATTTAGTTTAATGTTTAACTAAACCTTTAAATAAACCGATAAACAGACACTTCATATCGGTGTTTCTTAGAAATATTTTAAAATATGTACTTACATTAAACGTTACGGACACAATGTTTAAACTGAAAATGCGAAAACGTAAAGTCTGTATAGTTTTAAACTAATAATCAAATTGAAAAAAAAAAATAATACAGTAATGACTAAAGAACAATTTTTTTGAATAATAGAGAAACAGACTAACCAAACTCTTTTAATTTTTTGTTTAATAGGCCTATACTCGTATGATACTATTTTGGAAACTATCTCATTACTAGTAAGAACAATATCCGAGGTACTTTTCAAGATTAGTCTTACTAAAATTTTAAATTTTGAAGATCTATGCATATATCGATAATGCATAGTAGGTACCGACATATCGACACATCGATATGCACATAAAACGTGCATACAATATATAATTAAATGCATATTCATTTCGACAATTTTCATAAAAACAGTTTTCACGGTCAGGTCAACATTGGATATTTTTGGAGAAATCCTCGAGAGTTTCAAGAAATTAAGTGTGAATGGAGAAATTTCTTGTAATTTTCAATACGCGCGAAGCCAGTGGCTTTGTTTTTGCAGATTATATACATTATATCGCTCTTTATATTAGTGAAAACCGTATCAAAATCCTATGGGTGGTACAGAAGAAATTATCGGAGAAACAGACAGAAGTGGACAGCGACCAATATGTATAAGATTGTATATACCAATATATACATACGAGTATATTCAATATGTATAGAAATTTTTGAATAAGTATTATTTTGGTCGCCACACACCGGATGTTAGGTTATCAATGATATAATAGTAAGTACGTAATCCGTACTAATATTATAAATGCGAAAGTATGTTTGGATGTTTGTAACTCTTTCACGCAAAAACTAATGAACCGATCACCATGAAATTTTGTATACACGTTGTCTTGGACACCAGAAAGGACATAGGGTACCTTTCATCGTTCAACGCGGACTATGTCGCGGGCACCAGCTAGTAAAAGAAAATAAATAAATAAATATATATAACCTTTTTAAAATGTCTAAATAGTATCTTAGTGATAATTTTTTTTTAAATTGATTGGCTAAAACTAATGATATTCTTACAAATTATGAAACAAAGTCTCTGTCTGTCTGTATGTATGTTCAAAAACTATTGAACGGATTTTCATTCGGTTTTCACTAATGGAAAGTGCGTTAAACGAAGGTTTTTATTCATAATTTGCAGAAAATGCAGCCGTAAAAAGCCGGGAGCCGGTCGCTAGTACTAATATAAAACGTAATAAGTATGTATAAGTATCTACTAAATGATTAGCAGATATATTTGGCCTAAACGAATACATCGCAATTCATTCATAGAATCAATGGTATAAATAGCGTTGTTTACAATCATATGAACTCATGTTTTGTGGAAAACGATATGGATTTTAGTGTTATGCAGCTGATAACAACCTCCTTATCAGTGCAGTACTTGCATTTAAGATATCGAAGGTGTAGTACCTAACCTATATATACTTGGAAAAACTTGAACTTATAAATTGTATTAATCTAAAATTTGTTTAGTTTAATAGGGGCAGGTCTAAACTATTTTAATTGGTCAGAATGAATGGCGGCAGTCAATGTTAAAGTAAAGTGCGGTAAAAAAAAAACTATATTATAATTATAATTATTTATTTTAATCAGTACTTTTAAACATCGCGTTGTGCCAGTGATGACTTTTAGAGTCGAAACGTGTTCTCCTATTTGAGTCTTGTAAAAAAGCTCCACGTGTCTCGATGAACTATCAAGGGTGCTATGTTTGGGGTTACTCTGCGTTAAACGAAGGTTTTTATACATAATTTGCAGAAAATGCACCCGTACGAAGCCGGGAGAGGGTCGCTAGTACTAATAGAAAACGTAATAAGTACGTATAAGTATCTACTAATTGATTAGCAGATATATTTGGCCCAAATTTAAGTGTACGGATGACCACAGATTGGCAAGCGCAGCCTAGGACATTCACCCCCGGGCGGTGGTCTTGGGGGAGACTGCCGCCCGTCGTATGGTCCCCCAAAATAGCCGGCGTACCTCCACTTCCGGGTACGCCGATGTTCTGACAGGGAGCGTAGCTCTCCCGGCGCAGAATAGCCGTGGCGGGGCACTGATGTCGTGTCATAACGTCCCCACGACCCCTCCTATCTACGGCCGCACTAGAAAGTCGTTAGGTTTTAGCCGCATTGTCCCCTACTCTGCTGGGTATCTAAGAGGATTTCCCAACGTTAAAAAAAAGACATCCACCCCGGACGATGGACTGACGACAAAGTCGCTAGACTATAGTTATGATATGTCCTACATGAAAATCATGAGGAAAATCTATGTCCAACATATGATGATGAATTTTTATTTCACAAATTCGCTTGTACACTCCAAAGAATCAAATAAATAATGTATTATATCCTGTTGCACTCTGTTGTAAATTATTTCGTAGCCGTTTGACTCGAGTAAGGTGTGTGGATATATTTAATTCATGAATCAAACGCAGGCTGCATGCGTTGCAATGCGTCGCGTCACTTTTCGACGGTTAGAAATAAAAGAATATAAAAATAAAAAAAAATCGCCGCTTCCGGACGCTTAATAAATTTTTGCAAAACGAAACGTGTTATGAATGAATTTTTATGGCAGGGCATCGGCCTTTATTGGCCTGGCCATTCAATTTGTTACTTTTACATTTTCTGAGAAAGGGCAATATTGGGACTTTGGGGCAGCAATTTTAGTAATTTTGGTGCAGTATGGAAGGAACAGCTTTAGTTAATACGAAATATTTTCTATTATGTAGTAAAACACTTTCTATGATAAGATTTTATGTAAGACTAGCTGTTGCACGCGACTTCTTCCGCGTAACTTTATAAAATATGGCTTGTTAAACTCTCTGATGATATTGCTAACAGGTGATTTGTTTTTTTAAATCAGTTCGATAGTTTTTGAGTTTATTTACAAACAAAGATATAAATATTTTCTTTTTATAATATTAGTAGAATCTAGCTTATTAAAAATTTTATGTTTAAAATATCTTTCTTTACCTTTTCTTTTATGTAACAATCGCCAAGCATGATTGTGGCATAGATTATCAGGGATTAATGCTTATGTATGTACTCGTAAGTACGACTTAATTGCATTAAAAGTAATATGAAGCCGTTGTTCAATACGAGTAATATAGCTTCCTCATTGAGAGGAGATATTCAACAATCCAAGCACCATATTAAATTGGAATGTATATAATCGCACGTTAGTGTAACAATAGATGGCCTAATCATATATTCAAAGGCTGGGATTTAGCGGATTTCCTCTGATTCAAACGGCACGTGTATGGGAGACTTTAACAATGTACGCACCTGGTTCTAAAGTGTCCAGCGACTACATATGAATATTGCCTATAATATATGTATCTTATGATTTAGGGCCTCTTTCACCAAGTAAAGTGTCAAGTAGGCAAACCGCCATTCAAAGTCACCAGTCACCGGGAATTATGGAGCTGATATACCTTTGTTTGTACGGTAAAAGTTCCAAACATTAAAAAGAAAATAATAAAAAAATTCTCCTATCGAAGGATGCAATAAAATGAGTGCATAATTTAATAAAACATAAAATTATTTCAATGTAATAATTTAATTTTGAATTCAATTACTCGCCATCCTTTCTGGTTATTCTTCTAGGTTACTCTTGGTCCTGTTGGTTAAAGTGCTTGCTTCAATGCTCTGTCTCCCGGGTTCGATTATTACATAATCAAGTAGTGAAATTTAATTGGTCAAACTTTGTAAAAGGTTTTACAAAATAGGCAGCACAATTACCGGTGCTGCAATTGTGCTGCCTACCACGTAGAATTAAGTATAAGCGATTAAGATTGGATTGGGAAATAGGGAAATTGGGGAATTAAATGGGAAATGGGGAATGTTACAGTAATCGCTCACTGAAAACACACACCCTGTGTTCAAAATTTAAAATTCTATTAAAAGCATTATTATATTTTATTAGCGACCCGTTCGCAATGCAATTTCCATAGAAACAAACTTTTCTCGTTTATCCCTCTCTATATTAGTGGAAACCGTATCAAAATGCGTTGGGTGGCTTAGAAGTAGTTAGCGGACAAACAGATGGACGCAGACAGTTTCGGCGACTTTGTTACAATTTTTTTTTTACTTACATAAAATCTTAATGAGTTTTTATTACTTATAATAAAAATTGTGTGAAAAATTATTGAAAACCTCATAAAAAATCCATTGCGTAGTTTAGGATGAGTTAGCCAATATACAGACAGTCAGACATGGAAAGAGACTTCAATTTACAATATGTAAGAATGAATATAATTATGTTAATAAAAAAAAAAAATAAAATAAATATCTACCATTAGCTCTAATTGATCTTAGTTGAGGTTATCTGTTTGCTGAGAGCTGAGAGTAATGAAACAATAAAACATAAATATAGCGACAAATCTATTGAGTAAACATTTGCGATTTGTGACTCAAAAATTGTATAGAATTATTATTTGTATAAGTGAAATGACGAGGTCACCTATGACGCACTTTCGCGAATTTAATTAAAAAAAATTATAATTTTAAGTTCGAGCGGAGCAAGCTGTTTAAAGTTTAGAACAATATGGACAAGGACTTTCATTTACTTGTCTAAAATTGACATACAATGTACACAATTGTAACTTAGTTTCGACACACAATTTCATGGCCAAACGTTTTTACCATAGTTCCTTAGCCTTTACCTCATCGGGACCAGTTACGCATTTAATTTTCTAGTAATTTTCCTAGTGTAAGTTGAGTTTATAGTCTACAGTAGCCGTTTTACCATCTGCATGGACAGGGTTGTTGAGGATATTCGCATACGCATCCGCATATGCAGAACTTCCCCATCGATTTTGACATCTGTGAATAATCAATGCGAATATTTTGCGAATATGGATATAGGGCTAGTCCTAAATCTAGAAAATTTCTCTAGGATGAAAATTATGAATTTGTTTGACTTTTTCAATTTAAATTGTTTAAATTTTCTACTGAAAGCTTTATTATTTAATAAAAATTAATTCATAATGATAAATTAAAATCATTTATTTTCGACATAGAAAATGTAATCTGATAGATTACATTTTTTAAAATTCGCATATGCGGATGTATAAATTTTGCATTAGATCCAGATCAGCATTTTTAAAGTTGGCCCTGTCGGAAATCGAAACCGGGACCCCTGAAATAGAATATTAAAGCAAGCATATTAAACACTTGAACACTTAAATAATAGATTCTAATTAGTTAATTATGTAGTTAGTATTCGTAATGTTAACTTACAAACCCGCGGGTTGATAAATTGAAGTAGCACAATGGGCACTCCACATAGAACCGAGAACGGAAGGTTCTTGATCGGCAAATGCAGCGTAGGAAGTCCATCTCACAAAATGTACTGACGAAAGATTCAGGCTGCTTTTGACCGGTTCTCCTAAAAATTATTGACGAGGCCTATGTCCAGCAGTGAACTTACTGTGGTTTAAATGAAGATATGATAATTACGATAACTTAATGTACACAATTAAAAAAAAAAATACAAAAATTATACTCTTATTCTATAGTAAGTTTTCCCTAGAGAGCCATTGACATATTCTCGTTAACAAATGCTTTAACTTTTTTTTCCTTTGCCATTGATTAGTTATACAAAGACGGAAATATTTTTGCAATGTGTTAAGGCTAAGTTGTTAAGACTTCGAAAGTTTCAGTTAAACGATTTAAATAAATAATCTGTACGAATAAATAAAATAAATGAATAGGTGTCCATAACCCGGTCTCCTCTTATTCCCTTATCTTTTGTCTTACTGAGGTTGACAGCGCACTTGCAGCACCTGCGTCAATGTCAACGTCAACGTCAGCGTCAACGTGCCTGCCGAATTGTATATAAAAAAAAGTGTTTGTGTCAGTTCCGACGCACGACTGGAATTTACTCCTTACGAACGATTATAAAAAATTAAATATAATTTAAATATATTTTATTTATTTACATACAAAAAAAATAATTGGTGGTACACAGTTTAGTTTAGGTGTACTATAAACTCAATTAAGTTTGTACCGTACACCTGAGTTGTCAACAATAACAAAAATTTCCAGAATTACAAACAAAAGAAAGAAAATAATAATTATTTAGCTAATAATAATAATATTGTGTAGATGGCGCAATATCTCTGAAACTTCACACCTTCCTTGTCCGAACCGCTAGGGAGTGGAACTCACTGCCTGCGTCTGTGTTCCCTCAAAATTACAACCTCGGGGTCTTCAAGTCAAGGGTAAATGGGCACTTAGTAGGTAAGCGTGGTCCACCTTCGGCCGCATCTGCACCTTACATCAAGTGAGATCGCGGCCAAGCGCTGCCTTGGCCCAATTAAAAAAAAAAGAAAAAGATTCTGAAATATTCAAAAATAGAACGTAACGCATACTCGTACCATGTGATAATTTTGATTTTACTCCCATAAATTTTCATACCACGACCTTATAATATGAAAGTTAAAAAAAAAGACATTTTCGAAACATATTTTAAGGGATTAGTAATGATTGTTATTTAAAAAAACTAACAGAAAAAATAGCATAATTTTTTAAAGTTCTATTAATTATTTTAACATTTCAAAATGCTTTTTTCAAGCTTATGTTAGTTATGACTAACACAGATATTACAAATACCCAAAAAACAATGTAGACTAATACTAAAGTATTATAAGGTTTTGTTAAAATAATGACTTCATACTTTGCCTTAACAACGAAACCTTCACGATGTTCGCAAAAAGATTATTTCTTCGTGCTCCCACGGCCTCAAACGTCCTTGGTGACATACTAATGGATATAAGTACCGAACATTAGGTCACAGAGGTTACGGTCAATTAATAATTGAGTTAACTCAATCATTGTTTTACAATAATGTGTTAAATTTTTTTGAATGTAGCATTATATTGATAGATAGCTGACATACACTCGATAATAGGTGGCTAGACACCAGAAACACTTAGGGCCTCTGTCACCATGTGTCAATTAGGCTAACCGTCATTTAAAGTCACCGGTAAACGGGAATGATGGAGATGATATACCTTTGTTTGTACGGTAAAAGTCCCAAACATTAAAAAGAAAATAATAAAAATAAGTGCGCAGACAAGCCTTATAGGTTAACGAATAAAGGAGGATAATCGGCTCTGATATCCCTTATTTATAACATTGCATGCAGTGTTATATAAGTATATATGAGTTTAAAAGGCTACCTTAGTACGGTGGGTATGGTGGGTTGACGACACGTTTGGTCTAGTGGCTAGTAACCCTAGCTGTTAACCAAACGGTCGCGGGTTCGAATCCCGCTAGGGGGCAATTGTTTATGTATTAACATTTTACCTTTGCACCTGAGTCATGGATGTTTTTTATTTATAATATGTATGTATTTACAAAAAAAAAAAGGTAATCTATGTATAGTATATCAACTGTCTGGTATCCATAATACAAGCATTAGTTGCTTAATGTGGAACTAGATGGTGCTGTGTGGAATGTGTGAAGATATTTATTTATTTATTTATTTATTTATGAAGTAAATAATTAGATTTCAATGAAGGCTTTCTTTACTATATATAAATCTTTACAAATATAGGATTTGTGACCTTAGTTCTTATTTAAAATCTTATTTACCTTCGCAAATGCATTGAAACCCCACTCCTAAATACTTACCTAAATAAAGTTCCTTTCAAATTGTGATAATAGATAAGTAAACGTAACGTGACCTCTGCGTATGATCTACATCACCGCCCTTTCGACCTTGTTCTCGCATTATATGTACTCGTATATTGATTATATGCATTACCAAGTATTTATTGACGTAACACTTTTGTTGTAAATAAGATGCAAAAAAAGGAAGATATCAAAAAAACTCATGGATCTTATAATCTTAGACCAGTGGACTGACTAAGTTCATCACTAGCTCATAAAACACTGTCTTAAATTCTCAGTTAAGTCATTCAATTCATTTACACTTATTCTGTGGTATTACGTGACGGTATTAATGACGTAGGTACAGCAATAATGAAATTTGAAATTTTGAAATGTCTTCCTATGCTTTTACTTTACGTCACTTAACGTGCTCTTTGCACATGGAATCACTTACCATTCGTAAGTAGGTTCAAATTTAATAATTATTTGAAAAAATATAAAGTCATTCGTTACCGGCTTTCGTTTGGATGTAAATGTGTAGCAGAGACTCGTAGTTATCTTATTCTTATTCGCATTACGTTTAAATACATTGTCTATCTCTATTATTACACATTTTGAAATTGTGATTTAGTGTCTGACGAATATAAAGAATAATATAAGACCTTCTTCTTCTTTATCTATTTCACCGCTAACTTCTCCCGCATTTTGATAGAGTTTTCTACAAGCTATAAACGAGGAAGGTATGTGTATATGATTTGCAGGAAAAAAAGCATCCGTGCCAAGCCAGGAGTGTGTAGCTAGCGTATGAATAAAAAAAAAATACTCTGACTTTTAAACACATTTAAATTTCATACGAAAACAATGCCTCATAAAGCCAAAAATGACCGGAAAAAATGGCGCTAGTAGTGATGGCCGAAATGACTTACTGACTTCAAACTGCATAAAGTCGACTGATGTAGATACGAGCACATAATTATTAAACAACGTGCTTCATAAAACAGGTCATTACTCAAATTTACTTCCGATAAACGTGGTTTGAATATTGTTATTGTTTCATAAAAATACATCATCCTTTATGTTATTATTTAAATTAATGGCTTTTCACATCCAGGGTTGTACAAATCGAATTTAAAATAGCTATGGATAAAGCGTTACATTATACTCGTATCTGTTTGGCAGACGCATATGACATCATTAGAGTTGACCCATATCGCGTTCGGTTCAGCCCTGAAAGACATGTTAAAATTGGAGTCAGCATTAGTCTGGGCGATGTCTGAGAAACGCTTACGAGACTTTTGTCACGTTTGTCACTATATCCATTTAAAAAAAAAAACTTGGTTTATATTTATTATCAATCATACAGCCTTCCGTGTCCAATACCAATAAATATTTTTAGTAGGGGCAGAACTAACTGCATTTCGCAGTCATATGGGGAGCCCGTTTGACGACAGTAACCGACCCCTTACAGAAGACCAAAGTTAAATAACACCAGTGAGTAAGGGATGTCCCATTTCTCTATACCTTATCCTAAATACTATTGTAGTCGTTAAGCTAAGCTAACAACAAGACTGCCGGGTCTTCTAGTTTACAAATAAAAAGTAAGTATTTTCGCGGTTAAAATTTTAAATGCGTTTTATTTCTTTTTCGATAAATAGTGTGGAAAAGTTTGAAATTCCGATGCTTTAATACTGGTTGAGTTTTGAGTTTGATACGTTTTTTTTTTTTCATAATAAGTATTGTATAAATCAACGGATGGTTAACAATTTATGATGTTGTAGCAACCCTGAACGGGACGTGGTTAAAAATGGCGCTTGCGTTGTCTGTCTGGAGTATACGTGCCGTATGCGCAACGCATTCGACTTTTCCGGTGCCTAGTGTCAACAAACTTGTTTGTCTCAAGTACCTACCTAATGACATTATTTTATATCTTACTTATTTCATAGCATGCGCAAAGTTTTATAAGAATCGTATTATAAAATAGATAATGTAATAGGAATAAGAAGAATCGGCATCGCGGTATGTTTCTCATTATGGGATACTATGGTTAGACCTTACACAGTGTTTAACTGTGGTAAGTATTCAGAAAGATTGTAAAATATAACATACAAACACAGTTATTGCTTACAATGGCGACTTTTTGTGCGTATTTTTCCACTATAACATATGGTTTCTATGCTGAAATACTTAATAAATGTATTTGAGGTATATGTAATTGCATACGACCACTTGAATAAACAAGGTTTTAGTGCGTGAGCAAACATCATAAACACATAGTTACAATTTTCATTATAGAATACTTATGACAACGTATTTGTAGCTGAACGAAGACATATTGAACGAAGTCATATAAGACAAAGTGTTGACTTTCTGTTGTGTCGTAACAAAACGGCCCGAATTGTAATCGTAAGAGGTGAGGTGTATGATATGAACTATTAAGTAATAAGGAGTACGAGCTCCTCACCCAACATTTGTTTGGTGGCATTTGAACCATAATGGTCGAATTTAGACCAGTGGGTGAACACTACTAAAATTAAATGCTCGAGTCTTTATCGCATCTGGAATAAGGACAAGATAGAGTGCATATCATCAAAATGTATCATCATTACGAAACAATTAGCTAAACGTCCTATTTCCAGAGATGAGGAAACATTTAAAATTTCGTTGCACAACGTGACAGACAAAACAATGGAAATATCTTAATTTCATATCGTATCATTATACTTTAAAGTTTTAATATTACAAATGCGCGTTCCATCGCTGCTACATCACCGTAACTTATTGTGCACTATGTTTATTGAGAATCAATGGATGGTGTCCAAGAAGATACGATGCGTTAGTTGGTAGGTAGTCTGGGAGACATTTTGGCCTAGTTGGCAACACTTTGACGCCCACATATGTCGCGTAGCGCGGAAATCATGAAAAGTGGAGACGCAGCGGTTGTATATGATTGCAGAAATAATTTGCTACAGAAGATATATTTCACACGAAGTACTAATTATTACGCATACATTTTTTGAACTAGTCACATGCCCTGGCTTCGCTCTAATGCATCTGATAAGTGGCAAAGTTTAAAATATAACCAATTTATCAGATTATGAATGTAACAACGATTTTTGAATTTTAGAAGGCGTCAAAAAATATTTTGTCGCTTACATAGCTTATTTAAATTTCTTTAAGCATTTCAAGAAGATTTAATTCGTTTGCTCTTTAACAAACGCATGCTCGTTGGTGGCTTAGTTTTAAATAAATTAAATATTTGCTTATACCTATTGCCCAAAATAGTGACCTAGTTACTTAAAAACTTAGAACCTTTGTATAAAACTAGAACACCTGAGTCTACAAAACAGACTTTCTTAATGAAGACATTACGAGACCCTATTTAATAATTAGAATTGTTGTATAAATGAGCACAGAGCTCTGTATAAAAATATATGGACATAGCTGACTCTTATATGCTTTTAAAAATATCACATTATAATATTCATAAATGCGTATTAAAATAAAAAATAAAAATGTGACCTTAATGTTGAATTAAATCATAATATTTGTATAATTTAAACAATGAATTCAGAATGTTGATATGTTGGTTGATAAAGATAACATTTTGTGTGTTTCTATGACAAGATAGGTAACACCACTCTATTATCTTTCGTAACCTAATTTTATATCTTTTTCGATTAAGTACGAACGTATTTATAACATTTGGTGACTTTATTTTAAATTCTTTATGTAGTCCTTGCATTTTAAAAGTGCGCATCGATCTTACTTGCTAGTTCTATATTATATTAATATAGCTATTGTGCGTATGTGAATGTTGAGAAAAATTAAAATGTTGGCAGCACTTCCAAAGACAACTCATCGGTTTTTCTAATCCACACATGAGATAGAACAAGTTATAATTAAAAATTATAAACTAACTTCTATTGAGCTCAAATACGCTATATCTGCTGTAAGTTACTAAGGAGTGCAGACTACTTGATGCTGTAGAATAAGGTCAATGTTACATGTCATGAAAATACCAAGTCAGTGAAGTCCCTAGGAACTAGGAAATGGGCTGATGGTTGCAAACGCCTTAAACAGATCTTCATCGACTTATACTTTATACTAATATTATAAAGAGGGAAGATTTGTTTGTTTGTTTGTTTGCATTGAATACGCTCCGAAACTACTGAACCGATTTGAAAAATTCTTTTACTCTTGGGAAGCTATATTATCAACGAGTAACATAGGCTATATTTTATAATTACGCGGACGAAGTCGCGTGCAACGGCTAGTAAGTTATATAGTTAAAAACTATCTTGATCGCGTCAGCTTTCAAACAAAAAAAATCGAATTAAAATCAGTCCATGCGTTTTCGATTCTATCAATCCCTAAGTAATTTTTTGTAATTTACGTAAGTATAAGTATGGGATCTCTAATTTTTTGAAGATTAAATATAGCCTATGTAGGTAACATAACGCTGATAATGTAACTTTCGGTTGTAACGCTGATAAGTTTTTTAGTTTATCCATTACAAACAAACATACAAAAAATCAAATCTTTCAAGAGGAAATCCATCATCTTATTATATAGTACTAAAGACCCGCTCCTGGCTTCGCACTTGTGCAAATTATATATACAAACCTTCCTCGTTTATCGCTCTTTTCAGTAGTGAAAACCACATTAAAATCCGTTCCTTAGTTTAAAAGATATAAATGTACATACAGAGGGACAGACGGCCGGAAGCGACTTCATTCTATTCTGTACTATGTAAAGAAGATAAGCATACGCCGCAGCGAAGCGAATCCGAGTTCAGCTAGTACATAATAACACATCGTTATATAGCAAGTTTTATATGTGTGAATAATGTGTGTTAATAAGTTATATAACATTTGCGCGTAAGTTACGTCATCACATGTACTCATGTTGAAATCGTGACAATTGTTACAATCTTTAGATAACTTTGTTAAATTGGACTGATATTGTTGTATGTTGTAATGTTATACAACAATGTTAAATAATGTTATAATGCAAAATTATATAACATGTTATTTCATTCGGAAACACCTTTACGGACAACACAGACAATATTTCTAACTTCTCGTTTTATCACCTTACAAGTTTGGCAACGAAGTTGCGTATTTTGGCTACTGAAGATATCCATTCTCGAGAGGATCATGTAAAGACCGAAGGCAGTTTGATGGTCCACTCGATTGAAATTGGCTTCCGTGGCCTATTATAACAAGCAACCATAGAGGTTGCAAGTTCGCTGCCAATCTTAATAAGATAACCTTACCCGGATTAGGAGAATAGGATTTGGCAATCCTTACTCACTAACCATAACAGAAAATGTATACGTGCTGCCCTTCGTGTCCAATTTAACAACGCGTTTAGGGCGATGTTAGGGCTACCCCGTTTCTGTATTGCTTCGGGGATGTTTGTAGTGATGAGCACTAATTGTTTCTATGCTAACACGCATAAAAAATGTGCATCACTTGTTCGGCTTCGGCGGGTGCGGGACAGCTCTAACAAAGTTATATCAAAGAGTGTTGATAGGCTAGATTGTTTATATATCGGACATTGTTGTAATAGACATGTTGGTGGTAGTTTTTAGGCATTTACTTATTATTATTATTAATAATTTTATAGGCCAAAAAAGGCTGCTCCGACTTGCCCGCGACAATGACACTTAACAACATCACATCTGGCGATGCCGAGGAATTATGCGATTTATTCAACAATTGTTTTCACTCTGTCTTTGAACCTGACGTTCGTCCCAAACTTACGTTCAACACTTACAGCGCACAACGAAACATTCTACCATCTAATTCTACCCTCATCAATTCGATTAATATCTCTGTGGAGACCGTGAAGAATTATTTAAAAAATTTGGACACAAATAAAGGTTCTGGCCCGGACAACATACCACCAATTTTTCTTAGAAATTGTCGTGAGCATCTTTTGCTGTACCCTTATTTCAATCTATCGCTGAGTACTGGTACGATTATATTGATTCACCATTCTTATTAAGCAATATTGGATTGAGTTGCCCTTGAATAAATTCACATTCGTTACACACTCCGTTCTGCAAAAAGATCTGGATATTTTCAGTTCTCCTATAGGAGCCTATAAACGAAGCCTTAAACAAGCTCTCGAAAATATAGTTGTGTGTTATTTTGTATGTTATATATTATATGTTAATTATTGTTATTGTTTATTTAAGTAGGAACCGTCTAGATATAATAAATAATGTATAAAATATGTATATGGGTCCTGTTGCCTGAAAATAAATGAATTTTAATTTAATTTTTAAATTTCATGGTATTTTTTTTTTCAGTCGCTAAGACCGAAAGCTCATATTATACAGCGTAATGCTGTGTCCTGCATTGTTTCTTCTAAGTTCGAGGGTCCTTTATATGAACCATCACTTTTTAATAATCTCATTTAGTCAAATCAAGCTGATGGATGACTCATATAGTCAGATTACATTTCAGAATACCTGGACATCAGATCTGTGAAGTAAAAGTGTCTAGCATTCAAAAAGATACGCTTCTATAGAACGAACATCATCTAGAAAATTTATTCTAAAATAAAATATGATTGAACTTTTATCAAGTACAAAGCTAATCTGTCGAGTAGCGAGTAATCGCAGCGACTATCGTGACCACTCCCTCGGTTTCCGGCAACAGCAAACATAGAACATAGTGTACATATCAGCACTTCAGTTTATTGTGAAAAAATCCCGTGTTGCTAGGTGAATATGTATTTGTAGATTGTAGATTTTTTTTACTTCTTTACAACACAGTCAGTGGGTACAGGGTTGTTCTTAGTTCTCAAGTTGAAGTGCAGAACTCCATGTGCCTTCAAAGATTGATTCCTTTGCCGTAAGAGCGGATGATATGAACTGTCCTGTCGTCAGCTACACATTCGTCACCACTTCTTGTATACATAGATTTTTAAAATTTTATTTTTAATTGTAACATAAGCGAGTAAGGAAATAGGTAAAATAAGGTAAAGTAGGATTAAGGATGAGGGATTAGGAGGGGAAAGGGAAATGGGCTTAAGAAAATAGGAAAGGGCTAGGGTGTCACTCAGTACAGCTAATTTAATTTAATGGATGTAGGTCGAACAATTGAAAAGCATAGATTTTAATATAGTTGTCTATCTCATCAGATCAGAGAACTGTAAAGTCGGGAAAAAACTTACAAAAAGCTATAAGCTAGCTTACAAAAGCTATAAAATTGACTTCTAGTAAATTCACAACGGTTATGGGAATAGTGCATGTAGTCAATAACAAAATAAACCGTTATAATTGCAAACACAAAGTTTCTTTATGCCAAAAGAGATTTTGATACTTTTAAGCAAAGGTCGGTCAAAATGTCAAATTACTCCAAAGAAAAACTTAGATTTTCCAAAAGCTAATAAGTATTTGTGACAAAGTCTCGATAAGTTATTCAATCTAATAATGCAACAAGGCCTATAAAAAGTCTGTAAAAACAAGTCCATTGCCAAAATTATTGTGCGTACCGAATCCGGGGCACTGTTGATAAGGGCGGAAACTCGACAAGGCCACGGCCAGGATCGATATCGGGATCAAGGCCACCGGTTGCCCTGGTGATTCAGTCCTGTTACACCAACATTTTTAGGGCACCTTTGGGATTCCGGTAAGTGACACGCTTGATAATATAGGTGAGAAAGGAGTACTCGCAACCTTTTGAATAGCTCTGCAGGTAAATATAAAATAATATTTTTTATTCAAACTAGTCATTTCAGATTTATTTTAGCTGTTTTATAAAGGATAGCGAATAAGAAGAATTATAACAAAATAATTCTAAGCGTCAAGAAAAGGTTGGTTTGTTTTTGTTTCATCAAAGTAGAATTTGTAATTGAACGAGTATATTTGAAAGATTACCCTCTGAATTGAGGGTAGTGTTCGATTCATGGGAAAGCACTTGTTCTGCGTTAACCTATAAACCTACAAAGTTGGCTCTGGTCTGAATCTGGCAAGTAATGGCAGGGCACACTGCGTTTTGCAGCAGTCAATTGGAAAGTCCGTTTGTACCCCCTTACAGTTCAAGAGACCATCGTGAAGTAAAAGCATGTGTGCTGTTATATTTCGGTGAGTGAGTAAGGGATGTCAGAGCCCATTTCCCTATCCCTTATCAATTCCTTATTCTTAACCCTTCTATGGTCGGCTGCGTACTTGCAGCATCTTTGGCGTTGCTTGTGTTATCGTCAACTTTATTTTTATTTTTATTAAAGATGGGTTTGCTCTTGGCCAACAACCAGGGGATGAATAACATGGAGCGAGCTCACCCAGAAGATGCCTATTCACTCGAACTTTGAAAAGATTTGGGTTATATGAGCTCGGAAATACAGACGCCGGCAGGGAGTTCCAAACCTTGGCAGTGCGCATTATAAAAGATGTTTTAAAGCGCTTGGTCCGAAATAGAGGGATATCGACAAAATGAGGATGGTGACCAGCCGTACGTCAGTATGTCTGATGGAAGTTCAACTAATTACTTTGAACCAGCATCTGAGGTTTCATCCCATTGAACTTTCATTATTTATTACCAACTAGCTGGTGGCCGCTAATTCGTCCGCATTGAAATTACCTGAAAATATATACGAGTAAATATGATCTTTTTATTACTATGAAGACGGTGGCGCCGTCACTGTTGATGACAGTAGCGCTGCGACATTTCTTTTTTTAATTTTTATATGATCCCTCGGGAACAGTAGGTACTTTTTTCTGGATCCTATGTCCTTTACAACATAATATGCATAATGATCGGTTGAGTAGTTAAGGCGTGAAAAGGTACCTAACAGACTGAGTTACATTCACATTTATATATTAGTATAGTATGGATAAATATGTATGTATAACAATACATAGATACTGCAAAGTACCTTTAAACTTAACGTTACAGATGTAGCCACATTTTATCCTACAAGTGGTAATTGGCCTTCTGCGTTCATTTAAGGATAATAAATAATACGAAAGTTAATCGCCAAACTAGAGTCACTTAAATATACTATACACATTATTGACAGGTGCGAATCGGTTTCTAACTTTTAAAAGTTATCTGTAACTTCAATGCATCTTACACAATAGAATGCAACCGTGAGAATCATGGAAAGGTGTATTTAGATCATGATTATTTGAAGATTTAGAATGTGACTATTGTGTTTTTTTTTTTAAATTTAAATGTGAATTTGTTTTCGAGGGTTGAGCCGTACTTGTTAGTTTCATCAACGCTAATGCAAGTTGTTAAATTATTATTATACTTGTAATCATAGATATCTACCGAGTCCAAGGGTCCTTTCTTCCGCTGTCGATTGCATTAGCAAACTGTCATTTTCCTCCGAGCAATGACTATATTATTATAATGCGAGGCACAGAAGAAAAAAAATAAATTATCAAATTTAATTTATGTATCAACATTGCTTTTTTAAAACTTAAAGCTCACTAGATATCCAGTATAAGAAAGTTGCAATATAAGATTAATATTTATAAATTTTGTAAAATTAACATTACTTATTTACATTGATTTAACTATGATTGATTAAATCCCTCAGTTTAATCCACATTTTGAAAACCTGTAAGAATTTTTCTATATTTTTATATGTTAGATTTAATATACTTACATAAAAAGTATATATGCGTTAACATGGTGTGCGGTAAAACTCTAATTAGTTTGTGTATGTTAAATGTTAAATAAAATCAAACATTATACTTTATTAATAAATAAATACAAACATTACCTGTGTGCCAAATTTCATCCAAATCCGTTGAGCCGTTTTTTTGTGAAACATTGAACAGTTGAGAGTTTTCTATCTGTGCGATACTTAGTTCGTATTTTAGTTTAGTATGCGAGAGACGGTTATTTTGTCGATAATTTGACAATACAACGTTGGTTGTCCCGTTGTTTGCCGATGGACCTGGCAACAAATCGCCCCCAATTGTTTCCGTGTCTTTCGGTTCAACAAAAACATTTACCTCAACTCGCCCTTTCGCGCCCCTATTCTGTTTACCTAATCAAATGTGAAATTTCACGACCGTTACACTAAATGTCAATGCGGCTTTATCTGTGTCACCCCAGCCGGCTTTATCTGTGTGCATATTTTAACACAAAGAGGATTAAATGCATTTTCTAACACTTAATGAGGATAATCTCCTTGCAATATGTCAAATTGTTAACTTACATGCGACACCGTGCCGGAATTGTGGTCTTTACGCTCTTTTTTATTGTAAAGGGTGGCAGGCAGACTGACGTTATATTGATGGTAGGTGTTACAGTCGTTCAGGTATACAAGCAGGAGCTTAGGGGGTGCAAGTGCATTGGCGATAAATAAAAAAAAAGGAAGAACAAATTTCATTAAAATAAAGAACATTATAATGATTATAATTTATTAGAATTACAGTATTCATAACTAAGCATTTTATTTTTTTGTTTTCTATTGCTAATTAATTGTCTGCTAAAAAGTCTCATTCGATAGAGTTACGTGAATTATGAAAATAAACATTTTAAAGAAGGCCATACAAAAGGTTTTTTTACTTTATTTTATATAGAAGAAAAAGAGAAGAAATACTTATGTTTACAGATAAATAATATAGAAATTAGTATACTCGTATGTAGGTAAGTTTTGTTTATTAAATGTGTTTTGTTGTTAAAAAAGAAAACAGTATGATAATTTCCTAGCCTAATTTTATAGCGAAATATTGATTCATTTAAAGTTACTTAGCTATGTTTGAAAAAATTAAAATAGCTTTATATTCAAAGAATTATCCATAAATAATGTATAATTTTTGAAAATTAACTGTTATTTAATTTTTGTAAAAGCTCCAATAACACTTACGCCACCTTTGACATTTACTCGCATCATCAAAACCAGCTTGTGAATACTGAATGATACACTCAAAAGAATTAAAAGAAATAATAATGAAAATGGATCAATTGTGAAGAGAAATTACGGCCATTATGTCTGTTACACGCTTTAATGTTTACATATAAAGTTAAGAAGAAAATTTACGACCCCGGGCCGGCACAGGGAAGATATACTTACTCGTATGTTCTTTTACGAGCGACCCTAATGAAATTTAAATTTACAACTGCATACGGATTACTTTTTAAACTCAATAATTCTATTATAGTTACGTCAATATTCGTCAACTTTGATCATAAAAGCGGCCCTCGTCATAATATTAAGTGACACGTCGTAAAACTTGATTGTTGCCAACCCTAGACAAATTTGTTTGACTAGCGCATGCATTATGATAGGTTTTCATGTTACCCTATTTTTAATACAACAACGATATACATTCATAAATCGACAATAGCTCTTAAGCGCTTGGACATAAAGTTCAATTTTGAAATGTTTTCGTATCACTGAGCGGCTTAAATAAATGACGGTCCCCAGTAAAGGCGGAAGTATTATTTTACTTCCTGAAAATGTTTCTTTTAGATAAAATAGGGTGAAATGAATGTGAAATTAATTGAAGGGTGCTATTTGTAAAGGGTTACAGTGAGCCAACTTGATCTAATTTTTAATGTTTTTTTTTTTAAGAACGGTTTCGGTTACAGGAAATGCTGTTTGATTTATTAACATAATTTAAATTTGCTGCTATAATAGTAAAAAAAAAACGATTTTGAGAAATATTTTTAGCAATTCAGTTTTCTACACTAGTTTTTCTCGTCTTTGTGTGTGTTACATACATTTTTTTTGGTATTATATTCATTTTATAGATTTTAATAAAGAGATGGCGGCTTGTAATATTTATTTGCAAATTTATATTACAGTCAGTACTGTAATATACATCTGAATTTGGAGTGCATTTAATAGGAATAAATTAAAAAATAACTATACGAGTAATATTAAGGACTAGCTGTGCCTGCGACTTCATACGCGCTGTAGTTCGTTTATTGAAAATCCCACAGGAACCTAACTATTTTCTAGGATAAAAAGTATCCTATATTTTAATTCAGCTAATATACTATCTTTGTACAAATCAGTTCAGTCGTTTCTGAGATTAGCGCGGAAAAATGCACAGACAAAAATTCCAAAAAAATATTTTTGGAATTTTTGACCTCAAATGTACTAATTTTTTTTTAAATGTTTATTATACAGACACAGCACGTTTACGATTTTATTATATATATTTATATTGTATAGATAAAGTTTCTTCCTAAATTTCTTATCCTTATTGATTGAGTTTTAACACAAAGTCATCTTCTATATTACTTGTTAACATCAAAAAAATATTTTTACCTGCTAACAGTTTTGGCCTTTTAAAAAAAGCTTGAAAAGTAGTCATAAATTGACTTCGGCTATTGTTCTCAAAAATGTTTCTATACAAAAGACTGCAAAAGACTTATATTACTTGGAATTAAAATGAAACAAAATTTAATGCTTAAGCTGTAACTTTCTATTCAAATATTAAATAACAGTAAAATTAAAAGTTTGTTTTTTTGCCATAAAATGGACGAGTAGATACAAAAACTTCTGTCCCAACTTGAAACTGTGAAAAGGGCTACTATAATACCAATTTTTTTTTACCAATACCTATTTTTTCCCTTATTTTATTCTCTGTACTACTTACATTTATATATACATTGCAAGTAGGTATATATTTATGTGTTTGTTTATATATGTATGTATTTTTATATAGTTGTCCGATCGCTACCAAACTTCACAGGATCACAAATGTTTGTTAGATAAATTTTATCCTTAATAATCCTATCGATTAGTATAATAAAATAGCGAGTGTTTGTTTTTTTAATTTTAGTTGGTTCGAGTCCCGGGCGAGGCAAGCGAGTTTTAGAAAATCTTTGAATGCAGTTTTGTTTCTTTTTAAAAATAAAGGAATGTCTCCTTTATGTAAAATGAGCCAACTTAAGGATTTAAGGTAGTTTCCCTCCAGGGTCCGACTTATTTTTCCACACTGTATACAAATTAAAATAATATCGAAGACTAAGGAAAGTGTCGACAACTGCCATTACTTACTTAATTTTTTATTAATTGTAAATTTAATTTTTTTGCATGCCTTCAGGCATTCCAATTTCGAAATATTTTATTTAATAGAAAATGAAGAGTAAGGCAATTAGGCCAGTGTAAACGGTTATTCAGCTATTGCGACAGTTTTACTTTTACTTTAAACATTAATTTATTACGCAAATCGATTGCATTGTTTTGCAAATTTTTAATAATCGGCAGTTTTACTCATATTTATTTCATATAATTTACGAGTATTTTTCCAATAACCTATAAGTACTTTATAATAAGTATTGTATTTTGTGGCAAAGCCCGTCTGGCGGCAGTTACCACCGCTTTAAAGAAGACGCCGTGAAATAACAGGATAGTAAGGGATGCCGGAGCCCATTTTCCTATCCCTTATCCTTAATCCTACTATGGTAGACAGCGATATTTGCAGTACATGCGTGGCTTGTATTATAGACGACTGTAGACACATACCATCAAAGTGGACCGTCAGGCTGTCTGTCTGTCGACTTAACATAAAGAAGGTACAAACGTATTTGTGCCGCCCTTCGTGATGAACTAAATAGAACTAGAACCGAAAAGTTGCCTGCGTCTTGCTCCATACAGTCTCATACAAGGTGCTCTTCTGTATCTATGTAACGGTGTGGTTACTGCCACCAGACGGACTACCACAGTATGCCCTGCCACTCTACTTTCGACATAATTAGAGTATGTGTTTAAACGTGTTAAACAAGTAATCGGATTAAAACAAGACATAATTTTAACTTTAAATAAACATTGGCAGTCCCTATGTACATACAAGTCTTCTGTTCCGTTCAAACTGTAGGGGGCTACAGAGAAGGAAGAAGCTATTTAGTTAAGTAAACATATTTGTGATTAACCAATAGGTAGTGTACACAAATACTTATGGTGGCTTTAAATGGGTTGCTCTTAGATTGTCGGTTAAGACTAAAACCCGGACCCCTCGCGGAGATATTATAAGAGCCCGCACAGAGTAGCCCACACGCCACACAACGAGATAACAGCAAATATATAAATAGACTATTGCTCCGTAGAAGTTTTAATACGGAATCATTCAATAACATACATTAATATTGTTTATTTTATTTATTTATTTATTAAGGTACACCAACAGAAGACACAACAATACAACACAATAATACCGTTTTTACATTCTGTCTTGGTCTGATGTGAATTCCAATGACAGGTATACACAACATTTAACATCAATCACCGACCTTTAAGATTATAGAAAATTCTTATACTAAGTTCCAAAATAATAATCGTTTATTTAGTATATAGGTATATTATAAATTTTATAATAACTCGTTTGTCTTGACTGACTATCAACGCACAAACAGAACTACGAGTATATGTATTAAACTACCTAATACACATATTCGTAGTTCTGGTTGTGCGTTGACTACTAAATCTAGAGTGCTGAAATTTGTAACATAGGTTTATTTATAACGTATGCATCAGCTAAGAAAGGATTTTTGAAAATTTCAACCCCGTGCGAAGACAGGAGCGCGACGCTAGTGTACTATATAACTATTCACATGAAACTGATATAATGATCATTTTGCAGCTGTATATAATAACTATTTATTTATACTATTTTAAGAACCCGCAAAACTTCAATTAACTTCTCATAGCACTAAGCGCTCAAGCGCTTAGTACCCACTCTAAGTAAGTAAGTAAGTAAGTAATTAGTATCTACTAAGTGCCCAAGTACTGGAACTTTACTAAATGCTGACTAAAGCAAACAGTAAAAACGGCTTGCTCGAATTGAGAATAAATTGGAGGCAAATATTCAATTTTACTTAACATACAAATTCCACATAATAAAAAAACATACAAAATCCGCTCTCACTTTATAATATTGTTATACATATATCTTATAAATTATTTAAAAAGAATAGAATAAAAAATTACGAAACAAAAATAATTATAAAATATTTTATAAATTTTTATTATTCACACATTCGATTATGTGCGTTGGGTTTAAACAACATGTTTTGTTTTCTTTCTCAATCACTTAAGATAATTCTTGAGAAGCTTGCTTAGTGTCTAGTAGACACTATCTACATTGAAAAGTACTCTGTGAAAGAGGACACAGGACAAGGCCACAGAAGACCTTGAACTCGGTCGAATAATCCCAAAGTGCGGATGAACCCGACCGAATTTACAGACTGCTCATATAATATCTAACTAACTTATGTTATGTTCAACCGCAAGTTAACTTACTAAAACTTGTTTTATAGCGTTTAAAACCAATTAATACATACAATTTAGTAGTGGCAGGGACAATGCGTTTCGCAGTCATTTGGGCAGCCCGTCTGGCGGCAGTAACCACGCCCTTGGAGAAAACCACCGTAAAATAACAGCATGAGTCCTGTTGTGTTTCTGTGAATGAGTAAAGGATGCCAGAGCCCATTTCCCCTATTCTTTCCAAATCATCCATGATCGGCAGAGCATTTTTTACATTTGTGTTATAGGCGACGGTAGCCAAGTATATGTTAGGTGGCAAGTGGACCGTCAGCCTATCTATCGACCTTAACATAAATAAAAACATTGTAAGTAAATTTTATTTCATTTACTCAACCCAGCCGCAGGTTACAAAATCTTTACATAGTAATACCCTGTTTACATATGGCCCATTTCCACGGCCATGAGCAGGGACATGGGAAATAAAATGGGCAACGCGAGTATGTAAACAGGTCGTTTCCCTTGCCGCTGCCGTTGCCGCTCGCGTTGCCCGGTTATGCCTCAATTGGCGGTTTTTCGTATGGACATCAAAAGGCCGGCAATGCGAGAGCGAGAGCGAGAGTGTTTACATGTTTTCTCGCTCACTTGCTCTCAAACGCGCGAAATTACCTAATTATCTAATTACCTTATTATCTAGGTACTTACATTGTTCTGTTAGGATGAATAGGTATCATTCAAGATCTCCTTTGACGACGACGTCTTTTTCTGATTTTTTTTAAGGCAACGGATTGTAACGCAAGCGGCAATGTCAATGGTAGGGGAGCCCACGATGCTAAGTGTGGAGTCACTCGAGCGTAGTGGGGACCTTTTGGATTTTGAAGATTGGGTAGTAAAAAGAAAAAAGGTTATATGAAATTTTTCATTTCAACAGTGGGATGAGCGTCTACAGGCTTTCAAAAATGTAAAAAAAATCTGTCACATGGACATACTCGAGTGCCTCAGATATTGATAATGTATATGCCCCACATGTACATTATCAACATAATCAGGGATGACGGATTATGTTAATCTGACGGTTTGGATGATGGGTTCTCCCGTACGGAAGCATTAAAAATAGAAGAAAAAACTCTTTACTCGAGCGCGTCAGATATTCAGAGGGAACCCAAACTAAGCTCTCATTTAAAGAACTGACGATTCGGATGTGACGCAAGCTCGTGGCAGCTTTTTGAAAATGCAAAAAAAAAATCGTCATTTTGACATACTCGAGCGCGTCAGATTTTTATTCAGACGGTTCGGCTTGATGTCCTGGTTGTGCTGATTCTTAATCTGACAAAATTTTCAAACCGTCATTTTAATTAATGACCGTCTTAGAATCTGACGCGCTCGAGTAAATCCCGAAATCCTCTCTTGGACTCCCCTACTACAATGGCCACATGTAAACGGGGTATATAAATTGAAGTTACTGTCCGCGCCCTATATCCGCTATATCCTACTATATATCCCTATATCCCCTATATATCCCTATATACATATACTATGTAAGGATAATTTAATAATTTAATAATATAGTATAATACTTATTAATAGTTTTATTAATTTAGAAATATTAATAGGTACTTCTGTACATAATGTATTATAATAAAATCGTAAACGAGCCGTGTCTGTAACACGTTAAATATATATTTTTTAAAAACTATTTGTACACTTGTACATGTACTTACTTATGTTACTGAGGTCAAAAAAATATTTTTTATAATTTTCGTCTGTTTGTCTATGCGTTTGTGCACGCTAATCTCAGAAACGGCTTAACCGATTTGATTGCGGTTTTCACTGATGCATTGGTGATTACATCAGTGGATACTTTTTATCTTGGAAAAAATGTTAGGTTCTTGTGGAATTTTCAAAAAACGAACTACAACGCGTACGAAGTCGCGGGCACAGCTAGTTTCAAAATTATTTTAAGTCGAAAGAGGAGTGTTATTAATATGAAGTAAAACAAAAGAAACGTAACGATTGTTTTTGTGATGATTTTGTAATAAGGCAAGTTATGGAAAAATTCATATGTGATTAAAAAATTGCTTATCAACTGGTAAGTAATTTGAAAATATTAATAAGGAAATTTCTACCGATGACTTAATGCTCAATTAGTTAATTGCTTAAATAGGAATTGTGTTGTTTATTGTCTTATACTTAATTATTATTAAATTAACTAATTACATAATTGCTAAATGGGAACAAATTCCGCTAACATAGTATTGACGTCAAAATAAATGAATTATATATACCTAGCTGTGTGGAATTTAAGTACACTACTTACACCAAGTGCTAAATTGAAAAGACCAGCGATTTGTTTATAACCTTATTTACAACAATATAAATGTAAACCTAGCGACTTGTATCGGGTTTCAAAAGAATGTATTTTTTTGCAAATTATAATTATTAACACAAGCCTTTCTCGTTTGTCGTTGCGTGGTTAATTTGAAACCAACTCATTCATCAACAAAAAAGGAATTACAATTGGAATATATTCTGGATTTAACATAAAACAAAAAACACTCCTTATATATTTCTCTAACGTTTTATTTTATTATTCAAGCGAGGATTCTTTATTATGGGATATTTTGGGAATAGCCATCTTTACATCCTTAATTTTAAAATAGAAGGGCCCCAAGCTTTCCTCAACAAAATGGCGTATGTTTTGACGACTAACTTGAAAATATTTTAGGTTAAAGCATTATTAATAAATTAGGGTCTACGACATAAAACAATATATTTAAATGGTTATGGTTAGTTTGTGCATCAGGGCCTCACAATTGCTAATTCTTTACAAAGCGAATACTCAATAATAAATAATACGAGGGGCAATTCATCAGAACCGTTCAAGAATTTCTGCTTTGCGCCATAAAACAACCTCAGGAATGTCGACAAACTGCTTCAATATCGGGAGCTACAAAAAGCAAAGCGACATACGTCCCACCTCTGAGAGAGCTGATAGCCGAGTGAAGTTAAGTAAAGTGAGTGACTAGTTTTACTAATAATATACACGTATAGTACAGTATTTTAATCCTATACATACGTACGTAGTTAGCCAACGGCGATCGCTTTTGCCTCTTGCCTACTCGATTTTCCTCCCACAGAAACTGCGCCTCACGCACACAAACGACCTACGCACTCACACAATCAAACAATGACACCTACCTACCAGCCTACCACCGTATTCTTTTGCCGCTGATTTCCTTTCCTCGACGCAGCGACCCCTCCGTCTCGCGTCGCCCTCAGACGCCGAACTAAATTCGAGATTATGCGAAAACTGCTCAAAATTTAAAAGAAAACTCTTCACGTACGGTCAGATATGTGATTTAAAATTATGTTGGTTGTGAAAATTTGGTTGAATACATTGTAATTTCAGTGTATTTGGTGAATGGGAACGAATGCCGGAGGGGCGCGGGGTGGAGGGGTGGCGACTGTGCGCGGCGGCGCTACGCGAGGCGCGCCCGGCCACGCCAAGACCGGCAACTGGCAAGTGTCGACCGAGCGACCGACCGCTAATCGCGTCCACAGCGCCACACGGAACGCTCGTGCGGCTCTTCTTCGAACCGGCCTGCTCCCGAATAATGATTCAGTGTTTGACAAACTCAATCGGAGGTCTCGGAAGAAGTATCGTCCTTAACAGTTTACACTGTATAACCAACCGCATATTTTCAGTGAGTGTTACGCAGTGTGTACGGAAAAAACTTTGTCGAAGATTCTGAAGAATCTTTTTGTGTAAATATTTCGCCGGCCGCGGCCGGATAGTATTTTGCACAGTTTTTATTTGGTAAGTCTTTATAAATGTTTTTATATTATATATTTTGAGTGAAATTAGTTGAAAAACGAATAGGTAAACGATAGATTATAAAAAAGATTGTATTTTCCATTTTCTAAGCGGCTGTCAATGGGCGCTGTCACTGCATTACCTACCAATAAAATCGACGCAAAATTCCGCGTATATAATGCAGTAGAACTATATTTTTTTCTGTGCTTTTACTGATTTATAACGAATATAAATAATTGTGCCAATATTTAACAAAATTAGTAATGATAAGATTTATTACATTAAATTTTGTTTTAATAATTTGGCGCCATAATACCCACAAAATAATAATGTATGAGTGTATGAGACTAGTACCAAAAAACATAATATAATTAAATTATTATTGATAATTTGATTGTAAGCTATCCGAATAAAATATTTTTCTATTTAAAATACTATTGCACAATTGTGTAAAATAACTATTTCATTCATTATGAAATTTAAAGTATCCTATGTCTTTGGCATTTGGACTGTGCTATAGAATAAAAAAGAAATTTTAAATATTCATTATTTATTATATTCATTTATTATACCTATACCTATTGTGTGAATTTATGCTAACTAAAAATACGATTGCATAATAGGTTATTGCATTAAATTGGCTAACTAAATTTGCAAAAATGAAATATTTTAATTGTTAAATAAATTTGTAAATAATTTTATTTTACAATATTCACCAATTAAAGTAGTGTGAAATTAATTTCTGTTTGAAGTTCGTTTTGCATTCATTCATTTCGATTTGCAGTTGTAGGTAGTTTTTTTTTTATTAATTAAAGGCAACGAAAACTTCGTTATTTACCAGACTTTTTTAAAATTTAATTTTATAATAATCAAAATTTGCGAAAGTAATATGTTAGTTTTCATTTTAGAATTGTACCTATTTTTTTCCGTGTCTACAAAATATTCGCACAATTAGTATCCATTATTTCTAAAGAATTCGCAAAATTTGTATTTATTTCGGGTTAAAAAATTCACAAAAATATGTTTACAAAAATGTATTTTATTACCTGAAACCCTTATTAAGTAATTTTTGTATCTTTAAATAGACCATTTCTTTTGACTAAACTAATATATTAATTGCTCTGTTACTTAATGACTTCCGATTGTTTGTCAAAAGTGACTCACCCATTTATTTATTATGTCAAATTATTGTTGTATTCATTTTTGTTTCGTGTTAAATTTGAATGAACTTTTTCCCGCCAATTTATTGTTTGTAAACAAAAATACTTTCACAAAGAATTTTACCTGATTGTGGGTTTGCAAAAATGTTCATTATTGTGCTCAGGTAGGTAGATAGTTATTTGTACAAAGGGAAAAGGGACCGCGGGGGTGGGATGAGGGGGCGATGACTGTAATGATTTTTGACAATAGCCATTTTAGGACCCAAGGCCAATTGTACCCTTTAAAACACTTGTGATTTCCCATCCCGACTTCAGTCTGGTTTTGAACTTCATACTGGTCGCTCCCTACTTCGCAGTGACTATTATCTGGATTTGTTAGTAAATACAAACAGGGGTGTTGACCTATACTTTTGTTTATTTATTTTGAAACAAAAACTTTTTTAATTTTTTAAATTCAATTTATGTGAGTGCAACGGTTGAAGCCTAGAGATATCTGAACATTCAGCAGTTAATTAGTTAGCAGACATTACAAAACTTTTTGAATATTTTAGGTACTTATATAAAATTTTATTTTAATTATTTATGTTCAAATTGTTGTTTAATATTTTTAATTTTTTTTTTATAATTTTAATTTTCTATTGTTACAGGCGGTGTGCGTTGTTGAGCCAGAACGCGCGCATCGTCCCTGTGATAAGAGGGTCCTGTGATATCGACGAGTTCGTCTTAGCTTTAAAAGAAACTAGATAGTTAGGTGTTTAGTTTATAAATTACAAAAACAAAAATGTCTACAATAATGGATTCGGCGCTCGACTTTGAGTTTTGGGAGACACTGGACGACGTGTCGTTGGAATTGACACAGACATCAGAGTTCTGGAATCAGCTATACTACGAAGTGGACAGACTGGACTTTTCCCCGCCACCGGACACACCGGATGCATCGCAAGAGGGCGACGCCGATTGGAGGATACTGGACATCGTCGAAGATCACACAGACAACATAGTTCACCACGATTGTATGTGGGCCGGCCTATGCAAGGATTCCGTGCATCCCAACCAACTCGTTAGATCCGATTACAATGTCAACTGTCAAGAGCCGACGCCCGGACAGAGCTTGTTGCGTCGGGATTTCTCACCGCCCAGACCGGAAACTCCACCTTCACTTGACGATGAGGAACCAGAGGAGCCGCCGCAATTCCGTCACGCCGTCGACGTGGCAAGCACAGCTCGCCGTCTCCTGAGGGATTCCGCCGCCGTGGCCGCTGACCATTCGTACACCGCCAAGCAAAACTTCGACAATCTTGGCGTGCAAACGCCTTCTGACTCCTGCGAATCAGGTCAGTAAAATAATCAAATTTTTAAAATTTTTGTGTTTAATATTTTATTTATTTATTTACAACAAGAATACGTTTACAGGAAAAAAATTGAATTATAACAAAAATCTCATTATTTAATTTAAATTACAGACAAACACCGGATATAACGACTTCGGTTGTTTTTTAGTTTTAAATTTCATTTACTTTATTTAAGAATTTTAAATTAAAATACGTTCATAGGAAAAAAATATATCTTAGATTATAACAAAAATCGCATTGTAATTAAAATAAGTATTGAATTTTATAATTTTCTAGCAACACATTCGTCCTTCATGTGATTGTAAATGTCATATTTTATCTGAATTTAATAATCATTAATGTCAGAGCCTCCTAATTAAAAATGCGAATCGAATCGTAAAATCGAATTCAAATAATTCGGTGTCACGAACGTTTGAATTTAAATGCGAGGGCAAGCCGTACTTGTGCCATTTTGGATATTGTTAGATACCGTTTTACAAAATCAAATTAAATTTATAAAATCTATCTTTTACACTTAAAAAATCGTAAGTCCTGACTGACTATCAACTCACAGTCAAAACTATTAAGTTAGGTAAGTCTAGAATGAAACATAGGTTTATTTTTTAACGACCCGGTTGTATTCACACGGTTGCAATTTTTTTCTGCAAATCCTTTCTCGTTGATCGCTCTTTCCATTAGTGAAAAGCGCATTAAAATCGCGCGGCGACATACAGACGCGGAAAGCGACTTCGATTTATACTATGTAAGGAAATATACGCTAAGGATTTTTTGAAAATTTCAAGCCAAAAAGTACGAAGCCGGGGTCGGGTCGCTAGTCGTTTCATAATAAAGATAATTTGATGTATTTTATAACGACTCGATTGTATTCACACGGTTGCAATTTTTTTCTGCGAATTATATACAAAACCTTTCTCGTTGATCGCTCTTTCCATTAGTGAAAACCTCATCAAAATCGCGCGGGGCGACATATAGACGCGGAAAGCGACATATAGACGCGGAAAGCGACTTCGATTTATACTATATAAGGAAATATACTCTAAGGATTTTTTGAAACTTTTAAAAGTACGAAAACTACGAAGCCGGGAGCGGGTCGCTAGTCGTTTCATAGAGAAGATAATTTGTTGCAAATGAAGAATGAGTACGTATCTCTCGGTGCGTTCTCATTATCTTAAGTTCGCGAAGAACGCAGGCGCTATGCAGAGAGCGCGGGAAACGGTCCGTATCGACCGCGAAACCGCGTCCCCCGCTACGTCTAGACGCGGCTTGTCTTCCGGGACCTTCGCCCATGGCGACCTTGAACACCCCAACCTTCCTTAATATCAAATTGCGCAACCTCTTCGTACACCATATCATCTCCCGGGGCGACCGGACAGTATTTATGGGAATAAAAGATCAATCCTTTCGAAACGATTAGGAGTAACACTTTTCAGCTCAATTTTGCTGAACCATTTTGGTTATACTTATACAGTTCCGCTTCTTATGAGCCGCATATTTTTATTATAATATAAATATAATAAAGTAAGGGGGTCGTTACGCTACATAATTCAGCTCAATTCAGCTTATGTTCATACAAAACTGCTGCTTCTTTATTTTACGTGTAACCAAAATCTGAATAATTCAACTCAATTCAGCTTCGGATAGCTGAACGCTCATCTCCATACCTACATAACTACTGTTTTCTATAGAGAAAAGATGAATTGAGCAGAATAAATGAAGTCCCTTATCGTAACATTCTTTCGATACGAACTGTGTTTAAGGACAGCACTGAGGTCGGGAGTACATCGGCCGTAACGTCCCGACCTTGACGCATCCTCTAACGCCAAATCAGCGCTTCCCTCCAATTCGATTGCGTTTGCGACAGACAGGGTTAACATACTCCCGAACCTATTAGAATGACGAATGCGTCTACTGACTTTATCATATTATTGAAATTGATTCAAATTTTGACTGTTTAGAAAACGTATGTTTGGTAATTTCATCCCGGTTTGTCATCAGTTCGGTTTCGTACAATATATAAATATTTTAATTAGAATTTTCAAACAATCAATTTGCAATAAATGTAAAATTTATTTTTGGTTGATATTTAAAAAAAAAAATCGTCTATAAGGTCTTTAATTTTCACGTAATCGTCTATTTCTTAAAATCGTCTATTCCTGTTCGTGTAAAATTCCAATTCGTCCTCTTCATAAAAGAAAAGAGGGGACATTGTTTTATAATATTGTTACTCGTGTTCATAAGTTTATACATCATAAGTTACACAATGTTATTATCGCTTGCAGTGGGCAAGATCGCGGGCGTGGGTTACTACAACTACTGTTGTTTACAATAAAACATGCTCGTTCCATGCATTTTCACTTGTAAACATGTTATTGATCATTATCACCGATTAGGTAAGTAATCATAAAGTTACATTCATAAGTTCACATCACACTTTATCAATGTATGTATTATACGTACGTACGTACGATCCGTTAGTTTTGTAAAGAATGCAGCGGAATGAAATGGTGAAGCCCGTTCGGCCCGCTAGACCGGTTCGGGCCGCGATCGGGTCTGCCTCGACCGGATGACAATTTGATAGACGTAAGCTCAATAATCGTGACTAAAAATCAGCCTATCGATTTCTGGTCCATTAAGCTTAAAAAACAATGTATTGTGTTTTTTTTTTTTCAATTGAAATAAACGTTTAAAAAAGCGTTTACTCTTGCGCAGACGATAATTAAAATAACGGTTGTATTAGAACGCGCGAAAAATTTATCGCACAGTAGTTGTTGGTCGCCGGTAGGTACTAAAATAAATCAAACCATGAATGGTCAAATATGTAGATATTTTGCGTACTCTATGCTACATACTGTTAGGTATTCTATTGTTGTGAAGAATTTTTACCGCGTCACCTTGGATGGAATATTTTAAAGCCGCTCGCATCGTGCTATATAAATCATATTTATTATCAAATACGCACCGCTCCAGAACTTTTATGACATTCGTTATTGCAACATATAACATAACACGACCGGTTTTGAGTGCGGATTTCATAAATAACTATCTTGTACTAAAATTTTATACATTGTACTTTTGACCTGGTATCATTATCTCGGCAGATATGAGACCATCTCGCTTTTGACGTTTGACATTTTAGTTGAGCGTAAATTAGAACACGATCGGTGGTATAAGATTTGTTGTCCTAAAAGGGCAATTTAGGATAGTTATTGGATCCGGTTTAGACCAAGCGTGGTCTGGTCGCCCTAAACACTTGATCAATCAGTAAGCCAAGGCTGTGCACTAGTTACATTCCGAAGTCGCAATTACTATATTCAACCGAATATCTCGACTGTACTGATAACGGGTCGGTTATATAATTAAATGTTGCTATAATTTAAAATATTGGTCTGCTAAATAAAAAGGTTTTGATTAGCTGTAAAGTTTTCTGAAACGCTGAGACAATGATCACAAAATGTCATATTAGACTGGTCAGCTATAAATTTCATTTCAAAATTAATTAAATATTGTTGCAGAAATATTGGTAATCGATAGCAATTCCTGAGCAGAATTTAATCAAATTTGGCAATATGAAAAACTATGTTTATTTACTACCTATACTTATAAAGCAACAAAATATGTGCGCAACTTCTTTGCTGTATTGAGTTATTTAAAAATAATACAAACTTTGATTGATTACCACAGTTGTTGATAGTGTTATTTTGTAAACTAATATAAATTTAAAAATAATTATATAATTTTGCAGACCAAGTGTTAGGTTTTATATCAACCTCATCAAAAATCTACTCTTTCTGGTAATAGTTACTTGTTTGTTGACTAAGAATTGCGTTTGTTTTTTTAACTGACGACAAAAACACAGAGTGATACCAAAATGATTTTTTAGCTGACTATTCTCGCTAATGTGGTGAATTGTTTAATTACTTATCAAATAAAAATTTGAAATAGATACGCATGATCGTGGGTTTTCTTAAACAGCTTTTTTTTCTATATAAATTGGAAACTAAATTCCGTGACATTTTATTAATGTAATAGGTACCTAGTTACATTATCAAGTTGCTACGCGAATAAAGCCCGGGGCGCCAGCACTAAAGCAATTTGTACGGTCCGATTTGGTTTACTTCAAGCGGTGACCCAAATTTGCGATCGTTTAAGCCTAACCTAGCCTAATGTTCGTTTACTACTTTGACATACATTTGAAACCTGCTCGAGGTATCTGTTTTACTATCAGAACTATTTTAAAACAGTTGTCTAGTTGAAAAATCTTTAAATAAAATAATAATAAAAGTTTTCCACCGATTTTAATTCGGGGTAGATTTATATAAAAATTGCACCCCAGGTGAAGCCGGGAGCGAGTGCCTAGTATTATAATAAATGTATTATTATGTAGGTAACTCATATCAGCGCTGAATTAATTCTATACGCGCCACAAAACGCAAAGTTAATTTACAATTTCGTAATACTAGATTTTCTTCGCATTCACTCAAGTAAAAACGACCTTGGCTGTTATCACAAAGGAATTACATATTTCTCATAAGACATTTACGTTCGCGTATTGCGATTTAATAATGCGGAGGCGCCCGAGTGGCCTCCGACTGGCCTTCGCGACTTATCAATGCCGATAAAAAATAGTTTGACATCCTAACATAAATTCGTATTGTCTTATCAGCCAGCAATGGTCTAAAGTATGTACACCGCTGATTGATTTGGTTAGCAACAAGATACTCTTTTTTTTTTAAATTTATAATAATCTTGTCCAAACACTGGATCCCCTTCTAAAATTTATTCAAAGCTAAAGTTCACGTTTTACATTGACAGGTTCAAGGAGTAAATTAATATACACATTTCAACGAAACCGATACGATTTAAATATCTGGTTTTTGAGTAGTACTCGCGCGTGGTAAATTTTTCGGTATAAAGTCACCGAATTGAATGATTATATGGGAAACAATTAGCGCGTTTGCGAACTGTTCGATGATTGCGTCGCACTCATAAATGTGTAGGCTCATGTGTTAACGACCAAATTGGCTATCTGTGTGCGTATATTGCGTCACATTTTTTTTTCACACATGTTCGCGCCCGTGAACTTCCGTGTGAACTGCGTCAAGGTCGTATCGTATCGTAGACTGGTCGAACGCCCAATCGATCTACGGTGTATTGAACATAAATTATATTTGAGACTATTTTAGCTCCCCTATGAAATTCTCGAGTGGGTTACATCGGGCCAGATGACCGACTTTTCCCCGGTTGCGCAACATCTCAAAATACATATATACCTCCTGCCCATTGAACTATATATCATTGCTCCAGCCTAACCCAACTTACTTTATCTACTTTGAACTATTTTGAACGACATCGTAGCTTGTGGAGATTTTTAACACTACAGGTTCACAGTGAAATTTTTAATGACTTAAAAATTTTTAAACACCTAACTATTAACGCACAGACAAAACTACTATGAGTAGAAAACTCAAATTTGGAAAATAGGTTTATTTTACAACATCAGCTAAAAAAGGATTTTTGAAAATTTCAACTCCTTTTGTGAAGACAAGGGCACTATATCAACACAAAACAGCACAACTAGGAATTTCACTGTGTTCTGTAAATTATCAACAGCCCACAAACGTCCACTGTTGGTTGGACATAGGCCTTTTTATTTGAGCGCCAACATACTAGGTCCTCAGTTCTCTTGAGGTCATCGGTCCAGCGTTCAATTTATACAAGAAATACAAAAAATCCTTATCTATTTAGTCCTAATGTTATATCTAACGAGGCAAAAATGTTTAATTAACAAACTCTGAGCGGTTTCCGTTTAAGGCACCGTCCGTAATGAGAAAGTTTATGATAAAAATTATAAACTGCCTAGCTACTTATAAAACTGGTACGTACGGCTTGCATTCAAACTAATTAGCATCGCCTATACTTGTTGCTATACAGGCTGATGCTAAATGGAGCGATAATGTACTAGGTATTACATTTTTTTTTATAATCACGATAAGTTCATTATCTAAGGCCGCCAGGCAATAAATTGTGGGTTATTGCTTATCAAAATTAACAAATCCGAGCGGTACTAGCGAAATGTATAACGCTGTCGTTGCGATGCGCACAATTTAAACCGATCTACTCATTAATAATCTAAAGTTGTTGTACTAAATTTTAATTAGTTTTTTTTTTTAAATATAAAGTGGGACGGTTTTGAGCACGCTATATAAAGTGGCGTGCAGCGTGCACGTCACGATAATTTTTAATTATCGCACTCAAATGCCAGTGAACTTGGCCCGCCAGCCGAGCCCAACGGAGCGTGCCCGGCCCCCGCCTTAACAGGTCACACTTGACGACATCATCGCAACCATTGCACGCCGTTCTCTCAATAGACACCCGAATAAAATTCCTATAAAAACGTTCTTAAATATGTATTTATTCTTGAAGACTATGAATGTATTGATACGATTAAAATCTAGGTTGTAAATTGATTTTCGTCGTGAACTAAATAATTATGTGGAATAGGAATAAAATGCATGAAGAATTAAAATAAACTTAAACTCACTGTTACTAGGCTATAGCTTTTCTTTATTTTATATATTTTCACGGATAAAATCAATTTCATACATACGCTTTTCAAAGCGTATTAACGTAAGATTTTAGATTTGTTAAAAAGTTACAGTTTCAACTTAACTTGATGTTAAAAAGATGCATAACACAAAAACGGGATTATCAATTAGAGAAGGACTAAATTGTTAGTTAATGTAATGATTAAACCGTTTTAATTTAATGAATTTATAGACAAAAATTACAGATCTCTTCATTCCTAATTAAACAAGTTGCACGCTTGCCTGAAAGATCCCCTTGGGACGGCAAATATTATAATTTAATGGGGAATAAAAGTTTTGTAAGGGGGGTAAAATCTTCTTGGCAATTCAAATGCTCAGATAAACGTCAATTACAAATTAATATTTAATTTCTTTGGCGGAATTTCAATTTGAAATAGAAGTTTGGGGCGTAGTTGAATTCTTTCAATATTTCAAATCCTTGAGAATTATTTATTTTCGCTTTAACAGACAACAACGGACAGATTCTTAATCACTTCGCTAATAAACTGGAAATATATGAATCATTGTTCTCACGGGGAGTACGGATTGTGTTGAGAAATTGTGAGTAATCAAGTCGACAGGTACTCGACGACTTATCTTTAAATAAATTCAGTATATATCGAGATACATACAGATTTATTGATCAGTCCATTCAAAAATATAAAATCGGCACGTAGATCTCTATAATGAAACTTCAGCATGCATGTAAGGTTTTCTAGAATGTCGGTTAAGCCAAGATTGTCAGGCGCCAAAGAGGAATCACGAGTAAATTTACACTTCTAACTATTGTTCGACGCCTACGACTAGACAAGCGTGTGAGGGGTATTTGATGACAGGCGCCAATAGCACAGTACTAGCAAGCACAGTAGTTAATTTCGTTCCTCAAGTTCGCTACTCCGTTTTCAACATTGAATCGCCTTTTTAATAATTTAAAAATTATACATTTATTGCTTACATTATTTATATGTAACCCGGCGGAAATACATTGAAGGGGAGCATAATAATATATTTCGCTCATCCGGTAGAATAACATCACAATTGCAGTTTTTTTCCAAAACTGACTTATCGATGTCATAATGATATTAAAGCATACGTTTACTAGCTAGGGTGGCATAAGTGTTGTGTTATTCGTTTGACGCTAAATTATCCCCCACATTGTAATTTGATAGCCGTCGATTGACAGTTGCTCGGGGAGCACCGCTCAAGTGTTGACGCGTCTTGGACTTACAACAGCATAAAGGTCTTTGATGAATAATTGTGTATATAAATATTCTTACTTTGGAGCAGTAACCACCAAACCGAATTGTGATTTTATTTTACCGAATGGGCGATTTAATTAATTTATTACAGTTTGTAGAAAAAAAATATCATAATAGTTATAATAATGTATACCAGTGGTGTTAGAGCCTTCCAAGAAAAATGTACCATCTTTTCTGTAGTGTTAAAAAAAGTATAAACTCAGCAATTTTCACGTGCCGCCTTACATCGTGGACACGTATATCGAGATCGTCCACTGTTCTAATTATCACCAGTAGCAGCGTATCGAATTAGATTCGCGCTCACCGCGATAAACTAGTAACTATGCGGAAACAACGCGAAAAGATTGTGTTGGCGTGTATTTATCGTCGTTTAGTCCGATAATGTCTGAACGCAATTTTTCTCTGCGCAGTTGTAACTACGGCGTAGTAGTAGATTTGTAATCATATCGGTGCTATTTTCAGATAGAGAGAGAGATGTGTATTGCTTTAAAAATTCAGATAACATAACGAACACAGATATCCGAGATTACCCACATACTTACGTGAGTGTGTCGTAACAGCGGTCGGTAGCCTTCGACCGCACTTTACTATAGTAATTGAGAGTATAGTAGTTGCCCGTGGTCGCATGCTTTATTCTCCGAAACTATAACAACGTAAACAAAACGTGCTCAACACACGTCTAGACATGTAACTCGATGCCATGCCTACCTTAATTCATTCATAGAAATATTTACGCCCTCAGCAGTCACAACTGCAGTGCAATTGCAAAACTGAACGGTATTTGGGTCACGTTTCCGCCGCTGCGATCGAATTACGAGCATACTTCAACGCCATAACTATTAAATTGTCTATCGTACCCTGTTCATTTGGGAATCCTGCGCCCTGTGGTCTGGATTCCAGAAAAAACAGGCATATTATTCACGAGGCGCCCGTGTTGAGGCTCATTTTTGACGCCATACAACTCCGTACGTCTCTTACATTAATTTTTTTTTCTCGCTTTTTATGCTTTATTATGCTCGCGACTTCATACGCGTGGTTTTAGATTAGTGCTTATTATTTCAATTAATTTAATTATTTTGTTTGTTTACCGATTGGAAAGAAACAAACCTAAATGTTACGAAAAGCTTGCTTATACATCAGTAAAAATTGCATTCAATCTGTTGAGCTGAGACTAGCGTGCACAAACGCACAGACAAACAAAAATTCTAAAAACAATTTTTTTGACCTCGGTAACATTAGAAAGTGTATAATTTTTTAAAATATTTATTAATTATTGATCTAATCTCAAAAGATGATTAGGTAAATATGTTCGTAGATCTTTATTTGGTACAAGTTCTCCTGTCCCAAGACTTTTTTTTATTATTGTGTCTAATTTTTTTAACATTGTTTTATTATTGTATTTAATTCACCTTAGAAATGGTATTCACCTATAATTGGTCGCCACACGTGTTTGTTAAGTATAGTTTTTCGTTAAGTTGTTTGTTAAATGTATATGTGTGAGCAAATGTTGGTAGATCTTGTGTAAAAATAAATAAAATAATTAAATAATAGTATGTGCTTCATAGAAAATAAGTTGTACGTCGGCCGTCGATGCCGTGAAACCGTCTCGTCGCGTGACAGTTCATTTCCAATCGATGCTTTATTAAATAGCGGCCGGAAAGCGTGTCCGTCGGTTGATAATCCGGCTTCCATTGAGTCCGGAGCGGACGCTGGTCCGCTGCGACAGCGCGCCGCGCACGCGCTCTAGTTTTGGCGCGAAAGGCGCGCCGTGACGTCAGCGCGTCTGGATCGATGGCGGCAGACGCTGCGGTAGTACGTCGGGGTCGACGATCTCCCCCGTTCGTGTGCCACCCCACCCCACCTGACTACTGCAGTCGCATCTCGACTCCCCCACTGAATCTATGCCGTATTTGTATATGCGAATATGACAATCGACGCCCGCCTTTTATGCTGATAGGATATGAACGTAATGGACTTTCCATGAATGAAACAATGTGCGGTCAGTCATTGATTTGTACATCTTGTCTTGAAATTAAAATCTGTTCTCCGTTGTTACAGAGGAGGAAATCGACGTGGTTTCCCTCGGCACATCTCAACAACCTCTGCCCACACTCACTCACGTGCGCAACGATTCTCTTCCGCGCGCCCCGTCCGCACAGGAGCGCCATCATATCCAATGCACAGTGGCCTCGGCTATCACCCCGCGACCGGCCGCAAGAAAACGCCTAGTGCCGCCCCCCAACATAACCATGCCGGCTACAACCCGCAGGCGTAGAGGCCCAGGTCGCCGCGGTCGCCGCTCCAACACTGACACAGATTCCGAAGTGGAGTCCCCAGAAATCGAACGCCGCTCCATCCATAACGACATGGAACGCTTGCGCCGCATAGGCTTGAAGAATCTGTTCGATGAACTCAAGAAACAGATCCCGGCCACTAAAGACAAGGAGCGCGCCCCGAAAGTGGTGATTCTACGCGAAGCGGCTTCACTGTGCCGTCGTTTGCGCGAAGAAGACTCAGAGCGTGAAATGCTCAAACGTCAACAGACCAAGCTGATGGCGAAACTTAAAAAGCTGCGTACAGCGGCCGCCGCGCGTTACCGGCCCTATTGAACGGGCCTAGTGATTAGTTCCCGAACGGAACCATCACATATAAATAGTCTTCTTGGTGTTTTTTTGCGACCACGTGACAAACGGACTGAAAACTTTATAATGTAAGTCTCCGAACTGTTGTAAACTTTCAGTGGTGAATGCGGTGCCCCGATATTTACAATTGCCGCCCGAATAGCATTGGAAGTTTACATTCGAAGTCAGCTTTTAGGGTTCACTCTGCTTCTGCCCTCCGCGGCGAAGTGCCGAAGATTAATTTAGTTGTGAGGCAATAACTGCATGCAGTGTGTTTTTGCTCAAACGACATGTCGCAGTGCCAAAGTGAGCCATAAAACTGTTGTCTAAACGTAAGTACTCTAGTAGGTTTTCAGTAAAATATCTCAAGTTAAGCCGACTGCTTTTATAAACCGGTAGACGGTTTTTTTTACCTCTGAACCATGCTTTCTTTAAAATTATTATGTAATTAACTTATACATACATAGCAGAATTATTTCAGAATCAATGTATTTCTAGACAATGAAGATTTTTTACTGGACCTTTATTAGCTATTAGAACGCGCATGTCACGTTCAGTGTTATAATATTATTATTATATTAAGATGTGATCCGTTTTGAGTTTGTCGACGCTTTATAGGGATTGTGTTTTTGATAGTTTAGGCTGGCAAGCAAACGATGGAGCTAAATAGGAGTGTATGTATATACGTTGCTGGCCAATAAATATGTTTTAGGCCCGGTTCGAAGGAAATCCCTTTCTGTAAAGGCCATCACACGAGACAGTGATGCCGTCATTTACGTTATTAGTAATACGACATGATAATGATATTATTTCTAAGTTTATATGTATAATTTTTTTTTTGTATAATCCCGCTTATGTTTTTAGTGATTTGTTTACACTTATTGTGTATCTGTGTACATTATGTAAATAACTTTGGAATTAACCTTGTAATTGTACTAACGAACCTCGGAATTGTTCGATATATTGGACCATTTTTACTATGTAAAAGGTGAAACAATAGCACAACTTCACCATGGACTAATAAGAATTTATTTGAATATATCACACGATAACATACACGAATAAATTAAATGGAATATTTTAAATTTTTTCTCTTATTATTAAACTGTAACTACAAACTGTCGATTACGCACCATAATTATTATGACATTTGTATGCCTATTGCATATTTAACATTTGACATAGCTTAGTGTATATTAATTTATTCGCATATAAGGTGGACGCATTTTACTACAACCAACCGAAGACTAAAAAACATTCACGACTCAAACAGAAGAAAAAATAATCTCATCGAATATACCAACAAATATTTAGACTGTGTATTTTGATAGCATACATCAAAACTATATTAAACATTATAGTCATAAAGAAAAAGGTTTAATAACATTTATACATATAAAAAAAAAATAACCACGAAATAGTTCCTCATAGTACCTATTAATAGTAAATATTTGCATTTTTTCTTTATATATTTTTTATTGCATTAAGTTAGCGTACTCACTATAGGGTAAAATTGAAGGGGAAATTGATGTATTTCAACCTATCAGCACATGGTTAACATTTTTGCAAGTTGGGGCGGCTTTATTCGTGTGCGGAATGTGCCTTGCATGTACATATATTTGTATACCTAGGTGATAAACTCGAATTAGTTGCGACAACTATTTTTTGTGAGAAAAAAAAAACGTTATTGTAGTTTAGATAGTGTTAACATGAAAGTGGTTTGAGGTTCGCGTTAAAGATTTGCAGTCTATCTTCCACTAGGTTTAACTTGTACATACATAATTACGTAGTGGCTGACGTCATCAATTTCTAGGTGAAGTTTGTAGTTTTGTTGATATTTAGCGTTTTTTTTTTTTTTCTTAACTGGAGAATAATATCGAATTCTCGAATGTACCTGCATTTATTTTTTTTTGTTAAACTCGTCTTGACATAAATAATATCTAAATATTTGTGTTGAACTAAATCGGAGTGGTATTGTGATATGGTGACGTAGGTTATATATGTATAATTATGTTGAAAAATTAGTTTTCTATTAAGAGAAAGTCAATAGTTTAAACATTTAATCGTAAGAAATGACAGCTTTATATAACGTTAATTAGTAGGGGTGAAAAGAAAAAGGAATAGAAAATGAGTAAAAAAAAAAAATTGCACTAAAAAATATTGACAAGGCACATTTCCAGCACTGCCAAAATAAATAAAATTAGTGATCAGACATGGAAATTTTACAAACCAACTGGGTTTTTATTGTAAACTTTACATTAAGTAATAATGGGAGTCGAAGTAGGTTAATTTTTAGTACTTCTTAATGGCGTATCCAATATTTTTTGCTTGTGGAAGATTAACATCTAACCGACCTGGGTTGATTGGGTCCAATCGGGAGGCTGAATGGATTTTTTTAAATTATTAGTTTATGTATTGTTCGATTGGTTGATTGTAATATTGTTGTTGGGTTAGTGCAGGGTCGTTTCGACCCTCGCGAGCGAACTGAGGTCGGTTACTAAGTGCGGCTATAGAGAATGCAGGGTACACTGCTTGTTCCGCCTAATGTTGATAATGCACTCTGCAGTCTCTGCAGCCGAGCTCAAATATCATAAGGTCTTGTACTTACCACACATTGGATACGATAATTATGTGAAATTAGATTTTTTTTGGTTTTGTTCCTTATGTGTAATAAGAAGATAAGCTAATATTAATTATTCGAATAAATGAACTGGCTGAACAGTCGCGGAGCTAGGAAACGTTGAACTACCCGCTTGTGTGGTTTTTATACTTTTTCAATGTACCTATAGTTCTCAAAAGTTTGACTTATAAAAATAAGTGTTTTGATTCTGTGATCAACCGGGTGGATAATCTTTCCAAAGCTCTTTGCTGTTCAGCTGACAAAAAAACAAGTGTTTCTTTTATTTCAAATTTAGAATTTAAGACACCTACCCCATTCCTTTGGCGACCTGGCCTTGCTATTATTATTTATTTATACTTTATATATTGAAAAATATCCTTACAGGTAACTAAGGCGATAAATATTGAAAATAGTTATAATTTTTCAGTCTATTTGACTAGTAACACAAAATAATGAGTGATAGATTCCCAATGATATGCCTCAAGACTAAAATTCAAGATTATATTGATTAAAGTATTGCTTTGATTGATCATAGTAATATTATAGTAAGAAATAGTATTTATTTCTATATGAACCTCTAAAACATAAAGCAAAGGAATCTATCAGTGTTGAGAAAGCTGTTTCTACAGGGCGCAAACTGGCAACCAACGTTCTCATATCTTACACAACATTCAATGCGAAGTCAGTAATGTTAGCAAAATAATTTGTACCCTATTAGGCTATATAAGTATAGTTTACTTTTTTTTTCACTTTAATAATATCTTCATCTCATAACATGTTGAGTTGAATAATAAACCCATTTAAAAAGTACCCTCACAATGATGTATTCTCAGCAAAGCCCCGTCTAAACTCGATTTGACCTTAAAAAAAAGCTAATTATTTTGAATATTTTTTTATTATAAAGTATTCAGCTTTATTTGAGAGCTTACACTAATAGGGAGCATGTCTTCGTTATTAGTACATTGTAACAATGTTACAAATGAATATAAGTAAGTAATAAAATTATATTTACCACATAAACATAACGCACCTGCCAGTAAACAAGGAAACCCATTGTATAATAGGTAAAGCAGTTCTGTAGCACTTAGTGGGTACAGGATCAATAGCGTAGTAAAGGATCAATAAGGAAATTCTATTTTTATGTTTACTGATAAACACGAGTCCCTACCTAGTATTACGTAGTACAATTTATAACAAACTTGTCAAAACAATTTAAAAGTCTTTTGTGGTTTATAACAAACTAGGTCGTGTTGAGTCTTTCTTCTTTCTAACCCTAAGATCGGACTAACAAACTTTTTTAATTAAACATTGTTAATGTTAACCACCCCCTTACAAAAGACCACCGTTAAATAACAGCATGTGTGTTGTTGTTTCGGTGAGAAAGTAAGAGATACCTGAGCCCATTTCCCCCAAACCCTCAATCCCACTATGGTCGGCAGCGTACTTGCACCACCTGTGACGTTGTCTGTATTATAGGCGACGGTTGCCACCTAACATCAGGTGGACCGTCAGCCTGTCTGCCGAACTTAACATAAAAGAAAATGTCAAAAGTTAAATTAGTTCGACATGGTTCGACACCATATATTGAAATGTGTGAATAAAACGGACACAGCTTCAAGTTTAGCATCTGAGGTTAGCATAGTTAAATTATAAAATAATCGACTTTCTATTGAGCCCTAACACGCTACCTATATCTGCTGTATAAGTTGCTGAGAAGTTGGTTATCCCGAAGAGTCCTTCTTGATGCTGCAGGATCAGGTCAACCATATCGGGGAAATACTACCGAAGTACCTAAGAGTAGGTAAGTATAACAAATTTCACATCAATCGAACCTGTGGAAGTTAGTAAGATCGCTTCGTCAAATAGGAAATGAGCTGACTGATGATCGTCAAACAGATCTTCATAAATTGTAGCTAAGAATTGTTTCGATAACGTAAATTTTCAAAAAAACAAAAAAAAAGTATCAAAATCGGCCCGTCCCTTGGGAGCTACTACGATGTCATACACACAGGTCATACTTAAAAACGCGTCGGGCGTTAAAAAACGGTCTGTAATTTTTGAAAAGACAAAGTGAAATATAAATTAATCAATCCTAACCTAATCATTATGATATCTACTTCGATTAAGATACTACGGATGTAGATAACTTCCAGTTGTAAAAACTTCCAACTAGATAACAGAACAGTTGTAAAAATAAAGCGACGAACTGAAGCTAGTCACATACTGTCAAACGTCAAAATAATAGTGAAGTTCTCGCGCTCAGCCTGCACAATCACAAACAATGGCTCTTCGGTCTGTTTTATCATCTAAAATTCCTGTAGTGATAATTATCGGTGCAACTGCTACCGGAAAAACTAAGTTAGGTGTTGAACTAGCTCAAAAGTTTGGAACGGAGATCATTAGTGCGGATTCTATGCAGGTAAATAAGGATTCTGTGCTGAACACACCATAACCTAAAACTAAACAGTTTACCATAATATAAATATTAGCATTTATATTATGGTTTTTATTTTATTTAAATATTGTTAGAAATATTATGAATAAATATACTATATATTATTTCTTATACTATATATTATTTTATCGCTTTGACTAGAATTGCTTTTTAATATAACCTGTAAAGTTCTGCAATATTGCTGTCCAAAATATATATTTGTAGTTTCACTTAAGTAATAATATTCTATACTTAATGTAGATTCATAATTAATTAATCACATAAAGTAATTTAAAGTTTCAATTCAATGTTGCAAATTAAGGAAAATAAAATTAATAATAAAGTTATAACCACAGCAATTTTAGTATTATTTCTATTAATTATATAACGAATATTCTGACTTTTAGAGCAATTTGTTACTTGTGAGTACATCTGTACATGTAGGACATGCAGGTAGGACCCTGAATGGTTTTTCGGGTTTGGGCTGGACAGCGTCTGCTGGGAATGCTATAGTATACTTTAAAGATTTCATATGGTGGTACATTTAGCATACAGAGTTCACCTCAAATACTCAATTTGGATTGTCTTTCAGTATGTGTAGCTAGTGGTTGATTCATTTATTTTCTTTTTGATATTTGTTTCCCATGCATGACTGTCTTGTATCCCAATTTGTACTAAGTATTGATTTAAGGCAGTAATTTGACCCTATCCGAAGGCCTTTTTGATATCAATAATAGGATGATTAAGAGTAGTTTTGTATAAAATAAAAGATTTCCAGGAATTGGATTTACCAGTATGGACAATTCTTGCGGAACATCAGTCTTTATTAAAAGTTATAATAATAATAATGAAATATTATTATTTCTGCCGGACCAGATTTCAGTTATTCATATTCTTCATTTTACATAGTATTTACTATAGCTCTTGTGAGCTTATAGCTCTCAGAACTCCCATCAGAACCACCCAGTCCCTGCAGTGACTACTAGTTTTGAGGCCAGGTTCCTTTACAAAATAATAGGGTAGTAAGGGTTTGTAATATAGGGAATCTACCAAGCAGAAAGGCTTAGCTTGTTGTTAGAGGCTTGCTCCAGACTCTCACATATAATGGACACCGAGAGCATCCTCCACTCGGTTTGGTAATGGTAAAATGTTACTAAGTCCACCGTTAGTCACCCCCGCTACTTAGTGTCTGTGGACTTGGTATCATTCTTGTTTATAATTATTTATTGACTGCTTTATGTGATGGTCAACATAAACTGACTGGATTTTTATACAAAATACAAAAATACAAAATAATTTATTCATCTACTTAAGCCTAGGTACAAAAAGGGTGTAGGGGACCTTCTATTAGGTATAGAAATACTTGTATCAGGAGAAATAAATTTATTATTATTACTAGTTACTACTTACTGTTTTGGAATGCAGATTCTATCAGGCTAAACCTGGTAATCAACCACAATGTTTATTAACCTTAGATTCTCTTTGTAATTATCAATTTGTGATACAAACCTATAGTATACAACGTACTTGTTTATTACTATATTAAATATTCATAACTAGACCAACATGTATCGTTTTAAAGGGCTGCAATTGGTATTATGTTCACTCAGTATAATGTAACTCTCATTAAATAGTGAGACTTTTTCTCTGAAGATTACAATCTACAAACACAACTTACAAAATTTACACTCTATATTATTAATATAGATAATAATAGTTTCATCTTGTTATATTTTTTTTTGATACACAAAATCAATTTTTTGAATAAGTGTTTTTTTTTTTTAACTTGCCCCTCTGCCTTAGTAGTCCAGTGCAAATAGCCAGTCACTATACCGAAATCCAATGGAATTTATTCTTTTTTTTTGGTTACTAAAATTCCCTAAAATAAAATAATTACCTATTGTAATTTGTCGCTTTTTAAAAAAAAATTATTATTATTTTGTTTGTTTAACTTTATTTTTTATTAATATACATATTTCAGTAGATATGACGTACCGGCAATATATACTGATTTACATGTATTCAAATATTAAAGAGTGGTGGATGTGTTTATATTGTTTGTAGCTTCAAGCAAATTGCATACTGACGTTGGACAAGAATTCCCGCCAACAATTCCCTAATGAACTTAAACGTAGTGCAACATAATTATGTAACGAATCCAAAATTGCACACGGAAAGCTGCAGCGCAACCTCACAATTTTTTTAAAGCTAACAAATTATTTTATTCAATCTAGTGAAGGCACCCAAATACACAAACACGCTATTCGTTTCTGTTCTTTAATTACATAGTATATTTATCTTCTTGATATTTAATCACATAGTATATCTATGTTTAGTAGTTATTTTCGTAACCAACTATACGTTAGATTGTCTATAATTACACTGCGTGACTGGGCATTAGCTGATACGCCCATATCTAACACTTGTATGTGTACACAGTGTTACGTAGTGTACAACAGTATGTAATATCAACATTAGCAACGCAATGTTTTTTTTTATCAAAAAAAACCGACTTTGATCTAAAAAATTGTATGGTAAAATAACATTTAGCTGCGTAGTAATTTATTTATTTTTTTACAGGAATCTACGAATAAAAATCAAAATAATTACAAAAATGAATTATTTTAATTAAATTCGTTTATTTTTACATTTCTCAAATTCAAAGCACATACTCAACATTCACATCACACATGTGTCAACAATTACAATATAAAATATGCACAATAATATACAATATAATTGTAAATGAATATATACGTGAGCATTACTTTAAGGGGTAATGTTTCAACACTGGTTTTCAGGGGAGCTATTCGTTGTTCAACAGAGTTAAGAGAAAATTAAATATAATTATTAAAATTAAACAAATACAAAAATAATTAATACAATGCGGTAAATATTGTATATATTTTATGTAGGTAAGAAAAGTAAATAAAAAATAAAATACTTTAATTTTCTTTTGTTGATTGTTGATGTTGATAGCGTTGATCAAAGATCAAACGCTGAACTGTTCTTCTAGGCATATCTTTTAAAACTCACCAGAACAAATCTTTTATATAAAATTATTCAACCTTCAAACCTTGTGACAGTTAATTCATTAGGTAAATGGAGATTCAGTACGTAAATAAACTAAGTATAGGTTAGTAGATTTAATTACTTTATTTCAATTAACACGAATTTTTGCATAATTATTATTGCTGGTTTCTTTACCTACTGTGAAAGTGCTAACATTACTGTGAGCCACAAACTTTAATACCTGGGTAATTCGCAATTGAACGTTTCCCACTGTGTGAATAACCTTTTAATTTTTCAAATATTTTGCTAGATTTAATACGGAAATATTAAATTATAAAAACAATTTTCAAACGAAGTTTTGGTGATTCATCAGATAAATCTTCTATTTTATTATCGAACATTGTACCTACAAGATCACTGGATTTTTATAAACCGACGTGGGTCGACATACAAGCTGCCAAATTCATCACATATCCATACATACACACACACACACACACATATATATATATATATATATATATATATATATATATATATATATATATATATGTGTGTATGTATATATATATATATATATATATGTGTGTATGTATATATATATATACATATACCTAAATAAAATCATAAACGAGCCGTGTCTGTACATTATTAAAAAAAAAAACAATTAGCAAACGTACCGAGGTAAATATAATAGTTTTTAGAATTTTTGACTGTTTTTGAACTATAGCGTGTACGAAGTCGCGGGCAACAGCTATAGCTCATATATTTCCATTACATTATTTAACGCGAATGAAGCCACAGGTACAGCTAGTTCGTAATATCAGTCGTATAAATAGTTATTTTTAATTAATTCCTAGTTAATTGCGAGCAAATCACTTACTCCAAAATGTTCCACAACTGGCTGTTTTCAAGAAAATTAATTTCCTTCTCTAAACTGTAACAATTCTCACAAAAAATTCACAGAATGAGATGAATATCTAATTATTCCTTTTGCAAAAAAAAAGTTTAATTTTTAGGGATAAGTAAGTACATAATTAGGGATTAACCTTATTTCAGGAAAGCGTAGTGTCCTCTTGGTAGGTGGCTACTGTCGCCTATAAACATCAAGTAATACTAAGGATATTTATCGTGTTGGCGACACTACAAATTGTATGAACTATTGATTGCAACATTTAAGTGGATGCAAATTGTAAATGATAATAGACAAGCATCAGTCATCATCTCGGATAACAAGAAAAAAAAAAATATCAATTCACTGCTGTAAAACCACAAGGACCGTTCCCATAGGAATATCACCACAAATTGGACCGATCAAGGTTGCTTTTATTTTCACACACTTTCGCGAACAATTTGAAACCGTCACGAAAGCACCATCCACTTACTTTGTTTTGTATACAAGTCTGAGAGAATTTAGACATACTTTGTTCGAGTTTGTCTACTCGAATTATATAATGCGCGACGGTAAGCGGTAGGATGCCGTGTAGCCTTCAGACAGGTCGCTGTCATTACAGTATATATAAAACACTGAGATAAAATTACCTACTTGTATCTCAATCCTAATCAAAGTTTTGTGTGCTTATCCTTTTATGTTTATATTACTTATGGCATTTAAATATGAGCACACTCATTTTATGTTTACCTACTGTGATTTAAGAGTACCTACACTTATTTAAGCAATTTCAATGCTACCATGAAAATCGTTGGAAACTTGAATGGAGAGCTTTAGTCGATACAAAAGTGTGCAAAAAAGTAAGGGATGCTACCTGAATTAGTAAATTTGTCCCTATAAGGGTTGTTATACATATAGTTGGACCGGCATAGCCGTACGGTAGAATCGAATATGTATAGATGAACGTTCGACAAATTGCTATACTTATAGCCGTGTCGACAAAGCCGGGCGGTAGACATTGCCGAATGAAATGTGCCGGCCAGACTATTATGTATAGCAACCCTAATATAATATAACTAGCGACCCGCTCGCGGCTTTTCTGTTGATTAATTTAGAAGAAGTTAGCGTAGAAACTAGACAGAAACAGACGGCGACTTTATTTTATAATATGTATAAATACAGATAAATAGCATAAAACAAAGTTGTTGTCCGCCTGTGCATGTTCAGATTCTCTGAATACATCTTCTAATCACGCAACGGATATTATTACGGGTTTCACTAATGGAAAGAGCGATAAACGTGGGAGGTTTGTGCATGTAAAATTGCATCTTTCCGAAGCCAGGAAGTAAAAGTCGATGCTGCACGAAGGTGTGTAGATACTTAACTAAATACAAGATCGTGTAACCGTCGAGTAACCTCTTGAACGTACCCTTTTTTTTAACGCTGGGATATCTCTTGGATGCCCCGCAGTGTAGGGGACCATAGTTCTGTAACCATACCGTTACCATACCAATATTAAGGACCGTATCCAGTACAGTACGTAGCTTTGCTGTGCAATAAAGTAGTAAAGTTATAGATATTCTCAATGAAACACAAAAAGCTTAGTTAAAGGGATCAGTTTTTTTTTGTACCGGGGCCTTTAACTATTTAGCTACTTACGCCTCTGACTGTAGCGCATACAACACGACTGGTGTAAATTAGCATGTACTTGTAATTTTATCATAAACCTATGGACATCAGTCATCTGGTGATGTTCTGCTGAACAATTGAACATGCTTAGAAAGATACAACATATTATGTCCAACATTTTTGGCCCTCAACTGCCAGTTGGTTTGGTAAATTTTTATAGTAATAATAAAACTACTGTTTACTCATATTCTAATGGATATTTAGTCTCTGTCTACTGTAGACATAAATATGGTTTGGTTCACTATAATTTACGACATTTGTTACTCCACAACGACCATGACGTTACCATAATTGGTGCTCACAGTCTTCTAATGAAATATTAAACACAGTAAAATAATGAGTAAAGATTTTAATCAATTCTATAATTTGCCATACTTTGCCCTAAATGGTTTGTCGATTATAAACGAACATTAGTAATTTTAAACGTTTTTCATATTATAGTATATTCCGATTTGACATGCCATTTAGATGACTCAGATTTGTATCAAATCAAATCAGATTGTTAAGGGTAAAGTGAAACAAGTGTCAAAATTATACTTGATATTAATCTTTGTAAACTGTACTAATAAAGAGAGTTTTTGTTCTAACAAATTCCGATATTCAGGCTTAGTATTGATACTAACTCAAAAGAGTTATGTAGTATGATTAATATTATAAGTATTTTAATAAACTAATAATACTAATAACTTTTACCGACATCCCTTGGAAACTGTACTTTTTCTGGGTGAGATGTGTACGTGATAAATACATACATATACACAGTGACATTTTAAGCTTACATTAGCTTTAATTCGCACTTAGAAAATTTTTGTCCCATTATCGTTTACCTGTGAAAAATGTTAATAAATAAGAAAAGCAAACCCGAATTCATAGACTGGTATTCTGTACTGTATACTTAAGTAATAACTTTTCATATATTACGAAATAAAGAAATATTTTTAAAAGTTAATGGAATATTTACAAATTAATAGTAATTAAATGATTTCTTAAAACTTTAAGAATGTCGAATATGTGGTTGTATAATTGTTTGAAATGATAGATAAGTTGATGTTGTAGATTGTTTTAGTCATCAATTTTAACTTCTAAACACCAGAGTCAGATGCAGCCAGCTCATTTCACAAGAATGTTGCGTTTGAAATTGCTAATTTTTATCTAAACACGGCGTTCTATTGGCGTTTTATCTGCACGCGTTACATATACGTTTGAATTTCGGCAAGTGGCCGGTCGTGTTTGCATTCCGTTGCGAGTTCGACGTCTCGTCCAAGGCCAGCGTCGTGGTATTTCCCGCAGCCCGTCGGTGCCTCCGTAGCCAAACTGAGCTGATAGAAGTTGAATGTACCATCTCTTAAGGAGGCTTCACTTGTTTTCCTGCGAACGATTCGCGTGTGCGTTACGTGTCTTAACCTATATAACTACCTTCTCGTATGTGTTTTGAGTTGCATTGACTCCATTATAGGTACCTACTTTTATTATGGTATGTTATGCTTAATTTAATTTTTACATACCTATTTCATTGTTTGTTTAAGTTTTGATGTATTTTTATTTGTATATTTTTGGACAGATATGATTTTTATTATAAATTAAAAATAAGTAATAGCAAAATGTGTTGTTAAGCGTCAAACTCGAGAACTGCTGAGCCAATTGAGCTAATTTTTTTTGGGATTTGGAAAAATTGCTCGGAAAATTGTATTAGTGCATGTAGGTCGCCTGTAGTATTATTATAAAATACACATTTCGTTATGGGTAGCCTCAAGGTGACTTCATATACTTATATATAAAGGTATACCTAATAAAACGTTAGAATTTTTCCACTTACCTTCAAACCTCGCAAGGATGATAATGTCTGCTGCGTTGGTAATGTACCAAGACTTTTGTATACAATCAACTCTATTTTTAATTTTATTTAGCATCATTGAAGGTTACCGAGAATAAGATTCAGAAGCATTGAAACTAGTTAGTGACGCTAACCGAGTATTAACCGAGTATTAAGCTTTTGGTTTAAGCTTAACCAAAAAAAAGCTCTTCAAGAAAGAAAGCAAATAAATTTTGAAATTTTATATGTGACAGTTAAGTGAGACCGCTTTAATTAGACCTTGTTCTTATTGTGTGCGGTACTTCAAAAGATTTCGGTCTGTTGTGTTTCGGTATTGCGAGCCTTTTTCAGACGTCTATTTATAACAATGAATGGGTGTATAATAAGAAGTTGTTGTTATTTTGATTCTTGTTTGGGTTTTATACGACAGTTTTCCCTTTCTATTAAGCGAATCAACATGTCCTATTATAAAAAGGTAGAGTTGTATGTAGGAGTTACTCTGCGAAACTAAAACAAATTCTTAAAATAAAATAAAATCTTTTAGCAAATGTTAGAATATTTCAGGATGGACATAAACCAAATATTCCACGCGCGAGAAGACGCGGTTAACAGCTACCCAAAAATAAAAATACAACGCCTGGCAAAAGTATAATGTCAGGCATTAACGTATGTCATTAATGTATTAAGTTATATTACTTTACATATTTTGTCAGGCGTTATTTATTTATAATTACAACGCGGACGGACACCAGCTAATATTTGATAAAAAGCTTCAACTAATTCTTAAGAATTTGTTGGTTAAAAAACCTGTAGGTAATTAGTAATGCGCTCTATTATATTAATTACTAGCTGTTGCACGCGACTTCGTCCGCGTAATTTTATATGCCTACTATCCTATCTCTCACGTTGGATCAAACTGCACACAGTGTGCAAAATTTGATTAAAATCGGTTCAGTAGTTTAGGAGTACATCGCGCACAAACAACGTGACACGAAATTTTATATATATATAAAGATGTTATGTCCAAATTAATAGTACATTTTTGTTTATTTTTGTTAACAATAAAAAATACTTACCATATGGGCGTATGTGGTAAGTTTTTTGCATCACACCATTTTCATCTTACTTATATTGTTCAAAATTTTTTTCTCAACTTGCTGTTTTAATTAAAAAATAGATATGTATAATTATACTTTTCTTTATTTTCTTCGGTACTTAAGTGAAAATTTTATGTTTTGAGATAAGATTCCAAATATAAAAAAATGCCTGATGAACCTGCAGAATTTTGTTTACAGATCACTTATTGTAGCTAGGCGGAAACACCTCACAAGGTAGGTTGTTCGAAAGTTCCCGTAGTAGTGAGTGGTCTTACATCTCTGGCGCCCATTGCGGTGGTAAAACTGCCATGGTAGTCTAATTCGAACAACTCATAATTTTACAGCCGATAGAACGCAAAGGGAGAAAGGGAGGCCACATCTCTTCTTAAACTGCTAAGCTACTAACCGTTGTTTTATGAGAATCGAAGAAAATTCGAGCAATTAATCGCTACAAGGTGTCAATCCCATTGGCTGGGATTTATTGGCAAGCATTGGTGAATTCTACTTATAAATGATTTTACATTTGTTATAAATATTTTTATATGAAACTCGTAAAATTACAGCACCGTGAAGGATTTAGAGAGTTTAGCATTGAAATCCCAAATGTTAGAATCATCATGCCAAACCACTGACGCATTAAAGTACTGTATGATGGATGACATCATTACAATTCCGCCCATTCCATATGTTTAGCTGCTTAACTGAATGTGTCTCGAACAATATGATTCATATGACGCCGCTGTGACCCGTTGTGGTGGGTAATTATTTAACATTAACAGCTGTTTTCTGGATACACTTTTAAGTAATTGACAAGATTAATCACTTGTCATTAATCAGTTACTAAAATAATTACTAACTTTTATGTATCAAGTTCAAGGAATATTGCCATGGATGGTTTTATGTCATGCTCCTACCATACAGCTACGAAAGAACAGCTTCATGTGCTTCGTCCGGGTGCACATAATGGCTCCTCTACACTATCGGCGATGATCGTGTGATCGTTTATAATCGGTACGATCATCGTGCAAGTATTCACACAATCGTCTGTAGTAGTTTGTCGAACGGTAAGCGTACAAGATTTCCTTTGATGCATTGTATATGAAAAATTCGACAAATCACGGGCGGGTCGCAGGCGATCAAAATTAGCAGAATCCGATCGCTTTTCGCTATGTATTTTATGATACATATTCATTGGTCTAACTAAATGTTATACCACCTACTACCGCGAACCAAAATAACATCTCGTGCTGACTATAATACCTATACCTAGACTAATCCTAAGAGCCCTTGCCAAAAATGAAGAGTCAAAGACCTGTTTGCCGTTGTTCAGTGAAAATATACTTTGACAAAAATATATTCTTCGGATGTTTAAATGAAAGACGGTGCATTTGTAAATGTCTCGAATGGATAGTTTAATACCCTATGATAGGTACTTTACAATAATAAAAGACTTTTTAGCAATCATATACTAAGTAAGACGGAACAGACAGGCGCAGACGTAAAGCTGAAATCCAGTATGTATATAAAAAAAACAACAATAAATACAGCAAACAAATAAATATAAAGACATCAGTAATAGGAATACATTTCTTTTTTAATTATTAAAATGTAAATTAATAAATTTAAATATTGATATAGGTACGAGTATATGTGTAGTTATAGTTTGTAACATTCCAAATTTTTGAATCCCTTACTTGAGCATATTCTGTGACGTGGAAGGTGCTAATTGTTCAACCATGCGTTGTCCTAGCCAGTTGGGGTTATTGACACAATGGAGGTTGCAAGTGCTACACTGATCTATTTTAGTGCAAATCAAAACATAGACAACGGAAGCACCTTGAAAACCGAGGCCAACGTAACACGATTGAGTTTACTGAAGATATACAATAAAAAAGCTAGAAGACTATAATTACAACTCCAGGGTTTTGAACATTTTCAAAGTTCATAACTTTTTTCTAGCGTTGCTTCCTTTCTACCTATTGTAGGTAGAATACTGGCAATCGAAATGACAGATGAAAGTTCTAGTCGCGGTCAGCCTTCACCTTTTTGTGTAGTTAGAAATGATGATCAATTAGGGGCGAGGAAAAATATAAAGAATCCCGAGTTTCCGAGAATACTGATTTCCAAAGGCATGTCAAGTGTAGTGTGCATGTGGCCAGCAGTAAGGCTTATTGTATGCTGAAATGTGATTTCTAATTATGGGCTTCATAAGAAAGCTCATCGTCGTTCAACAAGCTATGGAGTAGGCTATGCTCGGGGTTACTCTGCGAGACCGAATCCGGAAAGAGGAGATCCGTAGACAAACGAAAGTCACCGGTTTAGCCCGGCGGATTAGTAAGTTGAAGTGGCAATGGGCAATACACAAAGTACGGAGAGCTGACGGCCCCTGAGCCGTATGGTTCTCGAATGGAGACTACGGACCGGCAAGCGCAATTTAGGATATTTATCCACAAGGTATAGGCTGCTGGTCGACGCTGAATCCAGGTTGCTACTGACAGGTCCTATTGGACAATTACGGGGGAGGTCACTATGTCCCACAGTGGACGTCCTACGGCTGATTGCCACAGATAAGTTTTAGTCGTCCCTATTTGGCCTTCAATTAAATCTCGATAATGTGGAGAATACTTTGTATAGGATAAAATTAAATGCTACGAATGGGCTTAATCAATTTGAATCAATTTGATGTACATACCTTGGTTTCAATAAATATAAGGACATATCTGCAAAATCACTGGATCACGCACTATTTGGTATTACGTTTGACTTTTTGATCGATGGATGACATAATTAGTTAGCAATAAATAACTCGTAACGTCTAAACTTAGTATTGAGTATATTCTAATATAATATATACTTGCTAGGTTGACTGACAGCGGTTATATAAATAAAATGAACTCTTGAGACACTGTGATGTCATGCGATATTATTTCTACAGCACACCTGTTTCTAAAAATATTGAGAAATTTTTTACTATTAGTTTTACGTACTATCCACGTCACAAAACCTTTTTATCACCAATAAGAAATTTCTTTATACAAAAATATGTGTTGTTAAGATATATCAAGATTTCTAGATATTTCATTGTATTAAAAAATCCTTACACACAGATCAAAAGCCTCTGTAAGCCGCTCCAGAAGTCTTACCAAGAAGATATAAAGTTTTTCCTATTAGGACAAAGATGAATTATCGATTTTGAATCCTACGTAAAACAAAGACGAACGAAGTACGAAATTTCTCCATCAAATTTCTTCAACGAATTTGGCTGTAGTTTTGAATTTTATTTTTGCAAAATTCAAAGCAAACATTTGATATCTGGTCGTAGACTATTGTGTTTGTTATAACTCCAGCAGCTAGTTTATGATATATTTTTTAGTATATATATGTATATACCTAAGCGTAAGTAAAGAATAGCGGGAAAAATGGAAAAAGTATAATTATAACGTAAAGTAGTTAAGATTCATTATCGTGTACTGCGGTATGCGGTTAAGTATGTTGCGGTGTAAGGTGAACCTACCAAGAGACGAGACATTTGACTAAATTTATATTTAATTCATAAAGATTAAATGCGGTTATATTCGTTTCCAATATAATTAAAAAAGAACGAAATAAGGTAAACATATGCATGTTCCCTGAAAATCTTGTTTCTGCTCGTCTCCGAGATCTCAAAAGGCTTATTCAATAAGTGTCATTTTTTTTTTGTTAGTTCGTAACTATAGGTATATATGATCCAGGACCTGGCTGTAGTCCTGGGAGAAAGTTCGCGTATGGAATTTTTTTTGTTTTTTCAGAAAAGTTTTCCAGTTATAACATCATTTTTATGTATGACAAAATATTTTCTTCAGATACCTTTAAAATATTTTAAATAATATTTACTTTTTTTTTAAAAAAAACTTCATGTAAAATTTTACATGAAAACTTTTTTGTCAATATCTTAAAAGTATACTTTTTGCACATAGCAGATTCTGATTTGGTTTCTGTCTACGAATTTCATTAGTTTAGTACACATACCCAACCAGTGTTTAATTTAAGATGATTAACCGTTTAATTCAATGATAAGATATCTTTATTTTTTATTTCTTCTGACGTTCAAAGTCTTAAAGGTGGGTCATTGGGTCAGTGAGTGGAGACTTATCATTTGCATTGCATATTATGCATATATCTGCGCATGTTTAAGTCACAATTATAACCTAGGTTGTTTAATTTAGGTACAGTCGTACAATATTTTACGGAAAGAACAATTGTTTAATAAATACGATTCGTAATTGAAATTTAAAGTTTAATTGCGCAATAAAACCACTTATATTGTCTCTGGTCTCACCTCGGACGGCCTCCAAAATAGGCAAATTGTCCAAACGTTACACTTTGCTGACACGTTTTGTGATTTGGATGTCCCTTTATACTCGTATGTTATTATTACTTTTCCTTGTTTAATCGGTTGTTAACAGAAAACATCAAATACGACCTGATATATAGTTTCTTATCACACGTTCTTAGCCGGCCTGCCTCTTGGATTTTTCTTTCATTTGTTTAGATATAATATATTTTCTTATGAATTCGTTAACAATTAATTCTGTTGCACTTTAACTTGAACTACAGAGAACGTTTTAAGAAACTACAGAGGCAAAAAGGTCTAAGTAATAACTTTAAAAAGCCTGAATTGATTTTTTAGCTTTGATTTTATGTACATTTTATGTCTACTTAGTGTCTTTTTATATGTAAAGTTTTTAGAAAATCAAGTACATAATACAATTATTTGGTTCAATATAATATAATGGTTAATAAAAAATATATATTTGTACTTAACGTACGTCATCAATGCTCTATTAAGTAGTGTATTATTTATTTTATTAAGTGGCAGCAGCCTTAATCAATTTAATGGTCGTAATAATAACCAATTTAATCGCACCATAACTAACCGCAGCTTAATGAATACCTACCACGATTTAAACGGATTCACGCAACGCTGTTAAGTGCGAACTCAACTTGCCTATTAAATATTCCTACCGAGTATTCGGTTCTTTTAAATAAATTTACATGGGCTCGTAGACACATCTCCTAGAAACAATAGGATGCATATTAATTAGATGGATAAGTACCTAATTATGCGGCGTTCAATAAATGGGCAGTGTGTACTACGACTAGTGTCAATGTACCTGTCGCACCTTAAACGACATAGTGATAGATAGAGCCTTAAACAATTATTTGATTAATTTTTTTTTGTGGACTCAAATTCAATAGGATCAAATTTTAAACAAATTCTACAAGAAAGTACAGGACAAGAATTCTCAAGTCCTTATTAATAATCCTGTCAGCAGCGCACATGCAACACCTTTTTTTTTTTGCTTTTTTTTTTACTTCATCATAGATACCCACCGGCCTGGGCAGCAAGTGTTATAGGCCACAGTAGCCACCTACAAACAAATCGACCGTCAGCCTGTCTGTCTACCTTAACATAAAAAAAAATCAAATGAAATTTTTTAATAAAGTTACAATTGAAGGCGTACAGATCAAAGTTATGTAGACTGAAGTAGTGGCAGGGCACACTGCTTTTCGCAGTCTATAAAGGTAGCCCGACTGACGACAGTAACCACCTTCTTAGAGAAAACTGAGATAAGTACCTACTGTTGTTTCGGTGAATGAGTAAAAGATGTCAGAGTCTACTTTCTTATCCCCCCTTGATTCCTTACTCGTAATCGTAGTAAGGCCTTAGTGAAAATCATATCAAAATCCGTTGGGTGGTTTAGAAGAAATTAGCGAAGACGCAGACAGAACCGGACAGCTGTTTTATTTTATACAATAGATATAGAAAATATTGATGGTTATAAATACGCTCCAAAATAGAAAGTATCTAGAGAACCAATTCGAAAAAAATATTATAAATATAATATGTCCAAGAAATAAGTGAATGAAACTAGATCTTGAGTAGGTACTATTATGCGTCCACAATTTCTCCAAAGCCTGTCTGTAATTCAAGAGTAAAGCCTCCATTGTTCAGATCTTTTGTTATAGTGTCAGACACTCGGACACTGTGTCTCTGGTATTTGTAATTGGAAAACATTGTCGGTGATTGTCGAAACCAGACGGTCGCTAGGCGGAATATTTTGCGAACACGTGACATCATGTGCCAGTGACCTACCGAGGCCGAATCGACACATTACACAGCTAAATATCGCGTCTAGTTTACGTGACTGTGGAAATTTGAGGCCTTTAATCTACTACATTCGCGCCATTTTGACTGTCGCTCGTTTCAAGGAAACGTACTATTAAAATTCAAGAATGATTGTATTTGATGGAGTTCGGTTCACGTATAGTCCAGATTATTATAGGTCGAGATGTAGGTACAGATGTGCGTTCGAATGACAGCAAAGCAGACACTTTTAGTTCTTATATCCCAATTACTCTGGAGTTCCTCCTGTTCTAATGCGGTCCTATCGATCTACCGTCATGTGGATGAAATTGTTTTTTCATGTTTTGACTTTAGACGACATGTTAGGTCTATTGGCTAGTAACTCTAGCTGTAAACTAAACGGTCGTGGGTTCGAATCCCGCTAGGGGCATATGTTTATGTGTTAAAATTTTACCTTTGTACCTGAGTCATTGATGTTTGTATGTATAATATGTATGTATTTACAAAAAAAAGTAATCTATGTATTCATAATACAAGCATTAGTTGCTTACTGTGGATCTAGATGGCTTACTGTGTGGAATGTGTGAAAATATTTATTTATTTATTTATTTATATTTATGTTCATGACAGAGTTTTGTCGTATAAACACAAATACCTATTAATAATGGGAAAATAATTCTGTCCGATTGTCTCAGGCGCACGCCTCCTACTTTTTTATGGCCGCATCACTGATTCACTCACTGAAGAGATTTTGATGAAATTTAGTTTATATTAGTAGTTAACCGCAGACAAGAGTTGGTATAAGTAGTATACTACTAGTATAGTATAACGAAATCAACGATGTAATCGCATTGTGATGGTTTATCGTGATTTAAGTAGGTACTATTTCTTTTATGTATGTTCAGTTTCATAAAATCCATGACTTGGCTTCGATTGAATGTTTGTTGATTCTGCAACGTGTGTGGGATTGTAAACTATTAAACATTCTCTTTCCGCTACTGTACATAATTGTACAAAACGTAAAATCGTGTTTATTTCAATGGTTTTGTACGAATATAATGTTACTACTATAAAATTATTTTAAGCCACAAATATTCAGACACAAAAAATGACTGTTTTTCACCGTTTCGTAACTACGCTACGTACTGATAAGTATATAAGTCAATGTTCGTATTGAATTCAGTCGTACAATGTTACAACAAAACTTCGGGGATATAGACATATTTGATGCTTGGAAATATTTTTAGCAACATCAAACACATAATAACTCTTCTCAACATTTACACTCAGAAAAAGAACTCAGAAATATCCTACGTGAATAGTGATATAAATACGGTTTGTGATTTTGAATAAGTACCTACCTATATTGGATGTTTGTAACTCTTTCACTCACCCAAAAAGTACTTATACAAGTTCACAACAGATCCTAATAAGACTTAAAAAGCTTATGGATATGTAATAACTAGCGACCCGCTTCCTGCTTTGCACGGATGCATTTTTTTTTCTGTAAATTGTATGCTTACACAAACCTTCCTCGGTAATCTATTGGGTTGTTTAGAAGATATTAACGGAGAAATAGAAGCGGACAGCGCGACCTTTATAATTTAGAAATAGATATACACGAAATAATCCAAAACGGACGGTAAAGGTTTTGTTTTCCATTGATGCAGTAAAGAGCCAAATAAAGGTGTAATACCATTCCCCCGGACTAGTCTAAATTTGAATGAAAAGTTAAACAATAGACATAAAAGCGGCTTCACTTTCGTTCCCGGCGCGAAAATGTTGGACAAATACGCGAAATTACGCGTTTCCGTACCCGTTTTGACGTTATCCATTGTGTTGGAAAAGCGCGGTCATTAAAGCGTTTTCATGTGAGAAACATGCGTACCGTTTCCTGCTTACACGAGTGTAAATGTACCTTTATAATTTCTGAATTAAATTGTATTTTTGTTTTTACGACTCATTCGCTCATTTCCCTACCACGTCTATCTGTTTATTTACCTACCTGTCCCGATGCCAGTATCGACGAAACAGTGACACAAAATTGAATATAATTTGGAAATAGCAAAATTTGTAGATTCGTCTGAAATAGTAGTACTTTAATTTACCACTAAGTCACACAGGTCGTACGGTCGTTAATACTTTACTGAGTAAAGAATCGCAATACAAATCCAGCGTGTCAAGAGGCGTTATCGTTTATTATTTAATACGCACGACTTACGCATTTACGTTTTGTGTTCCATCTCGACTAGCATTTTTTAAAATCTAAAAATTGCATTTATTTAATGTTGTATATTGTAATCCTTAATACTTTTACGCGGTTTCGAATCCCGCTAGGGGCAAATGTTTATGTGTAAACATTTACCTTTGTACCTGAGTCATGGATTTTTGTATTTATAAGGTGTATGTATTTAAAAAAAAAATTAATCTATATAGTAAATCAACTGTCTGATATCCATAATACAAGCATTAGTTGCTTAGTGTGGAACTACATGGCGCTGTGTGGAATGTGTGAAGATATTTTATATGCATGAACGGTGCCGCCCTTTTTTTTAGTTGGTAAATCCTCTTAGATATCTGTACCTTTACCAAGAGTTTACAATGACCGCGATCGCTAGCGAGAGCATAAAATATTTATATGGAAAATTGTCAATTTGACATTGACAGTTGACAGTTTTTCATATAAATGTTTAACCTTCTCGCTAGCGAGAGCATAAAACATTTATATGGAAAATTGTCAATTTGATATTGACAGTTGACAGTTTTTCATATAAAAACGCTTCTCGCTAGCGAGTGCGGTCATTGTAAACTCATGGTTAAAGGTACTGGCAATTGTAGGGGACACTGCGGCGTTATGTCGGATTCGTACCGGCTAAAACTCAAAAACTTTCTAGCGCGGTCCTAGCCACCCTAGAAATTCAGAAAATTGACACAAAATAGACAAAGGTTCAGAATTCTTTTCGACAGTCCGCTATAAAAACCAATAATTTTTCATAATTGGAAACTAATTGATTTCAGGCTGATTTTTGAATATCAATTATTCATTCATCAGATCTCGACGTTTTGATATCATAGAAAGCTAAAATAAAAAAAAAAACTGCGACGAATGCTTTTATATTTTTTTTGCTTTTTTGACACAAATATATAAATTCACTGTATTAATTTTTATTTGAAACTAGCTGCTGCACGCGACTTCGTCCGCGTAACTTTATAAAATATAGCTTATGTTACTCGTTGATAATATAGCATACCAACAGTGAAAGAATTTTTCAAATCGGTCCAGTAGTTTCGGAGCCTATTCAGTGCAAACAAACAAATCTTTCCTCTTTATAATATACACTTTTGAAGCATTTTTTATAACGCATTTTTTTTCTCAAGTCTCAAATTTTAACTCTAGTGCCCTCAATATCAATTCTAACTAAGATTTATAAATACACTGCTAAGTGACAATTTCTTATAGAGTAGAATTTTATATTAGGAGCCTAAACGGACAAAAATTCAAACGTTTTTAAAAATAATATCTTAAAATATACTTTCATTCTGTTTCTGGCCTTGTGGCCTATATTCGGTTATTGTAATGACAAGATTATTTATAAATTGCTCCACCTACAAAAGTTCAAGGAATACATTAAGTTTATAAATTTGAGAGAGCGGCCTCGAATTAGTATCAAGATTCTGCTTAGAAATGTAGTCAATAATACGTAAATAGCTTTAAAGATAACCGATATCCGATAGATATCACGTAAAGAATTAAAATATAGATACAAATCTATATCTATACTTATCGACACTTAGGCTCGAGTTCACCAACAGACGGTTAGATTTTAAAAAGCTGTTTAAAATTTAAACAGCCGTTTAATAATATTTTGTTGTTCACCATCGCTAAAATGCGGGTTAAACGCCCTAAACATGAGATTAATCATTAAGTTAATCAGATGTTTAGGGCGTTTAACCCGCATTAATATTATAAACAGTAGATTTGTAGATTTGTATGTTTGTAATGAATAAACACAAAAATTACTGGACCTAAGTACATTATCAGCACATAACATGTTTTATAAAGTTACATGCAATAGCCTAGGAAGTATATTATATTTTTAAAATAGAGCAATTTTTTTTTTTAATTACATAAATTTAATTAAATCTGTAACTCTGTTAGTCCGTTTCAACTTAATTAATTTACTCGGAATCCACATAGAAAACAATAGCAACACACCGAATGATGTTTGTTATGTCTCGCGTCACAAATTTTCCACGTGGTCGCTAGTGTGTGCGGCATGAAAGTGAAATTATAGACTTCCCTGACCCGCCATTGTGATGTTGTTCGTGTCACGGCCTTGATGGGTCATCCGTTTGCCCACTATGCTGATTGTAAACAATCAACTAAAACTACAGATCGGTTTTGATAAAGCATTTCGGTCGAGACCACAAGGTATTGTAACATTAAAAAAAATCCAAGAACAGTTTCATAAAAGTAATTTAAGCCTGCATTAAAAAATTTAAAAAAAAAATTATATTACCTGTAAATTACATGTATTTAGCATAAACTGATTGAACATTTTTTAGTGGATAGATTTTATCGTAATCTCCTTTGTATAAAAAGTATAAAAATAAATCTATATAAAAATGGGTAAATACAAAACAATTCAGTTCTCGTTTGTTTGTGAACTGATTTTTTTTTCTTCTTTTGATTAGTAACAATTGACAAATTCGAGTATTATCTGTAAAAAAATTTGGAAACCGCTCAATTATTGCAAGAATCTTTCTCGTGTCTTAAGTTATACTAGCTGGTGCCTGCGACTTCGTCCGCGTTAAAAAAAAACAAGCAATATAAAGCTTGACCTCTTGTTGCTGTAACACTGGCCATGCGTTAGTTTTTTATTTTATTTTGGGTTATGGATTTGTATGGGTGGTTATTGATAGCCCCAAATCCTACAAATCCCAATTTATTTGTTAATTGTCGCAGAACACGGTCTTGACACGTAAGTACATAATATACTAAACTTTTATAGCGTAGTTTTACTCAACGTATTATATTAACAATAACTTGTAAAAACTACATCACTTTTGTATCTATTATGTATTGAAAAAATATTGTAAGTTGTCTAAACATTACAAGCGTTTATAACAAAAGCCTTTGACCGAGAACAAAGGCATTTGTGAACAAAACAACTTCCAAAAAATCACTGTTATTATACTATAATAATAGTATATTCTATTTTTGTCTGTTAATTTCGCGTTTAATTATAATTCCTTTATAAAACAGTAGTAGCCAAATAGTTTTTTTAAATTTCTATGTTGCTAAAAAATGTCTTAAGTTTTAATAAATAAATAAAAATATATTATTTATATTCACAAGATAAATTTATGTAATTTTTAGTGCCTAAAACTCTACCTACACCTACTAATCTGTGCCTGAGCTGTGGGAATTTTCACATGTTCTGATTACTCTGTACTATTGTGCACCTACCTAATTTAAGCCAGTTAAAGAATTTATTACTTAAAAATAAAATGTTAAAATAAAATTACTCTCCAGTCATTTGATATTAATGCTACAGTAACTCAATATATCTCCTAAAAACTAACATTTTTAATGAATTTACCTATTCAATAAAACGTTAGAACAACGCCTCTAGGGTTCTACGCCCTAGGTTTTTCATTAATTAGCGAAACATTACAATCTAGCTTCCACGCCCGTTGGCAAAATAGTCAAGGCCTAGTTCAGGTTAGTGGCCTAGCAAGGCCAATGTAAGTTTACGACGCTATTGCGTTTTATTATTCCGGCGTGAGTTTAAAGTCAAAGGCTTGGGAGCTGGATACATTTTTACATTCCCAGGGTGTTCGTAAGACTATCGTTTTGCGTAATCTATAAATGTATATCTGGTTCTGGCTCTTGTGCAAATTCTTTCTTTGTGAAAAGCCAAGAATCAAAACTTTAAAAAAAAATGGTACTTGATGGTATTCCAGTTTATGACTGCGAATCCAATGTGTCTATGAGTTAGTACATCAAGTAGCGGATGTTTCTCATCCTTGAAAGCCGCCTTAAAAGCAAACAGCATCTCGTGAATTCATGATTTTTAATGTACCTGAATAATGATCAGTGACACCTTTCCTTACAAAGCCAGGACGAATTTCAGAGGTAACATATCACTCGTTCACTTTGCACGCCCGATAGCGTTAGGCGCCGGATCAAATTAGTATCAACCGGGGTGTTAATAACGCAATTACACTCGCTAAAATAAGGGGTACTTTCAATACATTTAACCTATTATATTTAAATGATATGCATAATCTTACGTTAAAATGGGGAAAAACATAAAACGAGAGAATTCGGGCAAATATTTTGTCCTTCCTTATTATGTACCTACTAAAGTCGCCCAATGCCTTGCTCTATTTTTGACCTCTTCTTATTTGTATGGGAATGCAGAGAAACTACATTGTTTTCCGGTAGTAGAAGAAAAAAAATCTTCTTTCTTGATGCTTCATCGAACTCGGTCAATGCACCGTATCCATCGTCCGACCGTGTTATAGGGAGTATACTTCGTTTTCGCTTTCTGACTTAGCATGATTTCAATCTCTTTAAAATTAGTATTGTATTTAAGGCCAAGAAGATAGCCCGTTTCTTTATATCCTTATTATCCCTAATACTATTAGGGTTGCATAGGATTCTGAAGAATTGGGCTGTCTACTACAAAAAGAATTATTCAATTCTGATTGGCAGTTCCAAAGATTACCGCGTTCATATATAAAAAAAAATATTCAGCTTTGTTATATTACCAACACATATGTATAGTAAGTATAGATATTAAATTCGTACTGAAAATAGTGGCATAGCATGAAGAAAGTTCTAATTCCGACACCTACTTATATATAAATAAAGGTATATAAAATGTATAAAGACCTGTACAACTGCAGTAGGCTGGCGTATAGCACCTAGTATTAACAGCAGCCTCAAACAAGAAGCTACTCTCTTGCTTAAGGTGGCTGCTTATGCTCACCAATTAGACGTAATATTTGTAACAACATATTGGCTGTATGGAGCTGAAACGTGGACGACCCATCAGAATAATTAGAACAACTCATCAGAACACTTACCATTGTAAAGCCGGTAGACGGTAGAACACAAAGAGAGGCTACATCCCTTCTTAAACTAAGGGGTTCTAAAATTTGTGGTGTGGCTGTGTGGGTGATACAGAATACATGAATATTTCCAAGTGATAATAAACACTTGTAAATAATTATAAAATGAGAGAGCAAGTCTTGCAAATTGCACTCAATTCGTTAGAGGCTTAGAATTAATCAATTGTTAGTTTGTCCTAAATAGCATCAACCTTGACAAGCCTTTCAACAGCGGCCAAGGGTTAGACAAGGGCGACAGGGCAGGTCCCCGCTGCCTCGTTCCACATTAGTACCTACTAGCATTTACATAAGTATTCAACACCAATGTCTACAACATATATAACGCAACTCATAGGTCTTGACCTGCGACCTCTTGAGATCTCTCGAGATCATAGTTTTCATCATGCGTTCAACGGTCGTCTATAAGGAAACTTAAAAATAATTAGTCACTTCCTGCTCCTTAATCAGTTTTGTATATCATTTGAGGAATGATTTTTTTTTTTTTAAGTATACCTCGATAGGAAGGCTGATAATCTTGATGTAGGTGGTTACAGTCGTCTATTAAAACAAGTAAAGCAAAACAAAGCAAAAGCGGGATACAGGAATGAGCTGTGCCATTCCTTACTTACACACTGTTATTTCACAACGGTGTTCTGATTACTTTACCACTAAGTAATTCATCATCACAGCCCAGTAGATTTGGATTTTTTTTTTGTCCAATCAGTTCTAGCGTAGAACTACTTGGACTAACCCATAATTATGTGTAATTACAAAAAATATGCAGTATTTTTTCCCCTTTGTAATCTATATCCAATTCATTCCTATATAGAATAGAATAAAAAGTAAGTATATTAAACATTCATGGAAAAATATATCGTTATCAGCGGAAAATTTTTAAGTTGTTCTTGAGCTGATAAAAACATTCCCACAATTAAAGAGGGCGTTTAAAATCAATTTAACAATGACATAACAAAATGCACATATACGTCCACGTGATTCCAATAATCATAACGCGCGATATAAATGCTTAAAGAAACTTGCACTTAATTAGGAACGCCCTATATAATACAGCGCAGAGCAATTTTCGCAGAAAAATTTAATAACACGACAGATATTCTCCTAAAACTTCGATGTTTATGTTATGTCAAACTAACATATTATATTTATTGCCTGCGCCTCCGTTGAAAACAAACATTCTCCTAGAAACCAACTTCAAGACTATACCTATATGAACTAAAAAGTCGAAAATAATATTTAAATTACTTCCAAGCGAAAAGCTTTAAAGGACAATCAAATAAACTTTTGATACTTATACAATTATGCCTATTTACAATTTATAATCAATTCATTTTGGAGTCTGATAAGCCGCAGAATTAAACTGCCCTTGGCTGGCACTATGTGAGCTGAGCTATTATTATAATCAAACTTAAAACTTTATTAAAATGAGGAATAAATTCACATTCAGTTAGCACATTCAAAGTTTGGTTAACTTTGAACGCGCATATTTTTTGGAGAATAAAACCTAAATCACTGGATCAATAGTGGTGTTTAAAAACTGAATTCGCATATACGAACCTTTGCCATATCACCTGGGGATACCACAATCCCAACAGACACGTTATCTTTGAATAAATTTCAATTGAAACACACGAACAAACTTTCGTTACATTACCTTACAGTAACTCAACAAGTAAACGAAAAATGTAATTGAAAAGTATAAAATTGATAATTGAAATACGCAAGAATGCATTATTATACCACCTCAACAAGTAAATGAAGAATGACATTGAAAAGTGCAAAGGTTTCTTTAAATTTAGATGGAATATGCATTCTTGCGTTTCGCTTCATACAGTGGTTATATATTTGAACACTAGGTAAGTTAAAAAAAATTGAAACTGCTTATGGAGTTTTATTAAAAGTTAAACTAAAATTCAAAGTTACCAAGGTTGACTGTACAACATACAATACTCGTACATAAAAAATTAATAAAACATCGCACACATGTTTCTGATGTGTGCGAATAATACAAATACCTTATAAATAGTAAGAATTATTGATAAATAAATGAGTGTTATGTATACTTTGTTATGTAAGCGATGAGAATCAATTTGTCCCATGGTAAATCGTGGCGAGGTTATTCTCGATAATAGTGTGACACAAATGGGCTCTTAACGTGGAGAAGGTCATTGGCGCGACATTCTACAGGTTTCAGGAGTGAAAGACGCGTACAGTCAGGTGGAAAAGTTATAATATTGTAATATAGTAAATGTTAAAAAATATTTGTCACAAATTTTGAATAATTTTTATCTAGACTTTTTCGTCAAAAATCTTATCAAAAATTAGTTACAAATTTTGAATAATTTCTATATAGACTTTTTCGTCAAAAATCTTGTCAATAGTTTAAAATCTGAATAGGTTTTAAGAAATGAGTGTATTTGTAATTTTTTTTTCATACGGGACTTACGAAACAATAACAAATAAATTGTAATCTTCGCTATCAGACATCTTTAAAAAAAAAAACTTTTTTTTTTAAGAAAAGTAAGAAAAGAGGTTCTGACAATCTTTTTATATATAAAAATGATAAGTTGGTTCGTGGACGACTAATGGATAGACCGATTTTAATTCCGTTTTCACATATGGAAAGAGAAATAAACTGGGAAGATTTTAATATTATAAAAATTGCACCCCGGGCGAAGCTGGGAGCGGGTCGCTGGTTCTTAATAAAATATAAATGTCAAAATTAAGTTAAATAATTAAAACAATAACCAATGATTTTTTTTATAAATTCTGCCACTTGATTATACTCCAGTGAGTTTTGTACTAAAGTACCATGTAATGTGATGTGACAAAATATTTTAATAATTAAACAACAGGAAAAATAGAAACATTATATCTTTAACTATGAATACTAATAATCAAGGAAAATTCTAACATTTAAGTTTCCTTATCGTTCGTTATTGCAAAAGTCGCAGAAATATTTTTAAATTGTGTTAAGTAAATGTCGTTACTGTTCAAATAAATTCATATGTTTTTATCTCAAATTGCTTCTTTTGTATGTGCTCATCTCTTTTACTAGCGACCCGCCCCCGGCTTCGCAAGGATGCATTTTTTTTTACTTAATACTATAGTCAGGGCCTCTTTCACCATCTCTGAGTAAAGTGTCAAGTAGACTAACCGCCATTTAAAGTCACCTGTCACCGGGAATGATGGAGTCGATATACCTTTGTTTGTACGGTAAAAGTCCCAAACATTAAAAAGAAAATAATTAAAAAATATCGCCTATCGAAGGATGCAGTAAACCGAGTGCATAATTTAATAAAACATAAAATTATTTCTAAAAGTAACTAAACAACACTTGTAGTTGGTGAAAGAGGCCCTTAATTATATATTCTACTAGCGACTAAATATAAAAATACTAGGATATAAATTTTCAAAAATCATTTTTAAGCGGTTAAATGCTAACTCTATAAAATAAACCTATGTTTCCCACTTCAGCTTTCTAGCTTGGCTATGCATTGATAAAATCAGTCAAAACAAATTTTTTAAATATATTTTGATCATTTATTTGCATTTTAAAAAAAAGTAATAAGTTCTAACATAGAACAATCTATGTTAGAAAAGTAGTTATCTCTTACGTGACTTTAAAAAAAAAATGAACTAGTATTATAGTGTCTAACTAACCGATAGCCTCAATATCTTAATGAGAACATTTCTATTTCTCAGAAATGGTCTCATCCATTTCGCGATCGTCACGCTCACAATCCAAGCAGTTATAATTCAAGCCAGATTCATCGGAGATACTCAGGTGAACGTTCCATTTGGGTTGAAGGCCAACATTCGTTTGGTCACTTTTTATTACGTATGCTGGCTAGGCTATCGACCTGCCGATAAAAAATCTTCTAAAGCCATCGATGTAATATGTAACTAACTACAGTTTGACTAGAAGAGACGTGTCGCACAAAATGTTCCACTTATTCACTGACATCTTTTCAATCAATTTTTTTTTCCTGTTACTGTCTGACAGACAAGTAGACGGCCTATCAGATATGCCTATAGACCCGTTAATCGTGGCGCATCGCAGCGATTAAGCAAAAAGTGATTAGCGGATATTATTAAAAGATCTCCCTATTACAATCCGGACATGGAAAACCTGAGTGGAGTGAGTTCTTACATTTTACATTGCCTATTTTTAGGCAAATTAGTATATAAAAATATACATACATACATACATACATACATACATACATACATACATACATACATACATACATACATTATCACACAAGACATATACAAAATATAATAATTTATATATATTAATATGATTATATGTATATTATTATATATTATACAAGATTGAGTAGGTGGTAATTCTACGTGAAACCGTTTGTCGGATAATTTTGTATTTAATCGCCAGTCTGGGCCTTAAACCTATGAAAATTTGAGACAATCCAGCAGTCGAATCCATTTCGAACTGGAACTTGCAATTATTTATATTATTTATATATTACAATATTAATATATTATTATTTTGCATGTTTTTGTTAAATTTTGAAAGTCAATAAAATTATTAACAGGAAATTTAATAAAAAAATTAAAAAATTAACAAAAATTTTAATAAAAAAATTCGAGTTATCGCACGATTGTGGTCAAACTATATATATTTTTGTATAATATTATGTATTTTTTTTTGTTTGACAGGGAGGCTAACGATCCATTGGATTGTATGTGGCGGCTACCATAGAATACAGTCAGATTTGGAAGCTAATTTGTACTCCCATTGTCTGTCCTATCGGAGTTTCCAACTGGCAGACATGGGAGACAGATAAGACAGACAGACATTGCTGTTTTTCATGTTGGTTGTAAGAGGGTGGTTACTGCCGCCAGACGGGCTGCCACAACAATATCTTTACAAATTATTACAAAGTTAAATTAATTTAACCTTGGAATAATTTTGTTTACCTTGGAATATTTAATTGGTAAATTAACTGGTATGTGAAGTTAGGTAATAAAATAAATCTGTAAGGGGGCGATATTTAAGTATATTAAAAAGATACCAATTATAAAAAGCTTTGATTTTGTGACTCTTTTTCATTTTACAAAATTATTCGAGTTTCAGGCTTCAGGCATCATCTCTCGTCAAACATTTCAGTCAGAAAGGACTTATTCCTCAACGCCACCTCCTTAATGACATTTTCTGGTGAAAATGACCACCAGCTCGGTGAAATATTTACCATTTTAGAAAATAATTACCATTATAGAAAACCCTTTTATTATGAAAGAAAGTCGCTGTCCGTCGCTGTCTATTTCTCTGCTAACTTCTTCTAAAGCACCCAAAGGATTTTGAAAAAGAGATAAACGCGGAAGGTTTGTATAAAGATTTGCAGCAAAAAAATGCATCCTTGCGAAAGGGTGGGTCGTTAGTTAGGTATAAAATATTAATTTAAATTTATGTGAGTATATTTTGTCTCTTTTATACTCTACAAAACAAACACTGCTTATGACAGTTCTGGTTTTTTAATATTTCCATGACTAATTTCGTTTAGGTAATGTATGGTTCGCACGTTTGATCATACCTTAACACGGCATCATTAGGGTCTATTCAGACTTGGTGGTGTACATCCAGAAATGGTTACAGAGGTTGTTTATTATTATTTTTTTAGCTTGCAAGTTGAAAGAACTTTTCTAACTAGTTCAACATCAAAATACATATCAGCAGATGTATTTTGATGGATTGGCAATGGTTTTAAATGTTTCTAAAAAATAAGAAATACTCATTTAAGAGGTCCATGAATCTTTTCATAATTCTCTTGCTGTCACTATATTATTTTCATAATTATATAATACTTCATCCGCGTCATCTGTATCTAGCATATGCTGGACTAATCTGAACATTGTCTGAAAGTTTCATCTAAATCGGTTCAGCGGTTTTGGAGTCTATATACATACACACAAACATCGCCTTTTATATATTTAAGATCTATATCTATACATATCTATACTTACTAATATTATAAAGAGGGAAGATTTGTATTTTTGTATGTTTGTAATGAATAAACTCAAAAACTACTGGACGGATTTTGAAAATTCTTTCCCCTATAGAAAGCTACATTATCAGCGAGTAACATAAGCTATATTTTATAAAGTTCAGCGGGCGAAGTCGTGTGCAACAGCTAGTTATAAAATAAACTCGCTGTCCGCTTCTGTCTGTTTCTCCGCTAACGCTATATCGTCCAACGTACTTATTAACGGTTTTCATTAAGTATATATCCTTACGAAGCTGGTGCGGTCTACACCTTGTCTCTGATACTTTTTAACCTTACAAGGTCCGCAATGAACTTTATGCCCAAATGACTTTAAGGTGGTGACGGTGACTGTTTGTTCCTTTTCCTTTCCAATCTATTAATAGATTGGGACGTTGACAAAATCTTATAAATATTGAATTCTAATTTATTGACCACTAGACCGCCAAATCAAACAAGTTTTTGTTGCTCGTCTATTAATTCAACCGCCATCATGTCTTTATATAGAATCGGCATAACATTATCCAAATTTTATTGACTTTTGACGTATGATGAGTTCAGATTATGATATGTGTGCTATGGTGCGACATTATAAAGTCGCGAACGCTTCCGCTTACTTATTTGTGGGACATTTTTCAATTACGTTATTATTTAATTAATGGTTATTACTATATTTTTAAACATATTTTATAAATATTAATGAAACAAATATTTCATAAATGAATGGCGACAAGCAGGCTCACCTTCCATTTGATGGTAGACGAGTAGGTATTTACCTATGTCTACTTCTGTCTCTTTATCCGCCAACTTCTTCTAAATCAACGGATATAGATACGGTAAAATAATTTAAAAAAAAAATCGCCAATCGAAGTATGCAGTAAACCGAGTGCATAATGTAATAAAACATAAAATTATTTCTAAAAGTAACTAATCAACACTTTACTTGTAGTTGGTGAAAGAACTCCCCCTAAGCTTAGTTTCCAGTTAGTTTAGTTGGCGGTGGACGATCCGCTTAACTCACTTACCGGAAATGCAGTTTTATTTAACAGTGGTATTCTGTAAGGGAATGGTTATTGCTGCCAGACGGACTATTACGATATATTGAAAAACATAATTAATTAACTTAAGTTAAAGTTGACGAAGCTTATGTAAAGTAAACAAGTTCTGTTAGCATTTTACGCACGCGACATAAATAGGACATCTGAAATTAAAAGTGGTTTTCAGTCGAATCCGGTTGTGAATGCCGCCAGTTTTATTGATGCGGAAGTCTTTGAGAATCCTAAACGGGTTTAACTTGACATTCGGTAACGTTTTGGGCATATTTATTGTTCGATTCATAATACGTAACATTTCGTAGGAGTTAAATTTGGCTCTTTTTAACGTCGGATTGTTATACGACATACAAACTTTACCTACATATTTTGGTTTTAAAGGAGAGGAATATTAGTTTATTTTATTTTATATGATCCCTTGGGAACAGTACTTTTTTCTGGATGACAGGTAACCTATGTCCTTTCACGTATCCCTGACCACGTGTATGCAAAATTTCATGACGATCGGTAGAGTAGTTTAGACGTGACAAAGTAACAGACGGACAGACAGTTACTTTCTTATTTATAATTAGCTGATGTCCGCGACTTCGCCCACGTTGAAAATTATATACTAAAACCTTCCTCAAGAACCACTCTATCCAATGTTTGTTTTAATCCTGTTGTTTTCACAACAGCATTAAAATCGATGCAAATAGTTTTTGAGTTTATCGCGAACAGACAGACAGACGCGGCGGAGGACTTTGTTTTATAATATGTAAGGATATTAATATGGAGTATGGATTGATACTTATAATATGTAATACGTTAAATTAATAAATAAAATAGAAAAAATAATATTAATATAAAATATATGAATAATTGAGGATAATTTGTATATAAACAAGCAAAAGTGTTAAACGTTGTCCTCGAGATCACTCCCTACAAATAAAGAAAACATTATTATATCAATTATTGTCGTACTAGACTCGCGAGGCCAAGATTCTTAGGCAATACGTCAATATTAGAAGATCACATGATTTTTACCAATGTACCTTCAACACACATGACACAATACTCAGACAATTATAAACTTTACTGCGCTTTAAATAGAGTGTAGTTCAATTTTAGCGTTGTTACCGCTGCTTTGTTTTGGGTCAAGAAACCTCCTGATAGCAAGGTGAAGGGCAACGTTGACGCCTTTTGAATTGTTAAAAGGATCTTTCTGTTACCAGTTTCATGCTCGGTGAGTAACTTCCGTTGTATTGCGTTAGTACATGTGTCCCGCGGTTTCGGTTGGTTAAGGCATGCACATTTCGGATCTTCTCATTAATTCTCCGGGAAGATCCGAAATGTGCATGCCTGTTTTAGTGTCCGGGACCATGTTATAGTGCATTTCGGTGCTTAAAAAAGGGATGCTAGAGCCCAATCGATATCCTCGTCTTGATCGGAGTCTGAACACACAGATCGGAGTCAAATTTGAAAAGTTCATTGAAAAGTCAAATTTGAGAGTGCTATGACAACCAACCAGTAGAGTAGATCAATGGGCTTGTTAAGAAACCAAGCCACAATAATAAGAAAAAAAAAAAAAAAAAAGAGAATCAACAATCATCCATCACTCATCATTCAAATCAAGCAAGCTTCAACGCATACATTTTTCTTTATATAGCCTCACTCCGTTTATACAAGCCAATTTTGTCAAAATCTCAAAAATAAACCACTAACTGAATGTAAACAATGGCATTCTAATTTTCCACAATATTTCCTTGAAGACAACAGAACTGCAGTGGAGTTAAGCTACAGGGCTCGTCGAAAGAAATCGTTGAATACCTAATAAAAAGATACTTATTAGATAGCTGTTGCACGCGACTTCGCCCGCATAACTTTATAAAATATAGCCTATGTTACTCGCTGATAAATGTAGCTTTCTATAGATGAAAGAATTTTTAAAATGGGTCCAGTAGTTTTTGAGTTTATGCATTACAAACATACAAATCTTCTCTCTTTATAATATTAGTATAGATTAGATATCTGGCGCGTATGAGTTTGATAAGACCATGAAATCATGTTACCATTAATGTAAGAATTAAAAATTAAGAGAGAAAGGTACCCTTTGAATTGAAGAAGACAGTTTTCATTTAAAGTTACTTGAAGTATTTGAAGAGATGTGTCAACAAATATGGAGTTGTAATAAGTTATATTAACTCAATCAACTTCAAAAGCTCAACTGGTTGTTGTAATGTAAATTACATATAGCAGATAAAAGTTTTCTTAAGATTCAAATTGACAGCGGGTTTTGTTGTGCTCATAATAACAATTTCGTAAACATCTTTTGCGTTGATTATTTTTCACTAACTACAATTCAATCGTTATTTTTCTTTTCTCCAGCTAACGATGTACAAAGAGCATTAAAGTTATAAAAAAAAACCAGTTCATTCCATTCGAAATTATTGATAATTTCACATGTTAATTAATTTAAAAGACATAAAATTTTCTATCTTTTCCCTCTCTATCTCAGTATGAAATTGAAAATGGCGGCGCATCTACTCGCTTCTCGCTGAAATGTGGGTTTGATATTTGCATATCCTTAGCAATTTGTTTACCACATGCACCAAAGTCTCTCTCTCGCAATACTGATTTCGCTTTGACAGGTATCAATCTTTACGAGCGTTAAAAATTCTGATTTTTAAGCAAAAATTTAACAAAGATACGCTATCTTAAAATTAACATCGAAGTGAATAATAGGTTTGTTATATAAATATTTTTTCACGTGCTCATTAAATATTCGATGTTTTTCTACTTACATTCAATATAGCTACATGTATTGAAAATATTTTATAAAAGACCGCTATTTGTAACTACCTAATAGATTAGAATAATCCATTGCAATGTTTCAATGTTGCGGTACTGCGTGCCTAAAAAACGTACAAATTGATTGATGGAGTCGAGTTTCAATTGCCGTCTACCAAACGTCTGAATCATTCCGCTTCGCATTAAAGCCCGTCACAAACGTAGCTATAATATATATTAATATACCGTGCTATAATATATATTACGGTATACGTTGGTGACGTCATAGAAATATATACTATAGCTGCGTGTGTGGTCACTCCAATATTTGTATAGAAAATATATCGTAATATGCCTTGCTATAATTTATATTAATATATATTATAGCTACGTGTGTGACGGGCTTAAAGCGATCGACGCCAGTCAGCCTGTGTTTTGAGGTCTCACACTTCTTTTATAAGACTTTTAAAAGTAATAAAGGCATTGCTCATGACAGTAGTGGCAGGGCACACTTTAGGATAACAGCATTGTTCAGTATTGTGTTTCAGTGAGTGTTTCAGTGCATTGTGTATAACTCACTAACTTAACCCTTCCTAATCTCTTGTCCTTTATCCCACAAAAAGCAACAAGTATGGCGTTACTTGTCTTTATTGGCAACGGTAGGCATTATGACTGGCCCATTGCCACTTTAACTTGCTAATTCTCTTGGCTATGTCGACAACTTTGGTTGTTCGGCGAATTTCAGAATTTCTGATCCTATCCACCAAAGAAACTCCGAGCATTGCTCGCTGCATACCTCGCTGAGCGACTTTAATCTTGTAGATGAGTTCTGCCGAGAGAGGTCACGTTTCGGCGCTATACGTCATTACTGGCAGATTTTTTTTTTAGTGGCCCTCAGGAATCTAAAGAAAAGCTGTAACTTGACCATCGGTAAAGCTTAGAACCCCACCTGTATTCGATTTTTAAACGGACGCGTGTGACCATCTTTATAATTTACAGTCAGTTTGGTAATGCTACGAAGCGGCGCGATGATTTATGAGCGGCGTGCTTATTTGGTAATTGAATGTTTAGAACGTGTTTAATAAATAATTTGAGTGTACCGTGAATCGATGGTACTTTACGATTCGATTAATTTTCGGTTCGTCTTAGGGGGAGTATTATGAACTCTTCATTCTCAGCTAGTGGTTTTACTGTCTTTGTCTAGTATATTGATAAAAACATTATTTACTTTGCTAAAAAAGTTCAGAGAGGCATTGGTCACAATATTTGTGCTATAATATACTGTGTTTTGTAAATTAAATGATATATTTATAGACGTGTCCAGGCATTTCGCCGGAATAACATCCCAGTGTCCCACAGGGACCTCAAAAAGAATCTCCCATTGGGACGCTTGTTTGTATCTATTTTAATATCACAATCCGATCTTTTATGTCAACATAAATGACAAATTTCAGCCGGCCGGAACAGTAGGACAGCCGGAACAAACAGACAGACAAAATTCAAAAATTGTTTCAAGTGAGTAGATATTATTTCGCTCTTAAGTATTTAAATAGATTATAAGACGTTTTATATAACTAATTTCTTCATACTTACTAGACAATTTTTCTAATATCGGTAGTTTCATAGTCTCTTTACAATAACCTATACCAACGTATGCATTCTCATAACTTCATACCTATTAATTAAGTAATGAGGGTAGGCACATAAAACTTTTATTAGTCCGACGATGTATTGTCAACGAATAAAGATTAATTAATTGACTCAATTGCTACATTAATGTTTGAACAATTTGAACATGTTTCTTTGATGTTATCATTGTGCATATTGTCAATGTCAAATTGACAATTTTCCATATAAATATTGTACGCTATCGCTAGCTAATGCGGTCATTATAAACTAATAGTACTGAGCCGAATTCTCTATTGCTTCCTAATCCCTTATCTTTAAGGTCGCAGCGCAATTTCAGCACCTGTAGCGTTGCTTGTATACCATTACTGACCCCCTCACCGAAAAACAAACAGCAAATCCTCAGCACATAGGATACTTTATTTTATGTCATAGAATCCACACAGAAAAGTTTCAAAATACAAAAATCAAAATTAAAATATTAATTCATCAAATAAATAGGTTTCTCAAAAGAAAGTTAGACTTAATTTTCTCTTTGATTAAAACTAATATTATTTTACATATTTTTTTTAATGTTTTATTGCGTATTTTTTTAAATTGCTAGTTTAGTAATTTTTAGTCGGGCCCTTTTTTGCTAATGATTCCTTTTGTCGTTTGTGCCTTATTGCGGTCATAATACGCTTCAGTTTACATTGTTAATAAGTTAATGAGCGGTTAACATGGTGTAGGTAGACGGTACATAAATTGCATAATAAATGAACTGCCGCATAGGTAAACGCTCGCGGCATCGGTGGGGACTGATTAAGACGGATTAACTATAGGGTGACCATTCATTTCACATTTATTGCACATATTTCACTTTACAAGAATTTTTAAAGCGAGAAACAAGCCGATGGTTCAATCTGTGGCCTATAACATAACTAACTACATGGAACATGGTGCAAATTAATGAAATCCCTTCGTCAACTAGAAAATGAGCTGATAATCTTCAAACGCCTGAACTGATCTTTATGAATTAAAGTTAAGAACGATTCCGATCATGTCAGCTTTGAAAAAAAAAATGGATCAAAATCGGTCAATCCGTTTGGGAGCTGCGATTTCACAGACACACATCACTACGCTTTGGCATCAAATCTGTTAAGATATAAATTAATTTAATGTCCAATTATATATGATATTTTAGATGGAGAAATAAATGAATAAATGCGCGATGTTTATAAATAAACTAGCTGTTGCACACGACTTCGTCCGCGTAACTTTATAAAATATAACCTCTGTTACACCCTGATAATATAGCTTTCTATCGGTGAAAGAATTTTCAAAATCGGTCCAGTAGTTTCGAAGCCTATTCAATGCAAACAAACAAACAAACAATCAAATCTTTCCTCTTTATAATATTAGTATAGATAGATGAAACAAATGAATAATGAATAAATGCGCAGTGTTTATTTGATGGGTAACATTTCCCAAAGTCATAGAGAAAAGTTGAGAGGAAAAATTGTTGCTGTCCTAAATTGGCGACTTTATGGTTATTAAGGCACTTGTTTATCACGCAGCCAATGTCACAGGCCACAACTATAATGTGGTATTTGAATGTCCTAATGAAACACTGCAATCATGGTGTCGGTAATTAAAAGAGATGCCGGTCTCGTGTCGTCGACCCGGCGGCGGGCCTTGGCATTGCCTCATTGCTGACGTCACTAGAGGCTGTCAATGAGCGAATGGAATTGGACAATTATTGTATGGGAAACGTGTTAAACGTTTAAGATTACCGTGGGACTGTAATTTTGACTTTTACTAAAAGGAACGAAATTTCAACATTTGGTTTTTTTTTTAAAGTTTTTTTTAGTATCAAGGCTAAAAAATTGCCACGGTTCGACGTTGGATCCAAGCTGCTTCTGATTCTGTGCCTGTGGTCAGCAGTAGATGTCCTGCGGCTGAGATGATCATGACGACTATTAATTAACATAAAACGTACAGCAGTTAATAAATTTTTTTATCAAATTCCAATTTAAGCACCTTGTAGGGAATGTCTTGCAGTTTACGAGTACAAAACGTTACTTTAATTTTCTATACGACCATTATTTCCCGAGTAATCGATTGTCAAAGTCAAAAATGACTTTTTCACTTTGATCGAGGATAAATCATCGTACAGAGTTTATAAGGGAGTCAAATTGTAGGGTATTAGATTCTCTAAAAGAGCTTTATAATACCATTACAAAAAAAAAATTTCAAGCAAAAATTGAAAAAAAAAAAAAAAAAAAAAAAAAAAAAAAAAAAAAAAAAGTTTGGTTTTCCGACTATTACTCATAAACCGCTAACGTGGAAAATATTTAAAGCTCGGATTCAAAACTAGAGACTTGAGTCACCTCAAGTGTTGAAAATCACCTAAAAATTTGGAATTTTCTCCTATATCCCTTAATTTTTGCGACTAGTGTATATTGTGTGTGCTATATGTGTTTTTGCATCTCTGATCATGTACTTTTATGAATGAGTGAGTGTTTATAAACTATGTATGGCCATAAAAATTGGTTGTAACTATCCATCATGATCTGTATAGATGGCGATATAAACGATTTCTTAGTTACTATTAGTAAACATGTCTCTTTTAAATTAGTATTTCATTTAAGGCAAGACATGCCTTTTCTTTATCTGCGGCGAATTTGAATTATTATTTCGATGTCTATCGCCTTTTCCTTTTCCTATACCTAATCATATCAGGGTTGGATAGGATAATCTTTCTAAAGAAGAATCAAGAAAACTATGAAACGCAAAAATATTTTTTTAAGTCTGATTATTCAAATCTAGTTCTAGTGCTAACATAACAACATAGCATTAAATAATATGGCAAAAAATCAAATTTTTTTGTTCCAAAATACGTACCTAATACTTTCAGTATAATTATATAAACATATTCTCTCTCATGGAAACATTTTTTTTATAATTTTATCTGGGTCATTTATCAGCTAATTAATCATTGCGTCAAATTTTTAGTTTGCTCTGTCGTAGTGGGTGATTAAGTCGATGACGTCATACTTATCTTAGTGATAAATTTGCAAGTTCACTAAACCCAACGAAATAATATATCTTTACTAATCCTTTTGGAAAATATCGAACATTATCTGACTTATATTAAATCATAAAATCTATTGATAAAATTATTACTTATCTAGATTAGCAAGCACGTGTCTAACTGTCTTATTGATTTAATTAATTAAGATAAAGATGTAATAAGGTTTAGATGGGATATTGACGAAGTTTTGAGGATATTATATTTAGGCCATGTGTCAAGTAGGCTAACCGCCATTTAAAGTCACCGGTAACCGGGAATGAAAGAGATGATACCTTTGTTTGTACGGTAAAGTCCCAAACATTAAAAAGAAAATAATAAAAAAAAAATCGCCTATCGAATGATGCAGTAAACCGAGTGCATAATTTAATAAAACATAAAATTATTTCTAAAAGTAACTAAACAACACTTTACTTGTAGTTGGTGAAAGAGGCCCTTATTGATGCACTAGATATTCGATAGGTCTATAAATTGTATACATAATATTTCATTTATTGCGATCTAAACTAATATATTATAAAGAGAAGAATTTTAAACTCAAAAACTACTGCAGCGATTTAAAAATCCTTTCACCAATAGAAAGCTATATTATCACAGAGTAACATAGGCTATATAAAAGCTATGCGGATAAAGTCGCGTGCAATAAGCTAATTCTTAAATAATTTAAAACAATATTTCACTTAGGTATATCCACAAATATAATACTATAATATTAGGGTGCATCCAAGTTAAATAACATGCTAAATATATAACTTCGTTATATACTAGCTGGTGCCCGCGGCTTTGCCCTCTTTGCCGCACTCTGAAATTCCATTGTAAGTATTATAGTGAAAGATTTTTTTTTTATAATTCGGGCGACTACACTCATTCATTCGCAACTTTATTTTAGAAATAAATTGAAATGAAAAAAATACCAAACATTTTTAGCATTTCTATTTGGCATTAGCACCAATGTCGGTCAATCCGCGCTTTGTAATTCTAAACTGGTATACCACATAGTAACCAGTAATGTTAGAGCCACTAGAGCTCTCGTCGTCTCTTATATGTTAGGTTTATGGTTGAATTATCCAGGGATCCTACGTATCTGGCCATGAAATATTGAACTGTTTCGACGTACGGTCAACATTAACATCACCTTAAATAAAAGTTTTTTTTTTTTTTTTAATTCTACACTGAAAAATAACTCTTCAAGTCCATAATAAATTATATATATACTCGTATTTACTAGCTGGTGCTAGTGAGTTCGTTTCGTCCGCGTTGAAAAGTGAGAAAATATATTTAGTAATATAACGCCTAACATCATTATCCGGTGCGGTGGTGCCGCCATTCAAAAATTTTATATTTTTAGAAAATCCAATATTAAAAATATATTTAATTTTAAAGTCACTTCTTCGCACAATTCGTACGAAACAAAATTGTGCGAAACCTCTACTGAACCAATATTTTTCTGCAAATTACATATAAAAATCTTTCTCGTTTAACGCTCTTTCCATGAATGAAAACCACATGAAAATCCGTTCAGTATTATTTGAAATCATCGCCAACATACATATATTCAGACGCGGCGGAGTACTTTGTTTTATAATATGTAAGGATGTAATTCTAAATTAGAATGATTAGCGTTGAGGTCGGTAACCACTCAGCTCTCACCGCATTTTTTACATAATGTAACTCCAATCATGAGTACTAATTAATTTTCTACAATCTCACCAACAAAAAGTGTCTATACATCGAACTGCGTCGGTGGTCAGAGTTAATATAAAAAGTTCGCCTGACCGCTTACAGACAGATCACCTAATTTATATCTCTATTGCTAATGAGATAAGGTCCATTCATTTTGCACATGATTGTGAATCGTACAGTCAAAATGAGAAACATTAAATGTTTTAATCGCCTTGTATTAACTATTTTTTTAAATGTTAAGGTCAACAGACAGGCTGACAGTCCACTGGATGGTAGGTGGCAAAGGAACAGGTGCTTCAAGAGCGCTGCCGACAATAGTGGGATTGAGAATAAGGGATTGGGATAGAGGGGGTGATAGGGGAAATGGGCTCTGGCACTCACTCACCGAAACACCACAGCACACGTGTTATTTCACCGTGGTCTTCTGTAAGGGGGTTGTTACTGCCGCCAGACGGGCTGCCAAATAACTCCGAACATCCATACTAATATTTTAAATGTGAAAGTAACTCTGTCTGTCTGTCTGTCTCTCTGTTACCTTTTTACGCCTCAACCGATCATCAAGAAATTTTGGATACTCGTTGTCAGGGATACAAGAAAGGACATAGGGTAGTTTTCATCCAGAAAAAAAAGTACTGTTCCCAAGGGATTATCTAAAATAAAATAAAAAACTAACGCCTGGCCACAGTGCTTTATCAAGAGGTCAAGCGTTATATTGCTTTTTTTCTTTAAATTTTGACCGCGGACGAAGTCGCGGGCACCGGCTAGTAATAAATACTTCTAGACCACCCACTTATAATTAAGTGAAGCATCACACTGTCTGTCGCCTGTTACCATAAAATGTATATCCCATTCAACTGAATAGTTGCCCTTTGATTGTAAAATGAGCTCTTATTGAGGACCACATAAACCAGTTATTAGCATTTATAAATGAGTGTACGTTGACCGCAAATATGTTGTCAACCGGACTTGTACTTATTTGAAAAGATAAATTACAGGTCAGCCCAAAATACAGAGAGTACAACTTATCGAACTTAGATTGCACTTGGCTTCCGCTGCACGAGATAACGCTATTTTTTACTATCGAGGTTAATTTATAATTGGAGACGGTTAATTTATTTTTAGATGTTTTCTTAAATCTGGTCGCTCTTAAAAACATTAATTATCCATAACGATGACTCGAATTGACCTAGCGTGCATACGTCGACTCACTTACTGATACCCTTTTAATATCATACCACCGAATTAATCTGAAAATCAGGTTTTCCTTCCACCTCGAAATAATTACAGTGATCAGTAGTTATCACAGTTTTCAAGTATTATTATTAATTATTTTCAATTTCTCCAACGAGATACACAATATAACTGGACTCTGTATCTTGCTATGGTCTTGACACTACCGGACATGACATTTCGTTGCTCTTTGTTCTATCCAGATGCGTATCATTGATACAACCGTTATACGTTACACGTGCTGTGCTTCGTACAGAAAAAGTTGCACTTTACAATGTTATCTGCGCGACTGTACCGCCTTCACAATCATATCTTGTGTTGGTGAGGTGGAGAATCAAATTTGTGTGCTTCACTGTACAATTATTGAACTAAATATTATGTTCGAATTTAACCACTAGGATTTTTTTCTCTACTTTATAAATTATAGCCTACGTATTATTCGGATGTATAAACTATAAATAAACTATAAATCTGTTTAGTATTTTTTCTTTTTTAATATGAAATAAGATTCCAGTTGAATATCACTCTTTGTGAAAGAACAAAATTAAAATTAAATTTCAAGTCAATCTTTTAATTAATATTTTTTTAAATTTTTAGTCAAATACATGGTATTTTAATTTTGTTTGGTTTGACATTAAAGTCAAGTCCGAGTTGACATCGATTTTTTTAAAAATTTATTTTAAAGATTTAATCATAACTTTCCTAATCACTCTTTCAAACCAGACTTTGTACTAATTTAACTAATTTGTCTAATAGTGTCTATGTGTATTGTGCCCAGTCCTTGTTGAATATATTTCTAGATATTATGAGCGTTTTGTATTATTATGTCAGATGTAAATTATATGCAACATGTCTTTTCCTGTATTGTGGTCAAAAGGCGATTTAAAAATAGTAAGTACCGCTTCGTGTTATACTTTAGCTACCATTCGTCATCGGTCTGGGAATCCGGAAACGGGTTGCATTTTTATGGAGCTCAGTGCCTGCAAGATCTTTATATAGAACCAGAAGTATTTTAAAACATAACTAGTAAACATGTGATACTTTGGTGAGAAATGTCACGTGTGCATTAGAAATAACTTTGTTTTTTTTTTTTTTTTTAAAGAAATTGGCTTCTCTCTTAGCGTAATTTGAAGACTATATTATGTACTTGCAAAACTAAAACTAATAATACCTGCAGTGCTTGTTCTGATATACTAAGAGATAATCCCCGACTATAATTACAAACCAATCCTCGACTTTCTATTTAACCCAAACACGCTATATGTGCTGTAAGTTGTCGAGGTGTTGGGTGTCCCGCAGACTTCTCAAGGTTACCATGTCATTGAAAAACCAACAAAGTAACAGTATACCGAATCTCACATTAATCAAACCTGTGGAAGTTAGTGAAATCCCTTCGTTAACTGGGAAATAGGCTGTTGATCTTCAATCGCCTAAACAGATCTTCATAAACTATAGCTAAGAACTATCTCGATCACATTAACTTTGACGTTTTGCTTCCAATCCTAACCCAAATCGGTCAATCCGTCTATCCGTTTGAGAGCAACGATTCCACAGACAGACAGATATACATATACACATATACAAAGACACTATATTTATAACAAAAAAACTAAAAACTTTTATACTAAAAAAACCGAATCAAATTAGGTCCATCTGTTTTGGAGCTACGATTAGATTAGACGATAGACAGACAGACACATAAACAGAAAAGTGACGAGGATGATAAAAAATAAGGGATAAAGAGGGATAAGGTAAGGAAATGTATTCTGGCATCACATACTCAATTATTAATATCCAACATTCGTTATTATTTTACGTTAATAAGTTGCCAGACAGAGTAGACTATGCCACATCATATCTGAATTTGTTTAAATCAATGTTTATTTCCTTAAACAAAGTTTTCAAGTGAATAGTAATGACATAAATATTTGGTTAACTACCGGTTAATAATACTCGTGCGTAGGTATTATATGTTTATTACGTATCATATTAAGTTAATAAAGCATGCATTTGCAAATTGATTAAATAATGAAATACTAATTAAACAAATATTTACAATAAACGCAATTAAAGTATCGAAACTGATTTCTTGCAGAACTCAGTGTAGGCAGGTGTGTTGCAACTTCGTAGCATATCCGGTGAGTACTCAGTTAGGGAAACTAACAGTGTATAAACTTATAAAGACGGAAAAATTAAATAATTCATAATAATATTAATTATAAAAATTGGAACTATTTGTAGCATAACCGAATAACAAATGTGTCGACGATAAGTAACAGCAAGCACTATTGAGTTGTTTTGTGTTTTCTATAAAGGAAAATTTCTTTTTTTTTTTAATAAATTTTTTTTTATTCATCACTCATACATGATTCAAAAAGAACTTGAAAATAGATTATTAATGCGAGCATGAAATTTATGTACCTTTTTTTTTATTTATAAAGGTACATACACAATTATTGTTATAAATGTAAGTAATATTATAATGTTGCCATGTTTTTTTTTTTTCTGTAAGTGATTATCTCATATTTTTGTAGTACCTATTTGTTATTACGAAGACAATATAAATTATTTTCACTAGAGTTTAAGTACTGTTAGTGTTTTTTTTATACTGTGATTGCGATATCCGGTGCGACTGTGACCCAATGCAGTACCACCCACTGGATCACCTACAATGACGTGTTCTGATAGAACCCAATGCACAGAGCTCGTATTACATGCTATGTAGAAAGTCATTTTAATGAAGCATACAAAACATAACCGAGTTTATTGAATGTGATTCATTAGATTTAAAACAAAAATTCGATATTATTTTTGCTACTTTTTCGATAATATGTACTATATCAAAGGCACTGACCGCCTTTAGTTAATATAATATTTTGCTAAAGCGCCGACACCGCTTCATTCATTTGGCATTTCGTTTAATAGTCTACAAATTCATACATTCACTGTTCACATTCAGTGATTTGGGAAGCTCGTTTGGCGGCAGTAACCACCACCACCACACAAAAATGTCACAAAATTTATATCCTTGTTGTCTCGTTGATTTGAGTTTCTTATATAAAATTTGAAATGGTATATATAGTATGGTTACCAGAACTGACGTTGTAACCAATACATTAGATTTTTGTGCTCCAATGGTCCGAACCAGACACTCGAGACTTTTAACTGTATAAGTTTCTCCATAGTAATTATTCAGTCATACACCGTCTTCAGAAATTTTACAATAACAAATTTTCCTCACTAGATTTATTCAGTTGTGAATGTGTGTGTGTATATAATTCAATTGTATATTTGCTTGTTATTTTTTTTTTTGTTATTATTCTCTGTTACTTCATTGTTTGTCATAACATTATTTTTGCTATTTTTTGTTCCTTAATTATTGTAAAATTCCATCAATATACTATGTAACATCCGTAATTTCCTGTATGTTATGAAATAAATAAAGAAATTTAGAGACAAATGTGTCAGGCCGGAGATAGTGCTATGCGGTTGACCGGACCGGTTAGCCGGTCCGGTTAGCTCTCGTATATGTCTATGATGATATATGAAGCCTAACAGAGCTAAACGGCAAACTGGACCAGCCGGACTGCGCGAGCGCATTGCGGCTTCATAGATATAGATATAGCCAGCCGGACCGGCTAACCGATCCGGCCAGCTGCATAGTACTATTTCCGGCCTTAGAGTTACTTATGCGCAACTTAACTAGAATCACTGTTGCACATTTACAATCCACTTTGGTTATTTTCATTTTTCGCAACTAATTGGTCGCAGTGACGTGTTTTTATCGTTTCCTATGACGTTAACTACGATAAGTGTGAATGGCTCGTTTCATAAGGTTCTGTGTACACTACTTGAAAGGTTCAGTGTTAGTCATTCTAAGAATGGGTTGGTTTCGAGAATTTTGAGCGGTCTTTGAGTTCGCTTACAGACCTATGCTCTGTTACAATCAAAGCTTGCTCAGTTATCAGTCCAGTTCACTTTGTACACAAGATTACATAGATTATAAAATACTTTTATATTTTATATATAGATCAGAAAAGCACACACCGGGCTCATCTTCTACGTTTGTTTACAATTTCTGGGTTAATTGGTTAATTACTTTCAAGCTAAAGCATGATGAGCCTCTTGGTCGAGAAGTTAAGTTGCGTACTAATTTTTTTTATTTGTCTACCAAACAAAGAAAAAGAAAAAAAAGGAAAATAATAAATGAGAGTAATGGTAAGAAACTGAAATATGAGACTAATAAAAAATATTGGCAAAAAAAGTCCTTCGGTTCGAAAATAAGTGAGTTTTCTCAATCAGTTATCAAGTTTTGTGTTTGATTATATACTTGTGACACTTAAGTATGCCTGGATTTATATTACTATGATTGTATTGCTGTTTGTCCAATAAAGTGTAAAATGTTATTCCCAGAAAACTAATTATACAATGGAAAGTAGGCTATATTTTAATCCAGTACCTTTTTGCCAAATTTCATGTATGTAAATCCTATAAGCGTGATTAAGTAACCAAAAAGCAAACACAGAAGACGTCTAAACAAACTATGCCCCCAAGTTTATCGTTATTCTCGCTATATTACCTATAGAGAATAGTATAGTTAATTATGTAAATGATTTAAAGGTTTCCTAGCAACACCACGAAAAATATCTGTTCGCTAACGCTCGATTGAACACCGTGTAAAAATAAAACATATGATTAAACGATAAATGCATAATATTTGCATATTGACGTTGGGGAAACACGTAATGATAATGTACCGTTTCTACGAACGCTAGTTCGTACACCGTATTTTGAAATACCGTAGAGTCTATTAAAATTTGTCTTTTTAAGCTATTTTTTATTTAAAAACTATTACTAGACTTTGAATAGTCTTCATCAGCATCATCGTCGTCGTTATCGTTATCATCGTCATTTCAGACGTAGGAGATCCACTGCTGGACAATGGACAATTCCATTGTCAATTCTGCTGGATGGAATGCTGGACAATTCTAATAGGACCGGTCAGAAGTAGCCTGAATACAACGTCCACCTAATAGGTGGGCGTCCTACACTGCGCTTGCTGGTCCATGGCCTCCACTCAAGAACCGTCCGACACTACCGGCCGTCGACTCTCCGTACGATATGTCTTGCCCAACAACTTACTGATCCGTCGGGTTATTGCGATTACTTTCGTTCATCTACGGATCACCTCATGTTCGATTTCTCTGTGTAACCCCGAGCACAGCCCTCTTCGAAAGTATAATAATAATAATAATAATAATAATGCAAATTATTAGCTCCACACAATTACAAAACCACAGAGTATACATACATTGTTAACTTAATTGTTACATACACAAGAAATGGTCGCAACTGTATGAGAGCCTGGTGCCCGTGGTAGGTATTGAAAAATACCTGTGTCACCAGGTCCCACTCCGCAGATTGCACAAAGCATAATACCCACAAATAGCAAGAAAAATAAATAAATACAATTATTAAGACTAAATACAAAAGATAAATATCAAATACTATAAGACATTAAAGAGTGGACGAATATTTTTTTCCGTTTCTTCATAATCCAAGCTCTAATACAGAACACTTAATATACAGAAACTTTGTTGTATCATTAATAACTTCCTAAACATAGGCCTCTCGTATAATTTTTAGCAACCCTTAAAATTTATAATTCTCTGTTGTGTCGCACGGACGTGTTCTTTGTGTTTCCTTTCTGCACATTTTTATATTGTGATTCGTTTATGCAAATACAAATATTTGCTGTTTCTACTCATGTACCGGGTATTTATTCTGTCGCAGTGATAACAATTTTTGCATATTTTTTTTGTCTATAAACTTTATTTAGTCTAAACTAATGGAAAATTTTTTAGTGGAATGCATAGATTGGTATCGTGACAATAAAATATCTTATCTTATCTCCTCTATATAAAAAGAATAAATCTATTAAATCTATATATATACATATAAATGGGTAAAGATAAAACGGTTTAGTACATTTTCTCCACTGCCTTTTAACCAATTTTATTTTTGTTTTTGTTGTTACTAACTACGCGTCCCTGCTTCGCACGGATACATTTTTCCAAAAATTTTCCTCGTTTATCGCTCTTTCCGCTAGTGAAAACCGTAACAATATCCGTAAAATAGTTTAGAATAAGTAAGTGATAAGAAACAGACAGAGACAGAAAGCGACTTTGTTTTATTTTCTCTTAAATCTTGAGGGCCCCTTTCACCAACTACAAGTAAAGTGTTGATTAGTTACTTTTAGAAATAATTTTATGTTTTATTAAATTATGCACTCGGTTTACTGCATCCTTCGATAGGCAATTTTTTTATTTTCTTTTTAACGTTTGGGACTTTTACCGCACAAACAAAGGTATATCAGTTCCATCATTCCCGGTGACCGGTGACTTTAAATGGCGATTAGCCTACTTGACACTTTAAATCTTAAATCTTAATTTATCACTATACATGATATTCTCTGCTTTACATAGTATAATTTGAAGTCGTTTTCCACGTATGTCATTATGGCCGCTACTCATTCTAAACCACACAACGGATTTTGATATGATATTCACCATCAGTTAGATAATTTTTGATGGATTTTTTATATATGTATTAAAAAAAACCTAATTCAATTTTTTCCTGGGTGGAACCGGGAGCGGATCGCCTGTAATTTTTAATATGTTATTATCAATTGAGTTAGTGTTATCAATAATTTAGATTAAGTTTTAGATTGGCGAGCTTTAGTGTTATCAATAAAAAAAATTGGGAATGGTTTTTTCCACCTTCAAAATGATTATGATTGAAAATGAATTTCCACAAGTGGTTAAGATTAGCAGTAGTTAAATTTTAATAATAGTATATCTTTTTTAATCAAAGACACCTTTGCTACCTTAGTATCATTAGCGCTCTGGCTCAGGGGCCCCGGGTTCGATTCCCGGCAGGGAAAACTTTTGAAATGAATTTTTCAAAGTTGACTCTGGTCTGAGTGTATAGGGAGGGTATCGCCCCCTCTCAGTCGTAGGGTTATCTCATAACACAAGTCTCTAAGTACAATTGGTGTATTTAGAAAACAATGTGCCCTGCCAGTACAAAGCCAAAAATGGCTGTCTATTTCTGTTGTTCCATAATAATAATCCATAATAATGTAACATATTATTATAGCTGTAGATACCAGTAATTGGTACGCAAATGTAAACGTGTTTTTATAACTAATGTATGAGATTTGGTAAATTTTGATGTGCTGTTGGTATCTCGATTAAATAAAAATAATAATAATAATAATAATAATAATAATAATAATAATAATAATAATAAAAAAACACAATTCTAATAGAAGGCGCTGAAATAAAAATGCATGACATTTAAAAAGCCTAGTTACCTAAAATGTTAATTAATAAAAGTTGACCTTCGACAGTCGCGTTTCCGTTGCACCGGACATTCTTCCCATAACCTCTGCACGCTTAGGGTGAACGACCTGCGAAAAATTAAAAAAAAAAAAGAAAAAAAAAAAAACCTTGCAAGCTTCTATTGGGACCGGTTCCGATTCATGCACCACACTCCTCGTTTTTGGCAGCCGAACGTGGGATTCGGAATCTAGTTTGGAGCAACTTTTTAAATTTATATCACACTAACTATATATCATCGGCTTCGCTTGCTAATACTTTAACTTGTTTACATTAAGTAGGTATGTTTTACATTTCGAATTAACTCATTAAATTCTTTTTCTTTGTTTATGAAATTGTTTTTTTACTTGGAGTACTTCTAAGCGGTTGAACTTCTAAGCGGTTGGAAAGATTTAAATGAAACTTTTAGGTGTTTTTTTATCATAATTGGACCAGGTAGGTGGCGCTGCGATCGGATGATATATTTTTATTTTTAAATTTCTATGATTGTACTGGATTAAATAGATTTTATTTTTATAAAAGAACACCGATATTTAACACTTTTGCAGGTAACTATTAATTACAAGTATAAATCAAAAATGGCTAGTGTACTCTATAATCATTTAAAAACTACTCACCATCTGGTATAGCTATTCTCATCATATTTCCCAGCCCAGCTATTGGGTACTATATGCTATGCTAGCCTATTGCTAAGTTGGAGTAAGCGATCATAATTTCTAAGAGGTAAAGAGATTATGACATTGAAAACCTTCAAGCCTGACCGGATCTCTCCATATCCGTGCGTTTATGCCATTGGGTTATCACAATAAAACATGAATCAATCAGAATTTATTTTTAGGGGATACAAATTAGGGAAGAAAGAAAGAAAGTTATCTTAATTGCAATAAAACCAACTTTCTTAATGATAGCGTTTTAATTTATCTTGAGACAACAGAGCAATTAGTGATGGAATTAACGAAAGCCCTTGTTAATTCTTGCTGCATTCGCTAACTGCACTCCACACGGTTTCACACCAAATCTGGAACTATTTAACGAGATTGTGTCAACTGAGACAGGATCCAATTCAGAAACTTATGGGAAGCGATTTTAAAAGTTATGCCGTGTTCATGAATATGACTCAGATGACGTTTAGTACTCGCTTACCTTCTCCACATAAGCAGATTAGAATCACTAATCGACATTTCTCGGTATTTTTATGTGGGGATTACAAAATATGGTCAATAGTTCTAATCTAATGGTTAAGGAAAATATCATTAACAATCATTAAAACAATAATGTCATTAACAAGTTCAAGTAACAAATATCACTAATGTTACGACTATAAATAAGTATATACTCAAGAGGAAGGAAATTGTAGCATTAGCATCTATTTATTTAAAAAGGCTTACCAACTAAAGACATACTCAGAAGAGAAATCCTTTCGGACAGCTAAATCTACACATAAATTGCAAAATATCTGCAAAATAGCAAATGTTGTTTACTTCGTTTTTACACATAAAAAGGTCTTAAAATCTATAGTAGATTATTACTCTGCATCTCACTCGTGAAAAGGATTTTTTTATCCGTTCAAGCGTGCCTTCTGCGTCGCCCTGTAATTCAATGCCCAAGGTGATACGTCCTTATTAAAGCCTCGAAGGCAACATTTTAGAACTGATATCTTAAGAAACGTGCCATACTTTACACCGTTTGAGTAAACAAATACCGTCTAAGTGAAAAAGATAGATCTCTAAGAACTGTAATGTTGAGTACATTAAAGTCTTTAGAAAAAATCTTTTTCACTTAGGCCCCTAGTAGTTGCATCTACCATAAAATAGACTAAGTCTGTGTGTAGTGTAGACCCTTATAATAAAAAATCTGACAGTAATATTTAACCATAAAATCTCAGGCGAAGTGCACTCTTCCACTCCTCACAGTTGGAAACAATTCATCTTCATTAACATTAAGCGCGCCCACTACTTAACTAAGTCTTCCCCTGGGGCCTTATAAAGCGTTTTAAGCTTCTTTATGTAGCCAATGCTTTCGGAGGTTGTAATATTACAGCCCACAACATCTTTTACACGACGCAGTACACTGTACAGGATGGTAAAGTTGTAATATTAGGCGAGAAGGCATAATTTTAAACCGTCTGCACGCAGAATATACAATAGCTAAATGGTCAAATAGCTAATTTATACCCACTTAAAAAATCGTTTATCATGGCAGGGATCATGATAAACGAAAACTATTAACGCACAGCCAACACTACTAAGCTTAGAAAGCTGAAATTTGGATCATAGCTTTATTTTAAACTTAAGATTTTTGAAAATTTCAACTCCATGCATGCAAAGCCGGTGTCGGGTCGCTAGTGTTTAATATTTTATAATTAATAGTTCTGCGGTTACACTAATCCCCACTTAAGTGCTGAAGTAAAAATAGTGAAAATTGAATTTGTTCGGTGGCAGTAGGCTCTAGTCTAGGCAACCAGTAATAATTTACAACGAATTGGATAAGAAAATTAAAATTTTCAATTATACTCTCACAAATGTAAAAAAAAATACATTTATTTATCTCACATATTTACATTTGTATAAAGATATTTTTAAGGGATTTACATATAGTAAGTATCCAGTAAAGCCAATACGTCTTGCATCCTCGCCATAGAGTAACATTTTATATATTGATCCTCGCAACCAACCATATCCGTTCTTCCTTCCTCAGAGTCTGCTATACATTCTTAATGCAGACCTCACGCGCTGATCTCCTGGGGCCAAATTACTGTCCACTTAACTTTACGGTACATTAATTTAAAAAAAAACCACATTAATTTAAGAAAATTCGAATCTTAATGGTCTTAATCTTAAAAGAATGGGTACTGTTTTCTGTATGAAAGAGGGAGTATTCCCTCTTCCATACCGCCTGTTTCTCCGCTAACCTCTTTTAAACTATCAATTGGATTTTCACTTGTTGAAAGAGCGATAAACGAGGAAAATTTGTAAAAATTTTATACTTCAGATATGTTTTCAGTTTAAGAAATGAGAATCAGAATTGAAATGGTTTACAAATCATCATATATTATAAAATTTCAGGTTTCATTCGCGCGAAGCCGGGGTCAGGCCGCTTGTAAATTTCTTAAGCTTTTGTTGCGTGGCCAGCGGATATTTTTGAAACATCTCTTTTATGTTATCTCGTAGTTGTTATATAAAAGAGGTACATAATTTCCGATAACCGTTGTTCTGCAAAAAGCGATTTCTACATTTTGGAAAGCCGCCAAGCGGAGGTGAAAGGCAAGAGTTCATTCTAGAAGTAATAGATGGAAATAAAAAAAGTTTTTTGGCACGAGTGAAGCTTTGTCATCTCAACATTTTATTTGAAGCACGTTGTAGGTATTTGTCATAAATATAAGTTTTTGCTGCTACTTCTCTTGCATTGCATAGGTATACAACGTTTTTTAATTAGTTTATATAATATAAAATCTTACATATACTATACTGTAGTATAAGTACTGAATATATTCGGTTTGTGCAGTTTTATGTAAATTATACAAATTTTACATTATACATTTTATACAGATTTTTATTTCTACATTCCGTTTTCTTATAATTTCATTACATAATTGATTTTAGAAATTTAAGTATTTTGTGTTAATGATTGATTATTTATTTAGGTACTGTCTGTTGGCTAAATATTTTGTGTCAATATGATATTAATAGTGATGACTAATTTAGTAGCAGCAGGATTGACTGCGTTTCGCAGTTATAAATTGGGCAGCCCGTCTAGCGGCAGTAACCATCCCCTTAGATAAGACTATCGTGAAATAATAGCATGTGTGCTATTGTGTTTCGTTTAGTGAGCAAAGCACTCAGTTTCGTTGCAAACACTTGTATTTTTAATAAGGTGGAAATGATAATACCACTTTCAATTCCACCATTAATGGTGCAGGTCAATGGACATAGAATCTTCTGTGCCTAAAAGCTAAATGGGTTGCTTTTCTCCATTGGCGAATAAAATACCATTCAATGGTGTATGTGTAAAACTATGTATATTAAAAGTCTTATCACGAATGCATACAGAATTAAGATAGCTTCAGTTTGAGTCACCGGCGTCAAGTGCGCCAAACGTTTTCCCGCGCAAAGTCCGCGTCGACTTAGTTTTGCCGTTGGAAAAACAATAACAACACTTTTAAAACCTTAATATGAGGGCGAGAAGTACCAAAATCGAATATAGCTTTTTTTATAAATGCAAATTTAGTTCGGTTGTCCACACAAATAGTGCAACGGTGCCTTCCACGAATCGGTTGCGTTCATTTTCCTCTTCTAAGGAATGCGGCGCGGTTTGACGTCATTTTCGAACGCTCCTTACAACACAACTATTTTAAACAGCCTTAACTACTCCTTGAACAACCGACCAAAGAGAAACACGACGATAGTTCAAGCAGCAATGTCGACAGAGAAGATATACTATTTAGCCGTATAAATTTTATTTATGTATGCAGAATAACGGAACACTACGTCCCGACAAATACGATTTTCATTGTATAGAATAGACTATAAAACGTTTTATTGTCCTAAGAATATAAATTAAACGATCACAACTTCAACGGGAGACTGTTCATTACAGGGACCTTGAATTTGAATATTTTTACTGACCACGCCCTTTGTATATGAATGGTAATATGATTGAAATTTATAATTTCCTTGTTTCTTGTATGACATTAAGACGTAAGCTAGACTGTTATTTGTAATATCTTTATCAGTACAGTCTTTTGTGTGACATTTAGATATAACACAGACTATCTTCATTAAATTCATTAAATTTCATTAATTTTATCCATACATTGTAATATCTTTTGTATGACATTTGGACATAACCGAGCCTGTTTTTTGTTATATAGGAAACGGTTAGTATTAGTGGCTTAGTTAGTAATAGTCGACTTAGTGTATCCTTTATCTAATCCATGTTATAAATCAAATAAATTATATTAAGTATTATTGTCTTATCAATAAGTTTATGATAAGGACACTTGAACTGTCTAGGAAATTTTATTAGATAACATTTTATAAGTGTAATATTTATAAAAAGAAAAGATTTTTACATGTATAAATTATTATGGCACGGCTACTGAATTTTATAATATAGGCACTTCCTAGTAAAATAAAAGCGACAATTTGGAAAAGTGGGTCAGTGCTGGAAATGTTGAAGGCAAAATATTGCGAGACCGATCGCCAACGAGATGGACGAATCAAGTGAAGGATGATTCCACCTCTTCTAATAAACTTTGCTAGGCTGTGAGGGCGACCATTGGAGGCGGATTTTGCAGAGGACACTGGGATTTCTTAACAACGAACCCCAGTAAAGGCCGGACTCAACCAAAGCGGAGATGCGTACGGACTCGAGAGGAGATGTGTACGGACCAGAGCGGAGATGTGTGCGGACTAGTGCGGGAATGTGTACGGACAAGAGCGGATATGTGTACGGATTACGGACTAAAGTGGAGATGTGTGCGGAGGCGATCGGAGGTTGTGAGCGGCGTGCAACTTAAACGAGCGTGCACCCGCACTTGAATATTGTGGTAGCTATATTTTTTATGACGGTTTTTGGGATTCAAACCGAAGGCAAGAGAAGCCAATGGAAACGGTTAGTATTAGTAGTAGTAATATTAGTGTATCTAATTATCTGATCCGTCATCAATCAAATAAATTATAGTAAGTATTGTTGCCCTATCAAAAAGTTTATGATAAGGACACTTGAGCTGACTAGGAATTTTTTTTAGCACGTTTAGATAACGTTTTATAGCAGTTTGACAATAACTTGTAAATTACATCCTAGAAGAGACGAAAGTTAGTAATTATAGTTCGGAAGCCTAAAGAAAAAAAAAACCCGTCATAGCCAAGTACTGTTATGACCAGTAAACCTTATGTATATAAAGATTTACACTTGATCAAAAAATTTATTGTGTTAAATATTTATTTCATATATATATATGCATTATTCTCTGGTAGGGTCTCTCATAAAATTAATATCTCTCTCTTTCTGTGCATGGGTGTGACTTTTAAGTCCTGAAGGTTGGTTACTCAACTTAATCGAACCGTTCTCTGTCAAGAACCAACTGGAACAGTTACTCGACTGAGGTAATTCCAATGTTTTAAAAAAACATCGCCCTACTCGTACGAGTATAAGCGCTAGCTTAAGTATTTAGTACGTTAGATATATTATGACAAGCGTCTGCATTGTACTTTCGAAACTGCAAGTAATTGTTACTTATTAGTCATTTTACGACACACACCCGGCAAGGCATGTTTTTGAAATTTGTTTAACAATTGTTTCGCAAATGGGTTTGTCTGTGTTGTGTATTGTTCATGACTTCTGCCATTCTTTTATTTATTGGTTAGGTAATTAACTCTCGACTCCCACGGTCTCTTTTACTAGACAAATAGAGAAATGATGGAACCGATTTGAGTTATGCTAGTATTTGTAGCACGGCGATATCCTTACGTTTCTCCGGTGACTAATCTATATACTTTTTGTGTGGAAATTTAAAATTTCCCTAGTCAATTCCCCTAATCATTACCCGCTTCCCTCGTTAAGAATTAGTTAACTTAGTTAACAGTTTTAATAATTACTAGCTGTGCCCGCGACTTCATATAACGCCTGACTTTTCTGGATGAAATGTACCCTATTTTCTTTCCTGTATTCTTGAGAATGTGTACGCAAAAATTCATGATGATTGGTTGAGTAGTTAAGACAACAGACACACAGAGTTACTTTATAATATTAGTAAGGATAGTATCAAACAACAACATTATGAAAAAAAAAATTGGTAATTCGTACTAAAAATAAAGCTGCAATTGTCTTGGCAGTTTTCAGTGTTATCAAGCCTCATTCAAATCAACAGTAATTAGCGAAAGGAATTTCATAAAAATAAAATTGCATTGGAAATGTCAACTGCATCAAAACAATGCGCAATGCAGGCGGTTCGTTGTACTCGCGAGTGTTGAGTAATAAATATCTTTCAGAGGGACTTTGGCGGTATTTTTTATCACTATTATGTAAATCATTGAATATTTTTATAGAAAGTCCGTTTACATGTGTAAGGAACTCGAGCCTTAGTGAATAATAATTTCACTAAGGCTCGAGTTCACCAACAGACGGTTATTTTTAAACAACTGATTAAAATTTAAACATCCGTTTAATAATATTTTTTTGTTCACAATCGCTAAAATGCGGGTTAAACGCCCTAAACATCTGATTAATTTAATGATTAATGAACCGTCTGTTGGTGAACTCGAGCCTAAATGTTGAAACTTTTAGACTATCCCATGCTTCATACGAGAGGCCTGTCTTGGCTTGATTGGTTGATACTTTCTTGACATTTTTTTTACCTTATTGTTAATTGTTTTGTTGTTTATTTATTTATTTATTTAATAAAGTACACAAACAAATTGCAATTATTTGCATGAATATTATAAAATACGTGTATATAATGAATTACTAAATTGCAGTCCTAAACAGTGTAGATACATAGCACCTTTAACTTAACCACAAATGATCTTAATTAACAATAATATATTATTAAAACACTAGCCTACTTAAATATTTGCCTTAATCTACTTAGTTACTTACTTGTTAAATGAGTTGTGTTGATTTTTCTCTCTAAATTAAATTTTGTGGATAACGGTGCTGGTTCTACAATTACCATTATTTATATGGACTTAGTTAATGAGTTTAATTTAATAAAAGTACCTAAGATACCTCTGTAAAATTGTTTGTTGTCCAGAATAAAATAAAAAATAAAAATACATAGATACATAACATTATAACTATAATACAAAGTATACATTATAACTGCTACACCTACTTAACATTAGAGACAACTTACTTGCTAAACAACTCGCCTGAAGATATACGCAACGAACCATCTATTTTTGAAATTCAGTAATGAGCTAAGAAAACACTGTCTTGTTCAACAATTCGCATGTAGCTTGTAATTGTAATCTGTAAAGTATATCAGACGATATCTCTTATACAATATTCTCCTTTAAAATAAACAAGATCCATTGGAATTTTACGCTCTGCACAGAAGAACAACCGACTTAAGCTTCCTAACATTTTATCAATGAAATTATATCAAATCAGCACACGAGATTAATATAAATAACGCCTACTTGATAGGTAATGTTATATTGCGATACTACGATACTTGATAAGCCAAGGTTTATAGTTTATTTAGGTTTTCAAGTTTGGAAATTTCCAAAACTAAATTATATATATTATTGTATCCAACTTCCCGCATGCCGACAGTATTCTAACAAAAAAAAAATCCCCACGGGATCCGTCGTGATAAAGAGCAGGAAGGTTGCGGTTCGATATCTAGTTAAGTCTTTCCGCTTTAACTGTATTCAGATAAAAAAGTTCTCATTACCGCTTAATTGGACTTGTGCCCTGTTAATAGGTTTTATATATTGATAAGGACGCGAAGCAAAATTTTTATGTGAGTTTTAATGGAAGTTTGTTCGCCTTGATCATTTCTTACTTTGGTTTTTTTAATTAAAAAGTCTAATCGACAGGCTGATGGTGTAAAAGAAGAGACAGAAACATGGCAGGCAGACTGACAGTCCGGCGTACCTGCACTTTCGGGTACGCCGAAGTTCTGACAGGGAGCTTAGGCCTCCCCTACACTGCCGAGTATCCAAGAGGATTTCCCAACATTAAAAAAAGGCAGACTGACAGTCCATTTGATGGTAGGATAGTACCCTCGCCTATTAACAAAACCTGTTGCACGCGACTTCGTCCGCGTAAATTTATAAAATATATCATATCTCTTAAGTTGTATCAAACTGCACACCGTGTGTAAGTTTTATTAAAATCGGTTCAGTAGTTTAGGAGTTCATCGGCGACAAACAACGTGACACGAAATTTTTATATGTATATTAAGATATAGAGATTAGTATGGATAATATTCAAAAGGAAGCAATTATGCATGAATTTAAACCTTTAGTTCTTGACATTCAGCACAGATTTAATAAGATTTCACTGATGTTGAATTAAATTAGAAGATGCAACTGTTTAGTGAACGAATTAGGAAGTTTGGAAACAGACAAGTTATAAATTGGCCAAATCCGGAGGATGTTTTTACTGTACGTTGGAGTTTAACGCCAATAAATATAGCCGCGTGGGGTAGGTCAGGACTCGAGTTGAAATGAAACAACAAGTAAAACTAATAAAATGCTTGGCCCTCCCAGCGGAGGTTTGTTCCACTTGGTACTTTTGTCTTCGACACTATTTTGCTCTGTAAATTAAATGTTGTGTCATAAAATAAAATCAGAACAACTCATTATAATCAATTTTCCTAGCTAAGTGTTTTTTTTTTAAATTATTTTCTAAATAAAAATTATATTGAGTATGTACCTAAGTAATATTTATACACAAACAATCCTAAAGCTTTCAAACATTTTGCTATCCAAATTGATATTCGCGAGGGGCGAATTTTAAATTATATTTAAACCATGATAACTATTGAAACAAACCCATGTTAGTTGATTTATCTAATGATAGGGCCTTACCCGCAATATTCTTGCCTTATGTAGCTTCAATTCAAGATTAAGTGTGAAATCAAGTGGATGCAATTGGATTTTAGCAGCGCAGCCTGTGCCCTACCGACCATGATTTATCGCTCAAGCCGCCGGGAAATATGATTCATACTCGCGGAATACAACTTCATGCAATTACTTTAGGGCTACCCATATTAATTTATCATTATTTCGTCCGCACTTGTCTTTTATGTATTTCTTTGAAACTAATAAGCCCAATACGCAACTTAAAACATTGATATTCGTTACAACGTTCGACTTCACGACGAACGCAATTTTCAAAAAATGTTCAAGGTTACATATATTTATTATGAATAATTGTAAGTTGAACTTAAAGTAACAATTGCCGGTAATTTATAAATGTTTGTCAGATGCCTTGGCAGAGCCAAGAAGCAGGTTTGTCTTTCGCCACCACAAGTTTTCAATCCGGCTGGGCCAAAAGGACAGTCAAGCATTTGAATAAGAAAATGTGGAATAGTGAGTATCCCATTCTCCGCACAAGTAGGCGTGTCTGCCTGATTTTTTTTAATAAAGTACAGTCTATTGATGATATATGGTTACTGTCGTCGCCTGTAAAAACTGTTATCAGTATGGGATACAATTGATAAAGCTAACCGTTCTGATAAGATTTATCATTATAATCATTAGCTATTGTTAGACATAGGCCTTTTCAATTGAGCGCCACCACAACGTTTTTAGATAGAAAGAAAGAAAAATAAATAATTTAAGGAAATGGTAGATACCCTGACTCAAATTTGATGATGCGGTACAGACCAAAACATTGATATTCTGCCAGAGACAAAATAACTTGTTGATGGCGACAAGCACAGAATAACCAAGCAGTTAAGATGTTATTTTAAGCAGGGTATTACTTAGAAATTATATATACACAACTAAAAATAAATATATGTGTAATGTGTAATAATGCAAACGTCAATATCGACACAAATACCATTAAAAGTCAAACGTTCGCATTACTCAATAAAATTGTAACACTGCAGTGCATTCTTGGAAACCGTTCGCTTACCTATTGTTTTCATTCAATTCGAGTCCTATTGCAAATTCCTTAATTTTTCATTTTTAAATGTATAAATTTTTTAAACAAATTATAACTCTAATCTTGCATTATTAAAGTACATTTTTGATTTGAACATTTTGCCGCTTATAATGTTTTTCATTACACACAGGCAACAGTAAATGGGACAATGCTTTTACATCGCTATTGTTATTGACGTATTTGCAAGACTAGTCGAAACACTGTGGATTCGGCTCCATAACAATATTCTTTTTTCAATATGAGATAATTATATAAGCCAAAAAAGTTGGGATACTTTACCTGACACTACAATAGGACGCTACGAACGACGAACAAACGTTTCTTAAAATCACAAAAGAAATATTTATTTTAGCAACAATATTTCTTTATAGTTGGTATTTGTATAGAACGTGTGTTTTTCTATGTGTAGTCGAAATCCTTGGGTCTGTTTGAGTAAAACAATGTTGTTTCACTTGGCTTGTTCTTAGAAGTTATATATGACAATTGACATCTTTGTTAACAGTTTCAATAATGAGACTTTAGGTATAAAGGCGATTACCCACGCCAATGACTGAGAATTTCATCTCTTAAGGGCACCCTTTATGAGGGATTGAAGCAAGTGATGATATGTGAGAATTTCTTGTCTCAACTTACATGTATTTAATAACCGAAGACATAATACGACGCAACACATTCGCAGCACTTATTGAACTCGCGAAAGTTACGCTAACTAACAATTCCCATATTCTAGAAAAATCTTAATAGATGATAGTAGTGTACCTATGGGCAACCCAATAGTTTTAAATTTATATATAGCTAGGATGTTTTATATGTAAAAACTTTATTGACTTTTAGTCGGTAATTACAAACATTTAACCGGCGAAAATGTCACAAATTCTGCAAAATTTTATAAATTAATTTCAGTTTTTAGTTTGCATCCTAACCTTTATATGTGATATCTTAGATTTATGTATTGTTACGATAAATAAATAAGGAGTAATCATGCAATTACGTAGTATGAAAATGTTATGCGGCTCCCGTTGGCAAGTGAGCTCTTAAGTTTGTATGGAAAATTTTGTTAAATTTCACTTAGTATGCTTTCGTCCGCGCGCCTGCATAATTAATTAAAAAGCGCATTTTAAGTAAGGACTTTCGACTTTAAACAGTTAATTACTTGCTCAAGAAAACTTAACTTGTGCTTTGTGCAACTCAAGCACAAAATATGCATGACTGACATCGCTTGTTATTTATAAGAAATAACAAAATAATTTTTAAAAACTTAATTAGGTTTTATTATATTATATATATAAATTTCCGTGAAAAATTATCTAATTGATGGTGAAAACCGCATCAAAATCCGTTGCGTGGTTTAGGAGTTAGCGGCCATACAGACAGACAGACGCGGAAAGCAACTTCAAATTGTACTATGTAAAGTAGGTATATAGAAAGATATGCATTCGAAATTTTATTGACGTAATAAAAATTACGCGTTTTTATGCTGGGAACTTTTAAGTATGTGAGTGAAAGTAGTTTCATGACTCTTGAGGAAGTATTTTCTGTAAATTGTTTCAAAATTCCCAAGTACACATTCTTTGAAGTTATTTTATTTTATTACTGGCTGTTCTTCTGGCGCAGGTAATCTACTAAAATATATGTTGAAAACTAACCACGCCATCTAAGATTTCATTTCAGAACTAAACTAAAATCACACATTAGTAATATCAGTTTTTACAATATAGGTAATAAATAGGATCCTCTTTTTAAATATTGTTTATTTAAAATTATTAAAAAAAAAAATATTTAATTCTATTTTTAAAGTCGATTAAGATGTATAATTATTATTGTATATTTACATAACAAAAAATTACATTTACTTTACTTATAATTTGTGAAGTGCTAGCGGCCCCTCCGTCTGGCGTCTGGAGGTCACGAGAACTGGATTTTGTTCCTTTGTTTGTCCTTTACAAGATCCTGACCTACCTCCGTGATATATTGGGTTAGGGTGTCGACCACCACTTCTCTGTAAACTGGATCTTGTCTTTTGTACTGCTGAAAAGAATTTTATTAATACATATATCAATAATTGACATCAAAAATATTGCACACTAGCTGTGCCCGCGACTTAGTACGCGTCGTATTCGGAATAACACCCAATCGGCCGAAGCGCATTTCTAGAGCGAAAGCTTGTTCTGAGTTCTGAGTTTACAAGCAGACAAAAATTGTTTTTTTTTAATATAAAATATTTATATAATAAATGTTTATATAAAATAGACACGACTCTTTTACATTTTTATTATATGTATGTACTAGCTGGTGCCCGCGACTTTGTCCGCGTTGAACGATGAAAGGTAACTATGTCCTTTCTGGTGTCCCAGATAACGTGTATGCAAAATTTCATGGTGATCGGTTCAGCAGTTTTTGCATGAAAGAGTTACAAACATCCACACATCCAAACATACTTTCGCATTTATAATATTAGTACGTATAAGTACGGATTATCGGTTCACTTGACCCTAAAATTTCCTTTGTCGAACTTAGATAAGTTGTCTTGTTATGCCTGTAGCTAGCTATCATCAAATGCAGCGTTAGCCTGCCTCCCGAACTTTTAAGGACGTCAGACAGCCTGACGATGACGGCGCATATAACACAAACAAAGCCACAGATTTTTTTTAATAGAGCGGCGCTTGATCTCACGTGATGTGAGGTGCAGATGCAGGTGCAGGTGGACCACGCTTACCTAGTAAATGTGCATTAACCCTATAGCTTTGAAGATCCCGAGATTGTAGATTTGACTAAACACAGACGCAGCCAGCAACTTCGCTGCCATAGTAGGACTAGGTATTGGTAAAAGGGACTAGGAAGAGATAGGAAATAGTCCTGTAATGGGATAGTTTCTGCCGCCAGACAGCTGTTCAAATGACTGCGAAACGCAATGCTACTTAAATATATAATAAAACAGAACTCTTATAGCACAAAACTTTATTTTGCTATAAGCTCTGGTAACACAACAAGACTTAAGTTAAATCTGATTAAAGCTCTCAGTCGCTTTTTACACTAACAACCGTTAAATGTAAGGTAACAAACATTAGGTTTGTTAATGAAAGTTGTGACGTTAAACAATGAAATGACGTTAGTTTCGCTGATAAAGAGATAAGTGATAACTGTACTTTTAGGAGATAACGAAAACTGTGAACCTAAGCACTTTATCGATTTTAATCTGATATAGATAGATTGTTACGGTTAATGATGATGAAATGATGAAGCTCTTTATTGCTTATCCTTTATCCTATTAAAGTTGGCGACACACTTTGCAACCTCTATGGCGCATATTATGTTTATAGGCGACGGTAGCCACCTATCACCAAGTGAATGATTAGATTTTCCTGCACACATCGACATTAAAAAAATAATAATACATTTAATACATTGTATAGTAATTGTTAGTGTTGGTCTCGCTGGCCGAATTTCATTAGGACTGTGGGAAAAATAACACTTTTTACTACAATTTTTAACAAACAAAAAAAAAGAAAATAAGTGAAAAACATATGAGAAAATATACGTACTAAACTGTTTTTTATTTTTTTCTGATCTATATAAAGATTCCATCAAATTATTGTAACAGTTTTCTGAATGATTATTGTCATTATTTTTATGGTATTTATGTTTTAATTTTATTAATTTCAAAAATTGACGTCTACAATTATGAAATCAGTAATAAAAAATACAAAATATATATTTGAGTTGACAATATCGAAGTACTGATTCTGGCTAGAAACATTTTTCTACGATGTACCCGATTTCTATCTATACCTTCTGTTGAGGAGTGGACTGTATTCAATGAAATGAATACATAGTGCGCGTGCGATGTAAACAACGAATTCAGTTTGCTCTGCGCCAATAAATCATTTAATATTGCAAAAGCGGTAGTATAACGGTGAAAGTGGTGTCATAATCTTCGGCTTATAGTGACTGACCCTGGAATACAAGGCGAATTGAAATTTATTCATCCTACGGGAATATATCGCTGAAGAACCGAAGTTGAGGGTAGTCGAAAATAACCATCACGAATTGTGGTGAATGGTTTGCTGTTGTTTTCGTGCCTATTCACCAACCCGCTTTGATAAAATATACGGTACTATATTGAAAATTATTACGGAACTATCTCAATATGAATCATTGTGCTAAATGTAATGACAACATTTCTGATGGAGTTATGTGTAGTCATTGTCATGATTATCTACATTTCTCCTGCTCCGGTCTCTCGGAGACTACCTATCGTAAGATGAACTCTGAAAAAAGGGACAACTGGCGTTGCATTGGTTGCCGTAATTCTGGTTCACAAAATACTCCCAATTTAATGGATGTTTTAAAAGAATTAAAGGATTTTCGTAGGGATTTTGATGAGATAAAATCAGACATTAATAGTGTGAAGGTAACTGTCCAGGATCTCGCCTCTCAGTGGAAAGACGTAAATGCGAGGTTGGAACTCATGGAAGGACGTCTGGAAGGCCTGGAACTGGTTACGTCTCAGGTGGGTTCGCTGCAGAAAGAACTTAATGTCGTTAACAGTACCATTAAGGAGCTACGTAACGAAAATGCTCAAATGCGAAAAGAAAATGATGAACGGGACCAATATGCGAGAAAAAATAATGTAGAAATATCTGGTGTGCCATTTCATAAAGGAGAAAATTTGAATCAAATAATAAGTAGTATTTATGCAAAGGTCGGGTTGTCATTGGAGATGACGGATATAAACTGTATACACCGTGTGCGTCGTTTTGAACAAAAAAATGTGTCGACTAATCGGCCACCTGCTATCATTGTTCGCTATATTAGACTACATAATAAGGATCAATTCTTGGCTGCGGTGCGTGCGCGCCGTGGAGTCAATACCGTCGACATTGGTTTATCCGGCCCTGCAGTCAACATCTACATAGGTGATCATTTGATACCAGCCAAAAAGTTACTGCTGAAGCGTGCGCGGGAATTAAAGGAACGAAACGATTATAAATACCTATGGGTCCGTGATTGCAAAATATTCGCAAGAAAATCAGATACTTCCAAAATTATTCGTATTACAACCAACAATGACTTGGCTAATATAAAGTGACTTTTTGTGATTTGTTTTGTTTTTATTTTTATGTGTGTACTAATTTATAAACTTGTATATAACTGTATTGGGGTTACATCTATGTTGTTTTGTTTGTTGTGTGTGTCAAGCTATGGAGTTATTACTGATCGTCGGGTTTATGGCGTTTCTCACGTTAGTTTATCTATATGTAATCTTCTGTATTTTGCTACTGTGAGGCTATGGTCTCGAATATTTTATTATTATACTAAGATTCTTTTTTATTACTATTATATATCAGTGGTAGTAGTAATATATATTGGTTTTAGAAATTCACGCACTTGATCACACTGTATTATCAGAATGTTAGGGGATTGCGAACCAAGTCTCACTCTTTTTTGAATAACATCCTTCTGAACGATTATGACATTTATTGTATAACCGAGTCTTGGCTGAATAACAATTTTTATAGCTCGGAGTATTTTGACGACAGGTATGTGGTATTTCGGTGTGATAGGGATGCTTCTTTTGTCGGTTTGGAGAGGGGTGGCGGTGTTCTTGTTGCCATACGTCGAGAACATAACCCGGTTCTACGTGAAGAATGGAACGTGCCCACTACTTTGGATTATTTATGGGTGAGTATTCCTCTCCCTCATTCTGCCTCCCAAACCTCACTATCTGCTCCCGCCTTTATGCACATCTGCTGCGTGTATATACCGCATAGTGAACGTCACGAGTTGGAATTAAGCTCAATATTCGAATCTATTAGTAACTTAATAGAACAACATCCAAATGATATATTTCTCATTGCTGGCGATTTTAATGTGACGAACGGTGATTGGTATTACGATTTTGATTTAAATTCAATGGTAATGCAGTCAAATACTAATTCATTAGTACAATTAACGACAGATTTTATGAGTTTAACGAATCTAAAACAATTCAATTCTTTTTTTAATACTAACAACAGATTATTAGATCTAGTCTTTTGTAATAGAAATTGTACTCTTATCTCTTGTAATGATCCCATAACGGCAGAAGACGCACATCACAAATCATTAGTACTCGACTTAAGTCTAGAGATCATTATTTCACTACCTCAAAAATTAAATAGTAGGAAACTTTTCCATTCTGCAGATTTTGACCTTATTCGAGCTGAGTTGTCGTCTGTTGAATGGCATTCTAAATTAATCACATCCAGTAATAATATTGATTCCATAGTACATATATTTTATGACACGATTAATGAAATAATTGATAAACATATCCCTACTCGTAAATCGACCAATACCGCTCGTTACCCACCTTGGTATACTATCCCACTTATTAAATTAACTAGAGAAAAGAGAAAATACCACACCCGGTGGAAGCGATACGGAAATCCATTGGACTTTCAAACATTCTGTACTCTTCGAAAGAGAGAGTCAAAACTTCAAAGTACCGAATATCGAAATTTTATAAGACTGAGTGAAGATAACATTAAAAAGTGCCCCAAACTTTTCTGGCGTTATGTAAATTCAAAATCACCTTCCAATCAAATTCCTCAAGTAGTTTCTTTAAACCAGCGTGTTTCTAATTGTGGCGAAGACACTTGTAATTTATTTAATGAATATTTCAGTTCTGTTTTTGTTCATAGTACACCTCGCCCTTCTACTTATGACCCTAATTGTCCTCCTGTGAATTCCCCAATTGATCTAGGTGCTATAACTGTTACCATGGAAGCCATTCACAAGGAACTCAAAAATATTGACATTTATAAAGGAGCCGGACATGATGGCTTACATCCCATATTTATACGCAACTGCGCTGATCAATTGACATTACCTTTGTTTATAATTTACTGCAAATCTTTAGAAGCGGGAATATTTCCATTAGTTTGGAAGCAGGCTCTTATTACTCCTATTCCAAAGAACGACAGAAGAAATGATGTATCTCAATACCGACCAATATCTAAAGCCAACCTATTCGGTAAAATCTTTGAAAAGATTATTACTCGTGTTCTACAGGGTGCTTTAAAAAATTATATTTCCGCTAACCAACATGGCTTTTGTAAAGGGCGCTCTGTAGAAACTAATATGCTTACTTTCACTAATTTCTTGGTGGAGAGCATGGATAACAGAATGCAGGTGGATGTCGTATATTCGGATTTTTCAAAGGCATTTGATAAAATTAATCATGATTTACTCATAGAAAAGCTATGGGCTATCGGAATACATGGTGATCTATTGCGCTGGATAAAATCATATGTTAAAAACCGATCCCAAGCAGTTTCTTTTAAGGGTTATGTTTCAAGATTCCTGGAGATCCCCTCAGGAATTCCTCAGGGATCACATTTGGGCCCATTATTCTTTATCTTATATATTAATGATATTGGAAAAGTTATACGCAACTCGAAATTCTTATTGTATGCTGATGATGCAAAGTTTTTTTAAAACAGTTACGACTATTGATGATTGTTTGCAACTTCAATCAGATTTAACACGATTATCGGAGTATTGCTCATCAAATCAACTATACTTAAACCTTGATAAATGTTCTGTTATATCGTATACCCGCAGACATAACCCTCTTATTTTTGATTATACAATTAATAATATATCCCTGAGGAGAGTTACATCTGTACGTGATTTAGGTATCATAATGGATTGTAACTTATCCTTTAACTTGCATATTGATCATATAGTTAAAAGAGCTTTTCGCCAACTTGGATTCATTCTTAGGATTTCGAAACCATTTAAGCATCCCCATACTCTAAAATTACTATATTACAGCTTCGTTCGATCACTTTTGGATTTCGCTTGTATTATCTGGAGCCCATTTTATACTTGTCATATTGCTCGCATCGAGAGAATCCAAAAGAAATTTGTCAAATCTTTAGATTATCGTGGAAATTATGAATACATATCATATGAAAACTCTCTGACCCGTCACTCATTAACTACCCTTGCAAGTCGGCGAATAATGTTCGACCAGATATTTTTGTTTAAAATTTTAAATAATTATACTGATTCTCCTCAAATTTTGGAAAAAATAGCTTTAAGAGTACCCAGACCTGGCTCCCGTTCACCAAACTTTTCTCTGTCCCCTTATATAAAACGATTTATACCGGGAATAACTTTTTTAGACGTAGCGTTGACGCATACAATAGTGAATTTATGGATGTAGATGTATTCCGTGGCAGTTTGACTAATTATAGGATTCAGATACGTAATAGACTTTTGATGGCTCCTTGAATGTATTTATTGTGTTTTTATTTTATTTTTTAAATTTTAAAACTTTGGTTATCTATTTTGTATTATGTGTAGAATTTTGTTTCAGTACTGTACCTATGTATCTATTTTGTTTAATGTTTATTTTGTTTTATGTATGGAACTCTAAGTCTTTAAATATTTATGTATATTGCAAAAAAATATGTATAATGACTGTTTGTTTCCTGAATAAAGAGAAAAAAAAAAAAAAAAAAAAAAAAAAGAAATGAAAAGATGATGAGAAATTAAGAACATATATTTTACAGTAAAACTAAAACACTACCGAACAATATGTCTCTGCTACTGACATATAATATATTTTTCTAATTAAAAAAATATTCTTTTAAAACTATTCGTTGTGGCCACCAACCAGCCAGTTGCCAACACCTTCATATCACAATTGTATCTAAATATTTTTAGTATCTATGCATATAAATGTGCAATTTGTTTTGAATTTTATATGCACATTGTTACGTTGGCTATCCATATTATATAAAAATATATATATATTATAAATCCGAAAAGAGTAAAAGTCTTTATTTTAGTGGTGTAACTGTTTAGATTATAGAATGCGCCCACGCTACACCCGCCCGCCTACGTCATCGACTCGCCCTAAAACCCATACTAGGTAATCTGTATTGCACATTGTTTTGTTTTCCTAATTAAGAGTACACAGAAAATGATGAAAAGGTTATCTCTATCGAATATCTATTTTAATCAGACTGTAAACATCCCCTGATCAAAATACCGGCATTATTTAATACCATTAATAATATAATATAACTTTTTAACGAATTACCGTTGCATATAAAATAGGCAAAATCTTTTGGAGAATATAGATCCAAGCCATTGAAACATTTTATGTTAAATGTTTTGATGTATTTTTGTTAAAATCAGGAACAAATATTGTATAATTTTGGTGACATTTGTCTGCCTATATGATGTTTCGTTTCTTAATTAAGTCTTTTGTTATTTTTTTCATGTAAGTAGCTTTAAGTTTTAATGAGAATAAAGAAAATATAAACCTATATACAAAAATGTTGTGTTGGTTTGTGCATGATTCAAAAACTCGAAAACTAACCGACGGATTGATTTGAAATTTTTAAACGACATTGCATTTAAACAGAGGAATGATCTTATATATGTACTTTTTTTCTGAAAATTCCAACGGATACCGATTTAAAAAAAAAAAAGAAAACATAATTTTCATACGTTGACCATTGTTATGGCAACCATGGAATGTGGCAGACTGAGCCGCAGCTAAGCGAACGTTCATATAATCCAGTTAGCCAGTTACCATCAAATGGACCGTCAGTCTGATTGACGACCTTTACCTACATATAAAATAACCGCAAAAGTCTCTTCATACACGATCTTTGACGTAAATACGACGTCTTTAAATATAGTGGTTGGCAATTCAGAAAAATGATGATAATAAAATCGGGGAATACAATTTGTTCTATAGCCACGTATCTATCATCTATATCCAAAATTTAACTACACCACACGATAGCCAAAGGATCAAATATTTTTTTTTTGTATATATGGTATATTCGATTTCGTTGAATATAATAATATACACATATAATGCGCTAAAAGAAAATATTACTCGACATATCCACACCCCATTTTTTGTCTTCTCAATTGTCAGGACAAGGTTTGTATGATAGCTAATTTTTGAAAATTCCACTGTGTAAAGTCAAAAATTTGCATTGTGATTTTATATGAAATTAATTAACAGGGCAATGAATGTCGGGTCGGCCGGCTTGTTATAAAATCTCACACTGTGAAGCCACTGTGTTTGACAGTTGGAAAACAAAATCTCCCGCCAATGGGGCAGTGTGCCGCGTGGGCGGCGGCGGGACACTCATTCATTCATATCTGAATGACGTCACCAGAGCAGTAGACAGCTGAAGTTAATTTAACAATACACTTTATTGGCGTCTATTTGGGCCTATGACGTAACGAGAAGACGATACTACAGTTCGATACGGAAGCGCGGGAGTCCAAAATTGTTGACCCCTTAAAAGCATGTAAAAAATATAGTGGTTTTACAGAACGTTTAAACTGTTTCTTTCTTTATTTTGACCCGCTATCCCTGTCTTATTCTTCTTGCAATGCCATCAAGAAGAATAAGAAAGGGTGGTCTACCAATATACTTACATAGTCTTTGTGGTAATTGGAGTCATTCCATTTTAATCCGGCTTCTTTGATCCGAAGGATTTTTTATTTACCATTAGATCCGGTATTGCAATTTTTGTCGACTGTTGGCATACAGTTGGTCTTAACAAATAACTTTGCTCAAGTAATTATGTCAGATAATTTAAGTCGAGAATGTCATCTTGGTTTTCATCTGCACGCTTTACGGCAAATACTGTTTTATAATTTGCAACTACATTATCTCTGAAGAGCCTTATTAAAAAAAAATTTACATGATAATTAAATTACGAGTATCAGTCATTATCTACTTACTGAGACTTGATTAAAAATTATCTACTTACTTTTATAATTTGTAAAATCTATTACTTACTTTTATATTAGATTTTATAATGAAAACCACAACAGATAGAAATACTTTTTTAAGCAGCCTGTCTCACTTTCGAAAATTCTAAATTCGAATGTGAAAGTGAATATAAAAAATGATATCTACTATTGATCGTCAATAGGATTTATTAAAAATCACACTATTTCTTCTTTAAAATATAATCCTAATCATTTGCCATTTAAAATGTTAAGTAAAATTTAGCAAATAGTGTTATCTGCACAATTACCCTAATCATAGGGTAAACTTTACCAATTTTGGCGCAGATAAAACCGTGTGAATACACGTTAGATTAGTAGTTTTTATATCGTGTTCACGTGTATGGGTATAAATGTATAAATAAAGCGAACAGCTGCTATCAGAACCTGTTGCCACGTCAATTTCAACTCTATTAATGTGCAAATTAAATTATGTATTATAATGTAGTTGGGAAGATTTATAAACTGTTTAATATTTTTTATTACGCAATTAAAAAGTTAGAATTTCAAATAGAGACCTTCCATGGTAAGCATACTAACTTGGTCGGCAGCGAACTTGCAGCACCTGTTATAGGCGACGGTAGCCACTTACCATCAAGTGGACCGTCAACCTGTTTGTCGACCTTAACATAAAAAAAAAGATTTTCAAAAGATTTTAGATAGCTTTTAGTATATTAAGTAAATCAGGTTAAATGTTTAATTTTAATATGCCAGCTGTTTTGAATCATTAGAATGATAGCATTTTATCAACAAATAATAATAACAATAATTATTGGTAATGACAATCAGGGTAGATTAGAGTAGATTACCCAATCATGACAATTAGGGTGTGCAAATATTTTGAGAACACCACGAACAAAATAAGTAATTAATCACCACTATCCACTAAGTTATCAGACATATAATCTTCTATTAAATCATAGTAACATTGTTCGGAATCTTGTTATAAATGACTGGTGCTAGACAAAAAACACTTTTATGCTTAAGAGCTGTGTGTGCTTTGCGAATACACAACCTATTTGAATCTCTTTGAGCTCTTTTACTGTGCTCTGAAACTGGTCCAAATAAGATAGGGTTCGCTTTTACATATACTACAAGTCACAGTAATTCGATTTTAGATTTGCTTTTTTATGTTAGGTCGTCAGATAGGCTAACAATGCACTTGATGATAGAAGGCTACAGGAGGAGGTGGCTATTGAGCGACTTGTGGTCCAGGGAAAGGTTGAGGGTACCAGGCCACGAGGAAGATCGCCTATGAGATGGACGGATCAGATAAAAGCTGCAGTGAATGGCTCATCATCACTACAAGAATGCACGAGGAAGGCGGCCATCAGAGAAGAATGGCGGCGTGTTGTGAAGCACTCTGTCATGAGTGAGGCCGACGAAGAAGAAGAATATTAGATAAAAACGCAAAAAATATTACTTTATCTATTGTTCTAATTTTTGAAGCAGTGTCATGAAGACTCATTTTTTTGTACATGCCTATAGGTATGGGCTATAGGCATGTACAAGCTTATTATTCATTCAACAATAGTCACTTGCTGTTACTTTATTGTATGAAAAATTTGCATAGATTAATAGGTCATACATACGCTTATGTATGTATGTTATACAAAACTACAGAGTTAATTAAATTTAATGTCAAATGCTCCGTTTAGCCGACTGATACTGTTATCGCGTTACACTGTAATTCACGAATTTCTCGTCACCAACAAATCGCCTATCATCACAAGTCGAAACATAAATATTAATTTATTTTATTAACCAAACTAAAATTTTGTTGCCATGTGTACAATGTGCGTGATCAATTCACAAGATGAAGCGTTAAACACGCCCCGTGTTAACGCTTGGGGCTTGTTTAGAAAGAAAAGCTTGAGCGAGGCCTTTGAACTTTTCATAAAGGAAATGAAGCATACAAATGGGAAAGGGAATGTATATTGAAAGAAAGAAAGATAAGAGAAAAATATTGATATTAAAAAACAAACGTACAATAAAACATATAAGAAGTAAACCCACTACATATGAATAATCCCAGCATCTCCGTGAGATCATCTGCGGTTGTGGAAAAAACGTATCATATTTCTACGAAGGGTAAAATTCGTACACATTATGTATTTTTGTGTGTTCTTTTTCTAATTTCTTTGTTTAAATTATTTTTGTGGCCGTTAAAGGAGAAATAAAAAAAAACAGTAAATAATCATTTACAAACGTTAACGTTACGTTACGTTTAAACAACGTAATAAACAAACGTTATTATATAATACGTATTCAATTGAGATTTTTTTTGTACTTTTACTGGATAGTAAATTCAAAAGTAATTAAGAACATTACAGTGTATTTGAAAACATTAATAAATTCTTTTAAATAATATTAAAGTTATTGTCTTAATGAGCGGAAATTAGTTTACTGCTTAGTTTATGTTCTCAGAGCATTAGAGGTTATAGGTCGTTTAATTAAACCAATCAATAAAATGAAAGAGAACGTAGGTACACTATATAAGTCAAACAAGACTATAAAACTATAAATTCGATTTATATGCGAATTTTGTAACGCTAAAACTGGCACCACGCCCTAAACACATAAAATTCGCAGATAACAAAACCAAGGTCGACAAGTTATCGCTATTATAATATACTCACTATAATTGTAGTTTGTAGTATGTACGATTTACTACAACATACCTATTCTTTGTAAGACGTCAAAAAGAATATAATAATATGGGTTCACTTTCTTCAACGAGGCCCGCATGAAGCAGTTCAAGTCTCCATTCCGCTTCCGTAAATATAGTATTTTTAAATTGGCCAATATTTCCAGTTTTCAAAGGCAATGTTACACATATACCGTGGTTTTTAAAAACCAACTTTCTATAATTTATTTATTTTATATATTTATTAAGGTACACCAACAGAAGACACAACGATACAATAATACAGTTTTTACATTCGGTCTTGGTCTGATGTGAATTCCAATGACAGGTATACACAATAATAACTTTATTGAAATTATTCAAATGATGAATCATGCATATTAAATTAAAAAAAAAAAAAAAAAAAAAATGACGGTAGTACTTACGTTCTTAACGATTTACAAATGTTATTTAAGGTACCTATATCTATACTTACTAATATTATAAAGAGGAAAGATTTGATTGTTTGTTTGCATTGAATAGGCTCCGAAACTAGTGGACCGATTTGAAAAATTCTTTCACTGTTGGGAAGCTATATTATCAGCGAGTAACATAGGCTATATTTTATAAAGTTACGCGGACGAATCCGCATGCAACAGCTAGTTTGCCTATATATATTACAAATGTATTGCCAACAATTTCACTTTCCACATTACCTTGAACAATTTATAAATATCTACTGTCTATAAATAGTTTCTAAAGATACTACTGACATGACTGTTATTATTATATTATTATGCAACAATCATTCTTGACTAGCGATGCCCGCGACTTCGTCCGTGTTGAAAATGTATTCATCCTTTACTAATACTACTTATATAGGTATATTTACTAATACTAGGTATATTTAAAGATGTCAGATATTTAAAGTCACCTGTTATAACACCTGAGAAAATATCTGACATCTTTATCGCGGTGACGACGGTGACGCCGCCACAGCGACAGTGGCGCCTAATTTTCCTTATTTACTTACTTAATTTATTAATGTAATGTTACTATACTCAAATTTACTCAGATAAACCGTATAGTTATGAATGTCATGACGAAAGATAAACTATTTTATGCACAATTTGTAAATAAAGTGACATTGACTTGCTCTCACGTGTTTCGTCAGTTACGCTGCATGCTTTGATATCGATAAGTGTATGAATATTAAAACAATATTTTTAAATTAATTAATTCAAGCAGTGGCAGGTGCCCAAATGATTGCGAAACAGTTCATTTGGACAGCCCGTCTGGCGGCAGTAACCACTCGCTTACAGAAGACCACCGTTAAATAACGTCATGTGTACTGTCGTGTTTCGGTGAGTAAATAAGGGATGCCAGAGCCCATTACCCATTATCCTATCCCTTCCCTACCTCTGTCTATCCTATCCTTAATCCTACTATAGTCGGCAGCGCACTTGCAGCACCTGTGGCGTTGCTTGTGTTAAAGGCTACGACCATCAAGTGGACAGTCAGCCTGTCTGTCGACCTTAATATTTAAAAAATGACCTAAATTATTTATAAATTTTATCTTGCGAATGCCAAAAAAATTCACCTATCACAAACGGCAGGTACACCTGCAATCTACAGCCAGAGACTTGCCAGCCCCGTCTGGCAAGTGGCAACACAGCTTACAGAAACCGCCCTTAAGTACCTACTTATACATCTGATTCAGTATTTTGTTTTGTAACGCGAAATCATTGCCTATTGCCTTATACCTTGTCCTATCAATACTTTATCATTACTTAAACCCTTTAGAATAACCTTAAAAATAACCTGCCTGCAATTTAATTTAATTTTAAAATAAAGTTAAAAATTTTGAAATTTACACAGTTATATCACTCTGTTAGAACATTCGCTAGAATGCTTATAAGATACCAGTGAGTAAATTTGGATGCAAAGATAGTCACAAGCAGGCGCTAATTAGTTTCTAGAAGAAGGAAGACAAAAATGTGTCGTTTCGAAATAGAACCACTGGCCCAAAATGTTCACCGGAATTGTGAGTGCACTTTATTTATAGATGTCAGCTAATTTTGTTACAGCTCAACTATTTCGCGATGTGAATTTATATCTCTTATACAATTTGGCTTTAATTTAGATTTCACAACTAATTTATATTATATTACACAGAATCTAGTAATTGAAACGACGCTCCGTGACTTCGCCCGGCTGCAAATGAAACAGTTATTTATACGTTAAATAGGTTCAAAAGAAACACAATACAATAAAAAGTTACAATAAAAAAAATGCCCAACGCGCCTAAAGAAGTTTTCACTTCAAAAAATATTATATATAAATTTGGAACCTATAATACTCACTTTAATTTTCGTACAGTTAAACAAATTCAAAATTATAATCTAAATTAAATCAGAGTTATAAACAAAGTCAAAGTAGGTTTGGCGCGAAAATAAATAACTATAACGTGAGAAGTTCTTTGGTTACCTACTGACGTCGTAAAAAAAATCTTTATATATATTACAAACAGATTATGAACATTAGACACCATTAAATAGATAACACTAGATTAAACTATAAAATATATATTTTATACAGTTTATTATTAATATAAAACAATAATAGCATGCTAATAATATGCTAATATTAGCAATAAATATTAATATATTTAAGAAGAAAATTAAAGAATTACTAGTTGATAAATGTTACTATGATTTAAAAGATAATATGTCTGATAACTTAGTGGATGGTGGTGATTAAAAAATTATTTTGTTATGTAGTGTTCTCAAAATATTTGCACACCCCAAAGGGTAGAATGTAGAGAGCCTTATTCATTATAAAACCATTCTAATTACCTATATTCAACAAATAAATTATTATTATTATTATTATTATTATTAAAGTACCTTCCGTACCATACACTGATCTTTTTTTAACCTAACGCACAATTTTTCATAAACAATTATCCCTCGTGAATTTTTTTTTACGTCGTTTATAACACAAGCAACGCCACAGGCGCTGCAAGTGCGCTGCCGACTACAGTAGGATAGGGATAAGGCTCTGGCATCCCTTACTCACTCATCGAAACACAACAGCAAACATTATGTTATTTAAGGCGATGCGGTGGTTACTGCCGCCAGACGGGCTACCTATACATAACTATACCTATCAGATTAAACCAGGAATGCCCTGATATTTGTTAGCAAATAGTGTCGACGTCAAAGAGTAGTGCAAACACGCAATATACGTCGCAATACGTTCGTATAAGCTGCCATCACTTACGGTTATCGTACGAGTAGCTCCCAAATTACGCAACGGACGGAAATCAGTTGACTGTCCATGTGAATGGGCATGAACAACTCACCGTATATAGAATACAGACAGTAGTGCAACTAAATTTTTTTTTTATTTTTTAAATGTGAAAATAATTCAGGCAATGATATATTATTTCCTTATATAATAAATATTCATTCACCTTCATAATTGTTTTATATGTGTCGATAGTTAAGCTTTATTTATACTTTTATTTACTTTAGATTTCTCTTGTATCTTCAGTAGATTAATTACTCCCTGGCCTCTGTATTGCTAAGCGATAGTGAACCATACATACGACCCCGAACCACCCGATAACCTGACCAATAAATAAATAATTAAATATACTAAATTTTTGTTCACTTACGCATTTGAGATAATTTAATGCATAACATAGATTTTTTTAAACACTTAAAGGAGACCAAATTAGTTTTGTATGGAGATCAGGCCATCATCAGTTTATTTTCGCTTTAACAAGATTGTCAAGTCACTCGGTTATAAGTAAAAAGGGCTAAAATTACCATCAAAATCAATATTTACCCAAAGATTTTCCTTTCAAAATCTTTCATATTCATTTCCAACGTATGAATATGCAAGAAGGCTGCCAGAGACATTATTCAGGTGGATTTCAAATGCCTTCCGCAGTGCCCCTGTTACATATATTTCATACATATAAGTTGTATTTGCATAATTGTCACATTGACTTACGTGTGAGGGCAAACCTTTGTGGGTTTTAATACATATTAATGCCCTTTTTAAGGGTCCGACTCTAAGCACTAAAACCATAATAATCCCTCTATCCTATGCACGCAGGGCTTCTGAGTAATTAGGTATAGTCATTCTCATTACTACAATGTGGGAAATTAGTGGAAATTATTGTAGGAGGCCAAATTTGCCAGTCGTGTTTTGGATTTTGGGTATAATTTTGGCATTGTAAAAACAAACATTTATTTGAAAAATTCCCACTAGTGCAATTAGGTGTTCATTTAATTGAATTATTGGGACTCTTTAGTCTCAGTAGTTCAATTACATATTAATTGAACTATCGAAACTGAAAAGGCTCATAGATATAAAATACAAGGACTTAGAGTTGCTTAAGAGAGGTGTGAGTAATATTTTCTTTGAGCGTATTATACGGTTAATACTCGTATCCAACGAATTCAAATATGCCATATATACCAAAAAATATATTTGATCCTTTAGTTATCGAGTGGTGTAATTAAATTTTGGACGTAGATGGATATTGTACTCAACTAACAGCATCAGACCACCCGATTTTGTTACCAATTTTTTGAATTGGCTCCCAAAATGGAAACAAATTTGGACTTATTCACGTCAAAAAACTTGATTTTATAGTGGTCTTTGTAATGTATTTTAAAAATGTGTTTTTAAATATATCAAAATTATTAAACAAGTAGAAAAAAATATGAAATTTTAATTGTCATCGCTTAAGAACAAGGTCGCATACTATAGTATATTCCCCTTTTAGAAACTTTTAAAGAAAAGATTTAAGGTTCAAGATTGAACTGTAAATAGTCAATTCAGAAAAATTACCTACTCTCGATGGTATTGTGTTAACGTATATTAAATTTATTTATTTGATATCAGGCTTTGTTGTGTTACAGATTTACAAGGGGCTCGACATAGTGACAGCGAAAGCATCCCAACAAGAACGCGAAGATGTAAATCACCATCTGCTTGATATATTGGAGCCGCATCAACACTTCACTGTCGTCGACTTTAGAAATCGTGCACTGAAAATCGTATCCTCTTCATTTAAACGCTAATATGTATTATAAAAAGTTTGCGTAGCTTGGTTGTTGATGTTTTCAGTCATTTTTTATTTTCATTATAATTTGTAATTATATCTGGTTAATGTGCGCTAATTAATTTCTTTAAAAAAATCATAATAGTGTATTAATACGTTAAACGAATCTTTGGACCCCTTTTTACACTTTAAGTAGAGAAAGAAAAATATTAGATGTTTACATAATATGCATGAAATTACATTAAATTAATTAAAATAAATATTACAATTGGAAAACGTGGCATTTTCTGTGTATATTTATTTTGAATAAAAAAAATTTATTATCGTCGTTAAAAATTTTAAAATTGTGAACGCTTAAAAAATTCACACTAACATAGTAACACAGTACGTGACAATTGTTCAAATATTTACGCAAATGTAAATATTGTCATAATTTATGTAATGGCACAATGTGATTAAAATTCGATTCAATGAAAAAAAAAAAAAAGAATTCCACGCGATAAGTCACCTTGTCTTGCTCTGTGACAATTGTACAAATAGTAATGGCGCCTTTTAAACAGAGGTCTACGAGTATCTCTGGAGATATCGTCAAGCGAAATGGCGCATGCGAACCATGCGAAGTGACAATTTATTGGATCAAAATCAAAGTTCAAAAATTGCTTTTTGGCCGATTTATCAATGTGCTCTTGACGGTTTATGTTGGCAGAACTGGCGACATTAGGGTGCAAATTGTAAGAGATAGCGGTTTAGTTTCTAAAAGAATGACGTTTATTAAGTCATTTGTAGAGAAAGTACCTAGACTTTACTGTAAGTGTGCAAAATCATTTTACTCATTTAAAATATTAATATAAACATATTGCAATACTACATGGTGGCCAACATACATTATAAAATTATTTTATATTTATAATGTATTATTTTATAAATTACATGTGCATCTCCATACCCTTATTAACACAGCAATCTTTTATTATAATCAGAGCAAAACACTCATGAAGATATCGTAAAAATATCTATGGCATTTCTGAAAATAAAATAAAATAAAATAAAATTTAAATCTGAAATAAAGCCATCTCTGTTAAAGAAATTATAAAAAAGGTAAAAAAGAAAATTTAATAAAGGAAAAAGGCTTTTAAATAGGTTAGTAAGGCAAAAGGGCTCAAAGGTACGGGACAAATGCAATGATGCATCGAAACACAAGAATATTTTACAATGTTACCTATTTTAAAGCCTTAGTATTTTACCTATAGTAGAGCCAATAAAAAGTAAATTCACACACACACACTTTATCTTTTACAATCTTTAATTATACCCCAAATAAGCCTAGCACTAAGGCATAATTATTTTTTTGAGTACTAACTCAGTTGACGGGTGAATGGGAAGAATAAATTTACCGTTACCCAATATGTTGTATCTAAAATCAATCTAATCATCTCAATTGTCAATAACAGGTTCATTAGCTTTGATTTCGAAACGTGCAAACTACATTTCAAACCTGCTTGAATATTTTTTTTTAATGTATTTCATGTACGCAACACCGTTTATAATTTTTTGAGTGTTATAATTTTAATAATTAAGAGGTTTGTTTCTCAATAAAAAACATAGTAAGGTTATTATTGTGTACTAATAATGTAAAAATATCTGTTTATGGTCCGATTAGTCCGATAAAATGTGAGATCAATAATAATATACCTATACAATATACTTTCCTAAAGAGCGAAGTTTTAAAATTATAATGTCATCCAAGTAAAAAGATTTATTTCCTGCAAATAATTATATACATATATGTACATACATTCTTTAAAACTACGAAAATGTTACTTGGTAAGTACTACGTAGGTACGGGATATGATATAAATTAATTTTAAAAAAATGAACCTTATCATTATCCCAGACAATTCAAGTGTCTACCATATCGGCTTGGATTGCTTCTTAGCTGTTTAATATGGAATAACATTAACATAAATAGTATTACAGAAGTGGAAGTCTCATAAAGTCTCATAACTTTTACCAATCACTTCTAACGTTTTTTTAATTGCGTCAAAGTTTCCTCTTGTATATTATATTAGTAATCTCAAATTCAATTTAAAACTGTATATCATTATTATAACATCTCAATTTGTATGCATAAATGATCTATCAAGCAAGTGATTGTGCTCTCACTTTTTTGTCAATAAATAATTAAGTGTAATATTCTGGGCGGTAACGGCTTAAGCAAATAAATTGATAGAATATGTACGTACGTCAGTTTTTTCTCGCTGGTCGTTCACCGTTTAATCTCTTTAAGGCTTTATAGGTGAGGCCGCACGTCGGATAAGTACCCTCGATTTTAATACAAGCATTATTTCCAGAACGAGTTTCATTAATGCGTTTCGTTACTTAAACTTCATGTTACTTTGTTGCGACCAAAATTAGGACTGCCAATTAAAGTAACGATGTAAGTACATTGTTTTAAAATCCTTTTTATTTTCACTAATCGTAAGTATATAATGTTATGATAAAGGTTTTTGGTGTAATGTTGAAAAACATGTACTCCTTCTAACTAATGCTGACATCTCTCTTCTTCTCTGTTTTTCTTATGATAGCGATAAGAATCGATATACATATTCAATTATAAATGATGGGTTTTAATTTTATTTGTTTATTTTCTTAACATTATATTCAGATGGAAACTTTGTTAGCACAAGAGAAAATACCAATAATAGTCGGTGGCACAAATTATTACATCGAATCAATAGTGTACAAAATTCTCGTGGAAAGCATGGAAGATAGTGAAGCACTGTTGTGGGATAAAAGTCCACTGAAAAGAGATCGGTACAGCTTCAAAAGAGGCAAAGAAAAAGATGAAGAGCAACCAGCAGAAACAAGTTCTGCTCCTAATAAAAAAGACAAATTAGAAGCAGGAGTGTCCACGTGTAAAGAAATAGAAAAAAATGAAATCGATATAGACAAAATTAAAGACGACCTAGCTAATGAGGGTAACTTTACAAATGAAGAAATTCATGCAAGATTAGAAGCAATCGATCCTGTAATGGCGTCCAGGTTGCATCCAAATAATAGACGAAAAGTTTTAAGGTCAGTGAATAACCGTTTTCTCTTACTATTAAAGAATGCTAGTGTATTTAAGTTAATATAATTCAACAGGGACATTTGGGCCGTTGTTTTTAAGACATATGTGCACATACATCTTTAAAAATTATTATAAATCTAATTAAAATTTATTATGATTTACGTATCTCAGACATAACATCACATATTATTTAGTAACTATGTTTCCCTTCTTAGAAATTGCTTCAATTAGCAACTGAAGCTCTACATGTCATGGCATTATCAACTTCAGACGATTCGATCTCATTAATAATAACGTCATTTACAGTGACGCTATTAGTTAATCAATATTACCTTCTTAGTTAAGCATGTTCGCCTGTTTGAAAACTATATTTTAACTCCTACTGTTTTATTCCGAATAAAAGCAATTTGAAAATTTGAGAAAAGTTCGCATAGTATTTTAAACATTCTAGGTTAATAATTTACAAAGAATAATAACTAAATGAACTAATTCATTACGAAAAAAAAGAAGAAGAAGAGAAGAAAATTTTTTTCTGTTGGTACATTACCTATTACAACTGCAGTTCCAAAAACGTTCAGTGGATCTTATTTATTAGACATCAGCTGATGCCATTAGGAAGCTCTTACACATGCTTTGACCTCACAAAATATCAAATAACACCAAACCGTTATCTTATTCGTGTGTAGAGCACTATATTGGCATTTCTTATATTCTACGCACAGCATGTTCGATGATTATAATGCTAACATTCCCTCAATAGATAGCTGTAACCGATTTGCTTATTATTAGGTTTTGGTATAAAAAATATCCCCATATAAAAAGTATATCAAATTGAACAGCATGGCAAATTTTAGGTCATAATTAATTACTATGAAAAAATAATATTTGCAAAAGCATCAAATTAGAATACATACATATAAGTAAGTATCCCAGAACTGATAAATCACTATTAACGTGTCCTGCTATCTGGATAAATTGGCAAATGTGAGAGGAAATAAATCTTAAAAAAATCTATGGATATAGGTAAAGTCTAATAGGATGCATCCAGTTGAATGTTCCTTTTCTATTCTCCATCGTCATTATCTTATCGTCATCGAAATAGGTCTTTTTATTATAGCGCCACCACACCCGATATTCTGTCTTCCGAATCCATCTAATAATATCAAAATGTAAATATATTAATAATAAATTTAATCGTTGAATTTAAAAATACAGTATATTGAATTAAAGGTGAATTGTGTTGTGTCTGCGTTTATTGTTGAAATTAAAATTAATCAGAGCCAGAAAAAAGCAAATGTCAAATAGTTATCCAAGCATACAACGCTCCACTATCGGATTTATGAAACGTGCGGAAAAGTATCGTCCCCCTAAAAAGAGTAATCAATTAAATCCCTGTTAAATCCGAAAACGAGACGTGAAGGCTGTATGACATGATGACATAAAACCACATCCAAGTGAGTTGACCTCCTCGCCGTCTCTTGTTTCATAATACTTTCATATTGAAAGGGTTTTTGTGTAAATGTCGGCGGTTCACGTTAAACTGGTTGTTCGTACTTCCGCAGGTTTACGACCGCTCCCAAGGTTTTCGTAGACGAACGCGAGCATGCGCGTTACCATGACCTTGGCTTCGACCAAGTTTAGGGTGGCAATAATTTGCGAATTTTCCCGGAATAGAATAACTTAGAAGTGGGTCATGACGTCGTTACAACAACAATGTCGTCTTAATAAATTCAAATAAGTGAGCAGTTTTGGTACTTGTTTGATTACGCTTAGCCAAATGTTATTTATGTTTTTAACTTTCATTATTTTCCTTAACTTTGCAAAATACCTACTTATTTTCCGATAGTAGAATGAAAAAATGTGATGTTTAGTTACGAAAGTAAGGTTCTCTGTGTTTGACAGTATAACAGGATAACTGATTTTAAAAACAATATTGCCAACTAGATAATTGTCTTAATTTATTATTAGCTATGCAACACGGCTTCGTCAGTCTTAAAATTTAACAACATGAAAACCCACAAAAATACATATTATGGTGACCAGCCAAACGGTGTTCGAGGTTATAGAAATATACTTATTATATGTTCTTAATGCCTTTTTCCACATAAAACGCAGTGAATGTAATTGACAGTGTCTATAAATTTCGACAATAATACCCTTATTACCTACATGTTGTAAAAATTACCTGCGAATAAGCTATCAGTAGTTTGTAGGTTACATGGTAATTGAACGTATAAAAATTTGCACTTGGTGTCCGTCAAAAAATAAATCCGTGCATTAATTTATCGCGTATGCGGCCCCTACGATAACCCCAAATTATTTATCATACTTATACGTTGTAAGTACATAATATCATGTACATATTACAGATGGCAAACTACGCAAATGTGGTTGTGCGGAATTTGAGAACGAATTGTCACATTAGGACGCGTATGGTATTTTATGGTATAGACATGATTTTTCTGCTTTGGTATGCGGTTGGTATAAATTACGCAATGGCGCCCGCGCTATCGCAATACACAAGAGGAAGCGGAATCTGCGTATATGAGAAAGAACGATTCTATTTTTTAAAAATAATTATGATTGTTTATTGTAAATATTCATAATTATTTTATAAAAAATAAAATAAAAATGATAATTATGATATTTGTTCGCTGAAGAAGTTCAAGCGCTAAACCTAATCTAAAAAAATATTACAAACAATACAAAAAACCTCTTAAAATTTGTGTAAAGTTTAAAAAACATAAAAAAAATATTTTAAGACTGATTTCAGTCTACACTTTATTAATAACAGTGAAATAAACATTACTATTTAACTTGAAGTAAAAAACTTACGTGGATTGGATGATACTTTAGAATATAGTAACTTTTAAATATAATTTAAACGTTACTATATTCAGTAGTAACTTTTAAATTATAGTAGTAGCAGTGCGTACTGCCTTTCGAAATCACAGATTGGCTTGCCTATCTGGCGGCACTAATAACCTTATAAAAGACAGTGATATAACATCATGTATGCTAAGTGAGTAAGGGATTCTAGAGTATCGGTACGCTTACATTAAAAAAAAATGAAAACACCAGGTCCAGTACAAATTTATTCATAGCCGCTGTCGCTTGTGAATTGTTACAGTCTTAACTCTGTTGCTACGCGCGTTCGTCTGGCCAGCTACTGCGTAGTGAAGATATGTATAACGAGTTGACTCGGCGTCACATTACATACAACTTTTCTGTTTTACTTAATATGATTTATTGTTTAGTTTTCTATAAAGGATGCATAAATGCTAATGGCACACGGATAGTTTATTACCTGGATTAACATATAGGATACTTTTTATCCTGTGAGAATGTTAGGTTCCTTTGGGATCTTCAAAAACGCACTACAGGGCGTATGTAATATTGTAAGAACTACAGCAGTTCTTAACAGTATTTTGAACTTTTAGACCTTTGAAAATGTCGCTAGTGTCAGTACTTAAGTAGTTACAACAAATTATTTTGTGGTAAAGTTACGTCCTAAGAATTTGTATGACGTAAGCCCGACAATAAGGAAGTGTATTCAATTGTGCGTAAAAGGGCCATTCTCATTTACTATTGTGTTATTTTATAACCTTATTATCTTGACCTGATTTTTTTTTATATGATTAACCTGATCCATCATTCAGTTTACTAACTACGTAGTTAGACACCATAATACACGTGTATTTATGGGTTTTTGTTTCGGTATGTTAAACAATTCCAGGTAAACTTAAATTTATTAACACACAAATACTAGTTAAGTCACCGAGCTATGGGGGCTATACTCAGGATTACACTGCGAGTTCGAATCAGAAATGAGGGGCCTAAGCCAAGATGCAAACGCTTCATTGCGTACTAAAGAGAGAACGCTAAGAGAATACCCGGTGATTGGTTATTGTAACGTCAAACGTTTGTTTTGACGTTACAACAACCAATCACTAAGCTTTCTCTTAGCGTAAACGACTGTAGAAAGCAGTGCTTTGTACACTTGGCTAGGCTTAGACGTACCGGCATAAACCGGCGGATCAGTAAGTTGAAGTGGCAGTGAGCAAGGCACATAGTACGGAGAGCCGACCGACGCTGGGGCCGGAAGGTTCTCGAGTGGGGGCCGGAAGGTCCACCCACAAGGTGGACAGACGACCTGTTAAGGGCCAAGGGTCGACGGTGGATCAAGGCTGCTTCTGACTGGTTTTATTGGAAAGTTATCGGCGAGAAAGCCTGTTCTGTTTCATATTAGGAAGCCTTTTAAGTAAAACCTCTTTCAGCCCTTCGGACAATTCCCAGCGAATTGCAACATTTTCGTCCGCCCATAATTTTATTGTGGTCTATCTCTACGTCTTTTTCCTGCAGGTCATAGCCATTTCGTTCGCCAAAGCATTCTACATTGTCTACCTTTAGTCCTGGTATAGCGAGACATAGGCTATCCACTGCCTACTACCAGTATAATAAGTATAATATTATACTTATTATACTGCTAGTAATATATATTTACAACTACATACAACCGGTGCTTTGTGATAATAACGAAACCCACAAATATTTGAAGCGTTTAATTTTCGCGTGTTGTAGCTAATAACACAGCGGCTAATTTGATAATGGCGTGGTAACAGAATAACCCACCGCGAAGCGAGGAATGTGTCGCGTATTGACTGATTTATTGTAATGTGGTGTCCTCCGACACTTCAGCGGTTACTATACACGACATCTACATGCGAACTCTATTGATTAACAAAAAAAAAATACAAGACAAATGTTTTAGTAAAATTATAGTTTTGTTGATATGCCTAGTTTAATCTTTCTTTAACTTTTTTTGTGAAAAGACAGTCCAGTATGAGATTTGTGATTTTTTTTTAAATAACTAGCTGTTGCACGCGAATTGATCCGCTTAACTTTATAAAATATAAAGAATTTTTAAAATTGGTCCAGTAATTTTTGAGTTTATTTATTACAAACAAAAATACAAATCTTTTCTTACAAAGTATAGATAGTCAGGCTGTCAATCCTTTTGATGGTAAGTGGCTACAGTGTTATAATAAAAATATAGTAGCTGATAGTAGTGCAACTGTATTTAAAGTGCAACCAAAATAGTCTAAAGAAACGCGAGTTACTCCCTTAGGTCTTCTCAAATCACGGCTTCTTCTGTTCTGATAGATACCACTAGTAAGATAATTATAATACATAATTTGATAACTACTTATTAATAATTAGAGGAACTACAAAAAGAATTTATAATGTAAGAAACAACATAAACTGTTGAAAAGTAGGAACATTTTTAATTTCTATTCTGAATTTAGTTAGTTTTGTTAGAGTTTAGTTAGTTTGACCACTATTTTGTTCTGTTTCGGTGCATCTGTGTGAGCAAGAGAACCTCGGTCCTAGTTCTAGACCTCTTCGCTGATGTATTCAACGAAGTATTGATGTACGCCCAGCCACACCACTTATTAGAAGAGACGTCGTCGCCATAGATCTGACCACTGTCGCTCTGTGTAAGAAACCAAGTCACGTTATGAGTATGACGCGATCTATGGATCACGTAAAAATGTAGTAGAGGGAATTCAGGGGTAAATACCAAATCATTTTATTGTCTTCTAGAAGTTGCATACTTGACGGTGTGTCTGTTATGAGACCTTGAAAATCTTGAAATACCAACCAAAACCTGTTCTTCAAATAATGTCCTACTCTTATTTTTATAAAACAAAGAGACGCGAATAAATGGACAAAGTGGTTACATTCAGCTTTTGTTGCTCGCACTGGTTATACTTCCGGGAAGTTACGCAAGCTTATTAGTATTTATTTATAAGAAGTACCTACATACATACACATACACATGTTAACTTTATAACTTAATTTTAATGAAGTACACATTAAGAGTTCATTCATATTTTTGCTTTGTCCATAAAACAGTCTGTGAATCTATATTTTGCAAAAGTACAGTCAGTTTATTATTTAATGAGGATTAAGACTTGTTTGAAGTGAGATAATCCATGTGAATCCGGGGGCGGGTATTCATTGAGTTTGTTAAAAAATTCATATGGTTTTAATTGTTTGCGATGATATATTTTCAGCTACCTAGAATATACCTAGGTATGTGAATTTCTAATTGACGGTGGCTAGATTGTATGGTTGACATCCTAACTAATATTACGAATGCGAAAGTGAGTTTGTTTGTTATGCTTTTACGTCTAACTTCTCAACCGATTACCATAAAATTTCGGACATCTCTCATCCAGAAAAAAGTACAGTTCCCGAGGGATCATTTAATTAAAATAATAATATTAAAAATTCAACACTTGACAAAAATATATGAGCAATAACAATTGAATAAATTTTAATGTTTAACACCCAAGCAAAAGGAGCGTGGGAAATATCGCCGGGAAAGGATAGTTAAAAATTTTAACTTAAAATAACGAAATGTATAAAAGCAACGCATTTTTCAATCATAGATTTAGTCCAACGAAATTTTTATAAAAACCAGTCCTAAGGTTATATTTTTCTATTTCGTTGTTAAGAATTCACAACTTAACGGATAAGTAGAGTGGCAGGGCACACTTCGTTCTGCGGTTATAAATTGGGTAATCTCTCTGGCGGCAGTAACCACCATCTTACAGACACTATCTTAAACAACAGTATGTGTTGTTGTTTTGATGTGTCTTACTCTCTTATCTTCTTTGCAAAATTTTATTCTATCAAGGTCAGTTAATTTACTTATTTCACTCTGGCGTTGCTCGTTTTCAGGCGATGATAGCCACCTACCATCTAATGAACCGCCAGCCTGCCCGTCAGCAATTGCATAACAATGGAGTTAATTGATTTTTGAATACGATTCGTTTTCACAGTGTAGAAAACAGTGTTTTACTAGGCCAGCTGTACCTACTTTTTACTAATTTTACAATGTTATTTCCACTTCCTTGAGTAAATTAACAATTTGGAGTATTTCGGGCTGTAGAGTCATTCAAAATTTTTTGCTCGTCTGTGTTATATTATATAAACCATAATTTAATAACCTCTTTGAATGATCGCAGTAAGTCTACGCAGAATAATGTACCTGAATTTTTATTGTATCGCCTTGTGGAATGGAAATCTGTCACTATGGAGACTGTCTTATCAACTGCTTAAGATTGTATGCATAATTACAGTGACGTATCACCCTTCATTCAACCGTGGTAGTATGATGCGAGGCAAAGAATCGTCTCTGAAGTAATGTCTAAATGTCCCCCAAACATTATACGTAAAGGTTAGAGTGTCCCAGGATTTGCATAATTTATTTTACGACATATTTAAATTTGGGTCGCGCGTGGAAATAACGAAGTTAATTAAGATAGCGTCATCTATTAGTACAATTTTTTTTTTTCAACTTCATCAATCCTTGAAAACATACGTGTTTGTTTTATATACCTACATTTTTATAGTTAAATATTTAAGTGTCTATGAAAATTTAAAAATATTTCTGTAATAATTTTGCAAAGCCAAGCTTTTATATTAAAATCAGTACTAATGATTGTTATACTTGTAGATGCAAATGTATCTATTTTTGTACTCCCTGTCTGTCTGTTTCTTATCTCTTTGCGGCTAAACCACTACAACAGTTTTGATAAAATTTTATGTGAACATAGTATGATCTCGGGGATAGGACATTTTCGAAGATTATGACTATATGACTATAGAAATGCGTAGAGTCTTTGTGTATGTAGATGAGGAAGTCTATACTTTTTTTTAAATTTAAATTTGCGAACAAGAGTTGTTTTTATAAATTCACGCCGACGTAGACAATTATAATACTTAATGACAGCGCGTTGTCTATTTTGTAATTTTTTTAAACCCTTCACTTAATTGAAAAATACCAAAAAATCGTTGCAAAACGCTCTTAATATACTCGTAACTTAACAATTAAGTGAAATTTCACACAATGACAATTAATAATTGATGAAGATGGAACGAATTAAATGTTTTAAACATATGAGTTTAAGATTACGAATTATTCAATCCACCTAGGTAGTAGTACTATCGAACAATACGATAGGTCCTTCGTAGTGTGTCCCACACATGTCAATGTCACATGTCACATGTCAATGTCCAATTCACCAGTAGATTTCAGTAAAATAAAAATAGGTATTCTGTTATTTTCTTATGCGTTTGTACATATTTTAGCATTTGAATGATGCTGTTTGATTTTTTAATGCGTGGGTAGTAAAAAAAAAATATTACGTACCTAAGGTTTGCACGTAATTATACTTCCAATTTAAATTTATAAATGCTAAAGCAAAAACGATATGATAGTAACGTAACGACCCATACCTACCACTAGTACGACCAGTTGTAGTAGAAACAAAAGTAGGTGTACGTTTCATGTTAGTATTAAATGTGGCTATGATTCATACTCTGGGAACTGTGTAGTAAAAAATGTGCAGTAACATAGTACAATGCGAATCGTAAGTAGGTAAACGATTGTCATGTTGCAGCGAGACGTCGAGACAACGCTATTGCAAGGGTGCGTACGCGCATGGCGCCTCGCCGCCATTGTTGTGACGCAACATCCGCACGCCATTCATGCCGCTCCATTCATAAACTCACGGACAAACCAACAAGGATACGCACGAGAGACCTTAAGGCGTACAGTATAGAGTTGCAATTTAACTGACACGCGCAAACCGCCTTGTACGGCCAATTAAATCGTTATTTTTTATAACAACCGTCTGTGTCGAATATCTAATTGTTCATGAATGAAATGGTGGTCTAATGATTTTTAAGATTTTTTTCTACACGCGAGTTTTGTTATAGGGACACTTGAATTCAAAATTTGTACATAGTTAGAAAGTATTGAGGATTTTGATAATGTTATAATAGATTAATAATTAAATTATATTAGCACATTATCACTACCACTTTGTGCATACAAGAAAAACTATGAGAAACTAGCGATCCATACCACGCTTGCTCGATGCAATTTTTCCAATTTTTCTCGTCATAACTTCCAACGAATATTTAGAAAAAAAATTTTGGTCTGTCTAGACGTCTTCGAGTTTTGCGCTTAGTGGTTTTTTTTTTATTTATGTTCTGTATACATGTATAATAGTGGAAAGTTATTTACTTATTTTATTACTTACATAATGCTAACAACCCGCACCCGGCTTCGGACGGAGTTGAAATTTTCAAAAATCCTTAACTTATGCTTATGCTTAACTTATGCTTACATTATAAAATAAAGCTACGAGTATGTTCCAAATTTCAGCTTTCTATGCATAGTAGTTTTGGATGTACGTTGATAGTCAGTCATCCATTATATGTTATATATTATATAATCTATTATATATTATATAATCTATCCATTATTTATATATTATATAATCTATTATTATTAAAATTCCTTATCGTCCCAGCGCACGTCTATTATCTAAAAATAAAATCTAAAATTTTTTGCCGCCGTCAATACTTACAACTGATGAAATTTTTTTCATATGTTCATATGTTATCTAAAAGACAACTGACTGAAACGTCTCGACTTATGATTTCCTAGTTTATTACGCTTAAGATTAATATTGAAGGATATTAAATTGTTAAAAAAGATTCAATTAGTTAAACGTAACGTAATAGTTATATTAAAAAGTTTAGTTCTAAATATTCAATTCTTGATATTTCAAATATTTTTTTTTTTATTTACCTAGCTAACTTGTATTATTATTTAATATTATTCTTTATGAAAAATAAATAATATTGGTTTTTTTTCTTGTGTTATTGATATTACTAAGTGACTCGCGCGCCCGGCTTCGCACGGATACAATTTTCCTGCCAATTGTTAGCACAGAGGGAAAGATGACGGGAAGCGACATTATTTTAATACTATGTAAAGATGTCATCTACACAGCAATTGACTGCATTAAGAACTAATTAAAAAATAAGACTCGTATGTTTTGACTGATAATTTCCTAGTTTACGATTAATATATCTCATGGTCTCGATAAAAAGGTTTTATTACATAGTATAGACACAGGTACCTAATAGTTACAGTAAAAAGTTTATTTCTAATAATTAACATAAAGTTCTCTAAACACTTGCCCTTATAAATTATAATGCAAACGTTGTTTAGGCGTAAACTCCGTATAAATTGAATAATTACATTAATGTTATCTTAATGGGACATTAAAAATGCCTAATGGTGTCATTCGTGGAACGCTGGAAGCGGAAAAGTATTTTGAATATTTACGTTAGAGTAAAAATTGTTGGCATAAGAAAGTTTATGGTCTTTGGGCGTGTTGTAATTATTTACACCGTAATAGAGTTAAAAATGCAAGTGCTACACTTTAAATTGGTAAGTTTTTTATTGGGGTACACGTAATGGTTAAATTGTAACCAGTAAGGGCGCTCGTGAAAGTGTCCAGAAGTTTTAACCAATTGAAAATTTAACCAATAATATAAAAGTACGATTAAATTAAGCCGAATATGGGCAATCAGGGGAATTAATTCATTTCTACTCTACGATCAATTAAATACTTTAGAAGTAAGTTAACAGAGAGTTGTGTAAGATGCTGTTGTTGGAAAGATGTGTATTTAGTAGTTCTTCTCACAATTTATAACTATATTAGCTGGTGCCCGCTACTTCGTCCGCGTTGAACGATGAAAGGTACCCTATGTCCTTTCTGTTGTCTGGGACAACAGAAAGGATGTGTATGCAAAATTTCATGGTGACCGGTTCAGTAGTTTTTGCGTGAAAGAGTTACAAACATCCATACATCCAAACATACTTTCGCATTTATAATATTAGTACGGACGGATGTACCAATTTTCAAAACTACCCCAGATTTTATTAATGTTACTGGGCTAATAAATGTTACCTAAGGTAATTTTAAAAAAAATGTTTACAATTTTTACACAAGTAGCTAACTTCTTCACAATATATAATTTTTACTGAGATGCCTCGTATCACACGTACGTTTGTAATATAATAATACCATAGTATTATTTATTATTCTTATGGTCCCATCATCCACGTTAAGATGGCCTCGGATTCACATTGGCGCCATGTGTTACTGGGCCGAGTCGAGTACTCAGGAAAATGAACCTTCCTTGTTACATTACACAACACATAGGTTATCTTATCATATTTTCCGATTAATCTCGTCCTTGATATAGGTTGATATATATAATATCTTTGATAGTGTGGAGAACCGAATTGACTCTATGAAATTTAATATGATAGTGCACACTGTTAAGTCATTTTATTATTAACCAGTGTTGGCCAACGGTTTTCATCCGCTATTGAATTTAAATTATTTTTAAAGTATTATAAAATGTGAAAGTAACTCTATCTGTCTGTCTGTTACCTTTTAAGCCTTAACTATTCAACCGAACATTATGAAATTTTGCATACACGTTGTCAGGGACAAGAGTGGCGGCGCCACCGTCGTTACAGCAATAAAAATGACAGGCGTTTTCTCAGGCGACTCAGATATTTTCTCAGGTGTCATATATTTTAATACTAGCTGGTGCCCGCAACTTCGTTCGCTTTGAAAAATAAATAAAAATATAAGCAATATATCGCTTGACCTCTTGTTGCTATATAACAATTTGCCTAGGCGTTAGTTTTTTATTTTATTTTAGATGATCCCTAGGAAACAGTACTTTTTTCTAGATGAAAGGTACCCTATGTCCTTTCTTGTATCCTTGACAACGTATATGCTTTCATGATGATAAGACGTGAAAAGGTAACAGACAGACTTTCACATACTTCACACAGTTCACACATTTACAATCTGGACGAAGTTTGGGTTGACGAGCTCTTAGTGCACTTTATCAGGTCGCTGTTTTGACTTGACATTCCTCGTAGCTCGTAGTATTGAGGGAATGTGAGGGAGTTAATACTCACTCAACACGCTCACGATGAATGCGTACGCTTTTTATGTTTTCCGCTCGACTCCGTGAGGATTTTATTAGTGCTGTTGTCAGCCAGTTTACGATGTAATGATGACATACATGAAGCAACTAGTACCTTAATGTTGATCCAACAGTATGCAATAAAAAGCAGCGAATTTTGATTGCAATTACTATTTAATGTTTCTCGTAACTATTTTATAGTAAAGACTACTGGAATAAGAACACAAAGAGAACCAGCGACTTGAAAATTGTGACAGTAGTCGCATCAGATGACAATAATAAATAAGAAAAGGTAGACAGGAAAAATTGAAAATTTCAATTATTTATCTATATATTAATAAAGAGGAAAAATTTGTTTGTTTGTTTGAATTTTATTGAGTAGGCTCCGAAACTAGTGGACCGATTTGTAAAATTCTTTCACTGTTGGGAAGCTATATCATCAGCGAGTAACATAGGCTATATTTTATAAAGTTACGCGGGCGAAGCCGCGTGCAACAACTACTACTTGATAAAAGGGTTGCCTATTAACGTACGCAGCCGACCTTAGTAGGATATAGGATAAGGAATCAGAAGGGGATAGGGAAACGGGCTCTAGCATCCCTTACTCATTCACATACAAAGCACACGTGCTGTTATTTCACTGTGGTCTTATTTAAGGTGGTGTTTACTGTCGCCGAACGAATGAAGTGTGCCATGGCATATTTAACAATTAAAAAATAAATAATATAAATAAGTAACAGATAAATAAATTATTTTCCAATAAGTGACCAAAGTTATTTTGTAAATAATGTTTAAATTGTAAATTAAATACTTCTGAAAATTTGTAAAAAAAAGTTCAGAGATTTTTTTATTTCATTTATAGATAAGTTTATTTTGTTTTATAGTATATCATCGTATCCTAATAAAATAATTCTGCCGTTTTCACAGTAAAACTTAGATCTCTATTAATTATTTTGTACACTTCTAAAAAATTATTACGCTGCCGCTCAAACGCATTAAAATGCGATAAAAAGCTACGAGATTTTATACATACATATTTGTTATGTATAATGTGCATATGTTTTTTTATCGTCCAATTACATTGAAAAACAGTACTCAGAACAAAAGCTCCAGTGCTCACAGTAATAAAACTATACCTATATAATTGGAGATAATAATGGGGATTGAAAACCATTAAAATAGCGCTATAATAGTATTTTATAAAGGTAGGACCCACTTGCAGTCTATAAAATGGGCAAAACGTATGGCGACAGTGACCATCACCCTCTTACGGAGGACCACCGTGACAATTAGCACTGTGCTTAAATTTTATAGATGACAAATAAACGACTTACATTGATTTTTATTTATGTATAAGTATTTATATTTTTCTTGTTATGATTGTTTATAGTGCCTTGTTTTGAGAAAGTTACTTTGTTGGTAAATATTTACTTTGTATCAATAGTTATGGTCAATATTACTCTGAACTAAATTGAAAATGGTTATAGGAAAGTTGATACTTAAGCTTTTATCTCTTAAGTTTATCTAAAAGTTGATACTGGTAACTTTTATTAATGCAGTCAATATTCAATAAACCTGTTGTCGTAAATTGCCAACTATCTTTAGATAAGTAATTAAAATTCCTCCTAACAACACACACAAACACTTCTTTTATCTGAAAACTGATGTTATAGAGTAGAGTCTACTCGAATTTTGCATATAGATACATATCCTAACATTGGATTGTACATAAGTAGACGGTACATTGTACACCTTACAAAAGCCATTATCATAACCAAATAATAATAGTCACAAACATGTATAATGAAATGTGTTAACTATCTGGTGTTGTATAAACTTACAAATGTTGTTAGTAATTATCCGTGATGTTACACAAGTGACACTTCCTTATTCGTGCTTTAATATTTAACATTTGATTATGATATTCAATGATTACGTTTTAAGGTGCAGTTTACTTTGACGCATGTAAATGCGTATAATGTATTATATTAATATGTCATACATATTATATGTGTGTTTCTATCGATTTTATTATCTATCATTATCGGCCAAGATTTAGTTAATATTTATTTGTGTAATCAATACGCTATTAGAAAAGGCTGAATATGGTCGTTGTCAAACCATACACATTTATCCATACACATGTATTTTATAGTTTTCATGTATTTAATTGCAATCTGTTTGTGTACTGTATCAAATATGAAAAAAAAAAAACCAAAATCTGCTATATGTGCATTTTTGAGATTCCAACAATTTGACCCTAATAGTTAACTATATCTATTTATATATTAATTTTTCTGAATTCTCTTCCTCTATGGAAGCAAATTTGAAGACATAATTCACGTGAAAAATAAAATATATCTATCTGTTAACTATATCTATCTGTTATGATTCTGTTATGTTCTAAATTTACTCTATTATCAAAATAATATGTTTAAAGAAAATTAAATTATTTTTCGGAACATTTTTGTCAATATATCACTTTTTGCACAGGTCTGACAACGACGATATGCCAATTTATTAATATATATATAATTTAGTGTAATGGTAACTTTGAAAAAAAAAAAAGTGGTTTGACATTTACCACAAATATATTGATCACTTATATGCAATTATGCATAGATCGTTTAAAGTTACGACTAACTATGTCTAACGCAAATGTTCCCACGAAAAGGAACACATTCCTGTCGCGTCCTGATAATGAAAATGTACCGACTGCATGTGAAGGGAGTGGACGATTTTTTTTATTATTAAATAGCACGAAACATATACGTTACGTGCGAATTCTTAAGTCTGTTGCATAATTCATATTAGACTAGCGACCTGCTTCCGCCTTGTGCCTTGTGCACGGGTGCAATTTTTTCTACAAATTATATTTAAAAAAACCTTCCACGTTTAACGCTTTTTCCATTGGCGAAAACCGAATGAAAATTGGTTCAGTAGTGTTTGAGATTATCGCGAACGGATAGACAGACGCGGCGGGCTACTTTGTTTTATATGTAAGGATTTTTCAATTTAACGTGAACGCCAAATGCTATTTATATCCATATTGCCACATATAAATGGTATTGATAAATAAAATATCTCTCTATTTAAAAAGTATAGTAATCTTATTAAAAAGTATAGCCGTCTTTTTACAAGATTATTTTATAACTAAAATAATTTTACAGTATGGGAAAAAAAAAACTTTGATATACCTAGTAATTTCTTGAGCTATAAGTTTTCCTTTGTTCAGTTAATTTATAAAAAAAAAATCCACAAAAACGCAATTGATAATTTTTTTTTCTCTTAAAATATTTACTAATATTATAAAGAGAGATTTGTATTTTGTATTTTTGTTTGTAATGAATAAACTCAAAAACTATATTACTAGACCGATTTTAAACCTAACTAACCTATAGGATTAGAAAGGGATAGGTAGATAAAATTAGGTCGAGTATTTTTACCTTGACATGCTAACCCTACAATTACACAATCACAGTTACGAGTAAGTATGCCGTATCCACAATGATATTCATTATGCTTTCTCGTTATTCATGTTAAATACTAGTACATACCTACTACGATTTTTATTAGTGACCGTGAACTAATTTATAATGTTTAAGTTATAACTAAGCTTTAACTATTATAACTTAAAAGTAGCCAAATATAAGTACTTAAGTACCTAAGATAATACAAAGTTATCTGTCGACTGTCGAATTTTTTATTATTGAAAAAAAAAAACAGTCAACAGATAACTTACTTAACAATTGTCAAATTAATTGTTAGCAATTAATAATATTTTTTTGATTTTTAAATACTTTACATAAAACATAGTCTATGCTCCAAAAAAAAAACCGGCTATTTAATAGAATAGTACATCCTATAAGAACTTTCCTATATTGGTACATTTATTCCCATTGTTAATGCATCATGTCGATATAAAAACCATAATAGTCAAAATTTACATAAACAGCAATTCTTTTTGCTCACACATAGATTGCGATTCTCTATGTCATTGTACTTAATTTTGCATGTTATTTCCTAATTTAACAGTTTATTTTATCATAAACTAGATAAATTTTAAATCGTTATACACTTGATTTTTAAAATAAAATTAAACTAATAAAGTGCAGAAATGACACACCTTGTTTGAAATGGAACAAAGTGGTCAAGATATTCGTACGTCGAGAGTGTGGCGCCGTGGCTTAGTTGGTTAAAGCGCCTGTCTAGTAAACAGGAGATCGCGAGTTCGAATCTCGCCGGGGCCTTCAGTTTGGAAGCGTTCTTTTCTTTTTACTTTTAAGACCTCTTATTGACCGCTGTCATTTTTTTAAGGTCCGATATTTGATGTACATTTATTAACTATAAGAAAGAGAAGCTGTTTTCATTCTATTAGTAGTTTAAACTGCCGATAGCAATAGATATTACTTCCCTTCACAACTGTATTTTTTTGTACTTAATGTTTTTTGTATCACGCTGTTTAGTATATTAAGAAATCGTACGAGAAATATTAAGAAATTTACTACAGTACATTACGAGCAAAAACAAGACAATTGTATTTTTAATTGTATGTACTTTTTTTTACTTATAACTTTTTTTTTAGGTTGGTTACGTATATCGAAATGCTAGTTCAATACGTTTACGTCCCTTTTTAGGTTAGGTATTCTAGGGCTGAGGGGTATTGGATTAGCATTTATGCGTGTTTATCGTTTGGAAATGTTAACTCAGTTTGTCTCAGCCGGCGGGGACGTGAGTATGCCTATGTGTATACATATTAAAATTAAAACCTCTTAAGCACGTGGAGTAAGAAATAAGAATATTCTTCTTTGAAAATTTAAGCGAGATATTTTGGTTTTTTGGGCAAAAGGGATACGTCCATTAACTCGAGATTCCTGCGTACACGTAGGTCCATATGGGTTTGATAACTACGTTGTACAGCAGTAATTTGTTTTCTAGAGACACAATTGCGTTCCGTTTTATTAGCCAGTACAGATTTTTGAATTTCAGGTTGACCTCGTTGCGTTTATAATTTATATGGACCTTCCAAATGAGGCCATCCAGGTGGAACCGAGGGTACTTGATTGATACAATCGCAATCATTGCCCAATTGGATTGGGGGGCAGATTCCTTTTCTTAGGCTTGGGCTTAGGTTGAACGTGATGTGATTTGATTTTTGGCTGGCTTTTTTTATCTAAAATTTTAAGTCCACTGCGAAATTTTCTTTTCCGTGGTGCATCAGTCGACAGGGCGAGTGTTGTTTGTGTAGAATAATTTTTCGTGTTCTCTGGAGTAGTTTGTACACAAAATGATTTTTTAACTGGACCTTTGATAGTTACTGCTGGTAGAACATTCATATATGATTCTTTCGTTTGAGTGGATGCATCACAACAATCTTCTTTAGTATTGACGTTGGAGGTACTAGGTTGATTCGGAAGTAATTTTGTGGGTATAGCATCAGTCGTCAACTGTGGTTTGCATATTATCTTGGTTTTATCAAAATGTAGCGAGCAAACAAAATGACTTTGATACTTTTTAGTAATTAAATCCGGTCTATCTATGACGTCAAGCCATTTCTTCCGTCTGGAAAAAAGAACAATAATATAATTTACCACCCATAAATGGCAACACAACTAGGCGCCGACGCTCAAAACCTGTAATCTTTCATTGAAATCATCATTCATCAAATTACGTAAAATGATTTTTGAATGGTTTTGACCCCCTCCCACCCCTATGTAAGAAAAAATAAGAATAGACCGACCCCTCTATTTAATATTTATTAACGTAAGAATCTAAAGGAAAAAGTGTATGTAACACGTTTTGGTTTGTTTAAATTTTTATTTTTTGGTAATAATCAACTTTGATTTTATTTTTAAAGATTTTATTAACTGCGCATTTTTGTGATCTTACGTAAGAACTATCAAGTCTTCCTCCCACCCCCTTATAAGAAAAAATAAGTCATGGTCAACCCTATGTAATAAAATTGAATGGCCCCTTATATAGTTAGCTAGTTATTATAATGAAAATTTAATTAATATCTCATAACTTTCTATATTGTTTAAATGTGTTAAAATATTTTTAATTTTTTTTTTCATTAGATAGTTCAATTAGAACCTTATTATAAGGTAGTATGTATACTAACTTGTTACCACATAACTCACTACAATAAAACTAATACAATAAAAATAATTTTTATAATACAAATTTTCAAAACATGTTTTTTAAGATATTTAAAAAACTATTTTAGCGGGATTTTATTACTACCTTTACGTATTATATAAATATTCATTTAAGTAATAAATCTTAATAATGCAAAATATCCTCCAAAAGGTAAAACGGATACAGACCTTTTGTGTTCTTCGGATATCTGCGGATACGCATACGGATACATATATCCGGCACATCAATAGTAAAAACGACTCAACCGATCTACCTAAAACACCCACCGTCCTACGATCTAGGTATTAAAATCCAAATCCGTACTAATATTATAAATGCGAAAGTATGTTTGGATGTACGTATGGATGTTTGTAACTCTTTCACGCAAAAACTACTGAAGCGATCACCATGAAATTTTGCATACACGTTGTCTGCGACACCAGAAAGGACATAGGGTACCTTTCATCGTTCAACGCGGACGAAGTCGCGGGCACCAGCTAATACTTATATAATTCAAATAACGTAACGTACCTTTTTTCATCTTTTGGCAATGAAAAAAAAGACAAATTTTTATTTGTCTTCTGGCTACGACATCCAACAACTTCACAATAATTAACCATCGTCGTATCGTTAGCAATGTAAGTATCGCTGCGTTTTGCGCGGGAAACTTGCACGTGCGCACTCAGTCTCGCGTGCGGCAACCTACTGTCGTTCGGCTCGGCTGCGAGCTACTTAGCATTGCGCGAGGGACGCGAGGGCCTGGCTACAGCATAGATTTTGTTATAACTAGTTATGTGCCGGATCGTTAAAAATGTAGATCCGCAGATACGGACACGGATACGGATATTTGGTGTCAAGATCCGCGAATACGGATACGGATACGGATCTTAACTTACTTACTCAATCAGTGTCGGTGCGCGTGACCTTGAAACGATAGTTGACGCCCACCACTTGACGTTTGCATTATAAAGGTGCCAAATGTTTGACTTTAAGAAATAAAAAAATTATCTGAATGGAATTTAATAATTTTTCATTGCTACCTAATCACCTATATGTAAAATTTCAGCTAGTAATTAAAAATTAATAAGGTAAAATATCTGTAAAAAGATTCGCCAAAAAGTAACGGATACGGATCTTTTTTCTGCCGGCACATCACTAGTATAACGTTTTTATGGCCCAGTGTGCCAACAGCGTTGGCGCATACTATATCAGTTTTCTGAATTGCCTCCCTACGGAAACAAATTTAATAACGTATTGACGTCAAAATCCCATCACTTCAAGGAATTCGCTTATTTGCTCAAATTGAATTTAATAATCGGGTCACTAGATTGTTTTTCTATCATAAATAATATAACACATTCACCTTTAGCACCAAGATTTGGGTCAAATCTTTAAACACTTTTAACATGTTTAGTTGTTATTCATATTTTATTAAAATAAAGGCAAAAAAAATCCACAATCCATCCGGAAATTATCTCTCAGACCTCTATCATTCAGTCATTCAAAGGATACACGTGATACGTTAAAAACACGCACACAGATTTTGTGGAAAAATTCGCATTTGTCAACTTTATTATTACATGTCATTGTGTTAGATATGGGAATTATTGTGGGGATGAGTATTTTGAGTATTTCGGCATTTAGTTTTTTTATAAATGTAGCCCATTTATTGATTACTTAATGTAAGAACGTAGGTACCGTATCTTTCTTTTTGGTTTCCCATATAATATATATACGATCGTATGGAATTATTTTAGCGTAATTCAATCAGATATATCATTAAAGCCTTCAATGCGGTAATTTATTTATTGCATAAGTATAATGTCAGGGAGAACATAATGTATAATAATAGAGCTTCTTCATTGCTGCAGGGTAGAAAGAGGCTTACGTTAGACAATACTGGATATCGCGATAGAAAATCATCTGTTTATTGAACAATGAGAAACGATGTTTAAAAACGATAATCAAGCAATACTTATTGCCTATCGTTAGAAACACTGAATGTTATTTTATTTAAAAAATAATTGCTCAAGTTTTAAAGGTACTGTTACTATATTAAATACTAGCTGGTGCCCGCGACTTACTTAACGCCTGAGATCCATTGACGCTTGACATTATATTTTGTAAGCGTGCCAAGCGTTGGATCTTTAGGCTAGGGTCACATGACCGCGCGGTAAACAGTGTTCCTTGTCTACATAACCGCGCGGACAAACATGTATCGACCTGTTCCGTTTGATCCATGCGGTCATGTGTTTCAGGCCTAAGGCTAAGTTCACATGACCGCGCGGTACAAAATCAAACTAAACAGTGTTCCTTGTATCCGCGCGGATATGTTCTACAAACATGTATCGACCAGCGGTCTAGTGTTTCAGGTCTTATGAGAGCTGGTAGCCGCGGCTTCGCCCGCGTGGAATATTTAGCGTGAAGTCCATTCTGAAATTCTATTCAATTGGTGAAATAATTTTTTAAATCGAATGAGCAGCTTCGAAGATTACCTCCTAAATACAAACAAAAAAACATATAAACTTTACCTCTTTATTAAAATAGTATAGATTTCAGATTTCAGACTTAGATTTTTAGACTTAGGCTGTCCATTGATAGTCAGACAAACGACTGACCCGACAGACGTCTCTCTGTCAAAAGCTTTTGGACTGTTGCAGTGGATGTGCAATTTAAAAAAAAATATGGCATTTTTTCTTAATTTTTCCTTTTTATGAACCTACTCAAGAATAATTTCAAAGAATATTTTTAAAAAAATCAAGAAAATATGATGAAAATTCGCTTTTAGTAAAATATGATGTATACCAAGTTGAACAGTTAAGGATCGAGTGTTTCAAAAATATTTTTGGAATTTTTTTTTTGAGAATTTGCAGCGGCGAATGGTTCACTTGATCATTTGTACATATATACAGCTACCTAGTCATAAAATAAATCTTACAAAAAAGGAATATAACTCAACCGTTTTCTCTACAGTTAATTTAAATCCAATAAAATTCCCCTCGTGGCCCAGAAGCATTCTTACATTCCACGAATCCAATTATAATAAAATTCATATCGGACTTCGCTGAGCGGAACCCGGATATAAAATCATACCCTATGGTTTATATTTTTTTAATGAGCGCTCGATAAGTAAACGAAGGTTTTCCTAATTCACGGTTAAACTCTATTAAGGGTAAGTTGCTACGTCTTGAAATTTTATTATTAATTTTATTTATAATTTTGCTAGTTACTTTAAAATTATAGATACTTGATAAATTTATAAACACGAGACCACATTTAAGGCGAGGACTTAATTTGACTCTTTAGTTAGAGTAAAACTAAAATTCAGATAAAAATACAATACATAACAGATTACCTATATTAAAAAATATTTAAACGGACAGCTTTATACATAATCTGGAAAAAAAATAGTAACTTACTCACCAGAAAAATCATTCTCGTCAAAGTAATAAAAATTTTCAGCGACAACTACATTTGTTTTTAAGCTTATTTATTTAACTTAAGTTTTAAGCGGCTACTTTTGTTTCTTTTTTCATATTTTACACAATATTTAAAAAAAAAACCCTATAATTTTAAACCTGTTCGGTTACCTCCGAGAAGCTATTATATTATATAAAAATTTGTTATCAGATTTATGGGTACCTACTGTGTGCAGACCAATGTACTTTTTTATATTATAAAGGCTGGGACAGGTCGACTGTCCATTCTTTTGTAGATGGGTACATAGCCTAAGGACAAGCAAAATCAGGTGCGCCACCAACCCTAACCAATTTTTTTACAACTCGCTTTAAGTAGACCATACGTAGCCCAATGCAATCAGGCTCAGCGGTCATTGATCTCGGATTAGTCGCGAAATTCGTCATCGACACTTGTTAAGATTTTTTTTTATACAAATCTATTGTGTTGAACTCTAGTTCTAGTATTAAGGAAACAATTTAATGTTCAACAAACATGTAAGTACTAAAATGATAAAACTATAGAAATTCATTTTACTTGTGTTAATAGGCGACGATAGCCACCTACCATAGGTTGGGTCGTCAGCTTTCCTGTAGACCTTTACATTAAAAAACATGTAAATTAAAATCAATACATGACTGTAAACCATCGAAATAATATATCTTTGCAAGCATTTATGTTCGCTGCTGTAAACTGACTGGCTGTGTGATCAATTTGTTTGTCATTTATACAGAAATGACAAATTTAGCGTCTACTTTTTGGTAATCTGTTGCTACTTGGCGAGTGTTATTAAAATTAAAAGATTTCCAGATCCAAGATCCGATTCTGAAAATATGATCTAAATTGAAAATTTTCTAAAAGCTTGGCCTTAAAGTCTTCGTTTTCCCCTAAAACTAAAAAGGCGATTCGACACAGGATTGTGAGTTCACTCCGCGGTTAATAATTACGTGTGGAAAAAAAACAGTCGCTTATTTCCTTTATTCGAAACGATTTACCAACCCTAAATATTATATTACACTAAGTATGTAACTACGCCTCACGACTTCGCCTTGCAGGTAATTTGACAGCATAAAAATATTCTAAATGAAAGAATACATATATGTACATATATAAGTAATAAGTATTACTGAAATGCGTTCCTGGAAAGAGAAATAATATTTTTTATTAAATAAAATAATTTTACATTTTCTATTTTATATAATTTCACCTTACTAAATACTAATCTTACTTGAAAGAGAAACAACATTTAAAGCTATTATTTCTCTATTCTTGTTCACTTTATTAATTATTTATTATTTATTCACACGACTCGTTTTACAATCATACCTACATGTTATTGTGTTGTGTTATTGTACATGAGCTATCAGAAGCTATGCAAGCGAATTGTCAACCCACAAGGATACTCATGCATTGAAAAACTAAAACAGTTACTCAGCTTTCATTTCATGATGAATCATGATCTTCTGTAACACTATGGTTACTTGCACTATGGTTGGTACAGACTTTTATGAATGCAACAGCAGTGTGCTCAGCCAAAATCCAAGATACCCACTATTAGCTTCATAATCATTAACCATAATTGTTGTTGACAGAATTACATTAACTTAATTTATACTTATTATCCTTAGCAAAGTTTACGAGCAGAACGATTCAAGTCGGTTATTTCATTTTACGTCTACTTGACATAATAAGTTAATTAAAAATTTTAACAAAATAACTTGAGTTATAGAAGCGGCGGCGCTCCAATTTATCACGTGCTATATGTGCTGTAACGTGTCCCTTTGAAATTTATTGAGTACACATAGGAGTGGTATGCGCTTTTACTGCCTTGTTATAACAAGACAGGGAAACTTGATTTCATTGTGGTTCAATTTATAAGAGACTAAGACGACATTAAATACTTACATTAGAGTAAATTTAAACTAATTACAACATAAATTTCTAGAGAGATTTGTAAGAGAATTTTGAACGGTTTATATATTATCTGGTGCAATATTAATCTGGTCAGTGTAGACTGTGTACCATATTCGAAAGTAGATGAGTGTCATAGTATCGCTTTTGACTTAAAGCTGCGCTAAATGGTCACTTCAAGAAGCAGTGAGAAGACGGGCAAGTGAGAGAAGTTTTAACAGGTAATGCCAAGAAAAATCTTCACTGTGTATGATAATAAATATATATTTTTTTATATCAAGCAACGCCACAGGTGCCTATAACATAAGCAACGTTTTTCCAAAAACAAAACCAATCAGTTGGAACTTCTTGACCAAGAAGTTGGAAATTTCGCCTACATTTAGACTTCATAAACTGCAATATCTGGATCGCATAATGCCACACGATAAATACAAGCTTTTAAAACTGATAATAGAGGGTAAAATATAAGGGCCTCTTAGACCAGGCAGACGTAAAACCCTTTCGATTAAAAACCTTTGTGAGTGCATCGAAATGAACCTCTAAACAACCAAACCGTTGTTTAGAGCGGCTGTGGATAAGGTCAAGATATGGTTTACCGACCTTTTTACAATAAGACAATAAGTGCTCTGACATCCCTTATTTCATCTTAACATAAAAAATATACATACTGTTTCTGGTATTCTCTAAGAGGGTGATTACCTTTACTCTGAATTTACTCGTATGACTACGGAAAGCAGTGTGCATGGCCATTATTAATTAATTGCCACTGTGGCTAGTCTAGAACAATCACAGCGGAACGCCCAACACGACTGTGATTATTATTATATATCCGCAAATATTCTATAAATTGTGGCACTCTACGATGTGCCCATGTTACACGCAATAATGCGCGCGTCCGTAAGCCATCGCTCACTTGATGTGCTTCAAGTTTTAAAATGTTTGACGCACAAAGTTGCCGCTAAAGTGTGTAGGGCAATGTGCGTACAGGTGGATAGGGTGACAATGATTTAAGCAATGTCGAGGACACGCCACTTGTAAATGAAAATCCTAACTATTTTTCTACATATTGAAAACAACTTTATCATTGCTTTAATTAAACAAAGTGCTTCAAGCAAAATCCGCACGGTTTATCTGTGTGCAATGAGCCGTTCTTCCAGTAAAGAAGAACGAAATATTTTTTTATTCTCCCTTGCAACTTACGAACATTAAAAGAATAAAAAGTATATCATATACTATTGTCCATATTTTTCCTTTTAATTATATTCAGTGATTTTGGATAGGACAATCATACTCGTAGATATGGATCTCAGGATGCTGTTACCGCTTACCCGTAAAATTGATAAAATATGAATTCACTCAATTAATTATACCACAATCAATTAATTACACATTATGTACTAGATATAATTTATTATAACGAAAAAACTATATTTGTGATGAGGGTTTCAACATGGCATTAAATACAACATGATAATATATAATCTCGTAGAGACCGAATTCCTGAGTATTCCAAAGCCATGGTGTCACCAATTTTAGCTCACCGCACCGTTGCTTCACATTAAGCAAGTGGGCTTCGATCCACAGACAATGAGAAAGTCACATTTTAACTTTAAACTGTTCTCTCGTTCCTCTTCCTCTCTTCTAAAGCACCCTAACAATATTGTTGTACTTATAAATAATATTAGTAAGTAATATTACTTACATGAAAGTTTTCCATCGGATATCGAACTTTCCACATGCTTTTAAGATTGTTTAACCATTGTTGTAACTGATTAGGTGTATGAAGAAAGTAGTATTCAGTCGAGTATCGTTGTGGGTTGGATCATAGCCCGCACGTACTCACACAAAAAAGATTTATAAAAAAGGTATATAAAAAATCAGCTTTTGGTCGCAACTTCTGCGCCCCTTTTTCAAAGTCGTTAAATATTCAATTTTTATTTGTCATATATTTTTGTCAGGTGTTGAATTATTTATTTTTTATTTTTAGATGATTCCTTGGGAACAGTTATTCTGCATGAAAGGTATGAAAAAATTCATGATGATCGGTTTAGTAGTTACTCAAGAGTAGAATGAGTTTTTTTTGTTCGTTACGCTTTCTCTTATCAGGCACTTACCGTGCACTTGCCCGGTGTCTTTGAATGAAACTTGATGGTAGATTCACCTACTACCAAGTGGACAGTCAGCCTGTTTGCCACCTTTCATCGCAAAAAATAAAACTCTGTTACTATCTATCTTACGTCAAATCATACACCCCTCAGTTATCAACATTCAACGCCTTCCCACGACTTTCATGTCGACGATCAACCGTTTGACGAGTGGCGGTCCCGAAAATTATTACGCATAAAGCCTAAAAATGTGTACACGCTTCGTAGTTTAAAGGTTTTTGTGATTAAAATATTCTCACGTTAATTAATAAATTTCAAGTTAGTAAATAATGATTGCAATTAGAGAATTAGTACAATTAGGGCCTCTTTCACAGTCCTGAGTATAGTGTCAAGTAGGCTAACCGCCATTAAAAGTCACCGGTCACCGGGAATGATGGAGATAATATACCTTTGTTTGTACGGTAAAGTCTCGAACATTAAAAAGAAAATAATAAAAAAATCGCCTATCGAAGGATGCAGTAAACCGAATGCATAATTTAATAAAACTTAAAATTATTTCTAAAAGTAACTATTGATTAGTTTACTTGTAGTTAGTGAAATGTGGATGATGTTTGTGGATGACTATGTGTATGTAAAACTTCATGATGATCGGTTGAGTATTTAATGAGTTAAGGCACAGATTAACATATAGGATACTTTTATTAAGTAATCAACTATGGATGGACTATAGCTATGAAGAGGGCTATGCTCGGGGTTACACTGTGAGAAAAAAAATCAGGAACGAAAAATCCGTAGGCAAACGGTCACAGACATAACTCGGTTGATTAGTGGGTTGAATTGTTAATTAATCCACTAATCCGCCTTCTATATCTTTATATATAGATTAGATAAGACATATATAGAAGATATATTTACAAGCATATCTATTAAATATATTTTATATATTTGCAGTCTCTTTCCGGCGACTTCGTCTGCTTTGAAAAATAAAAATATTATTACTGACATCTTTATTGCTGTTATTCTTTTGACAGGCGTTTTATTTTTTATTTTGGATAATCTCTCGGCAGCTGTACTTTTTTTCTCGTTAAAACGAACTCTATTTCTTTTTTGTATCTCCAAATGTGTATGCACAATTTCATGATCATCACTTGAGTAGTTAAGGAGTTAAGGTGTGATAAGGTAACAGACAGACAAAGTTAAGTAGGTATATGGATCTCAAATGTACAAATGTTTGTTTATAGTTTTCCCATAGACGTGTATTCTATTTGGCCGCACGCTTTGCAACCACACACATACCATGTGAGTGAGCCCTAAATACATAAATGCAGAACATAACTATTTACAAAATAACCGTACATAATTTATTTGTACTACAGTTCCTTGAAAACGGAAAGTGTGAAAATTAGAAGCGGTCACTGCTTAAACATTTTACACGCCACTCATTGTTACCTAATTTAAAACGACGTAACGACAGACGAAATAGCATGAAATAGAGATGCGCGTGCGTCATTATTATACTGAATATCGGTTGCTCACGGACAATAATTTCAATTTGGGGGTTCGTTTATGTGAAAAATTCAAACATTTCGTCATCATCGTCACCCGGTGTTTCTCCACTGCTGCATGTAGGCCTCTTTCAAGCTTCGCCAGCACCCAGCAGTCACGGTACTCTGCATTCCTCAGTCATGTTACACGCGACTTCGTCCGCGTAACTTTATAAAATACTAGCTGGTGCCCGCGACTTCGTTCGCGTTGAACGATGAAATGTCCTTTCTGGTGTCCCAGACAACGTGTATGCAAAATTTCATGGTGATCGGTTCAGTAATTTTTGCGTGAAAGAGTTACAAACATCCAAACATACTTTCGCATTTATAATATTAGTATGGAAGTACGGATTGCGTATATTACTCACTGATAATGTAATTTTCTATAGGGGAAAGAATTTTTGATTTTGTCCATTTTGATTAGTTTTTAAATTTATTCATTAGAAACAAAAATACAAATCTCTCTTTATAATATTAGTATTAGTATAGATATGTAATATAACCAGATCGTACCTATTGTTTTTCGCCTCTATCTGTTTCTCCGCTCACTTCTTCTAAACCATCCAACGAATAATGATATGATTATTTCACTAATTGAAAGAGCGATAATCGAGGAACGTTTCTGTATATAATTTTCAGAGAAACATTGCATACGTGCGCAGCCGGGGGCCGCTAATAACTTATAATTAAACAGTTATTACAACTTTTTAACTGTACGGGGTTTTATGTAAGTAAAGGGCTAAGGGCCTATTTCACCAACAACAAGTAAAGTGTTGATTAGTTACTTTTAGAAATAATTTAATATTTTATTAAATTATGCACTCGGTTTACTGCATCCTTCGATAGGCGAATTTTTATATTATTTTCTTTTTAATGTTTGGGACTTTTACCGTACAAACAAAGGTATATCAGCTCCATCATTCCCGGTGACCGGTGACTTTTAATGGCGGTTAGCCTACTTGACACTTTACTCAGAAATGGTGAAAGAGTAATTTGAAATTGTACTAATCTTTTATTTTTTTATTTATAAAAACGTTAAGTTTGTTTGTGTATGCTTCAAAAACTCGAGAATGGGTAGACCTAATTTAATTCGATTTTCACACATGGGAAGACGGATAAACGGGGAAGATTTGTATATATAAAAAATACATCCCGAGCGAAGCCGATAACAGGTCACTAGTGAATATAAATTTTAAATCATCCTCGAATCTTTCATTTTTATTGTAATATGGCTTTTTAGATATTAATGTCATCATTCAAATAATTGGATATTGTCATGATACTTTCTGATGGGAGATATTGTTCCGTTGGGACACTTGGACCCACGCACAGGACTCCTTTTATAACCAATCCAACGTGATGTACATAAATTTCAATTGGGCAGACAGTCACGAAGTCATAAAATTGGTAACTGCTTGAAAAGGTGCACGAGGAAGGGGACAACGGATTGTAATGCTGTACCGAAGTTTGCAAATGGTTCATTCAACAAGTATCCTTAGTGGAGATGAGACTTCAGCCTTATAAAATATCTTCTCAAAATTTCTATAGGCAGTGCAACTAAAAACTTTTAAGGTTTATTCTTAATTTATTTTAATTTTATTAAAAGACGCTCGAGTAACTACACATTTAGCGTCGTGGGCTCCCCTACCATTAACAATTTGTCCGTGTGTGTGAAGGCGTTTGATTTCTTCCGTGTTTCTAAATAAAATTGCGACAGTGTCGATTTAAGTTTCGCGAGTTTTGCCAAATGTCTGTGTTCTGTTCTACAAAGATTTTCGGGCCAACTATTTTTATCTACGGCACAGTTTTACAATTTTATCGATACGTTAGTTCAGGGGCAGACATTTTTGAACGGACGTCGGACGGTGCGTGCGCAAGGTCGGACGAGCAATTTGCGTTTCAGCTGATAATTTACATAGTGTGTAGGCATTCGATAGTTCCGCGGTGTGAAATACGCAATAAAATATACAAGAGTCGTTTGTAAAAATTTTATACTTCCGCGTCTGACTTTTAAAATGACAATATAAATAACTAGCGACACGTGCCCGTCTATGCGTGGAATTGAAATTTTTTAAAATCGTTTCTTAGCGGATGCTTACGTTAAAAAATAAAATAAAATAAATATTTTAAAAGAAATCAATCAGTTTTGTATGAATAATCAGGTCATCGCTTTATTTTCGTTTTAACGGTTGTAATTTGTACCATTAAGATAAGAATAAATTATAGATTTCACTTAATGGAGTTTGATGGGTATTTAAGTTTGAAAGTGCATTTCCCAAATACAAGTCATCATTTCTATATTTATTTATGAAATCTGTAAAATGTAGATTCCGAATTTTATAAATATGACATTCACACGAAATTCTTTTATTACTAAATTCTCCTAAAGTGTAAGTTAAAAAAAAACAAGTTAGACTTATATTATTAATAGTCTGTCAAGACAAACTATCTTATAAGTATAGATTAGTAAACTCAACCGCCAAATGATTTAATTGAAAACTAGACGCAACTAGGATGCAATTGCACGAATTAGTTTATCTATCCTATGTACCTACCTTTCAAATAGTGAAAGAATTTTTTAATAGGCGCCAGTGCTCATTTTATTTTTTATGTTTTATTTTTCGTAAAACTCTTTTTTGAAATGAAAGCTTAAATTTTTTTATTAATTAATTGTAAATAGATAATAGATATTTAATTTATATATACATATGAACTTATGTTTATTATCCGTACTAATATTATAAATGCGAAAGTATATTTGGATGTATGGATGTTTGTAACTCTTTCACGCAAAAACTACTGAACCGATCACCATGAAATTTTGCATACACGTTGTCCATGGCACCAGAAAGGACATAGGGTACCTTTCATCGTTCAACGCGGACGAAGTCGCGAGCACCAGCTAGTTGTTTTATAATTAGATAAGGATGACTGTTATGAAATAAATAAATAAAATAAAAAATAAGACATCAGTTTTCATATTATTATTTAGATAACAAGCAGATAATAATAGGTCAATATATTTTGCAGTAGCATGCAGGTGCATGGACTGGTAAGAGGCATCTAGGAGGAGATTGGTACTGCTGCCAAATGAAGTGTGACCTAGATTCTAAGTGATGAAGTCTTGCACGTGTCTATATAGAACCAATAACCTACACATGACGAAATTTTGCCATTCATAATTTCTGCGATCTTCTAGCCTGTACGTTGACATGACCTTCATAGGAATCGCCAATTGAAGAATGGCCACATGAATATATTTAAATTTGGTCGTCTAATATACATACCTAATAAGGGATTATATACATATATTTAGTAGTTGTTTGTATGTTATTGTGTATGTATTTTTTTAAGAAAAATAATCTTAAAATGTTAAATTTGTGCAGAAGTTATAGCTCCACAATTAACGTTAAAAAAACAAGCTAATGCGTTACAAAATGTAATTTAATATAGTAAGTATCTTATATTGATAATCTCCTCTGTCAACCGATAGGACCCACGATTTGATCACGATGTAATTAGGAAATGAGACTTCAGTCTTATCGTTCCATATAAAGATATAATAACATAGTATTAGTATATAAATAAATAATATAATGTCAAAAGACCACAGGAATGAACGGCACGTAAACTGTTGTTTTTCGGTCCACGATTAAGAGATTCTAGAGCCCATTTTCCTAATGAAGATACCTTCTCCCTTGTCTTTTACCATATTTGAGATCAGCAGTGCATTCCCGATTTTTACCCACTATAAACCTTAATCGACACGAGATCGGTTTCTGTCCTTTAGGGGACTTTGCAACCGACAGTGATAACTATGAGGGACCAGCTGTATTAACCGCGATTCGAACCACGAGAGCTAAAAACGGTCCTCGCCTGTATTAATTTCCAATCACTTTAATAATTCATACATAGAACTGGAATACATTAACTGCTATTGATCAACCAGGCGAACCAGTATAGATCTATTAGTGAATTTCCAACCAATTGAACAGCGACATAGAAAACCACTCAGAATTTTGTTGCTTTAAGAGTAATTATAGTTGTATAGGTTTATAAATAAAATATGAAAGGTTTATTTTACTATGTATGTGTGATTTATATGTGTGCATCACCTGCCTATGTATAATTAGAATTGTCAGACAAGATGTTGAGATATTTTAACCTATCATTAATAATATATAATCATATAACATTATGATATAATTTAAGATAGTTTAAAATAATTTTCAATTTGCTAAAACGATTTATTTACAGGTCGCAGGTCGAGAATTTCATCAACTGGATATTTGTGCAATAGTGTCTCATGGGAATTTAATAATCACATAATCAGTTCTCGTATATAACATTTCAAAAACTCTCTTTACAAACTCCTATTTTATGGGTATACTAGCTTTTGCCCGGCAAAAGGTTTGGCTTTCATCTGTGCCCATATTTCTTAGGTTTTGAAACATTTGTTCAATCTTTATTGCTCATATATTTTTGTGAGGCGTTAAATTTTTTGTTTTTATTTTAGAAGAACAGGAAAAAGTACTCTTTTTCAGGATGAGAGGACTATGTCTTTTTCTATAACCCTGACTACGTGTATGCATAATTTCATGGTGATAGATACAAGTACTTTAGAATATTTGCATGTATAAATAAACGAACATTCAAGTTTTGAATAGATACTTAGGTGTGGGGTTGTTACTACCGCCCAGTTGCTGATTCAAAAAAGTGAATATTATTGACATTGTATTTGTCCAAATACATATCTTATTAGGATATTCTTTATAAATATCCTACAAATTTTAAAGGAATATATAAAAAATACAAATTTTGCCTTATGCCATTAAAACATTTTAGTAGTCGCATCGCTCTTGTTAACAATACGAGTGAAGTCGCGTGTTAAAGATGTGGTGTCACAATAATATTCCGGCCTTGTATGCAAATCATATTAACGAGTTGTGTGTACGCGGAACGAATTCTATATATAATGTGTATTAGCATCTAAAGGGCAGGAAGCGCGACTGCGATCATTTCGCAAGTTCGCAACACGTTTTGTGTGACTCGTATCGTGTATATCTACGTATACCTATTATACTAACTATACTAGCGACCCGCCTCCGGCTTCGCACGGAGTTGAATTTTTCAAATCTCCGTTCTTAGCGGATGTTTACGTTATAAAGTGAGGCTGAGTTCCAAATTTCAGTTTTCAAGACTTAGTAGTTATTGACTGTGCTTTAATATATTACTTTGATAGTCAGTCTGAACAAATTTTTTTATTTATTTAAATAAATATGTATAAGATAAATTAATCTGTCCCTGTAATTTTTCTAATAATATTTTGTTAAAGCACACTTCTCCAAGTTAGGACATTTGCTAAATAATAAATTCACAATTTTATCTTTCAAATATAATATTATTGCGATTTAATATCTATAAATTTCTGCTCTATAATTTAAAACACGTGTAGACGAGTACATTCACAGGGAAATGGTTAAATTACGAAAAACCTAAATTGAATTCCAATTTGATTACGAATTTGTTTGACTTTCTGGGTTGGTGTAATATAAATATTAATAATATTATTTATCTTAAATTCACTTTTGAATCTTAGCAATAATAAAATAAACATGAAATTCAATTTAATGATATTGTAGATGAAATATTTCCATAATATTAAGTTATACTCAAACTTCACACATATTCAAGTTGCTATTATTAAAAATATTATTTACCTACACTTTTACATTTTTAATTTTTTTTTATGTTAAGGTCGACAGACAGGCGGACGGTCCACATGATATTAGGTGGCTACCGTCGCCTATAACACAAGCAACGCCACAGGTATTACAAGTGTGGATTGAGGATAAGGCATCGGGACAGGGAAGTGGGCACTAAACAAACATTTCATACTCGTAAAGCAAATATTTCAGGTGAAGAACTGAAGTAAAAACTCATTAAATAATATTGTAGAAGAAATACTTACATAATGTTAGTTGTGTATAAAAAAACAGGGCTCTGAAATATATTTATTTGAACACAGCACAAAGCAAAATGCGGTTCTGAAGCAGACATTCATTTTATTAATTTTCCATGTCCCAAATAATTCCTTAAATTCACCTTTACATAATAAAGCTGATAAACTCAAGGAAAATCAGATATAAATGATATTAGTAGAAGAAATATTTCCATAATACACAAAAATAGGCCCTTAAAATTGTTCAAATTGCTATTTGAACGAAGAACGTGGCAAAATGCTATTGCCACTTGCTTATGAAGCGGAGATTTCTTTTATTAACCTCAAGTTTAATTGTCAAGATAACTGTCGTACCGTTTTATTTTTCCATGTCCCAAATAATTCCGTCAGCATCAACGACTGTTGCTAATGGAGCAAGGGGCTTTAGTATCTAACGTGTTGACTCAAACGGGGTCATTATAAAGCCACAAACACGAGCTTGCCACATTGTAACAGAAATAAAAAGGAACCGTATCAATTCTCCTCGCTAGTCAGCAGTTATCCCAATTCTACACTATTAATTGGGTCGATATATCACTAGCTAATAGCAGTATTAGTCTTCTCGTATGGCAGGATATTTTTGATCTAACATTTGTTCGACATGTGTTGGAAATATTTTATTCCAGCTGCGGGGATGGATTTGTACCGAGAAGTCCACTTTGAAAAGACACAATCAATTTGCGTGTGGTTCTTTTGTCGTTTACAGAATTTAATAGCGATTACGAGGGATCAGACTCGTTACGTTGATACGGTTACCTCTTAAAACAAAAATAAAATGTGTTATGAATCCGCTCAAAAAATACAAAAAAGATTTATAGAAGTCGATTATAAAATGTTTAAAAAAATAGCTGTTTTATTGCATGCTACTTCATCGACGTCTCTCAGGAACAATAATTTTTTCTTATTAAAATGTATCCGATGTCATTTTCTGTACCACCGACAACGTATATGTAGAATTTTATTATGATCAGTTGAATTGTTAAGGTGGAAAGATAAACAAACAAACTTACTTTATGTTATGTTATATATAGCCGCTACACCTCCTAAATTACGCAATGGATTTTGATGTGATTTTCACCATCAATTAGTTAATTTTTGGAACCTAATTTTTCCTGGGCGGGAGCGGGTCGCTATAGTTTTGTATACTTCTTCCCAGTAAGAAACATTTGCATCTGAAATTGCACTTGCATAGTCCGAATTATAAAATGGTATTGAAATTTTATTCATATGCATTTAAACGTTGGAATTAATTTATAATTTAATTTATATATTTTTATTAATTAGCTGTATACTGTGGTATCGGTTGGTATGTATATACCTACCGATACCGTAGTCGTATTTATTTTTGGTCGAATCTATGTAAAAATTTGTCAATTCTCTCACCCGCCGCGTTGTAACATTATTTATAAACAGACGGAGAATTCCGAATGTCCGGGAGTGATAACTTGACGGTAATTAATTATGAACTTCAACGAAATATCATTATTAAAAAAATACGCCCATTTGTCTAAATGAGAATAAAATTATATATTTGTAGCAAAGTTCTCGAAATTTGTGAAGGCTAGTTCATAAATATACTCGTAACAATGCCCTGTTAAGAAAATGGGATTACGTTTTATTTTGAAGGGAAGTTATTCGGACCTTTGAATTTACATATGAGGAAATCAATTGTCACTAAGAATAGCAACATAGAATATTATTTTCTTGGTCAGTCAATTGATTAGACACAACAGATATTTATTTATTTATTATTACAAGGCCTCCAACGAGGCAGGCATCTAACAAAATCTTCATCATCTAAATCAAGCAACACTTGACGGATGCCGCCGCAATTAAAGGAGGCACAGCCTGCACCAATGAAAGCTCTAAGTCACATCAAATTAATTAAACTTAAAATAGAAGATAATGCTGTATCAGTTCATAATGATGAGAAAGGTAGCACTGAGCGAAAAAGTAAGTCCTAGTTGCGAAAAATTCGGGAGTGGACTGGATTTTACCTCATTCGAGCAAATGTTCTCAACAGAGACAGATTCAGGACTGAAGAGGCATTGGAAGAAAAAGAACGTCTCTAAAATGTTTAATGCCGATTCGTACAAAAATCTTATGTTGCCATGTTCAATTCCCATAAATTTAACAAGAATACAAGCGTGAGTCACACAACTAGAAGAATGTTATACAAACCCAGTGACCCGAATATATCGGTCGCTGAGATTTTCGCGACAAAAGATGCAATCGTAATTGAGAAAGATACGCAATATTTATCGGCTATTTGGCAAATCGCCACCCGGGGACTATTGCGTCAACTCATAGTTGTATTAAATTAATCCGAATTATTGTCAGAATAGGTCTCCACTTAAAATGAGCGTCGATAGTGAACTTTAAGCCATTGATATTAAGATTCAGAACTGCTATAAGATTGTCAGGAGACATCGTTCTTCAGGGATAAAGTATTGGGCGCGTGCAACATAGCCAGTTTCGAATATTAATGTAGGAAACGATCGTCTCAAGGTAAATAGTGGTGGTTGACGTAAAAATTTACTTTATTGTGACAGTTTTTTTTTTTTTAAATTAATATGGGTTATGTGTGTGTACTGAAATTATATTAAGAACAACAAAAAAAAGTTGGTGACGAAAGAAATAGTTGTTCCCATTCGAAATAATTTATTCGAATTCTATTCTCAAAGCCCTTATAACAAGGAAATGGAAATTTTTTAATACGCAATTTAATAAGACAGAAATAGACATGGTTGTGAGTAATTGCGTAAAATTCTAAGCAATAAAAGCCAAAGGGCGGAACCTTGACGATTGTGAATTAATTTCGACCTTATAGAAATAAAGGAACAATAGAATGAACAGCGGAGAACACATGGCGACAAGACATTTAAAGAAAAGTGCAGGAAATGAAAAATGTCTTCAAAAAAAAAAAATAACGGAAACTTTTGCCAACAATATTGAGTATCTAAAGATAAAATCTAGGTAATGCAATACGACTAAAATGAAAACGCAACTTGTCTCTGTCACTCCCAAAGAAGAGAAAAGGACGGAGAATTTTTTTGTGGTAATTATTCTGGACAGTCTACGGAATACGGAGGCTAAAAGTTGCTTTTATCGTATAAAGACGTCAATGTCCTGTCAAATATACTAAGGTATTTATTGGATGACGTTTGTTTGATGCGTAAAAAATTTAAAGAGTTTGGAACACTGCCGGGCAGGCCCATTATTAAACTTACACATGTCGGAGGGGAATCGACAATAGCCTTGTCAGATAAAATTTAAGTTTTGCTATCTGTACTTACTACTATGAGTTTTTACACAGTTGGTCTATGTAAAGATTGGGCATCACATCGTTCGTTCTTACAACTCTTTACAAGCAACTCCATAAATGTTGCACTGACGACCTTAGTAAGACAGCAGTAGTTCCCAATTATTTTTTCCTGTGTAGTACTACCACAAGATTTTTTTTTTTCAGATTAATTACAGTTAAAATAGTTTCTTATTGTGCCAGGTGTCTTAGGGTTTTTATGTTTAAACTTAGTATTACTCTATAAAGAAATTTTTAAAATTTACCGAATTTTTAAAAAATTTATTGTAAAACAATAAAATATTAAATTATGTTAAATTAAAAAATTTATGATTTAAATTTGAGCTAAATTTGAAAAATTTAAATTTGAAATGGACATAATCAATCTTATTGGTTAATAATAAAAGTTTAGTAGTGGCGATGGTAGTCACCTACCATCAAATGGACCGTCAGCCTGTCTACCGACCTTGAGAAAAGAAAAAGTTATTGTTATCCGCTATATTTCCATTATAACACTTATCTTAGCAAAATCCTCAAAGAGCGCCGGACAAAAGTTTCTCTTGAGCTTTTTATTAAGACCCGATTTCATCACTAATTGAAATATCAAGAGAAAATTTAACAGTTCGTAATATAATTACACCCTTGTGTGATGTTGTAGCAAAAACCTTTAGTGAGTGGTGCGAGTGGAATTTCCCAGCCCAATGACACGAGACAAGAATAGCCTCGAGGATACGCGGAGAAAGAATTAAGGGGTTATACTTTCTTCGTGCAGAAAATAAATATATAATACATACATATGTAAATTCTAACAATTTTTTTCTTTATTTACTGTTGTAACCTTTAAATAGTAGCTGTGGTTCGGACACTCAACGCAAATATTTTTAGATTTGAACGTCTTTCAAATTTTAACCCATTTAGAGGTGAAAGCTAGTTTTATTCTGCAAGTAAAAGCAATTTATAGTTCGATATTAGGTCGTTTTTTCCTTAAGATTATATACTCGTACTTATTGTTATCGCTCATGGAAACCGTATAAAATCCGTTGAGTTATTTAGAAGAATTTAGCAGAAAAATGAAGAGAAATGAACAGCGAATTTATATTTAATATTTATTGATATTGATGATTATTGTATTTGTAAGTCCTTGTAAAAGCTTTTATATTATTCTAGCTTTTACCCACAAATTTGTTTACTGCCATCCCTTGCTAACTAAGCCCTTTTTTGTGCCTCTGATAACGTGTACGCAAAATTTCTTAACGATCAATTAAGTAGTTGACTTGAAAGCTTAAAAAATAAACAAATTCATTTTCGCATTTGTAATATTACTTGAATTTTTTTGGTAAATAAAAACATATACGAGTATATTTATTTAGTAACTCTCATTACTAAAATAAAAATTATCCTAAAATATTAACTTGGGCGAAGGCACGCGATATGTCACGGGAGTCGACTTGATTGTTATTGATGTCAGTGTCCACTGTCCACACAGTTTGCTAATTTCTACACGTCAAATTTTATTCATTGTGAAACTTTGTCGAAAATTTTTTTAGTTATTTAGATTGATCATAGAATGAATACTAATTCAAACAAAATCGAAACAAGCCAACATTTAAAGTTATCCGTGGTCACATCGCTTTTGCCTATGTATATATATATAATATATGGTTAATATTTGTGGTGTTTTCATAACCTATGCTGAGGGAAAACAAGTAAAGAATAAAATAAAAATATTTGAAATAATTGCAGACGCGAAGAAAGCGTCTCCTTCTTAAATGTGTATAAATCGACCGCCCACTCGTTCCGCATCGCATTTGATCCTCATACTTTGCTCGTGATTGTAACACTTTTATAACATCCGACATATACATACACAGTATAAATAAAACAGTACAAAGTGCAAGTAATTTTAAAAATGTTATAATACAAATAAATTAAATCAAAGTGTTGTTTGTAATGTCAAAATAACTGATTTTTACTAAAACTATATCAAAGCATATTCGGTATTTATTTATATATAAAAAAAAACTTTTTTTTTAATATTTTACTGTTTGTCGATTTGTCCCGGCTAAACCGTTGGACCATTTTTGGATATAAGCCGAACATAAATAGCGCCATCTCACAAAATTTTGAGGTGACATTTAATTATCATCCAACGGTACAAAAATCTATTAGATGACGCTTTAATAAATAATTATATATAAAAAACTTTTTTGTGTAATAATACATTTTTCACTAAGATAATATATAGATAAATTTAAAAAGCAAAACCATATCGAAATACAAAATTTCATTCAAATCGTTAGAGCCGTTCCCGAGATACGCCAATATATATTAAATTTATATAAGTATAAACATATATGTATACAAGGTATTTTTTAGGCTTTTATTTTTATTTTATATCTTAAAATTATACTACAAAGATAGGTCCAAGCTAATATTACCTGTGTTTTTTAGTTTAGCTTGGCTAGGATTTGATTTTACTTTATTTTACCGTTGTAAGTGTAAATATAAGAATGCGTGTTTGAGATGTGTACGTGTGTGTGTTTGGGGGATAAACGGTGAAAAAAAAAAACAGTGGCACTTCGTGAATGCCGACAGAAGTGAAAACTTGAACATTACGTGTTTATTTTTTGAATCGTCAGGAGTTTTTTTCAATTCGAAAAGTTCCGACATGATTATATGTCTATGTTGTACACAATATATGTTTAAATTATATATAGTTATATTATCAATGTATTTCAACCCAAACTCAACTCTCGTGTAAACGGGGCCAATATATGTGATACTTATATACAGAGGTGTCGGTTACGGTAACAGTGTCGCTAATCCAATGGTTTTTCCCATCTCAAAAATACCCAACGCGCCTAAAGATGTTTTCACATCAAAAATGTATTACAAGCTGTTGCCCGCGACTTCGTCTGCGTTAAACGATGAAAGGTACCCTATGTCCTTTCCGGTGTCCCAGACAACGTGTATGCAAAATTTCATGGTGATCGGTTCAGTATTTTTTGCGTGAAAGAGTTACAAACGACCATACATCCAAACATACTTTCGCATTTATAATATTAGTACGGATAAAGTGGATTAAAGTGAGCGTTGCTATTGAATTTGCATTGTTGTAAAGTTTATGTGCGTTGTTGATAGTAATCGGGTACTAAAGTCAATAAGATATTATGAATGGAAAGCGAGCCGACTACCTGTCAAGTGACACATCTCGTTAATCTTCAGTTTCACTGTTGAAAGTGAAAACGTACTTGACAAGTACAGTCCACCGTCATTTTTAATAAGGTGACATTTAAAAGTACTTTTTAACTAACTCCAGAACTAAATGGTATTATCAAAATTTCATTTAATAACTAGCGACCCGCTCCCGGCTTCGCATGGAGGCTAATTAGCCTATTTATTTTTTATTATTATAAATGCAAATGTTTGTATATAATTAAATATGTAAGGTTGTTTGTTACTCTTTCACGTAAAAACTACTGAACCGATTTTGTTTGGTATGTTATGTAAAACCTATATTATATTATTAAATCTATAATTATAAAACCTATAATTTATAAACATACGCCGACCAAATCGCTGTACATTATGTAGGTAAATTAAGTTTATTTATTTGGATTATATTTTGCAAATTTAGCAGATTGCAGATTAGCAGAATATATCTTTAAAAATTATTGCTATTCTTGAAAATGCGGCTATCACGATATTACATCACTGTGTTCCAAATCACAGATGAAAACGTAAATTTTTAAAGGTACAAGTATAACTGGAAATCAATTTTACTCTGATCTATCATTACTAGAGTAATCCAATTCAGAAAACAAGTCATTGTATATTTTTTTCGTAAGTAGGTATACATTTTTTTTTTCTTTAATGACTATACCTCGTGAACGCTATACAATTTTATTGTTTTGGCACAGAATCGTGCGCCGGCGCCATTTTTAGCAATACGTTTCGTAGATCTCTGTGTAATGGTGACGCATTGGTTCGTGGGAGTAGCGCTACGAAATCCTCACCACATATATAGATAATCGCCATAAAAGGTTAAACTGAGAGTTAATAGCATGTTAGTAAATTGTGATTTATATTTTTGAGCCCATTTCCCTATCCCTTATCCTTAAATCCTACTATAGTCGACAGTGCACATGCAGAATCTGTGGCGTTGCTTTATTATAGGTGGCTGCCGTCATATAAAAAAAAATTAAAATGTAAGGTAACGACAGTTCTAATACAATAGTTCGAATGTGTAATTGATGATTTTTATTCGAAAAATACACTGTTAATGTCAGTTAAATTAAATCAAATAGTTTATTTATCAAGAACAGGATCAAGAAGAGTCAGTTTATTTACGACTGGCACTGATTTATAATATACTGGCCATGACCAGTTACTTAGCAACAAATAAAACCAATTAACATAGTTGTATTTAAGCAACTATTGCTTTCAAATTAAATGTATAATTAAAAAAAAAACGTACCATGTAAGTACTAAAAAATAAAAATAAATATTTTTAATACACTTATTAAGTATTAAAAAGAAAAAAAAAACGTTCTTAATTTTCACTTCGAGGGAAAACTTTTTGGTATTTTATTCCCTGTAATCTTGTTGTTTATAAAATCTTAGGAACTGCAAATATGATCGGAAACTTACTTTTGATATTGTTCTGGCTTTTAATTGCGTATGAGCAATATTGTAATAGTTTCCTCTTTATTCTTCTTTTCGAGGGCATTTTCACATAAATATGCATTAATTCCATCGTATAATATCATTAATTACTAATACTATTTACAACTTATGTGACAAACAGAAGGCTTTTACAAATGACTTTTCTGAAGTAAATTTTTTAAGAGCATCATTAAGATGCTACTAAAACCTAAGACTTTCACGTAACTATTAGGTAATCTGTGATTTCACATCTCATTGTAACGTGAGTCAGAATTATTTTAGTATTTAGTATATTAAACTGTATAATTACCGAGTAAACTTTTATGACTTCCATCACATTAAGGAAAATTTTTAAATTATCTTATATTGTAGCTTTTGAAACAATATAAAATGTTGAGATAACATCATGAATAACTCTGAAATTATTCGATAGAAAAGAACAATACGCGATTAATTCCGTCTGTTTTAAATTCAGTTCACACTCAGTCATATCGTTCGTTCGTACTACCCCGCGATTTTTCCACAGAGCGACCGCGGCATGGGCCCCTAATCCGAACATACTGTGAGGATATTTTCGCTGTACCATCTATGGCCACGAAAACACAGTTTAAATATACTCGTAAATTAGCCTTTTCTTTCTTACAAATAAATAAATTATTATTAAATTAGTATAAACTATTTTAAATAGAAATTTAACCACCTTAATTCGTAATTTTGATTCTATTTATTTACAACATAAAAATTTACAAATAAAAAAATAAAATAAAAAATTTCATTTATTTTGTATGCTTTGTAATTCACGTGATGTTTATAAGTTAGTCGTTAAAACGCGACTAGATGTCGCTAATACGATATATCATTCGCTAACTTTATAGATCATATCAACAAGGGACAAATCATATGCTTTTATTTACTACTTATAATGTAAAAAAGTTAAAAAAAGTTTTGTTATATTGTTTGAAATAATTTTGAAAATACATCTTTACCAAAATTATGTTAGCACATTATTTTCTAAAATGATTTATTTATATAGTTTCGCTCGTACGCTACGCGTGTTTAATGGCCCCACCGGATCAAGGAAACGATTCGGCTATAAATCGGTAGGCCTTGACGACACGACTTGAATGCTATTATTGCTCTTATTTATTACTGAATAGGTCAACGCACTAACGCTTTATGTACACAATAATATGAAGTCTTGATCCATGCTCTTAAAAGGTTTATAATAATATATCAAGTCTAAGTTATGATATCAGGTTAAAAATTAAGTACGAGCGGGATATATAATTAAAATTAATCCAGAGTTTTTGGTAATAGTGAGTTTCATTCACAAAAATGAGGAGGACTCTCATGTGGTGCCTCTTCAATTTTGAAGTTGGAAGTTCAGCTTCCTTTCACATCATCGCAAAACTAATAAGCTTCACATAGACGTTGAGATTGATGTTTACACACAGATATTGCGTTAACCATCCAGCGGATTTTGATACTGTTTTCACTAATTGAAAGGTTTGTGTATATAATTTACAGAAAAAAATTGAATCAAACACAAAATAAATAAAAAAAACAGACGGAAGCGGAGAGCAACTTCGCCGCGCATTAATCTCAGAGGAATCTTTAGGAATGTTGAAGTGGATTGGTGCAGATACATTATCAATATAAAGTAATCATGAAATTATTCTAGGTTTTTTTTTATTCTTTCTGCATTAAAAAAAAATCTTTAAAAAATATAAATTGAGCTCGCGCGCAGATAATAAATATATGCAAAAGTCAACCGACGTGATGTAACGTAAGTAATTAACAAGTGGTAACACTTTTTCAAGTTGTCAGTCAATTATTTTATTAAATTCAGTTCTGTTTCCTGTATCCCTGAAAACGTGTATGCAAAATTTCATGGCTCGGTTGGGACTTGACGGACCTGTTTTGGAAAACTCAAAGAAAAATTGTGAACTTGACTTGACGACTAGTCTCGGGATCTGCTACCTTTGATTTTAATTATAATGTTGCCTTTTTATTTAAAAAAAAAGACTATTTTAAATTACTATTTTTACAAATGACACTCGCAAAATCATCAGAGAAGATCTGATGGTGCCAAGACATTAAAGAGAAGAAGATGATGATCGGTTGATTATTTAAGGCGTCAAAAGGTAACAGATAGACAATTACTTTCACATTCATAATATTAAGTATGAATTCACTCGAAGAAGTCGATAGACAGTGTAATCGATGTTCTTTTTACGAAACCGGGAAAAATGATTTAAAATTCGCACCAAAAATTCAGTTGCACGGATTTTTCATTGTAAATAATAAATGTTCCAACATCTAAGGAATAAATCCGTACGTAGAGAGACTGCGGTTTTCTCACGATTTAAAAATAAAACAAGATGGCAGAAGTCTCGGTAAATTGAGACAGTATACGAGTGTTACAGGGAGAGGCAAACTATACTCGACGACGCTAAGAGATCGCATCCAATATTACTATCGAAACTAAAGTTGAATCCAAATTAGATTTCAACACTTTATATAAAACAATTTTTAATACACTTAAATTTTTTTAAATGTCATAGATATTATATTTTGTCATAGATATTATATCTTAATATTCTTATATATTTATTATATCTTAATAAGAAAGTCAAGTTTCCAAAAACGTTTTCCTCGACTAGCTACTTTAGTTAGTTTATTTGATATTGAAATCAGTACCTTTACCATGAGTTTACAATGACCGCACTCGCTAGCGAGAGCGTAAAACATTTATATGAAAAACTGTCAACTGTCAATGTCAAATTGACAAATTTCCATATTCATGGTACGGTACGGTCATTATAATTCATGGTAGAGGTACAGAAGGATGATTTAAATAAATATTATTATTAGGTTATTATAATAATAAATAACCTAGAACCTATCAGGTTTATTTGATATTTAAAAAAAAAAAAAACATTGATAACTACCAACACCTTTATTGTTATCGACCGACTACAACTTCGTTTGTTTTGTCTTTTTTCTTTTCAAATTAAAAAAAAAAGAATTATCTGTCGCTCGCACAATTCGAACAAAGTGTAATGTCAATTAACGATTCATTCACACTCGTTCTCGTTGTATAGTACGTTAGTACGTTACGTACGAAAAAAAAACTCTCGAAAAAAACATCGACCGAAGAATATCGTACAATCGAGATATCGAAATAAAATTGACACTAGTCCCCCAGACAACAAAGGGAGAGGTTATGCGTCTAGTAAAGATGCAGCGATTCATTTACTTACATACTTACAGGTAGGTACACCGACCAGTTCGACGACCGTCTGGATTTCAGATCAACGTTTTGACGAGACGCCAGCCGTTTGGCAACCTGTTTGTTTACAATTTTTTTTTTTTTTTGGCGGGAAATTGTTGTACGCAAATAAAAGCAAAGAACGCGTTCTCTAATTGTCCAAAAAAAGAATTTAAACACAGTGAAAAACTTTGTGCTTTCTGTGAAATGTATACATTATTGCTATGAGATCCGTGACAAAGGAGATGCTTTTTGCTAAATACCTCACTGCGGTAACTGTAATTGTAATTGTAATTGTAATTGTAATTGTAATTGTAATTGTAATTGTAATTGTAATTGTAATTGTAATTGTAATTGTAATTGTAATTGTAATTGTAATTGTAATTGTAATTGTAATTTATTTATAATTTTTTTATGTCTCCAACATCAAGTGTAAAAGGTCTGTATATTAAAAACAAAAACTTAATTTGACATAACATTAATTAATCTGTTGTTTTAAAATATTTAGTTGTAATAATTAAAATATTATATAATTGAAATATTATATATTTTAATTTTTTTTTTGTTAACTCATTTGAAATAAGTCAGAAGAACAAGCAAATTATTCGACTTTTGCATGTTTTGACTTTGTTAAAAAAAACTAGAGGCGGCATTCTCTAGTTCCAGTACCTATAGTCTGACGCTTTTAGTCTTCTAACATTATGTTGGATGGTAATTCGTTTGAGTTATGTCGGTCTTCGTAATTTGCTGTCAAGCTGCGAAATCCCTATTTGATAGTTCTAACTTGAAGGTGCTCATAGATCTCATTATTTTTTATGTGCCATGGCACACGTGCCATAATCCGCAGGAACTTATTTTGCTGACATTGTAGAATAGGGATATTGCTGACAAATAGTCCATATTACCATATTGCTTTAAGGACTTGTTTATAGATAAGTAGCTTGTTGTCACTGCTTAGTTTTGAGATCTTGTCCAGCACCAATTAAGGTTTTATACCTACTCTGCTCTTGATTTTATTCAATTTTTTCATAATAAAAAAACTGATCTAAATTTAGCTACATTAAAAAACCGGCTTGTTTTAAATGTAGATAAGTACTTTATTTTTAGTTTTTACTTAAAGATCTGCAGGCAGACCTATGGTCAACTTGATAGAATGTGATTAATGATTAAATTAGTAGAATTAAGATTAATTGGGAGAGGGAAAGGGAAAGGATATTGAGGTATCTGGCATCCCTTACTCATTCACCGAAACACAACAGCACACAAGCTTTTATTTTATGCAACTACTTACAATGATAATGATAAAATGTTATTAAAATTAGTGAAAATTTTAACATTACTTAAAACATTGTGCAACATATGCCACCATAAATCAATGGGACTGCGCTGCATTCCCAATAGTTTTCTCCATAAAAATTTGGCCTAATAAACCAATCAACTACTAATTATAGAAATTTAGAACATAGCTTTATTTTTAACGTAAACATCCGCTAAGAAAGATTTTTTACAAAAATTTAACTCCGCGCGAAGCCGGGGTCGTATCGCTTGTTAACAATATATACTAATTAGAATAGATAGGTGGTCTCTTCGTAAAGTCGTACTAACTAAACACATGTTCTACTATACATACATGTAAAGTTGTCACGATAAGCAAATAACAGTGTGCGGTTCAGTTTGTCGCGCGTTTCGCCGTCGAGCCCTCATTTCATTTGAATAATAAGTAAATCAGTCAGACTGTGCCCTTCAGCGTACCTCTGGCGTCCTGTCTACGCCCTAGCCTACAGTTCTTTGCATAGACTAACAACAAAATAAAACAGATGCGTCTTTGAATCAGAACAAAAACCTTTTATACTTATAATAAAGCATTCTATGTTGCATCAAGAATAAAATAAGGAAATCTATATAATAACTGTATTTTCACAATACTTTATTAAAACTTAACGTACGTTCATAAGAAAATTTACAAACCTAGAAAAATATAATCATGAAAAAATATTTATATTAAAGTAAAAACTCTTTTTTCTTAGTTACAGACTCCATAAAACTTTTTTTGTTGAAGGTTTAATGTATACGGTACAATACAACTTAGTAATATTCTACTTAGTTCCTACTCATTTTATTTGTAATGAAATATTTATTTGAGATTGTGGTGAGCTGGTGCTCGCGACCTTGTATGCGCTGTAGATGTTTTTTTATAATCCCACAAGAACCTAACCTTTTTCTGTCAATTTTCTGTGTATTATTCTATCTCTGTGCCAAATTTCATCCAAATCCGTTAAGTCATTTCTGAGATTAGCGTGCACAAACGCACACACAAACAGGAAAACTGTTAAAAATTCTAAAAACGATTTTTTGACGTCAGTAACATAAGTGCAATGTGCATAAATTGTTTTTTTTTGTTTTTGTTTGTAATCATATTTAATGTACAGACACGTCTCGTTTACGATTTTATTATATGTATAAAAGAGCAACAAAGTATACTCTTATCTACTGAAGTTTTTTGTATATTTCTTTCCCTTGTAAAAGTCGTCATCTTTCATAACTTAATACTTTTCTGTTGTTTTTATGAAATCCATACATATAAATAAAATTGAAGTGGCTGTTTGTAATGTCAAAATAACTGTTTTTACTGAAAACTTTAATAGGGTATACCTGATAGCTTATGTTACAAAAAAAACTTAGGTTCCCAAGAGCGATGCGTGGCCGGGTTAAGCTTTGTATTAAATAAAAAAAAACAGTGGCACTCCGGGAGTGCCGACAGAAGTGAAAACTTGAACAATTACGTGTTTATTTTTTGAATCGTCACGAAATATTTTATTGTGCAGGAAATACTTTTAAATGAAGTGTTTTTTTTATTCATTATTATAAACTACTACTACAAAAATTATACTACCTACTACTAGTGTAAAAAGAGTAAGCTCTCTATAGCTCCTCTATACTGAAAATGTTGATGACCTTTTTGGAATAATATCACTGGCAGTTTTCTATTTTTATTTGAAATCACTGTGTTCTTTTATAATTATCAACAGAGGTGTCGGTTACGTTAACAGTGTTACGATTTCAATTGTTTTTTTCCCATCTCAAAAATGCCCAACGCGCCTAAAGAAGTTTTCACTTCAAAATATTAATTAAGAATATATTAAAGGCAAGTGTCCTGTCTGATCATATAAGTTAGTCTTTGGTCGTCGCCCGTCTCGTCCTTCCCGGTGCACTTGTACCGAGCTATACCCGGCGCCCTTTTGCGTCCCTAACCGGAGTACCCCGCTTTGAGAAAACTTGTCTGGGATAGATTTATTGGTAAATGAGTTTTCTCGGCATTATACAACGGCCAGAGAAGATTTATTTATATATAATTAATGGATTAAGATACTTAAATAGAGACTTTTAAACTATTGCACAAATAAAAAGATAGGTAAAATAAGGTAAAATAGGTAAAATAAGATAAAATAAGAACTTTTAAAAGTCATAGAAAAACTGAAAAGTTTGTAGTATAATTTTATGGTTTGTCCAGATTACAAAAACCACATTTTTGAAATGAAATTTCTTTGCGTGATAGTAAAATTTCAAGTCGAATTTTATGTGACGCTACAGTGTAACGATAATGTGACGGTTCTTGTGACGTTTCTTGTAACAATTTTGCGCATACAAACCTTCTTTGTTTGTTATCCCTCTTTCCATAAGTAAAAACCGATTTAAAATCGGTATATAGCCATTCTTGAGTTTTTGCGAGATTAACGCACGGCGATTGATTTTTATATACATTAAAACAAGATGTAGTCTTCGCAAAAGAAAAAAAATTAAACTTACAACTTTTCTTCCTCTACTCTAACATCACTGGACTTTTCTTAAATTTAAATATTCTAATTTCAAATAGAAATTTTCTAGAGCCTAATGACGTCGGAACATTGAAATAACATCGGAACTATACAGGCTCTATATTCATACGGTTGGAAAAACGAAAATGGCGGAGACAAGGGTTGAGATTGTCTGTTACTGGCTGAACCCTTTATGAACCGGGTTTCACTCGACTGTTTTGAAGTAAATAAACATCCAAATAATATTAAGTAAATATAATATTACTTCCAAACCGATTTCGATTTCACAAGATGAAATTTCTAAGAATTTTCAAATGCATTTTCAAATTGGAATTTCGTTGGCATTTAAAGATTGCTTTACCCTGAAAATAATATATTCATTCATTTTCATTGAAGTATAAAACCTCAGATAAAATAAGTTCTAAAGATAGAGCCCTATGGACTGCAGAGTGAAGTCGTAAAACTACGCCTTTTGCTATTACATACACGATTACACGCACACAAATGCCATCACACTACACCTCACCTAATTTTCTTTTAATAAAAACATTTAATACTGAAAATGTCGAATTGCGTACTGAAAGGGTAGTAAAAAAACAGGTTTCAAAAAATAAAAAGCATGACTACGTATGAAATGGAATTCCAATATTTACAATAAAAATAAACAAAGATTTAGGTTAAAGCTATCTCAATACAGTAAAAGGCTTACACACATATGTTTATGAAATCGGCTTTATTATATTATCTGCATAATTCTGTCTATAATTCTTATTTGGTCTGAGATTAAAGTATAAAACGTGATACGTTTGAAATTGAATCCGACTTTGTCTCAGCACTGAATGGCGCCCATGGAGTTTTTCCGTTGCATTTTGTCTAAAATTAAATACACACTGGTCGTGTAAATATTTGGGTCAAACTTCACAATCCTATTCAACGTTCACTATGGTACTTTCCATTCGACGAGTGTTTTAAATGCGTAGACGCATTGTAGAAACCGCTTTTTAAAAATTCCGTATGCCAATATGTCGTCACGTATGTAATTCAGCGAAGGATTTCACGTAAGTCAGCGGTATTCAAACTTTAGTTATAACTTTTTTCGATTTCATGTATGTATATCGATAATAAATTTTATTCAAATTCATTCAAAGGTTCTCCAACAAATTGCAATACATTTTAAATGTTTTGAAAACCATATGAATACAAAATCCTCTTATACTATAATATATGATGACGACACAGTACTTAAGAATATTTTACTGAACTATGTAAATAAATTATAGTAATAATATCTAATAAAATAAATAAAATAAAATAAAGTACCTACTAATATAAATAAATAAAACAAAAATTAAACGATTTATTACATAAAAAGTGTTTACAGCACAGGATAGACGTATATAAATGTACACGAGTTACTTGTTTCTCTACTATCGTAAGTATCTATATTTACATTTACTTTTTTTTTATTAATTCGAATTCGAATAACAATGCTCATAAATAAAGAGAGACTCAAAGTATAAGTGTATACGGCTAAATAGTAGTTATAGTATACAGATTGTAACTTCGCAAATCTTTAAAATCGTAAAGATCCGATGAACTTCTATGCACATAAAGAAAGTCCATCCAATTATCTATAGAATCGCGATAACGATTATTTGTAAAAATAGTATTAAAGAAATTCCCATCACGGTGTCGCGGGGTTATTAAACCATCCCCTCTTTGGTATTCGACAAGTGTGGTTCGTCGGTTATTGCCAGTTCGCATTCTTTGAAAATACCGCCCCCAAACTGACAGGGGATTATTTTCGAATCTAACATTCAAGTTCCAATATTGTAAGCGACGATTTTTGAAAGAAAAAAACATTCTGTTGGAGTGGTACGAGTATACACAGTGTTGGCTATATTTTTAGCTATTCTAAATTCACGTTTTTTTTTATGTTAAAAGGTGACAGGCCAGGCTGGCTAGGGTCCAATTTGCGGTGACATTGTGGTCACATCTGGAGGTATGCAAGTGTGCTGCCGGCTGTGGATAGGATAGGATAAAGGATAAAGAACAAATGGATAGATTAGTGATCGTGCTCTGACTAAGGGTAGACACGCCCAGAAGCACAATAACACAAGTCCTATTATTTTATGATTAGTATACCGTGGCGTAATTTCAAAGACAGTTCTTCTTCTTTATGTGCTTCTCCATTATTGAAGATCGTCAGGCCGTTTCTTAAATTTCTCGGTGTCTTTTGCGAGTCGAAACGTTCCACTGTTTTAATACCGGCCCACTCTAATGTTACGTAGCCATAACAACCATCTTCTTCCTACTTTAGGCTTTCCTTCTATCTTCCCCATCAATATTGATTGCAACAGCCTGTATCTGTTATGACTCAAGTACGCGACTTTTCTCAGCTTAATAAGACAAAGACAGTTGCTCAAAAAAGTATTTCCATAAAAATATTATAAAATATTAGCAATACGTCATGGAGTTAATGGTGTGAGTACATAAAGTGAAGTGCGTAATTTGCATGTAAAATTTGTGTTTAATTAGTTGAATGTTTATGCTAATGCGCCATGCATGGGGGTTCGGTGAGTCTGCCGCCGTAACTAAAGACCGGAGGCTTTCCGGGTTCTGTATCAGCCTTTTATATATTTTTTTATTATTTATTTACTAGCTTTAGCCCGCGACTTCGTCCGCATTCTTTTTATATATATATATGGATTTTTGTCAGGCGTTGAATTTTTATTTTTAAATGATCCCCAGGACCAACACTTTTTTATGAATGAAAGGTCCTTTTCTGTATCCCTGACAACATTTATGATAATCGTTTGAGTAGTTAAAGCGTGAAAGCGCAACAAACAAACCAACTCACATTCACATTACAAAGTTAGGATTATTTAATTAGCTATTTATCTACTGTATTACATATATTTTTAAAGGAGTTATGCACGTTTTCACCAACAAAAATTTAGAGTTAGGTTTCATGCAGTCGGCGCCTCATGCAGGATTGTGAAAGTGACTGTCCTGTATGGTATGTGTTCCCAAACTCAAGGTGAAAACGGGCATTAGTCTAATATTATAAAATAATAATGCAAGCGATTGCAAGTCTATTAGTTTCACCCAAAGAACAAAAGAAAAAGTTACATCTTATGCCCGACTGCTGGATATATGTAACTCTCTCTCTGCTGTGCTTTGCATCAGCTTATCCTGAGCCAGTTACCTTTTTGCTGCAATGGCGCACATTCAGTGGGTTTTTATGTATGTATTCTCATTCAAATGTAAAAAAAAAATAATGTATTTTATTTGTTTTATTATCTTCAGATGTCGTGTATGTCATGTGTATGCAAATAAATTATTTTCTATTCTATTCTATTCCTCCATGTGAGGAGGTATGGTCACCATTTGCAGTACTTGAAATATCTTCGCAGCTACTAGATATTCTTAATCTGATTAACTTACCTAACGTTTCTGATCTGAAAGCTCTCGTATTTTCTATAGACAAAAGCTGAATTGAGCTGGATAAATGTGGTTACTCAAGGGAGTAACCACACTCAAGAGAGTCTAAGGAGTTACGGTTATAGTTTTTAGTGATTTTAATTTAGTCACAATAGCGCTTATTCACGAATAAATAGGTCCATCATTTATTTATGAATATTAAATTCCTTGCTCCCAGTGTGCCCATGGGCAACCGCGGAAAAATTCCTGACATACCACACCAAGTCGGCCATTTTACATTTAATCGCTACGATATAATTAGAATTCATAATAATCTCCCTAACCGATGCGACAATCTTTAATTAAATGCATTTTATTGAAATGTTATTTTTATTTTTAACTTTTAACCGGTGGTTGGACTTACTTACACCAAAGAAACTTTACACCTAATTTCGCCCGTTCCACCTATCCCTACTAAGGTATCCCCTTTTCCACTTATCACACTTACCACTACTTGCCAGTTATTCTGAACAATTTATGAAAATTTGTATTTTTAACTGACGACGGTGTTATTTTTTCTGCATATTATATTCACAAACCTTCTTCGATTATCGCTTTTTTCATTTCGTGGGAACCGTTGTGTGGTTAAGAAGTTAGCGGAGAAATAGACGGAGGCGAACAGCCAATCTATATATATATTTACTTTTTTACGAATAGTCACTAAAAAATCAGCCTGTATATAGTATAGGTTTGTGTTTACAAACCTATACTATATACGAGCCTTTATAATTTCGTTTCTATAATTGAGGCGGCTTTATTTAATTACATATAGATTCAATCTTACCATAGCCCATAATTCTTAAGAGTTAATAAGATGTCGCCGCTGAGTTTTTTTTGTAAAAAAACAAATAATTTAATAAAAATAATGCCTACGTTTTTATGTCTCAAGTTGAATGTGCAGTAAAATTGATAGTTTCACTAATACATGGAGCAACCTGCAAGTTCGCGGTCAAAGCCATCTGTTATGAGACGACATGTGGTTCGCTTTTTATGACCCTACGATTTGTTTATATAACTGTCTCGCTCGCACGCGCGGCAAACGTGATTGTCATCTCCCTCTTACCACTTTTCCTTCAAGGTGCGCGGTAATTGAAATTGAACATTGCATGCGGGTGAGTGAAAGGAGTACTCGGTCATAGATTAAGCATTCTAGATATGTCACACCATATAAGAGGTCTTGGAAATGTATTATAGCTTTATAAATTAATTAGGTATTTTATAAGTGACATCGCACACTGCGTTTTGCAGTCATAGATTCCTCGCCTTACAAAAGTCACATGACATGTCATGTAAAATAAGACGTGTGCTCTTGTGTTTCGGTAAGTGACTAAAGAATTACCCTATGTTCTTCTAATCTCTTATTCACCTATGCTACTAAGATCGGCAGCGCATTTGCAGCACCTATAGCTTTGCTTGTGTTACCATTTGATGGTAGGTGGTATGGCAAAACATTTCATAAAAAAGGTCTTTAAATTCTATAAAGAAACTAATTAGCTAAAGCGACAAGTAACGATAAGTACTACTTTAAATAAACGCTGCATAATATATTAATCGATTTATAATTACTTTTAAATACAGTTGACATTAGAGTTTTTGTGTGTTTAACATTCAAACGTTTCATTTTTATGTAATATTTTTATGTACGTAATAATACGTAAGTGGTAACACATTTTCATGTTGTCAGTCAATGATTTCATTAAAAGCACTTCTTAAGCATGTCAATGAAAAGGAAAATATTATTATCTAGTGCAAAGAAAAGTTATACATAATGTGATACACTTTTCTTTGCGTGATAAGCACTAAAGCGCCCTTGCACTTCTGCAACAGACTCTAGTTAGTTTTTAAACTTGATATCTTAGAATATGAAAAAACTATATTACTAGAATTATTAAAGAGCATAAGATTACATAATGTATTCATCTGTCTACGTTTAATAGTATACAAAAGTGGTTGATTGGTAAATTTTACAACTGCAGTAGACTGTACAGAGTCGTAAGCCTTTGCCCTTCGATTTCTACAAAAATAAAAAAAGAACAATGTCAATATGCCGACGCCAACGAATGTTCTTTAATTACAATAATGTATTCATTCAAGTTTTTAATGTTAATTAGGACAAAGAGGTTGAATTTCAAGTTTATATTAAAAGGTCCTTTACACTAATATATACCTGTGCAAGGAAATTTTACACAAATACATCAACGTCACCTTTAATGTATTCTTTAAGTTCAGTACCTATAGATAGGTTAACGCATTTAAGTTTTTTTTTTATTATATAACTAGCTGGTGCTCGCGACTTCGTCCGCGTCGAAAATTTAAAAAAAAAGCAATATAACGCTTGACCTCGAGTTGCTATAACACTTTGGCCAGGCTTTAGTTTTTATTTTTTATTTATCCCTCGGGAATAGTCCTTTTTTTCTGGATGAAAGGTACCCTATGTCCTTTCTGGTGTCCCAGACAACGTGTATGCAAAATTTCATGGTGATCGGTTCAGTAGTTTTTGCGTGAAACAGTTACAAACATCCATACATCCAAACATACTTTCGCATTTATTTAATATTATTATTATTAAGTAAGTATAGATAGACTTTCGACCCGCCCCCGGCTTCGCATAGATGCAAGCAAATTATATACAGTGATTTTATTTTATAATGTGTATAGGTAGTGATATAGGTAGATTTAGATAATAAAGGTCTGCCATCTCCTATTAACACAAGTATCGTCTTCACCTATTAACTATCGCCAAGTATGGTGCCGATCCCAAAAAGATAAATGTCTACGAAGGGATAAGGAAATGGACTTAGGCAAGGCCTACTCACTCGCGCAAAAGCACCCGTGCTATTATTTCAGGCCTTTCACGGTCTTTCACGGTGATCTTCGGTAACTACCCCATTACACAAGGTAAGTGAGTACGGGCTGCACAATTAATGACTGCGAAATTATGTGTAACTTGCCACTCCTATATAAGTTTTTTGTCAGTATCTAAAAGTAATGTGATTTTGTGATTCGGTCAATAAAAACTTTTGACCTCAAATAAACGAGCTGAAATCGAATTACAGAATCGATTCGATGACTATTGCCTTCCTTTATAAGTTAACAAAGTGTCTGATAGGAATTTGTGAAGTTTGTGAATGAATCAGCGGAATTTTAACAAGTTAAGGGGTAACGTTTTCACAAACCGAGCAAATCGAAATGCTTAAGTATAGGAAACTTAACAAAAGTTTTATCGACAGCCATATAATTAAAGTCATTTGAAGTTTATTCGCTATTAAACGGTTTTTGTTTTTCTACATTTTAACGTCGTTCGCTTTATAGGAATAAAATGCCGCCGGTCGTTGCCTTAATTGACTTTGTTACTGTCATTTAAACTGAATAATAACAGGGTTGGATCCTTAAAACAATGAGATGGTTTTTATGGGAAATTAAACAAAAATACAGAGCAGAGTCATAACTGCATACTTTAAAAATTATAACCATCAAAATAATACGGTTTCCAATAGGATTTAATTTAAATTTAACGAGTAGTGGTACCTTGATAGCAATTCTTGGGCTTACAACCAAGTTAGCTAGTGCCTGAAACTCGGACATCATCTAGCCTTTTATTTATTTTTTTGTAACTTCAAGATATTTAATTCCAAAAAATATTTTTCTAAAATATTATTATGTAATGCTTTTCGAGGGAGGATGATTATAATAAATTTGAAATAGCCAATTCAAATTTTTTTAAAGTTCTATTACGTTAATTTTTGTGTACATCCAGTAAGCTAAGCTGTTTAAGTGGTAGATAAGTTGACTTTATCGATAAAGTAATCAATCAAGCAGCTATACAATAGCGAAGTGTTGATTGAAAACTGGTCTAATATGAAAAACTTACGGCCTCGACCTAATTAGGTTTAGGTAATAGCAATGCTAACTATCTGAGATGCGATTATTAGTACGACTAATCGCAAAAGATTGATTACCATTTATCCTCATGTGTTTATTATGGGCTTATTAACGTCAAAGAATTACTCAAAACGTATCATCACTTCATAGTATCATAGAAAAAAAAATATTTTTTAGATGTTCATTAACATTAAAATATACATGATATCAGTTAAAAACCTAAAACGCAGGTTTATATTTTAAAATTTAAAGAATTCTGGTTTTACTTGCTCGGTCGTGAAAACCGAATCAAATTCCGTTGGGTGGCTTAGAAGTAGTTAGCGGAGAAACAGACAGACAGTTTCGGTGCCTTGGTTTCAAAATATTGTTTTTTTTTTTTCTACTTATATAATAATTTAATTAGGTTGCTGAAGAATATAAATAATATTCATCTTCCGTGAAAAATCATCTTGCTGATGGTGAAAACCGCATCAAAATCCGTTGCATGGTTTAGCAGGAGTTAGCGGCTATACAGACATACAGACGCGGAAAGCGACTTCAATTTATACGATGTAAGGATATACATATAATGATGAGACTAAATCTGACGGTTTAATTGGTGATAGGTGGTTACCGTTGCTTAAAAGCCCTTCGGAATCTTCAAAACTAATGTTAATGGTCATTTACTAAATAAACGTTGTCCACCTTCGGCTGCATCTGCACCTCACATCAGGTGAGATTTTTGAGGAAAAAAAAATCATAAATATGCAAAGGCGCTGCCGACCTTGATGGCATTGAGACCTTGAAGGGATTGATGGGATTGGGGACAAGACAATATAGGTTGAGGGGATGGATTTTAACACTAAAAACTACACTTTTAAAAGCAACCATATATTCAAAATATCCGAATTAGGAAGTACATAATTTAGTTGGAAGGAGTGAACGGGTAAAAAAGACCAATACATTGAGACCACGATTCTATATATATGTAATTATGACAAGTACCTACAACGCAGACCCACCCAAGAGATAGACACATGTTGCCAGACACGTGTGTCTCTATAGCTTCCGACAATAATTGTGCGTATGTCCACTGTATACACAACTACTAAACTAACTGTTGCTATGGGTACCATATAACAACCATTAAGTTCTCGAATCTTAATTCTTTATAACGCCATAAATTAACCCATATTAGATTTGACCCCATATGAAGTAATTCTAACACCTCTAATCTGGCGTGCCGAAATACCAGATTAGATCTTTTTGACACTTTGCAACGTCAAATTTTTCGAATTGTTGACGATGAATTGCTCACACAACAACGGCTTTGTGTGTTCTACTGGCTGGGCTGTAGGTATAATGGTGAGTACTCTGATGGGTAGTTACAACTAAAGCCTACCCCGAGTTTTTACCGCCGTACTGCGTTCATAACAGTATTCATAATGGTCATAAAATTAAAGATATTAATTTACCACAAACATGACATGGATTCTCAACCATTCACACACTATATAATAATATATTTGACTCATAAAAAAACACGAAAAAGCCCTAAAAGTAATCCCAATATATGGTTCAAGCCAAAAAGAAGTCATTTTTGGTGACTTGTTTTACCTTGAACTTATAAATACAAACTACGATTTATTAACTTCTTTATAAAATAGCTGGCTGTTGCACGCTACTTCGTCCGTCTAACGATCCGTTTTTTTAAAACGATCGAATAGTTTTTGGTTTATTCATTTCAAACAAACATACATATTTTTTCTTTATAATGATATAATATAATATAAACATATACCTAAAGATATAATTATAAAATATTAATATAGATATTAACACATCTAATTTTTCTTTCGTTATTGTTAAAAATAATTTCAATTGATTGTAATCTCGTGGTGTAATGGATACGCGTAAAATTAGGTGACATTTTATTAAAATAATACACGCGACCCCACCGGTGGCCGGTCTAATGTCTAATTAATTACCATACATCATTATATTACTCTCAATTGGTCGCTAAACGTATCATTATTTTGAACCAATTATTTTTTTATATTGTATAAAAGTTTTCCGGCGAAGTAGCCTTTAAAAGTTTGTAGTTGTGAACCAATTCGTATAATTCGATATTTAATTGAGCTGCAATTAATAATTTGTTTTAGGGCCTCTTTCACCATCTCTGAGTAAAGTGCCAAGTAGGGTAACCGCCATTTAAAGTCACCGGGAATGATTGAGCTGATATTCCTTTGTTTGTACAGGAAAAGTCCCATAACATTAAGAAGAAAATAATAAAAAAATTGCCTATCGAAGGATGCAGTAAACCGAGTGCATAATTTAGTAAAACATAAAATTATTTCTAAAAGTAACTAATCAACACTTTACTTGTAGTTGGTGAAAGAGGCCCTTAGTAACATTGCAGATTTTATAGTGGTATCCTCTAATTAGAGAGCGAATCGAAAAATATTCATTAAATTTTCATAAAAATAATTAATTATTATTTTAGAATTTTATTTATTTTATAAAGGTTATATTAGGTTTTAATTTTATAAAGATTATATTTAACATATTTTTTTATAATACATATTATAAAAAATAAAGTCTAGGTCATTTAAAGGATTTTAAACAGTTTTCACTAATGGAAAGATCAATAAACGAGTTAGGTTTCTGTATATAATTTGCAGAAAAAAATGCATCTGTGTGAAGCCGAGGTAGGGTCGCTAGTTGAGTCATATTTAGTATAATAATGTGTTACCCTTAACAGACGAAATTACGAGTATGTCAGGCTCTTTTTGCATATTATTTGCCATTTCAATCCACAGGGTTTATTAAGTTTATTTCTGATTTGAAATTAAAGGTCAATCATAATATTCCAATAAAACTCAAACATTCTCTTTCCAAGGACCAGGACATAATAACACCTAATGCACGTTAGTCAATACTAAGCTTTCATTACTTAGCTACCTAAAATATCTAAAAAATAAATCCAGACTTTTAATGATGTCTTCTTCTTACACTTAAGCAAACGTAATTAGACAACATTAATAATTGTATATGATAGTATTAATTAGAAAGTTACTGTATGTATATATCGACTAAGTAAATCTTTAATAAGTATTACCCTATGTATCTACTCAAGTGCCTATGAGGATAAAACTTATGTCCATTTATCCATTTGATAAGCTGGCTGCCTAAGGTCCATGCATAGAGTCAAGTGTGATTTACTTTCTAAAACCTTCTAGTGCACGGGTTTTATTTTAGTCCTAGTAGCATCTAAACGTCACCGGGCGTTGCATTGGGCGGCCGTCAAACTCATGATCCTTACAAGAACGTGTGTATCTAATATTTTGTCTGGATGACATCGTCGCGATAGTGGTACGTGTATTGTACACGTGTCCGAGCAAAAACGTAAATACACGAAACAGGACTGCGAGTACATATTCTTTAAGACATTTCGATCATCACGCCGTCACCGTTGACATATCATTAATTATATCCCCCACCAAGAGGTGACACACCACGTGTGACATAATCCAAGACACAGTTAACAGTTATTCAATGTCCAAGGAATTTTAAACTCTCGCATAATACTTTTAAAGTCTATGTGATTATTTTAAATATGCATTGTATCAGTTTGTCGAAGTATAATAGAAGAAATTACTGTACTAACGAGACGCTCCAAATGTGGAGATCACTAGAGTTTTTTGATCGTGTTGTTCAAACGGGTTCTGATAGTATTCTTTAATATAAAGAAATGGTACTCACTCATGATGTTGAAAGCAAGAAATACTATCAATGCTGAAGAATATAAAATAGCAAGTTCAAATAAATAATGAATGGCATTACTTTTATGACAAATGCTGATAGCAAACCGAAGGCAAAGAATAGCAATGAATGGGATAAGTAGAACTAGATTAGATGAATGGGCTCATTATCATTTCAACAATTATGTCTACATATACAATCGTAATAAATTGAATAAATATCTAGCATAGTCACAGGAAAACTTTCTGCTAGCAAATTTCACCTTATTCCTCTAAAAAGAGTCTTTTCTCCGTGAAAAAAAACCGATTATAATATCAATATAATTTTTTAGAAATTTTCCTTTTTCTACTATTTTAATTCCAAACACAAACACCATGTGACATCTTGGTGTTATCTTTCGAAAACATATTTTTGCCATGATAATTATTACGACGGATGACATACTTCATCCGTCGTAATAATTATCCTGTCAAACTACAGAAAAATTGTCATCATTCTCAAGGTTACACATTTTTGTGTTCGATCCGGGTTTCGCTCGGGTCGCTCTGGTAAAGGTGTTTAAGGTCATTGAAAGTAACAGTATACGTTTCTTTTATTCGTTACGTATCTGCACATGCTTCATCGCCAACATTACCTCTCTCAGGTACATTCGAGCATAAAAAGTCGAAGCCAATTTACTCTTTTTTGGTTCCATTAACCCTTTACGCTGTTTACGACAATCCATATATTGATGTAAGTGAATACTCGGCATAGTGGTCGGCTCCCATAACGTGTTGTACGCATAGGAATGCGCAAGCGCACTTTACGGTTTATTTCTTTGTTTTCTTTTTAACTTGAGGTCTAAATTCCATGCGTAGTTTGCCTTTGAGTCGTCATAAATATTTTCATATTGAAAAATCATTAAAGACCAACTTTTGCCACTCGGAACTTGGGTGTTCTGATTTCTATGAAATCTTATTACTAAACATTTTTAATAATTTGATTTTTTTTCCTTTCACTTACTGACCTTCAGATTTCTTAACTTTTTTTTCTTTTTAGTATAAGTTTAACTAAACAAGGGTAAATCCCCAAACATTGTTTTGCCTGATCTTGACACTGGCAGAATCATCGGAAAATCACTAAAATTTGGTACTTTTCAATAAAAATATTTCATTATTATTTATATGATGTGCAAGAACCTTATATACAATACAAGTATACATGTAGGTATAGGTACTTTGTTTTTATTTCAACAGACTAAATTGAGTTGCGTTGAAATACTAAATTGAGTAGCTCTAAAAATAGATATTTTTTTAAACATAATTTTTCATTTTTTACTGTATGAATCTTACCTAAACTAAAATGTGAAACAACATTTAAGCTATTATTTCACAATCTTATTATCTTGTTTAAAAACTCATTAAATTTATTTTTATTTATAATATAATAATATGTGTATTCTAACATTCATCTGTACGTTTTGTTTCTGTTGTAGGCTTTTAATGTTTTAATGAAAATTAAATTTTGAAAATAATACATATATGTCTTAACAAACGAAATTCTAGAGACTTTAAGGCTTCTTAAAAAGGTTATTTTCTTTAAAGGCCTTTTACGATAAGAGCCTTAAGAGATTTTTTTTCACGTTTTTGTGATACCATCAGGTTTTTAGGTATTTATAGAACAAGTCGACTTGATAACAACAATTTAATTTTAATTTTCCAACGCATTGACTACAATATTACATTACAAATTAGTCTGTCAAACAATAACACATGTTCGCGGCATTACCTACTTTAAACAATAAAAAAACCGAATAAAAAAATTGTTAATACACGTTCAGTTGTGAACTCGGAGTCATTGTACTTCTTGAAGGTAAAAATAATAGTTTCTATGACAATATTTGATCAAAGAATAGGGTTTACAAAAAATAACTACTTAACTTGTAGAGTTTTCTTATTATTAAATATCCAATATCTCTGAATTTCTGATAATTTTCTATTATTTCTTTCTTTGAAGCTGAATAAACAGGCTGTCATGTCTTATTTAGAAGAAATTTTATTTTAAGATTTTAATTTGGATTCAACATAAAGAAAGCCGCCGCCAAAATTACTTGTCTGATAATAATTTAAGCCCGTCATACACGTAGCTATAATATATATTAATATAAATTATAGCAAGGCATATTACGATATATTTTCCATACAAATATTGGAGTGACCACACACGCAGCTATAATATATACACATTTCTATGACGTCACCAACGTATACCGTAATATATATTATAGCTACGTTTGTGACGGGCTTTAACTATTTTTTATACCTCTAAGTAATAAGGGTGGCCCATCCCATTTTTTTTTGCAAAACAACGTTTGCCGGGCTATAAAAATGTTATAAAATTGACTAATAAAAAAAACCTTTTTCAATTACGATTAAAAAGTTACAAACGTTACCATTAATTATTAAATTAAGCCTTTTGTCTAAAAGAAATTGTCCACAATATGTCTTCGTATTGGTTAATACAGGTTATCGTTAATTAGAGACACAAAACGCGAACCGTTTAATGCAACATAATATGTTTCTAATTACACTTACTGATATAAATTCACCTTGATATTGGAATTCAAATGAAGTTCCATCGGTCGAGGCATAATTAACTGATTCATATCTGTCAAAAATGTCTCGTGAATTTTCCTGTAGTGTATTAATATTTTAAGTAGTAGCAGAGCACACTGCGTTCCTCAGTCGTATGGGCATCCCGTCTGGTTGCAGTAACCACTCCCTTCCAGAACGGTGAGTAAGTGAGCCTTTATCCCTGACGTGTATGCAAAATTTCATTATGATCGGTTGATTAGTTAATTCCTGGGAATATTTATACAGTCGGAGCAAGAAAAGGTTCGTCATTTACGTTTTGGTTGGAGTCAAATTATGAGCCCAACTTCATTTAAAACGTCTGTTATTAGTTGTCTGCTTAGTGCTTTAGTTTCAAAATGAGTTTTACTAAGAGTCTACTACTTGATAAAGGAATGAATTTTAAACTGACGACTGTACTCCGTCCCCGACTGTACTCCGTCCCCTACTGTACTCATACCCCGCCTGTACTCCGTCGGGACATCATCAAGTGGACTGTCAGCCTGTCTATCAACCTTTACACACAAAAAACTTTGATACTGCAACCATTTCCCATTCATTTTTTCTATAATAGTGTCATATTAAAACATATACTCTATTGAGAAAAAATATAGTTTTATTAGATATTGTTAATTGGCCATAAATACATACAATAATGTTAAAATAATTTTATAGAAAGGCTACAGTAGTGTGCAAATCAAAACAACCTTCAATTTGTGAGACTAGCTCTATTATAATAAAGTTATTAAGTTAAATCTTAAAGTTTGTTATGGCACTAATGGAACACTTAAGTTTACTTAAAGTTAAACAAATGATCTTAAATATTTAGACTAATTTTGTTATTAGTACGTAGGTAAGCAATTCAGATAAAACTTAATTAAACACAAAGTTATTTAAAAATTGTTCATAGAATTAAAGTATTTTACACGTCTTTTCAAACTAATACCATTATGTTCCTGCCTGTACTTTCCAGGTCTTACTTTGCGCAGAAACGAAAAGGGCCCTTTACTTTCTTATCTCGTACTGCACAACCTCTTACGTTGCTTGTGTATGGTCTGTAGTGTCGGTTCAAGAATATGTGCTTGGAGTTCGTCAAGTTGATTTTAATCTTGTTCTTTCCATTATCACTCCTCCCATAGACAGTGTCATACTTTTATTTTCAAAACGCGACTTGTATCTATCGGACACTTTTGGCCTTTCCTTTGAGTGCGTTCTGCAGGTATAAACTGGACATATTGTCTAGCGGCAGAAAACCACTATACAAGGAAGTTTGTACACAGAAAGACTACATGTTGGGATGCCAATTCAAAGGTGTCATCGCCACTTCTATCTTTGAATGATATCTATACTAGTCTTCTATACTAATATTATAAATGCGAAAGTATGTTTGGATGTATGGATGTTTGTAACTCTTTCACGCAAATTCTACTGAACCGATCACCATGAAATTTTGCATACACGTTGTATGGGACACCAGAAAGGACATAGGGTTCCTTTCATCGTTCAACGCGGACGAAGTCGCGGGCACCAGCTAGTATAATTATATAGGCATTATCCCACCATTAGGCATTATATAGGCATAATGATCACGATCTCTCTTTCTTTCTCTCTCTCTCTATCTCTTCTTGCTGATGGTAAATTAATGATAATTATGCTTTAATTCAAAATTATGTTATTCCCAACATAATTGAATTGCTAAATGTGTTGCTAAGGTGAAAACTAGAGAAAGGTTTGGACCAATGCCTCAATTATTTTTTTTCGGATAGTCGTAAGTCCGATGAAGCTTTTTATGGAGAGATTTTTATTAAATTCTTCTTCTTAAAGTGTCATTTCTCTACGAAAGTTGGCGACCATTATGGCTATCTTAATCTTGAAAGCTGCGCTTGAAAGAGTTTTATTTTTATTAAAACATATAAGCTACTCGTTTACTCAGTGTTATACCTAAGATTAAAACTCTTGTATTAGCTATTACAGACATTTCATTACTCATGAGTAATTTGTAAGATATAATAGCACGGTCCCATTATTATGTCTCGTCTACACACAGACAGACCAAACCTCTGAATGGGAAGCGTAAACAAAAAGAGAGCAAAGGAAAAATCATGGACCGAATCTTAACACGAGTTTTTACCTCCATTTTTTCCCGCCATGATGTAAGCGAGGTCGACGCCCCAACACCTGTTGCTTATGTTTTTTTTTATATATTTTTATTTTTTAAATCACGACCGAGACTGACCACTCGTCTATTAAGCACTATGTTTTTGTGATGACCACCTTAGTTATTGATTTATTATTTGGGTGCTAAGCGATTCCGTATTATCTTACGAATGGATGCTATTTTAAAACTTTATTACATGTTTTTTTTAAGTTTTTTTTTTTAACTATAATTGGATATTTCTGTAAATATACTTCGTATGTTGATTAGGCAGACGTAAATTCCAATACCTATTGATAACTTTACTCTCTACTAAACCTCTCGTACAGGGTCATTTATACTAAGCAGGCATACAATGTCCTGCGTATCTAATACAACAATGTCTTCAGGGTTCTGTCTAGGTTTTGTACGTCGGGACTTTTTAGCGAATATGAAGAAACTGTGTGCCTCCCTCGCAACAGTCTCCTGATGATGAAGACGTTTGCCTACCGGTGAGATTCGCCAAAGTTGGCTACATTGGAATGTAGCCATGTAATTTACTGTAGTATAATATAAACATCCAAATACAATATAGATATTATACAATAATTTAAAAGACCAACGTGCAAAAACGTGAAAGCGCGCTGTATGTTGTGTTTCGGTGAGGAGCCCATTTCCTTATTGGAGAACCTGTGGCCTTGGTGAGTTTATAGGCGACAATAACCAACCTACCATAGAGTGGACCGTCAGCCTGTCTTGACGACCTAATCATTTAAAAAAATTAATTTGATTCAATTCACATAAATTTGTAGTAATGACAGGGCACAATGTATTTCGCAGTCATAAATTGAGCGGCAGAACCGCCCCCTTAACAAATCTATTCTCTTTATAATATTAGTATGGACTGAACACCGTTATAATTACCAAATACAAATATTATAACTACAATCACATCTAATACTGAATAGTACAATGTTAGGTTTAATTTGTGGTTAAATTTTATTACCTAAATATTATGTGTCACTTTCTAAGTATAAGTATTTTTTCTAAGTATAAGTATATATATTGTAGTTGAACTAATTGGAAATTTATTCCATTTATTTCAACTTTCACGGAAAATTAAAAAGTTGAAATAAGTGGAAACTTTCTTTCAATTAGTTCAATAGTTAGTTGAAATTTTTGCCACCGTTGAAGACCACCGTTAAATAGGTTTAGTAGAGGTTTCGCACAATTTTGTTTCGTACGAATTGTGCGAAGAAGTGACTTTAAAATTAAATAAATGTGTGTTTGTGTTGCCCACAGTAAAGGATGCCAGAGCCCATTTCCATATCCCTAATACTTAATCCTACTATGGTCAGCAACTCACCTGCAGTACTTGTGGCGTTGCTTAAATTTATAAGCCATCAAAGTGTACCGTCAGCCTGCCTGCCAACCTTTATTTTTTAAAAAAACTCATTTTTAATGTGTGCTGTGTTTTGGCGAAAATGATTATAATGTGAAAGCGTCCCATAAACTGGAAGCAATGAGCGGACATTAAACCACTAGATGCTAGAGAGTCTGCGCGCATAGTGCTCATAAAACACGCCGCTTCTTTACAACTACCGCGCAGTATTTAAAATGTCACGTACAATCTTCGAGTGAAATCTCTTAGATCAGTGTTGTCCAACACCGAGCTCTATTTGAACTCCTTTTATGAGTTTTTAAGTGGCCATTATAGCAGAATGTAATGTCTTCATGTCGCGCCGAGGCCCGTACACGAAAATCTCATTATGCTGCGTTTGAACGCTTCACTAAAAGGATTTATAAATTTTAACCTCATTGAAAATGCATACTTGTTTATTGTTACTTAAATATTTAAGTTATTATAATGAATTGAAAGTTTCAATTTTTGTTAGTGATATTTTCATATATTTAGGTGGGTCCAGACTGTATATAACAACATAGGTATGTTATAAAATATAGTAATTTAACTTAGACGCACAATTAGGCAACAAGGAATGATGTAGAAAAATTGAATACACAAATCTTCCAAACTTATTTGTTGTAAACCCAAAACAAGTCCAGTACAGGGTGACTTAACATGGCTCAGTATGAAGAAAATGGTATATATGCTAAATAACATTGTTATATTGCTATGTTTTTTTTAATGTGTAGTCTTGTTTTATGTTGCAATGTTATACAGCAATGTTAAAATATAATTTGGACGTGTTATACAACAAAAGTTATGCAATATGTTATTTATTCTGGACTCCTCTTAGTAAAGAAAAAAAAATCCATTTTAAAGTAAGTGAATCAAGTAGGTACTTGACTGGTATTAAACGCGCCTTGCAAGTTTTAACTAAAATATCCCATGAAGGATGTCCCTTCATTTTTTATTGCCCAACACGGTAACTCGATAGTGAACCATTATTATTATGTGAACATTTTGATACCTTAATAACCCAATCGTGAGAATTTGTCAAAAACTGTTCGACAAATAATTATTGTACTTCATGACAAAGTCATTTGAAAAATTGGTTATGTTGAGCTGAGTGTATTAAATTAGATGCTTTATTGGCGGAAATTATGGCTTTTTATTAATAGAATATTATAGAAAAGTTGAAATGAATTATGTAATAGGTCTGTGAAAATATTTTTTGTAATAAAAGCAAAGACTATTTATAAGTATATTGGTGAATAAAAGTTCAAAATGTATCGAATTTCTTCGTTAGATTCACTCATTTTGGCGGAAATAAAAACAATAAAAAATGACGGGAAACCGTTATAACTTTTTATTTTTCTGTTTTTAAAAGGTAATTTATTAAATGGTATTAAAACCAGCCAGATACAAACGATACAATCAAAGATATTTTACTGCATCTTTTTACTTAGGTATAAAATACATCCTCACAAGCTTTCACATTTAGGTATACCTAATATTAGTAGTCTTAAGTTTGACTGAGAGTCAAACTGATTTGTTATCAGTCCAACGGATTGATCGTTATTGCATTAAACTATTTTGTTGTTTCAGATCGATCGAAGTGTATTTGCAAAGTGGACGTCGGCACAGCGAAATTCTGGACGAACAGAAATTGACCGAAGGCCAGCTTCGGATGCCTGGCGCGACCATCATACTTTGGCTTAAATGTGAACAGGTAAATTATAACAAAAATATACCTATATTTAATTAATTAATTAGTTTTTTAATCATGAAATATAAAAATTTTATGTTGGTTTGTTACGCTTCAAAAACTCAAGAATTGGTAGACCGATTTTGAAACGGTTCTTACATAAATAATAATATTTATAATTTGTTTTAAAATTAGTTAAGTATACGTAACTAGCTCTTGTTTGTCCGCCCTATATATCTTTATAATTTATAGTCAATTAAATTCAATAACTTTTGCATTTAGCTCACTAGCATGTCAAATGAATGATTTGACACATGAATGGTTGACATTTAGCTCGCCAACACACACGATCCTCTACCCTTCGTACACAGCCTCTTCCTGCAATGCCTTTCAGGTCGTCTGCTTACAGGGCGTTTCAGTCAAAACTGTGTAAATAAAAATATAGGTTTCTCCCTTTAACGATAATCGGATAATATATAGAGGAATCTGTTTTCTTTATCCCGACATTTCGCATACAGTGTATCACAACGCCTTCGAGGGAGTTCGACATCACAACGATCCCAACCACGTTTGTATGAAAATATAAGTGGTCGTGTGCCTTAATAGAAGAATTAAATTTTTAATTATCGTACTACGCATACGTAGGTAGCAAAAAAACCTACCTAATACTAATGCGGAGTCCTCGAGGAGTCTCAGAATAATTCAAAGGTATTTTTATCGACATGTGCGCGGGTTAAAACCGTCCGAACGTGTGCGCAGATGCGCGCGAGCAACACCTGCTAATCTCGGACCGCAGGTGAGTCTACCTTGTTTACGTTTTTTCACCCCCTGCATCCAAAATGGCCGCGTAGTACTTCCACACGCGATACTATTTATTAAATTCTATTTAAAAGTATCTATAAAATTATATATTTTTGTCTATTTTGTAGTTTAATCTTATAATAAAAATGTTTTTATTTATTAAGAGATTTAAAAAATCTATTTTGTAAGTAGACATACAGTATGCTTCTTTTACAAGTTATTTTTGGGAATGTTGATTTTCAATTCTATTTAATATTTATTTTTTATTTTATTTTTTTATATAAAAGATGGGTTTGCTCTTGACCAACAACCAACTGTGTAAGCAAGGATGAGGATGACGCAAGGATTTTAATTTTAACAAGAAATTACAAACTTATATATTAATTATTTTTTTCATGTTAAACTCAACAGACAGGGTGACGATTCTTGCGTTAATAATAGACACTTTATGGTGGGTGGCTACCGTCGCATATTAACGAAAGAAATGCAATAAGGCTTGCAAGCGCGCTGTCGATTTAGGTAGATATTGCCTGTTGGCGACAGTGGTGGTTCAAAGAAAAATACTTTTGTATGTTTTGTTCCGGGAGGCGTGATGGCTAGCACACTTGCTTATTGCTTGGAAACAGACAAGATGACAAGAGAGTAGACATTGAACCGTACGAATGTCGATCGATCCGTGCCACAATAAAAACGCTAGGTGGCGTGTGAGTCGATAGTGGGCCGCGCTCATTGGCTGCGCGCAGCCGCCGACGCATGCGCAGTGTCACCCCGCCTCCCACAGGACATCTTTATTATAAGAAGTATACACACAGAATATATAACCGAAACACACAGAACATATAAGTAAACGCATGGAATATATAAGTAAACACATGGAATATATAACACACAGAATACATAACAGAAGCAGGCAAAAACAATTAAGTGTGGCTGGGGTTGGCATCCTCAACATTGCCTAAAGGTCTTCAATGTCTACCTGGAATTGGAAGAAATCGGAAAAACAGATGTGCTGTCGAATTTGATAGGATAAAGGAATAGGGGAAAAGGTTCAGGCATCCCTTACCATCTTACCAGGCAATGATCTTCTGTAAGAAAGCTTATGAATTTAATGAGTATTTTTTTCGTCTAATGTATTTGGCTTTTTAAAGTAAGAAATGATTATTCTCGTTGAACAAACTTTGCTTACGGTAAAGAAGTAATGTGTTCAGGTGATTAGCAAAGAAATAGCTCCGGATATCGCCACCAAGCGGAAAGTTATGTTTAATAAACTTTGAAAATTTAAATAAGGTAGGTACTTCCGAAGTGAGCAGTTAGGGTTCTAAACAAAAGCTAATTAAGATAGTACATGAAATTAACAATTTTAATCTAAGCCGTTTCATGCATGCAACGTTTTTTAATGATGTAGCTCGGATAATATGTTGTTTTAATTAAAAATTGCATATGCCCAAGGAATTTCAATGGCTGCCTTTGCGATTTCATGCTCGGTTCCCTTTCGCTAATATATTTATAAGCTCAAATTAGGAGTTAACTTAAAGCTTACAAGCAAATTTGCAAGTAAAAAGTTGATAAAATCAAGTACAGAAATTTTAAAAATAGTATAAAACATAATAATACTAATTATGAACAAAAAAAAAACTGGAATTATTTAAGGCAAGGAATGGTGTCTTGAGTTTCATAAACTGGCCAGACATTCTGATGGAAGTAACCACCGCCTTAACACGCTTGGAGTTGTCAATGACATTGACCGTCTGGGCGGATAGCACGCTCTGCACGCGCCGCATACCGGATTTAGTATATCTCGAAGTTTTGAATGAAAATGTTAATTCATTTACATATTAGATGTTGTATTTAAAGTACAACAGATTCTTCTTTATTTTTTAGCGTGTAAATATTTCCGATCGCCATACCCGCGAAGAGTGTGGCATAGAGTAGGCTTAACAAACATTTGACGGCACTAAGCGACTTAAGGATCTCATTTCATAAATCAATTACTTTGTGTCTCTAACCATAATCGAAATGATGATTTCTTAGTGCTTGCTGCTTACGTTTTTAGACAACTGTTGCCCACTTACCATTAAGTGGTCCACTTTATGTTCAGCCTGCCTGGCGACCATTACACAAAAAAAATGATCTATTAGTTAAAATAGTATGTAATTTAAATTCACACACAAACGACGTCTTTCGCTTGCATTTATATACGTATAATATAATAATTTTGCTTTTTTTTTTCATTATTTGATTAATCATTAATTCATTATTAACCATTATCTCATTAATCATTATTTCATTAATTAGATGCAAAAGTAGAGATGAGCATGCTGATGGTATACTTGATTGTAGATGGCTGACTGTAAATGTAAAATGATCTTAGGGTTTGTCCAAATGCAAAGTCTGTCAGGCAGGCTGACAGATATCACCTACTAGTCCTATGCAATACTGACCTCCAGTAGCAACACCATCACTCCGAAAGATAAGGGTCAAAATTAGGACATGAGAGGTCTAAGCTAGGTCTAAGCTTATGACTGCGGAACGCAGTGTACCCCTCCACTTTACTGTAACGTAAAAGGACTTGTAAATAAGCTACCTAATTAATACGATGTCTTACCAGTTAATACTATGATAAAAAAAATCAACATAATGTAATGTTTGAAGAATTGTTTGTGTGTAGCATCGCATGTTTTGTATTAGGTATTCGTACCTTTATCCACACACCACCTGACTTCATTAAGCATTAGTTTTAATCGGTTAGCCTATCACGCTAGTGTCGTAAGGTACGTGTTGCACTAACAAAGCGAAGAGAATAAATATATTTTTTGTTCGTTTCTCACGTTTCATCGTGAGAATTGTTGTTAATAATACATAATAATGATGATTATTATTGGGATGTCATCCCGATTTGGCAATCATCGGCCCAATAGTCGTTTTGGCGCACACCTCAAAAGGATATTTTATCTAGACCACACGACATTTCGTTTCATAAATTAGGCAGCCCGATTGGCGGCAGTAACCAAAAACGACACGACGGTGAAATAACACCATGTGATGTTTTGTTTCGGCAAGTGAGAGAGTAGTTAAGGGATGAAAGGTCCCATTCCTCCATTTTTATTTTATTTTTATTTATAAGAGTTATAATGTAAACAAAATTTTCTTCTTAATATATAAAAGGCGACGTATGTATGTACGTCTCCTACAGACTCCAAAACCGCTGAACCGATTTTGATGAAACTTTCAGACAATCTTCAGATTAGTCCAACGGGGGTTCCTGTGAAGTTTGGTAGCGATCGGACGCGGACGAAGTCGCGGGCACATGCTAGTGTAATATAAAATTAAAATTATTTGAATACAGACAGAAACTACATATTATATAGCTTCGCTTTTACTATACGCCGCTACCTTTACATATAAGTCTACGGTGCGACATCTGAACAGTCCCGATATAGCGTGACCATCTTTTTCTTCATACTAGCAGATGTTATTGTTGATTATAATAATTTTATGCGATCATACCACAACGCTTGGCGTGTTTAAATGAATAATAGGCCAACGTGTTGTCTATAAGTGGAAATTAAAACAATACAAATTAATAAAGAGACGAAAAATAATATTCATACAACTATTTCAACAGAGAAAGAAACAATCTCACTTTTCTATTTATAATATCAGTTACGTTTAAAAAGTAAGATGTATTTATTAATCCAGGATAAAAGCAATATATGTGTATTAAAATCGAATTAAAATCGGTCTAGCCATTTTTAAGTTTTTGCGAAAGTAACGCACGGCGATTGATTTTTATATCTATACTAATATTATAAAGAGAGAATAATTGTATTTTTGTATGTTTGTAATGAATAAACTCAAACACTACTGGGCTGATTTTAAAAATTATTTCAGCTACATTATCAACGAGTAACCATAGGCTATATTTTATAAAGTTACGTGGGCGAAGTTGCGTACAACAGCTAGTAATAATATATAAAGAAGATAATATTATTTGAAGTAAGATTACAACTTATAGGCTCTCATTAAATATAATATTTGATTGACAATTAAAAGTGTTTGAATACTTTGGTTTTAAACTGTTTTAGAATATATCGAAATCCGTTGATACACAAAACTGAGTTTATACCATTAAAAGAATTCACAATAATAGTTAGTGTTACAAAATCAGCAAAGTTCCCCAGTCGACATCGTTGGGCCACTCGACACTCACCTGTTGCCGTACGTACACCCCACCTACGCATACAGGGTGTTGAATAAATAAAACACTTAATTAATAACCCACATTTTCAGTTAAATAAATGTTATTAAATACCAACATATCTCACGGGGCCGGTACTATAAGATTAGTATCGTAATATCGATAATAATTATTATAATAATCAAATAATAAATTATATCTGTTTTAATTTTAATGTATTTTTTAAATATTTATATATAATAAAATAATTTATAAATTAATATGTATAACAAAAATATATTAATAATTATTTTAGAAATCACAATTTTTCTAAGTACTTACGTAAAGAACCGTTTCGATATTATTTTATTTAATTTTATTAAAAAACTCTTTATCTACCGATTACAATCTAGATTAGAATCTAGCTTAAATCCCTTAGGTAGGGTGTAGTGTCGCTAGATTGTCGGGATTCGTCTGGATTGTCCCGATATTTGATTTAAACATGCTGATAGCGTTACGTTTTTGTATTGAAAAGCTAATGTTTTTGTAAGATATTTATTTACGTAGTATTATTAATTTGCTTTTTAATAATACTACATAAATAAATATCTTACAAAAACATTAGTATTACACGTTGTTTTAAACACACTGTATCTGCCGGTGGGTGCAACACCTGCCGTTTTTGCATTTTTTTCCTTTATTTCCCTATCTTTAACCTGCCGCGGCGTCTGTAATAACCCAATATGTACTACGGTAGGTCCTTAAACTTCAGTTTAACCTTTACTTTTTTACTGCAAGTGGACATCGTTCGTGCATTTTTCAAATAGTTTTCGTGTCAATAGAATTATTTTATGACTAAATTTGTAGTGGGGATATTACGTGACCTTCCGTTTTGTAATTTTATTAGGAGAGTTTAACGTAGAATTAATAGGTTTGCTGATAAAATATATTAAATAAGTAGTTTTTGCACGCGACTTTGTCCGCGCCCCTTTTTATTGCGTGTCAAAACATTTATACAATCTTTCTTGTTCCTATAAATATACTAGAGACCCGCTCCCGGCTTCGCACGTGTGCTATTTTTTTCTGCAAATTATATAAATAAACCTTCCTCTTTTATAGATATTTCCATTTTAAAGAAAACCATATCAAAATCCATTGCGTGGTTTAGGAGGAGTTAACGGACAGGCACGGGTAGTGACTTCAATTTATGCTATGTAATAATAAAATATATAATATGTGAGGCGTTTCCCAAAATCACTTGAAGTCGGTTAAAAATAATACAACCGAAAAAAGGAATAGTTTTGACATACTTTCTGTACACATTTTATTTACTATATTTCATTACGCTAATAAAAATATTAACATACGCATGCGCCGTGGGCGGTCTTCTTAATTACACAATTACGTAAGTTATAGAGCAATCGTTAAATTGGTCATATCTTAAAATTCCTGCAGTTAAAGACTTCTTCGTTTATTTACTAATTAGTAATAAATGGCATGTCAATAAGAGAAATTATTGAAGAGGTAAATACATAGATGTCCCCTTTATTGAAATAGAATGTTGAAAAAAAAAACTTTTAAAAATCATATTATTTTTTACATTTTTTGTCAAATTACATTCGAATATAACCGCTATAAACTTATAAAAATGTTACTACAAAAAAAAAAACAAAAGAAGAAATTCTGCTTCAAAAGTATTCAAAATTCCTTATATTGGTTAAAACTTTTGCAAACTTCACACATGTGCCCTTTACCTTGGAATTAATATAAAAAATCAAAAGGAACCTCTACCCATGCATGTCGTTAAAATAACATACAATTGAAATAGTTTAATTTGTTGTTATAATATTCCTTCATACTTACTATAAAATACTGCGTCCACCAAGTTCTATAATAAATACCAAGCGCTGAAACGTGGTTTCTAACTATAGTCTTCGTAAGAAATCTCAACGTCACTGAACGAGCTATGGAGAAGCCTATGCCAGCATATGTCCAGCAGTGGACGTCCTACTGCTGAGGTTCTAATCAAAAACCACCTACAATCATGAGTACCGCTAGCCTGCCTCGCGACCCAAAGAGTCACGGTTAGTGTCGTTATCGATGTTCAAATATTATGGTTTAAAATGCGTGCCCACCCATCTGTTACTAGTTAGCACGAATTATGTGAATAGTCACTGCGTCAATGTGTAAGGACGTAGCTGAGATTTCGAAAAATATTAAATCCGACTCTAGTAACAATTTTCTAGTAAGTCTAGTAGTAGAAAATTGTTACTAGAGCCGTAGATCCGACTCTAGTAATAATTTTCTAGTAAGTAGTTCATTGCGTTTAGTGCACACTGCGTAACACAGTTGTAAACATAGCGTTAGCAAGCACGGGGGGGCCACAGAGGATCACCGTGATATCTGCAATGGCACATGGCATGTGTGATGTTTTGTTTCTGTGATTTCCTTAACCTTTTAATATCCCTACCCTTTTCAAGTATGCACTTGTAACCACCTATCTACAGAGTTGCTTGCTTGTGTTAATAGACCACCACCATCACCATCACCATCAACTCAACCTGCTTCCGTCACATCAGCCTACTTGCCGACCTTGCATTTATGACTTTTTAAGAGTATATCTATATTAATATTATAAGAAGGTAAAGTTTGTACGTTTGTTTATTTGTACTCGTATGTTAGAGGTAATCTTCGAAACTACTCATCCGATTTAAAAAAATCTCATTGAAAACATCCTATCAAATATAAGCATTTGAATAATTTTATCAAATGCTTACAACAATAAAAGTAGACTTATCTTTTGCGATAAAGTGCTCACGTATTTTCAGGGATAGGCCAAAAATTATACGTACAACGTTTTAGCTGACGTGCGAGTATGTCGTCATACTATAATATAAAACATACCAAAAAGAGTACCCAATCATAATAAGTAAAGGGCACATCAAAAACCCATTAAGCATTGTTCTGCATTGCTATAGTAGTTTCTGAGCATTCATATTATCTAGCAAGAATGCTTGATAAATCATTATCAAGCATGCTACGCTCATGTTTAATTAACAAGTGCGCTAGTCTGATTTTCTAAACAAGTTGCACTTCGATTTTAGCTTAGATAATCAATGTAACCATAAAAAATTACAATACTTGGCTGTTAAAAAATTTTGGACCTTTTTGAATTATTTTAGTATCTATTTTACATCAATATTAGTTCGCATTTCGATAACATTTTCGGGTAATAAATTATTTTGAAATGTCACAAATAAAGCGACACGAAAGCATCTGAGTGGCAAGAATCCTAATTAATATTATAAATGCGAAAGTTAGTTTGTTACGTTTTTACGCCTTAACTACTCAACCGATCATCATGAAATTTTGCATACATGTCAGAGATACAGAGGACGTTCATCCTTTCATTCAGAAAAAAGTAGTGTTCCCGTGGGATCATCTACATATAAAAATGAAAAATTCAACTCCTAAAATATGAACAATAAAGATTGAATAAATGTCTAAGAACCTAAGAAAAAACGGGCCAAATCTAGTTTTACATACTCCGACAAATGTGTAACCAAAGCATTTATTCTTTCTGGTCATTTTTAATTTTATTCTTTATTATTTTGTCATCTTTTATTATGGTGGTTTAATCTCCTTTCTCTTGGGAGTTTCTTTTCTGACATAAAAAAGGATACTCCCGAATCAAAACCTGATCTCCAAAAGTCCCCGAAGGCATTAACCCCATAGAGGTATTTAAATGGGGTGTCATTACTGATTACCATGATGGTTTTCATAAAGAAACATCCGCACGCTTCGTCCATAGAGAGTGCGAATAATGACAGACGCAAATGATTTACTAACAGTTAACTGACAGTTTGGCAGTCTCCCACACCAATGAAACAAGTTCCGACAACTAACTAACGTTCATACACCTCGCGGACAAAAAACTTTTTCGGACATGAGTGCTAATTTTTTTAAATAAATATTTGGATTAGTCAGATACGATAACCATATGTGGGACATTAATACGACCTTTTACATGTAGCATAATAATTAAAACTGCTATAAAATCTTAAATAATAAGTAGGAGTAATCGCTAACATTCATATTTTTTTTAATCCGCCATTTTAAGTATGGATTTACACTAGAAGAATGACATAATGAAAAGCAAGTGAATCTCTGTAAACTCGATACAGACTAATGGGACGTTCAAGAATTACGTAACGCAATTTTCGGGGGTCTCTTGTAAAACGTTACGATGCGTTACAGGGGCGGGAGGGAAATCGCTCGAGTGTATTGCACGTCATTTTTATTTTGTTCTCCCAAGTTGACAACCCTTTTCGTTGGTCAAAATTGTCACTTGGTTGTTACGAAAAAGAAAAAGTCCTGCTAAATAACTACGACTGCTTTTCATGGTCAACAACTTCGAGCTACTCTCATTGCATTGAACAGTGAAATCAGCAGATTATCACTTAGTATAGTAATGCCCTGTCGACTGTCGTTTGAAATACTTTTTTTAATCCGCTCCAAATCGAACAATGACTCACGTCTCGATCGATTGAAGTAAGTAGATACATTATGAAAATTAATATAATCCACAATTAAATGTCAATGGAGCCGATGAACTGTTCTGTTCGCCATCTTTTTTTCGGGTGCGGGCGTGCGCGGGAGTCGGTTTTTGTCTACATTCACAACAGAAATTAATGGACATTCCTTTCGTTAATTTAAACGACATCTTCACAAGCGCATTGGTCGTATGATTAATATGCTTTCCTTTACGTTCGCTTAGGGTTCCCGGATTTGATACCCGCGGCGCCAATTTTTGAATTGAACTTTTCACAGTTGGATTTGGTCTGGATATGCAGGGATTCACCCCCTGACTGTCCGTTGTGTGGTCATACCATAACATAAAAACCTATAGCTCACTTCGGGGGACATATGATCATTTATTTAACGATATAATAAACTTTTTTTTATTAACTTTGAAAATATATAAAAAAGGCTTATCTTTGCCATAGTACGTCCATTGCTGGACATAGCCCTCCTCCAAATTTTTTCTGCGACCGCGACCGGTGAAAAGCAGCCTGTTATGCGACCCGCGGCTGTTATTAAGTCGTATGTCCATCTTGTGAGTAGATGTCTTACGCTGCCACCTTCGTGACGCAATACAATAGTCCCACAAGGTCTGTCCATTCAAATTAGAATGCACGAAAGTTTTTGTTCCGTTCTCTCGCGCGCGAAGCCAACGCCTTCACATTTTTGGCGGAAACTCGTGATGTCAGTTGTATATGTTTTTCTATGATTTTTTTTTCCAACAAAATAAGCATAATAAAAAAGGCTGTCAGTTCTTCCATCATTGATAGTCAGTTAATGGCTTGGTGATACAAAAAGGTTGATAAAAAGCTAAATGTGGATCGTTAAAGTGAGCATACGTGAGGTAGGTAGTTTTTATGAAGCGATTCCGCTGTCGCTTTGTTCGTTTGAAATTGTTACTTATTAAAAAAAATATTTCAATATTTGTTGTTGCAATAAAGACTTGTTTATTTGTTTCCATGTTAATTTTACACCTGTCTTCACAGATTTAGCTGTTTTTAAAATTATAAAGTTTGATGAATATCCATCATATATTGTACAGTAGTTTATGCCAGCGACTTCGTCCGCCTTGAAAAATAAAATTTACTTATAACAGCTGAGAAAATAATGAGTAATATACCGCCTGACATCTTTATAGCTGTTATATTTTTACTAGGCGTTAGATTTTTATTTTTAGATGATCCTTCGGGGACATTACTTGTGCTTTTCTGTACTGACAACGTGAATGCAAAAATTTATGATTATCGATTGAGATGTTATTTATTTAATTATTTATTTAATTTTTCAAAGAAAACTTACAGTTATATATATACAAAAATCTACTTATAAACTAAATGACAGATTAATTTGCCACCATTTACAAGTTTTCGCATATTGAATCTATATAAAATAAAATAAAACCGTTTCTAACCAATATCAATAGTAAAAAACAAACTACGACTAAAAAAAAGAGTACAACTTTTTTTCTTTTTTTTCGTTTCTCTTTTTTTTTTGAGCTTAATAAAAAAAAATTAAGAAGAAGCAAACAAATAAAGCAAAAAAAAAAGAAAGAAAAAGTGCAGTGAAGAAGTATACAGTGAAGAGCGAGAACCATCAATTTTGAAAGTAATTCTCTTATTATATAAATCTTTGAATACATAAATCGAGTTCTGGAAATTCAACTAGGCTTTTAACAAATTTGACAGATCTGAGAAAGAAAGAGTTTTTCCTATAGTTTATTGCGCAATGTCTGAAACTTAGTTGTGATGCTATCCTAACAGACCTAACAGACCTATAAGGAACTTTTAGATCTATTTTTGATAAGGAGAATCAATAATGTTTTGGGCAATTTTCATAAGAAAGATATTGTCCGCAATGAAACGCCTTTCTTTAAGAGGGAGAATGGCATCTAGACTCGTAATCCTCGTCATGACACCCACACTTGAATTCCAAAAATCTCAGGATTTTTTTCTGTATAATTTCTATTCTGTTGATGTAAATATCATATTGGGGATTCCAAACCTGTGAACAATACTCGAGGATGCTGCGCACCAAAGAGCAATACAAAATTTATGATGAGAAGAATTTATGATAAACAACCAAAGTGACTTTCATATTCATAACATTAGTATATGTGGATATATAAGTAGATATCTTTACATAGTATAGATCAAAGTCACTTCCCTCCGTCTCTCTCTCTCTCTCTCTCTCTCTCTCTCTCTCTCTCTCTCTCTCTCTCTCTTTCTCTCTCTCTCTCTCTCTCTCTCTATCTCTCTGTACGCTTAGATCTTTTAAAGTAAGCAACGGGTTTAAATGCGATTTTCAATAATAGATAGGAGGAAAGTTTTTATTTATTATTATTTATATAATAAATAAAATTATTATATTATATTAAGGTAAAATTTTGTATGTAATTTTTTTTTTCTAATAATTAAATTACAAGTTAAGTTTCTATTTACATTACTTTTTTTTTGTATTTGAACAGTTTTTACCTGTCTGAACTTCAGTTCACCTTGCTAAATCTTGTGTAAGGAATTTCAAAACAAGAATAATTGATAAATTTACATCTATTTGAGCTATCTATTCTATTGTCTGTTTGAATATGTGTGTCACTTAACTATATAGTCGTCTAGTATGACATTAAGTTTACACTCTGACATCAGAATATTATACCGGTTTGACACTTGCAATGTCGTGATAAAACAAACGACGCTAGTCTTAAATTCTCAGAATATGTATCTAAATTTGCGTTTGACAAATGGCCTTTATCGTTAGATTTCATTTGTCCAAACATTTATTAGCTGAACTAATAAATTATTGTGATTATACAATCTTTTATTGGTAGCTTCATATTAGTCAAAATATGTAGATCTTTTTTGACTTTGCGAGTAGTTTTGAAAAATAAATCTTAACATTTTGTGTCGTTAAATTAAGTAAATTTATAAGTATATTTTTAAATACTATAAATTTAAAAAAAAAAACAATATGATAAAGGTGTGCTGAGAGTCTGTGCTGTTAAGTTTCGATGAGTGAGTAAGAAATACCATTTCCCCATTTCCCAATGTCCTATTAATCTATCTTGTGTTATAGGCTACGGTAGTCACCCTCCATAAAGTGGACCTTAAACTTATCTTACGACCTTTACATAATAAAAATAAAAGATCCCTAATCAAGTTCAATTACGGTTCTACCGTCGCCTGTAAACTCACGACCAACATTATTATCATAAACCTATAAGTGTCCTCCTTTGGACATATTCACTGTTACGAAAATGGTCTCCACTCCAAGATTCGTCTACCACGAAGCCCATCTACTGCATGCAGTCACTCAGACTTTACTAATAAACACATAAGCCGATATTGATAGGATTAAGGGTGAGGAATAAGGTGAGAATAACAAATTAGACTCTGTAGTCTAATCACTTTCACTCGCATCAAAAAACAACAGCCCACCTGTTGTCATTTCAGTGTAGTCTTCTTGTATGGAGCTGTTACCGCCGCCAAACTGGCTGCCAATTTTACAAATTTGCCAATTTTCATAACAAATTAAAGGTGATAATAAAATTTTTAGGGCAATAAATATTTTTTAATCGGAATGTCATCGTCGTAACTCTTAACAATTAATGTGTGTGTGAAACATATTATAAAAAAATAATATAAATAATAAAACTTTTACTTTTTTAAAAGAAAAAAAGAAATCGTATTTTTTTATACTTTTAATAAATTTAAAAATGTCTAGTTAGTGAGTCAAGGGCGGTCAAACGTCAGATGACGACACTGAATTTAAATATCAGGGGTGCTACTGTGAAACATTATTTCGTTTTTTCGAAAAACTCTTACTTTTAAATGTATTGTGTTTACTGTTCATTTTTGTACGCATTCGTTACGTTCGTGTAATGTAAGCTAGTGAAGCCGAGGTTTTGTCTACATATTATACTTAAATTATGCAAATTTAAAAACAAACAAAAGTCACTCGCATTCGTGTAAAGCAAAATTAACGTTAGAAAATAGTTCTTATAGAAAACAACTCGAAATATCTTCCATTTATTTATAATATATTAAAACTGAAACAAAGAAAACTGTATTGTTATTTTTGAATTGAGTTGTTATATCGGTTTAAAAATTGTTTATATTGTATTTTAAGTCATGTTTTTATTTCATATTGTTAATATATTGTTAAGATTTGTAATAAATACCAATATAAGATTTATTATTAAATTATATTTAAAGAATTATATTTATATTATATTTAAAAATAAATATTTATATTATATTTAAAATTATATTTAAAAATAAATACCAATATAAGATTTATTATTAAATTATATTTAAAGAATTTATTTGAAATTATTTGAATTATTCAATATTCAATTATTATTATTCAATAAATATTTATTTGATATATTTTTGTCCTCAATAATTCGTATTAAAATTAATTAATAAAATTATTGTTCACGGGCTGAGTATTTTCTTCAATTATATTAAATTACTATTAAGTACGTTGCATTATTAATTTAAATCCTATAAAAAAAAAAAAACAAAAAAAAGCAAACGTATTTTTCACGCGTTCTATTGAAACCATACGATACGAAAATTCGAATTACTATTTCGAAATAAACTCATTGGTGCGGAATCCGCAACTATACTAGACTTGTTTTACGACCGCGCTCGAGGTCACTTGGGTAGACTGTAACTACGCAATAACATTTTTAAAATACAAATAATGACCGAATCGCGATTTAATAGTATACTCGTATATACGTCGTTCTCTAAGAAACTGGAATTATATTTGAAATTTTAAAAATATCTGTCAGATGTTTTATCGTAAGAAAAATACTTTTGAGGACTAAGGAAGACTTATATTGAATTCAACCTTACCGAAATGTTTTAGTTTTTTATTATTTCTATACCTAGAAAAGATACTTTTACTTTGTTTCATTTAACTTTGTATTTCTTAATTTCCCTCTTCTAACGGTGTGCGATGCCATCTCATTTCTTTAAATCGAAAATAGAAACAATTGTTGTGACAGCATTTTAAAAATAGAATATTCAGAATCATTAAGTGTTTAAACGTCGCATTCTGTCCTGTCAACCGTCGCTGCATCCGCGCTTCCTCTTCCTTCTATTTTTGATTTTGACAGATAAATTTCGTGATTCATTTTAAAAGCTTTCATTTCGAATCATGGACTGGTATTATTCAGACTGATTCACCTTTGACTGTGAGAGTCAGACCACACTGCGTTGTGCAGTCTCCTAACTGAATAGTCCGTTTGAAAAGCCAATAAGCTACGTTACGATACAGAAAAAAATTGGGGTGTTAACATTTTCATTGAAAGTATTATATGTATATATCCAACCAATTCGAATATATCATATATAGCAAAAAATTCTTTTAGATAACTTTAGGTGTAATTAAATTTTGGATATTGGTGACAACAAAAAGCATCAAACTGTACACCCCGATTTTGTTACCATCAGTTTTATGAATCACTATCGAAGCAAAATTAAAGACGTAGGTATTCAATAGGAAAATCAATAACTAAACCAATATGGGGTCCGTTGAACTAAAACTGTTATTTCAGCTCAGCCATAGGGCATCCACAGCTAGAAATAGGTATTCGTAATTTTCCAGTAGGACCGGTCAGTAGCCTGGAACCACCTCGACCCTCTGCCCTTTTAGGTCGTCATTCCTTCTTGTGGGTGGACGTCCAACACTACGTTTGGTGGTCCATGGTTTCCACTTCTGGCCTCAGCTGCTATCGATTCACGTACTATTTGTGCCGCCACCTTTGCCACTACAACTTAGTAGTCCACGGAATTATTTCGATGACTTTAGTTTGTCTCCGGATCTCGTCATTACTGATTCGATCTCGCAGTGTAATAAGAATAATAGTACTCCATAGCTCATTGAGCGAATTTGTCCTTATATATCCATACCAAAGTTAAAGTAAGACTTGGTAGCTTTAAATTCAAATTAAATAAATTAATTGCCTAGTTACACAGTTTAATATATTATGTCCCAATTAACGGCTTATTCATTCATCAAGCAGCGCCCATATTAAAGTTGAATACATTAGCGTTTTATTTTGGTTTATTAGCAGACATGTTTTAATTATGGTAATCAATGAATTAAATATCATTCAAATTGTTTCCAATAAAGTTGATCATATACCAAGGTTAGCCGCGTAATTGCCAAATTTATGCGTAACTAAGTTTTTGATATTTAAAATTGTTTAAATTAATTTGTATATTTTCTAATCTGAGTAAATCACATTTACACCAGCTAGACTGAAAGAAGCAAAATGATATGGAATCAGACTAAAACAGACAACCACATTTAATCGTTAAAAATAGTTTATGAAACAAATACGAGGCCGACGATGGAGAAACCTCACCCAGAAGAAGTCTATTCACTCGAATTTTAAATAGATTTGGGTTTTCTTTCTTCTTCTTTGAGCACACAAAAAGAAACTATTAGCTATTTTATAGGGATAAGTCTGGCAAATAATGTAGCTGAAACCCCAATGCCGCCTATTTTTGCCGGAGCCTATATTTATGTAAATAAGCACAAACTGCGAGGCATGAGCGGGCGCATTATTGCAGTACAACTGGAATGTATTGTTTTTCCATAATTCTTGTTTTTTTTTTGCGGATGGCTTCACGCCAACGGCGTAAAACTTCTGAGTAATACTCCTCATTGACCGTATAATCCGGTGATAGGAATTCGTAGTGCACTATCCCATTATAAATAAAGAAAACTGTAAGAAGAATCTTAACGATGGATCGAACTTGACGTTCTTTTTTGAGTACTAGAGGAGCTCTCTAAAGAATTCTGGGTCATCAGCAACTTGATCCTCCATTTGGCGGGCAAAATTGTTAGCCAAAAAATGTAGGACACACTCGAAACAAATTTTTGGTGACAATCTATTCTCAAGCCCGTGTGTAATACCAATTTAATGAATCACATATCTAATAAATATTTGACTATTGGAAAGCATATTTTCTTTGATTATATAGATGAAGTCATCAGTCAGATCAGATCATTAGCCGCGTAAGGCTTTCGTCATCTTCAATGTCTTCAGGACCCTCCTGCAAACATTTATACCAATCGTAAATGGAAGTTTTATGCGTAGAAGCTAGCGTGTAGGTAGAACTTTCTGCTACTAAGTTTTGATCTCACTTAATGTGCTCATCCATGTTCTCCTATCTACATTTAACCTTTTTGAAGACGTCACACTTAATATATTCTTAGTATTGGATCTAACACCAGAAAATTTTATTTATTCTAAATTGTAAGAGACGTAATATTTCTATTTTACTGAAAACTACTGATAATTGGAAACATACTCGTATTTGTCTGTCATACTATATGTGGTAAATCGTATTGAAGTGTTTGGTGGTGTAAACAGACCCTTAATTATGATCTCATTTATTTATATTTACCATTTTAATTGTAACGAAGATTTTGTATTCAAAATATTATGTGTCAATATTATTTAGTGTGTGATTATATCTGTTATCTTTTACAACAATTAACCCTATTATTTTATTACGTATGCACCTACATTAATCGTATTGAATAGAGTATTAGCATGCTCCACATTCTACTTAGGTCAAGTTCGTTCAGATATGTTAGATTGAAATACATTCATGATTAGTTCATTGAGTCTCCTTTAATTTAACTAATTTCGTATCCACATACGAAAAGGAGACAATCAATTAGAACACTCGTTAATTTGGAATGGATAACATTAGCATTACAATTTAGAAGCACCAATTAATCAAATAAAACTAGTTAGTCTTGTTTGTCCTTTTTAGAGACTATATAAATAGTTATCGTATTTTTTTTACGTAAAATTAGATTTGAAATTCCGCAATCCACGGAAGATAACTAAAAATTTCTAATTTTAATAAGTGGAAAGTTTTTTGGCAATGTCACAAGTGCCATTAGTATTTATATTAAAAATACTAATAATAAAAGAAAGACGAACTTACCAAGTATTTAGTTTTGGCCCGCAAGTTGTCCCCCAAGTGGAATGTTAATTCGATAATCACAGTCCCAGAAATCGTTTTGGTGAATGGCAAAAACTTTTTGAAACATTGCGCCACAATTTGTTTTAGTTACCTGTATGAACCTACATAATTTACACAACCGTATGATAATGCACCGTGGATCTTCACTGCGTGTTACTCTCTCCTTAAAAAGCCACTTAACTGTTGACTGTCACTAAATCAATAGCGACATTTAATGCGAGTCTATGACCAAATAAACATTCTTCTCTTTAAAAATTGCGAGTTGAATGCACCCATGATGTTGTTTGTCGCTTAATTACCTCATCAGTATTCTAGCATAGTATATTGCAGTTCGTCGTACGAGCTAGGTTTCGGCACATGCCAGGCTACTGACTCAGTAGGTTAGCGTTGGCGAAATCCCATGGAGGTAATAAGAATAGTCTGCTCATTTTGGAGAGTGTAATGCATCTTTCGGTTTGAAATTTTAAAACCATTAAATCAAAATCTCCATGATAACAGATATATCATTAGCTACGAATCAGACATGTCTTTAGATTTTACACTGGTTATTTTCCAATAATTTCTTCTCCATCCCTTGGTGGTGTGGTTAAGGTACTTGCTTTAACACTCTGTCTCCGGAGATCCAGGTTCGTCCCCGGCATCGTTAACTTTGAAAATGAACCTTTCATAGTTGGCTCTAATCTGGATCTGGCACAATGCATTTCGCAGTCATTTGGGTAGCCCGTCTGGCGGCAGTAACCACCCCATTACAGAAAACCACCTTGAAATAACAGCATGTGTGCTGTTGTGTTGTGAGTGAGTGAGGAATGCCAGAACCCATTTTCCTATCCGTACCTAATCCTATTATCGTCGGCAACCCACTCGCAGCACCCTTTGTCGTTGCTTGTGTTATAGCCGACGGTAGCCACCTACCATCAAGTGGACTGTCAGCCTGTCTGACTACCTTAACATAGAAATACAGATTTATTAGCAAATTATATCTTCTCCAAATAATCTTACATCTTTATACTAACATCGCCTATAAACATGACTAAATTTAGTCACACGTGTCAAGAAGATGCAGCTCGTTGTCGACTTTGATATTAAATATCGCTTTGAGACTATTAATTGAATGATTTGTGATAAACTTTTTTTATGTTTAGCAAAATAAGATGGATGAGTTTCATCATTGTCATCTCGATTGGCCTCGTCAAATGAGACCTAAAATGAAGCTGCCTTAGAATCAGGACTTTGTCGACCTTTAATCAGTCATTGCTCACTTAAGGCCTCATGCATGACCCTTTTATTGCATAAAGGATACACACTTTATCCCATGCAAGCCAGAACTACAGATCTGGAAATCGCCCATCAATTAGAATATTGAAAACGATGGCATGAAGCCAATCTTCACGGTTATCAGCAATGGATATCATTTTTAAAAAAAATCAAACAATGGGGTACATTTTAGGTTATGTTATGTTTTGTAAAATATGATTATACTTATAATTAGAATAATATAATGTTATAAATTGTGATATTTTATTTAGCATACCTAATTAAAATAATTATGTCATTCATGTAAATAATATCACATAGGTATGTATATAAGAGAATGGAAGTAGTTTATCTTATTTACCCTATGAAGTATAGAAAAACGAAATTTATGTATATATTTTCTGCATTTAGTCATTGTTAATTATGGTACTTTTTAGTTGAGATATTAAGAAAAAAAATAGATATTTTTTTTATATATAAATTTGCCATGTAAGCCATGGCCCAAAAACGGAAATGTGCTCTAATTTACCTTGCAATCGTCACATACTTTGCTCTGATGAAATCTTTATATAAGAAAAGACTATCGACATAATATAGTTTTTCTATATTATGTGACATCGGACAAATCTCATAATATTAAGACATATTATCTTTCCATTGTTTTTAGGAAGATACTAATATTTATTACCAATAAATATTAGTTTTTGTTATTTTTAACGCTCACTAACAATTTTAAAATTGAATAAGTATGAATCAGCTAATTGTGCGAGTTTACCCAGTATTAAAATAAAACATACGTTTATTTACGTGATAACATTCTAACTTTAGCTACAACACAACAGGTCACGATGCACAGGAGCCAGGCGCACATAATTATTACTGCTAATAATAATTAATAAACGGATATAGGTTTATTCTGTAACCTAGTAACTGGATTTTGAATATATATGTTTATTCTGAATTTAACCACACTCAAAAGGCTGCTCTATATCTTTTTCTATTGCTCTTAATAGTCTGCTTTCTGATACAATCACTCTGTCTCTGTAGTCTTCTATCCAACAAGTAGCCGTAAGTATATGATCATAAACATAAATATAAATATCTTCACACATTTCACACAGCACCATCTAGTTCCACAGTAAGCAACTAATGCTTGTATTATGGATAACCAGACAGTTGATATACTACATAGATTACTTTTTTTTGTAAATACATACATATTATAAATACAAATATCCATGACTCAGGTACAAAGGTAAAATGTTAACACATATTCGCCCCTAGCGGGATTCGAACCCGTGACCGTTTGGTTAACAGCTAGGGTTACTATAGCCACTAGATCAAACGTGTCGTCATACTATTTTACAAGATTATTTTCCTTCCATATCTTGTAGATTTTTCTTATTATCTTATCCCTACACCTTCTAAATTTCGTCTCGCCACCTGATGATCTGACGGCCAATCTCCAATATCTTTTGCAACATAATGAAAAGAAGTTGATTGTTATACTTGCCTATTCAAGCCAGCACGCATAATTTTTTTTTTTATACTTAAAATATTTTCTTGTATTGATTTTGTGTAGTGTTTCCTATTTGCTATAATAAAATTCTTAATTCCTTAATAATACTTATATTAAAATTACATTAGTAGGTATATGATATGTAGCATTAATTCATTCATGTCTCAGAATTTCAAACAATATACAGTCTAGAACTGTCAAGTAACATTTACAAAAATGTCAAAGGTTTCATCAAATCAAGAGACAATTAATTAATAAATATAAAATTGAATGGATTTGCCATATAAAATTACAAATTGTGTTCTCTTCTAGGATTAAACAATGATTTAGTTTGGGTTTATATTAGAATACCCACTATAGGTATCAATCATGACTGTGATTACAATCTCACATTGAATAAATTGCATAAAGAACAATTACTTGGTAATATCTGTGATTTTGATGCAACGAGCGAATACGAAGAAACAATGTGCAGGAGCTATCGCTTACCTATAGGGCAAGCCATATCATAGTTCAAAGCCTTGACTGGAAAGGAATTGGGTCAAACGAGAAACAACAATTGTCCAAAACTTTTTTTATGTACTTAAATATCAGTGCAAGCAGGTTGACTACACTTTTGACTTACTTTATCTGCGGCCTTAAGGCCTTAATATGCGAATCTACTGAACAGATTTTCATGCAGTTGTCACAGCTAGATTAAGCTTAGCTTAGAGCAACATTTACGGTTGGTTTCATCAAAATCGGATGTCGCAATAAAAGTTGTTATCCCAATGTATATTTTGTTACAAATTATAGTCGCTCGCTTGCTATACAAATTGCAAACAAACTGTCAATCAAGCGCTGGAAATATATTGCAAAGTTCGAAAGCTTTAGGATTGTTTGTATACAAATATAACTTACCTACACTTAATTAAGTAATGTAATAAGAGAAAAGTTATGTTTGAATTGTTAAGGTTTTCTATAATAATTCAATTATAACTTCGCTTATTCATGTCTTAGAACTCACTTGCGAAAGGTTTACTATGGTAGGTTACATTGTACTTTGAAAGTTTACCTCAGTAATACGATCACTCGCCACGCAACCTATACAAATCGTGTGTATGACTGAAAACAACAATTATTTGACTTTGCTATGAATATTGACTAACTTTTGCAAACAACTTCGTCCGCGTAGAAATCGGTTAATCGAATCTCTTAAGGAACTTTCGAAATTTCAGGATAAAATGTAATTAAATGAGAATATCGACTACTATAATGTTTGGCACAGGCTCCGTATGGGAAGAATGGTCTGTAATCCATGACGTTAATCTTAATGGTGACGGTAGCCATCATCAAGTGGACCGTCAGCCCGTCTTTTTTATGTTAAGGTGTTCAAACAGGCTGACGGTCCATAAAACAAGCAACGCCACAGGCGCTGTAAGTGCGCTGCCGACCATAGTAGGATAGTAAGGGATAGGGAACACTAACAGAAACACAACAGCACGCGTGCTGTTATTTCACGGTTGGTCTTCTGTAAAGTGGTGGTTACTGCTGCCAGACGGGTTGACCAAATGACAACAAAACGCAGTAGTGCTCTACAAGTACAAGTACAAGAGCCAACTATGAAAAGTTCGTTTCCAAAGTTCCATGTTCCAGAGCGTTATGCAGGTGTTTGGCGATTTATACATTGCAATTGCAACTTTTTATTACCTACGCCTAGAGCCTAACAATCAAATGCAATTTTACATACATGACGCACCTACGTAATTATGCGGCGCCGTATGCCAGTACACATACAGTAAGCAACAATTCAAACATAGTGGTCCTGTTGAGAGTGCAAAGATTTGTTGCAATTGATCGCGTGGCAGACTGTACGAGGCGAGTGAGGTCGCAAAGGATTGATACACGCTCGACCCAAATGACATAACCATGACAACGGTGAACTAGATGTGGGTAGTGTTTTCGATAATATTCGAAACATTTCGATAATATTCGCGAAATTAGAGAAACATTCGAGAATTTTGAGAAACTAGAGGTTAATGAATTGGTGATACCCTTCCAATACTGAGCAAAATAGGTACTGCATTTTTTTTATCCTCAAATTCGAGTTTTTGTATTCCACAGTTTTCTTTACCAAATCTAAACAGATTTGAAAGATTTTTTTTAGAAACTGTATCAGTATTGAGTAGAACTTATTCTGTATCTGTACGTTTTGCCTTTTTCAATTATATCTTGTTTTATTGGTATCATTAATACCAATAAAATAATAGGCTCATAAGCCTTTTATAGGCGCTTAATTCTAGTCAAATTTCTGAAATCTCTTTGTTCCTAAGCTATAAGTTACTATAAGAAGTAACTTATAAAAAAATTTAAAGAGTACATACTAGTGGTTGGATATCTGATATTACAAAATATTTGCACTAGTACTAATCGCTAGTAATAAGCCAAAACGTCACTGTACATCAAAAAATCATAACCAAAATAAAATTGTCCTGACACTAATAAGAATTAATTTATACCACAATTTTGCTGTAATTGTATTGTTACAGTTATATTGTTGTTATAATTTTTGTAATTCAATTTAAAACTGAAGTTTGTTTTAATTCTTAAAAGTCAACAATTTTGGAACGTGCAAAAAGTTTTGAGGTCAGTCCTCATAAATTATTTTTATGTCAATATCAGCGTCATATGTTATGCACTGGGAAAATATGCACAATGGGCGTACACCAAGCCAACTATGATTCAGATATATGATAACAAACATAATAAGAGGACAATGGTCTAGGGGAAATTATAAAATCCATACGTTCCCATCAGGGAGATGTCTCCTTTTGTGTGGAGTTCTTCAGAGAACAATCCGGTCACAGAACACTACATTGAAACGGTGACACAAACATTACTTACTTATAATGCGATTGTTGTTTGTTGGTTTGTTTGTTTGTTATGCTTTCACCGTTTAACTACTCAACCGATCATCATGAAATGTTGCATACACGATGTCACTTTCTGTCTCCTTTCTGTATCCCTGATACGTTGTATGCAAAAGATCATTAGTAATTATGATCAGTTGAACAGGCGTGAAAGCGTAACAAACAAACTCACTGCCGCCTTTATAATATTAGTTAAGATTTTAGCATACAAGGTGGCATCGATCTCTTTACAGCCTTTTTTTGCAACAGGAATCTATCATGGATGCCCACCGGACCTAGGGACAGACCGGTGGGTTATGTCGGACTCCCGTCCGAGATGTTAGTGGGGTAGACCTAGGAGTATATACCGACTAAACCTCTTGGCGTCCTACTAAATTTTTCATTATAATATTTTATTTGTCCTGGGAAAAAGTGCAGCATGTTTTCTTTGCAGACGGTGCATGACGAACGGATTAACAAACGCGTTGACTCAATGCTGCAAGAAGGTCTCATTGAAGAGTTACTAGACTTTCACGCCAGACACAACAAACAGAGGCTCCGAGATGGAACGTAAGTTCACTATAACATAAATCTATATTTACTAATATTATAAAAAGAGAAGATTTGTATTTTTATATTTTTGTTTGTTAATAAATAAACTCAAACACTACTGGACCGATTTTAAAAACCTATAGAAAGCTACATTATCATCGAGTAACATAGACCATATTTTATAAAGATACCCGGACGAAGTCGCGTGCAACAGCTACTAATAAATAAAAGCGCTTACTTATATACCTATGAAGGGAAAAGGTTGTGAAGGTATTTGGATGTTTGTTACTCATTAACATTTTCTGGGTTAAAAGATAAGATACCCTATGTACTATATTTTAACACATAGGATACTTTTGTACCAGGAACTTCTATTAAGATTACATTTACATATTATAAAACAAGGTCCCCCGCCGCGTCTAACTGTCTGTCTGTCTGTATGTTCGCCATAATCTCCAAAACGACTGAACCGATTTTCATTCTGTTATCACTAATGGAAAAGGCGTTAAACGAGGAAAATTTTTAATATATAATTTTCAGAAAAAAAAAATGCACCCGTGCGAAGCCGGAAGCGGGTCGCTGGTTGATCATAAATTGTAAATAGACGCTCTATTTTTTAAATGAGCAGATGACGACGAGTAGGCAAGCCAGCAACTCACACTGACGAAATAAACAAAGATGAATGATGAAGGATGAAATTTTCAAAATGGACCACGTCCGCGTCCGCGTCGATCGACAATATTACAAATAAAAAAAAGGGAAAATTTGCAAAGATGGCGAGAGGGCGATGCCCGTGCTAGTGGCATCTGCTGCGTAGACGCGATCATGTGACTATATGGTGTCAAGTTTCATATGTACCGCATCTATTCTGAGCACAACCAATTGTCTTTGATACTTCGTATACTGTTTACGTAATTATTACTGTTCAATATCGAGTGTGTTTGACAATTACGTATTGGTTACAAGCATCGAAATATAATATATTATATCTTTGGTTACAAATTATAAACACTAATTACATTAGTTTTTCGTAACTGTTGTTTATAAACTCCAAAGTTTATAAGGAATAGTTTATGAACTGTTCTTTAAAACATAACACATTTATGTTTTGATTACGTTCTATATTGTCTATAATAAACATTCTACGGTGACATTTTGTACTATTTACTAGAAGAGACAAAATGTACTCGATGTAAACATTGATCATATTATTGGTTATTTTATTTCTATCGCACAGAACATCTCATCTCATATTAAAATATAAAATAATTCCATGTCTGAGGTTTACATTTCTGTTTTTATTTAAGATGTACCTACTTTTTTTAGTATTTATTGATTTATTGAAAGAAAACTTTTTCATCTATAAACAAATAAAGTAAATTTTATTTTAGTAAGACTATTTTAAAGATATTAGAATTACACATAATATGCTGATCGATAATAAAATATTATATTACTTGTATTTAACTTGGAATACACCTTGTCAAAAAAGCGACTAGGACAAAAAATTACTAGGGCATGCAACATAATTTATTAAAAATGTGTCAAGACTAAAAAGTCGCATGTACAGCGCTACGCGTCCCAGACCACAGCTACTTTACGGTGACATCTTTGTACCGTTTACTAGAAGAGACAAAACATAAAATATACTTTTGGTTGTTTTACACTACGGAGAAGGTCTTAATTCAACAACACTGGATCACTACACTCCTAACGACCTCCTAACGAGTTTAACGAATTGGAAAGCTAGATTTCTGAAAGACATATTTAATTATTTCAATACCAAAATGTTAATCTTTATGCCAAGCAGAATGTCCGATTTTATGAACATTGTTATGTTCATATCTACAACTGAATAATCAATCTTTTGTTAGAATTCAACTCTAACGATGATGATGGTAGGCATTATGCTTGCCATATAAAGTGGATCGTCAACATGTCTGTTGACCATAATATAAAACAGTCAACTTGACCAAAGAGTTTTCGTCTGCATCGTCCAGTCGTCACTTAATATGTGACTTTACTTGCCTTTACTAAAAGATTTAGTTCGGAGTAGTTTAGTTTTGTACAAGTGACGTCACAACATATTTTAATAATAATAATAATAATAATAATTTATTTCAGATATAGTATCCATATTTCTATTAACAAAATAATAATAATAATAATAATAATAATAATAATATAATATTTACAATCGAAACAAAAATATTTAAAATGTACAGGTGCTGCAAAAATCACTTATTAATTTTGTGTATGTCATATTTAGTCGTATCCAAATATCATTAATAAATGAATACGTTTTCATTGCTCGGCACACTGATGTCATGTTCTGACGTCACAACAATGTCACTTCCAGTTGTCACTTATCCACGTATGTTTTCCTCTCATCGGTCACGCATCGTTTCCGCGGCTCATTCATTAATGTTACCTATGTCAACATTACAGTACAACAGATACCTTGTGGTATTTACTAAATATGTATTTACAATAAATATATTATTGTCAACACTTTTCTCTTATTTTTAGTAAAGATATACCAGATACTTTGAACATGTGGAAGGAAATGGGCTGATGGACTTCAAACTTCTGAACAGATCTTCATAAATTATAACTAAGAACACGTCAGATTTGAAACAAAAAAAAACGGATTAATATCGATTCATCCGTTTGTAAGCTACAATTCCACAGACAACACAGACACACACGTCAAATTTATAACAGCCCGTTTTTGCGGCGGGGGTATAAAAAATGTAGAACACCAAAACTCGAATTTGACGACTTTCTAGTTCTAGACTAGACTAGATCCTTTTAACTGAGTATTGGGAGAGAATCATGACTAGCACGACAACTCAACTCAAACTGTTTCCTTTCAAATCCCTGCTTCGTGTAAAATAACATCTTATTGAAGTATAAAACTATCCGATTGCTATTACTAGTCTAGTTATAAAAGACTAATCTCTTAATAAATTGTACGTAGGTATGGCAGACAAAAAAAAAACATTAATAAAATAAGTGAACCGATGTTACTAACCTCATAGTTTCGAATGGTTGAACGTACCAAAATAAAATATACGCAAAAAATCTCCAGGTTGCCGACATTAGAATCCATTCACCGACAGTGCGAAGTCACCTTATTAGACTTTGTAATCAAATGTACCTATACTCGTACTTAGGGCCTCTTTCACCAAATACAAGTAAGTTACTTTTAGAAATAATTATATGTTTTATTAAATTATGCACTCGGTTTACTGCATGCATTTAATAAAATATAAAATTATTTCTAAAAATAACTAATCAACACTTTACTTGTAGTTGGTGAAAGAGGCCCTTATTTTAACATGCTATAATTAAAAACTATAAACTAACCCCCACCCGACTTTCTATTGAGCTCAAACACATTATATTTTTTTAAGTTGCTGAGGTGTTAGGTATACCGCAGACTACGTACTTGATCCTACAGCATCAGATCAAGGTTACCATGTCATGGAAATACCACTGAAGTAACAGTATACTAAATTTCACATCAATCGAACCTGTAGAAGTTAGTGAGATCCTTTCGTCAACAAGGAAATTAGCTGATGTTCTTCATACGCCTGAACAGATCTTTATAAATTATAGCTGAGAACCATTCCGATCAAGTCAGCTTTCAATCAAAAAACCCGGATCAAAATCGGTCCATCCATTTGGGAGCTACGATCACACAGACATACAACTCAAACTTATACATACACCCCTCTTTTGCGTTGGGCGTCGGTGGTTACAAATAAGCTATTACAAACTTCTCTCGGACTTCGTCCCCATATCTTTAAAAATTATAGCATTTTGTTTTAAAAATTCTAGCATCTGAACTGTAAAAATTCAAAACTGAACATATATTGATGAAACTTTATAATAATAAGAAGTACTTTAACACTTCTATATTTATATATATATTTTTAATATATATTAGGGAAACATACAATATCTCGCTACACATTAAAACATTAAATCATTTTGCGTGATAAAGTAACAAACATGCCATCAATTCTCACCTCACAAAAAGTTTCGCGTTTATAAATATTACTTAGTAGGACATACATGCTTTCAACAAATTTACTTAGTCAGTGATTGGCAGATGGTTAAAGTACCTGATGAAAAAAGACAACTATTTAGGTATTGGGTTTTTTATTTATCATTATAACGTTAGTGTATGTGTGTGTATAATGTGAGTGCTCTGTGAGTGGGTTTGTGAATTCGGTAATGCCAATACATAATCAATACAGGGGACGATGGAACATTAAATGTTATGCGAAGTAAACTTGACGAGATATTGCATAATGTAGGAATTATTTTTTTTTTTGCAGACCACCAGATTACACCAAAGGCATATTTCAAACACTGGGCTTCAAAGAGTTCCACGATTACCTCATGATGTCTCCGGAAGAAAGAAATTCGGAAGCTGGACGCGAGTTACAAAAGCAAAGGATTGAAAATATGAAGATGGCTACAAGAAGATTTGCGCGCAGCCAGAACAAAATGATTCTAGGAAGATTTCTGGAACATCCTTCTCGAGAGGTAATCGTTAATTATGCCACCTGTCGCCCAGTAGCTGAACTAACAATATATAAACTATATTGTGCTGCCATCTAGTGTCAAGTAGCCAAAACAAAATTGTATCTTGAATGTACAAAAGATGGCGCTGAATTCCATATATTAATACGCCATCTCAAACAAAACATAACCCTTCAAAATGTGAAATACCAAATTCAAGTTTCATTCAAGAAATCATAATCATTTAATAACTATCATTATTATAATTATCCCATTTTTATGTTTTATCTTTGGTAATGTGCAATATTTAATAAATTTAAAACATTGTATTTTCTCTTTTAGGTGCCACCTGTTTATGAAATTGATACCACAGATTTGTCAAAATGGGATGAAGAAGTAAAGGATAAAGCTATTTGCATTATAGAAAGTTACGTCAAAGGAATAGATTGTCAATATGAACCGCTTAAGTCAAATATTAGTGAGGAAATGAAGAATATAGACAGACACTCTAGAAACTTTTGTGAAGTATGTCAACGGCTCATTATAGGAGACAAACAATATGCAATACATTTAAAATCAAACAGACACATGAAAGTGTACAAAAAACTTGAAAGAACGAAAAAAGAAAGTACAGACAATACTTAATGAAGTTGCTTTTTCTTGAATAAATTGTTAAAAATTATGTAAGATGTGTTTGGAAAATAAAATTGCTAATTCAATTAAATAAAGCATTTTATTACACACTACTACATACTTTAAAGTATTTGTTTATAGACTAATTTCATCTTCACGATTCATTACCTTCTCTTTATTTTTATTTTTTGGAGCCCGATAATCAAAGTGTTCAAATTCTGGATACATCTTAATAATTTCTTCATATGCTGCCAAAATACGAGCAAATTCCACATTTGTTATCTGAAATGGTCTAGTGAAGGGATCTATTTCAGCCATCTGATACATTTTTAATGCAATCTCTTTTCTTACTTCCTCCGGGAATAATGTTTCGGCTCCCCTTATGGAATACTTTTGACGCATTGAAAATATTTGTCTTACTACTTTTTCGACCCTCTTAAATGGCGATTTTATTATAGGACTCTTCATCGGTGTCAGTGTAACAACTCCGACATCTACGTCTGGTTTCGGGATGAAAGCTGAACCTGAAATGTCAAATTTGTAATTAACCTTACACCAGTTCTGGCACATAACCGACAGCCTGCATCTCTGACTGGTCAGAATTTTTGCTTTCATTCGTTCAGCTACTTCCTTTTGAAATGTAAGCGTCATTCTTGTGCGACCGAAACTCCAGGGTCCTTCCCGCTTTGAAATCATTTCTAACCAACGAATAATGAGAATTGTAGAAACGCTGAAAGGCAGGTTACCGATTAAATTAATAGCGGGTGGTGGATCATCCCAATTTACTTTAGCGTCAGCTGGAATAAACGATGCAATGTCCGTTTTTAAAATATCTCCCCTGATAATGTCAAAATCCATTTTGTCTTTACAAACATCAGCTAAAAGCTCTAGAGATGGAATAAATCTGCGATCTTTTTCGACTACAATAACTTTTCTGGGTGCCTGTTGGATAATAGACCTAGTAATCCCACCGGGTCCTGGGCCTACTTCACACACGACATTGTTAGTTATATTGCCTGCTGCATTCACAATTTTATGAATTAATTTTGGTTCCATAAGGAAATTCTGTGATAGTTCTCTAAGAGCGCGGAGTTTGTATATTCTGATAATATCTTTGATACTGGGCAATGGAGGCAGTCGTACTTGCAAAGCGCTTTTAGGCAAAGCCATTATTGTTGTACTTTAACTGGTTCGTTAAAATCGTCTAGGAAGGTCTCCTGTTTCACAGCATACATAGAATACAAATATATTCCAAGAACTCCAGCCCCTATAGAAAAACCCGTGATCCTGTTCCTTTTGGAAAGATTTTGTAATTTAATTACACGTTCCCGGTTCTTCTGTTCAATTATTTTCATATAATGGAGTTCAGCTTCCTTAAGGACCCGCTGTGTAGTTCCATCGGTGTTTATTTTCGGTTTGTAAGAGTCTCCCATTACGAGGATCTATTACTTCTTTGTGTAGAAAAATAACCTCATCACTTAATTCTATGACTTGCTTGCCAAATCCAATGACACAAAGAATGTAGTCCACATTATTCAAACATTATTATAGTCCACAAACTGAAAAATTCTAACTTTAGTCTGTGCTTTGACGGTGATCTAACCATGTTCTAACCACATTCAATCACAATACTCGCATAGTGTATATTTAAATGAGTATGCGTGATGATAATAATATAGCAATTAACAACTAATCGTTGCAATATCATTATCAAATTTAATTAAATACTTTTGACTGTTAATTGTACCAAAAATTATTAAATTAAATTATGGTTGGCGCCAACTAAAAATAAAATTTGGTTCGGAGTTTGTGCGGGGTAGTAGAATGTATAAAGAACTGTATGTGAATATTTCACGAGAAGTTATTATTTAAGTAAAGTTATTATTTGCCAGCATTATTATTATTATGTATTCTTCTATGTAACATTATTATTTATTTTTATTATTAGCAGTCCTTCATTCCTGGTTCCAAAGCTCGTCTTAGTATATATATATATGTCAACCACAATTATATTAGTAGATGGCAACTTACATAATTATCTGTATTCACCTATGGTTCTGACCACAAACTAAATGGTGGTAATCTTGTTTATCCTGTGGCTCCGCCATAAAATTTCCCAAAAATTTCAAATTATAAATGATTGTAAATTGAGCTATAAACACAACTTGAAATAAAGTGTAAAATGTATATATTTCTAATAATTCTATAATATTAATGAAATTTTATAAAACTAAATTTTATAACTAAACTATTAAAAAAAAAAAAAATTTAACAACCATAAAAACTACCAACAAATTTTTAACTAATAAATTTGAACACAATATAACACATCATTACCATTACAAACTATGACATTACCTAAAAAAAACAAGTACATGTCATTGCATAGAAAACAGCTGTTGTGGATTTATTTATCAACAAAAACGTCCAATCCACACTCCACATAATAATGCCTGTATCTCTTTCTAAACAAATCTCTGTCTCACTCAAAAGAAAACTTGGTTTGCTTATAATAATAGTTCGATCTCACTCGATCACATAGTAGTGTTTATAGTGCCATCGCAATCATTCGTTTTCAGTCGTTTTTGTTCGTTTCGTTTCGTTCGACCGCCCCGTGCTGCCTGGGTTGTGTGTGTTGTGTTAGTCAAACAAACTCAACCAAATCAAATCCCGCTTTCGACGAGGACGTTCGTTTCGCTCTTGTGATTTTAAAGTTATATAGTATTTTAATCTTCTGTGTATTTTAAAAAATGCCATTTATTTCAAAAGACTGGCGTTCTCCCGGTGAAGAGTGGGTTAAAACTCAAGAAGGGTGGGAGAAGAAAAAGGTTTTAGAATGCACAGCGCAAAGGTAAATCGTACTTGCAAACAAAATCCTTTGTTCACATTTCGCATTTTGTTTTAACATCGCGAAATAAGTTTTTAACAAACCACCAGCCGTATTCCCCTTTAATTATTAACACGTTTTATTGTTTAATTATCTATTAGTTAACGCTAGATTTGATTTTCTGTGTCTTCGCAATTGTTCCGTCAGCTTTTTACCGTTTCTATTCCAGATATCCCGCTATAACTAACTATAATAATGCGAGTGATAGTCAACAAAAGTCATGGTAAGTGCTTTCCAAGTCATAACATTAATTTACAAGCTAATAATTTTAAACAGCTGTTCTTGTTTTCGATGTGTAAATAGAGCTTGTGTTGTTATTGATTTTCTTACGCTATGTAGGGTAAATCGGCCGGTTCACGATCAATTAGTGACCATCATGTCTTGAAAGTAACATAACTCTTAAAAATATCAACGAAGGAAGAAGTAAATGATGATAATCCATAAACAAAACTTCAAACTGTCTAATAAATGTGCAGATTTGTGTGTATTTATGTGTTAAAGTCATATAAATTATGTATTACGGAAATACATACTTTTTTCAGTTCCCGATCAGATTCCGTCACTTTCCGGCCACAAGTTTTTGCCAGTTTACGATCAATGAGAAGCATTGAAAATGAAACTTACTTGCTATTAAATTAAGGTCCAAATTAAAGGTAGAATATTTTATTCATAAAAATAAAAAAGTGGAGAACAGATCGGGTTATTTCTACTTCTTTTGGCAAAATTCACACGTATAAGCAGAGAGTGCTGCTTCAGCATAGGGTTTCTTATGCATCACTGTGCATTTTAGATGAAACCAACGGGTACAATAATCGCATCCTATATTTTTATCCAGGTCATCCTCAACGTCGCTAATGAGATCTTCGGAACATTGACTGCATTGCAAAACTACTTTTTTTTTAGAACTTCTTGCTAAACTTTTCTTCCTAATTATTCTTTTCTCTTTTTCTTTTAATTTCTTTTCTTTTTCTTTTGTTCTCAATTGCTGCTTTCGTTTTTTTTCTATTTCAAGATTTTCCTTAACTTCTTCTCTTTTTCTGTAATGTTCTCGCCAAGCTTGTGATGATATAGCGCTTGGCAATTTAGGTCCAACACGTTTTTGAGTTTTTAGTGTTGGTGACTCGGGATAAAGCAAATGCTTCTCAAAAACATCGTCAAATGATAGATTATGGGGTATCTGTGAATTAGTTAAAACATTTTCTGGCGTTGATACTGTAATACCGTATTGGTCATCAGACGTCAATTGACTGATTGGCTGTGAAATTTCAATCTCATTGAGATCCATTACTGAGATATCGTTCAGTGAAATGTATGTACCTGGTTCAGGAAAAGTGATATTTTCAACAATGGTTTCATCAGTAACTAATAAAGTGTCTGCAATAACTTTAGAAGTGGCTAATGTAGTTATATTAATGTTTTGGTTTAATGGCACGTTGGTTTCAGGTTCATTAAAGTTTAAGTTTTCTGGTGTAATATCCAGTAAAATATCATCAGTCAAAATAGATGCACTTTTATTGGATGCTGCAGAATTTCGAGGTGTTTTGGATTTTGAGCGCCGATTTTGAAGATATTGTACTTTAGCTTTCACGATTTCTTCTTCAATGATCTTTGAATCCATATTCCGTTTAGCCAAATCAAATTTAAGCATGGATATAATCTTTATAGCTGCATCAAATTCTTTTGAAGTAGCAGTCAATTTATTGTTTGAGCTTGGAGGTTTCCTTCTCTCACTTTCTAATTTTTCTTGCGTGTCTTTTACACATTTTGTGTAATCAACATTATTTTCATTTAGTGGATACAATCCACACTTTCTGAATCCATTTCTGATTGCATCTTCTAACTTAGTTGCTGATAATGTTTTTTCCAAAATGGAACAAAAATTTAACTTTGTAAGTATTTGGTTTAAGTTTTCTGACTGCCATTGCTTAACGGTATTCTTCCAATTCTGCTTTAGGGGTCTGAATACACTAACATCCGCTGGTTGCAACATGTGCGTACTGTTTGGTGGCAAAGCGTAGAGAATTATACCATTTGCTTGACAAAATTCACTTAAGGCGAACGTCATATGTGATTTATGGCCGTCGATAAACAAGATAATTGGCTTCTTGATCTCATTTTTCGTCAACCAACAGTTAAAGTCGTTGGAGATGTATTCGTAAAATATATCGCTTTTCATCCAGCCACTATCTGAGCGCCCTAGGACCCATGATTGTGGCATGTTGTCAACCAAAGCTTTTGGAGGTCTTACGTACGGAAATATTACCAAAGGTGGACACAACTTTCCATTTGCAGCAAAAACAATCAAAACCGTAATGTTTTCTTTTTCGTTATTTCTTTTTATTAAATATAGGTTTTTGTAACCTTTAGGCCCCAAAACTTTGCCAGATTTCGGACATAGAGAAAAGCCAGTCTCGTCACCGTTAAATATACGGTCCGGATCTTCAAAAATATCTAATGCATTTATGGATTCTACATACGCATGCAACTCTTTAAACCACGATCTTATGCGGGTCTCGGTTATTGCTGCTCTTGCATTATTAATGCCTTCTGGTTCGCGAATACTAATTTCCGGATGCCGCTTTAAGAATTTTTGGTACCAAGTATCTCCTGGTTTGCCATTCTTGAAGGGAGTTTTGATACCAGCCTTAGCAATAATTTTAGACACATTTTCCAATAGATCTTGTTTACTCAAAGGGAATCCACATTTTGCCATCTCTAGAATCCATTTCCTTAGTTTTTCCTCACCCTGCACACCTAAAATAGGGTCAGGTCCTACTCTAGGTTTTTTCTTAGCTGCAACTTTACCACTGAGACGGTCATGCACTGTGGCAAATGGTACACCATAAAACCGACATGCTTCTCTAAATCCCATTGTTTTGTTATTTATGTCTTCTATGGCTTTCATGAGATCTTCTTGGTTGTATGTAAAAAGACACCTCTTAGGCTTCTTCGACACCCCTATCTGCCGAATAGAAAATAACATTAATACTTACTAATTCTCTAATTGCAAAAACGTATATTTAGTTTCATTAGTCACACAGTCAAAGGTAAGTATAAAATATAGATTAATAGGTACCAAGTTATATCCCGCCTTTCTCGGTTTGGCTTTCCTTCGGCATTGATTGGACTTCGGCGTTGAAACCATCTGTAAAAGCATAAAAGCATTTTGCAACCAACACCAAACATCATGCTTTAGTTAAAATCGCTGAGCCATTTAATTATGTTGCGTTAGTAAGGTCACCTACACAAAATCACCCAAGCCAACCTCACCTGCTAGCTGGTGCACTTGCTAAACTACGGGGTTGGGAGGTCAGACGGTAGTCGCTTCTACAATGAGTATTCATTTACTGAGTCAAATCCGTTAACAAAATACCCATGCAACTAGACATGAAGTGATGACTTCGGATACAATTGGGAGAAACGCTGAAGAAGAAGTAGTCTTCTGCTAAAATTAACCAAGAATAAAAATTGTGAAAATGCTTGTTAATATAACAACACTTTACTTTTATAATAAAACGTGTTGATTTTCTACCACTTCATATAATAATGAAAATGAAGAAAATGAATAATCGACTACAGATTATTTCTCGATTATTTCTTAATACGTTAACGTATTATTATTTATTAATATACGCTAAGGAATCTGTTTTCGATTGTTATTGCTCTTGCCAAATCACATTTGATCGTATAGTACTCAATTCCCGATCACCATAATATTGTAAACGAACAAAAAAAACAACATAATCGCAAACTAGTTAGTATACGATCACATAAAGCTGTGGATTTTCTAGGGAAAAAGTTAAAAGTCGACAACAGGTCGTTTCCCGATCACCTGGTTACTGGCACAAATTGCGTGTACATTATGTCAAGATATCGTTTAATTAAGCCGATCGCCATCTGACGTATAATTCAGTCATTGTATATTGATTCTACATAGTTAATAGTATTCCCGAAAAAATCAAATAAAATTTCAGAAAAGCTTCACAAAGATTTGACCTAAACCACCCGTTGACGATCAGGTGATCGTAAAAGGGAAAAAGTTAGTTTTGTACCGTCCCATGGCGAACACCTTAAATTTTAGTAAATAAACCATTTTTCTTAGTAAAATGTTATATTAGAAGCAATAATAAGCATATTTCAACCTTACAAACACAATAACAATGCAGAATTTGCAACAAAAGTAAGTTTTACTCACGATTGAATGAATCCTTCCCACTAATTTTTTGGTAAAATTTTGCTTCACAATCCGCGCAAACGCACCTGTTCAGGTTCAGCTGCTGACTGATCAAAAACGAACGTATCTTTTCGTCGAAATGGGTGACACGAAAGATAGAGATAGATAGAACATGCATATTCAAGTAAAAACATAGCTTATAAGGCGTTGATATGATTGTTTATTGAAGTTTTCCATAAAGTGATCGGGAGCGGGCAGTGATCGGCGAACCGGCTGTTTTACCCTATGTGTTTGTGTGCGTGTGAAATGTATCCTTCATTCAAATTTAGTTCCTAGTTCTCGAAAAGTGTAAAGAAGTTACTTACTAGTACTGCTTTTATTAGTAATTGTTTTATAGAGCACACGATTATTTTAAAACATGTTTGAAAATTCAGTACGAAAAGTTACTTTATTAAATTCTTAAACTTACATAATGTAGGTAAATAAGTGAACATAGGTAGAAAATTTCTCATTAGGTCAATAAAGATTTATTAAGAATTTATTATAAGATATTTGTCGAGATTTGTTAATCTACACAAATTAGACTATGACCCATAGTTTTTGTTTTTTTTTTTTTTGTGTAATTTGTTTTTTTTTTTCTATGGAATAATCGCCACATAAACAGTATGACATGAACATTAATCAAACAGAAAATATTTTATAATTTTATTTTAGTCTTTTTACCGCGGTGGTTAAAACCAGCCATGCTGAACAGACATAACGGACATAACAAATGGACCACAAAGAATAAAATATAAAGCAGATCTTCGAATAGAGAAATTGAAGTTTGCATTTAAAAAAATAATAATTTATGTATTTACTAACTTGATAAATGGTTCATGGTGTGTTTTCTAGAAGGAAACCTCCTTTTTATTGACCTACAAAAATTATTGCATATGCGGGACCATTATATTAACTAAAACTAAATGTACTAAACATTAGACCTGGTGTTTATTTTACTTAGTGGGAAGACTCAAATCGTTTGAATAACATTGCTAGGGTTGTCTCTGCATAATTTTTATTACAATATTTTATAAATTTAAGTATGTATTCTTAAATATATTAGTAAGCACTAATAAATTTCCAGCAACTCTTTTTTGTCCCAATATGAACATGTTTTATTAATTAAAATATGTGAGTAACTGTTTTAGCGATATATTTCATTATAGTTACAATAATAAAACTACTACATATTACATAGTATTCTATTATGTATTATATTAATACTAGCTGAACCCGGACACGTTTTACTGCACATAGGGCACGCACGGTACCATACACATCTTTTATATTTTATTTTATTTTCTTAAGTAAAAGTAGCTTAAGTTACTCCTTATAACATCGACTATCTGCTAGTGAAAGTCCCATCGAAATCGGTCCAGCCGTTTTGGAGATTAGCCGGAACAAACATGTCCAAAAAATATATTTTTTTATATTTATAAAAAAAATTTTTTGTCTATTTTTGTTCCTACTTATTTAAGTAGGTAAGTACCGTATATGTATATGTTTATACTTTGCTATATATTTAGTAAACAGTGTGTATGTATACTTTGATACATATTTGACTTTACAAACAGAGACTTAAATTATATGGCGATAAAATTCAAAATCGTCTGGCAATATTTAGGCGACTTCTTAGCGGGGGCGATGAACTCTTACATTTTGGACGCAGAGTGAAATACCAAGGGAATTATTTAGTATCCCACTATAACTACTTGTAGAACACTATTGCAAAGTACCTACATTGAAATAAAGGTGGAGACCTACATTAAAATAGCATTTAAGTGAATAAAATTAAAACAATATATAAAAATAAAAACTACTTGTTTTTGTCCACGACTTCGTCTTAGGTCTTAAAACATTTATTTATCACATACTTTTGTCGGGCATTGAATTTTTTATTAATAGGTGATCCCTCGGGAGCAGTACTTTTTTTCTGGATTAAAGGTACCCTATGTCCTTTTCTGTATCCCTGACAGTGACAACGTGTATGCAAAATTTCATGATAAATAATCGTGAAAGCGTTACTAAGAAACAAACAAAATGAATTTGGCATTTATAATATTAGGAATAAGCCAGCCAGCCCTATAGATATTACTCACCCAGCATAATTAGATTTTCAATAATTTTTTCCACAAGAGAAATAAATATTTCTAGGTAGAAGATATAATTAACTTTGAGATTTTAAATTTGTCCCCTAAAAGTATGTTTAAAAATAACATCAAAGTCTTATAATTACTTTCGGAAATCGAGTTCTTTAATCCCTAACTAAAGGATCCGCCTACAACAAAGTTTCTGAACATGACTCAAACACCTCAGACATGTCCCAACAGGAAAGGGTTTTGGGTGTTCCGATACAAGCCACAACTTGTTAACTGATATAAAAGCTGGTTAATTACAAGAAACTTATTTTTTTAACTATGTGAGAATTTATTATATTGACATACTAGACAGGCTGTATAAATTCACAAAAGAGTCATTTAGAAACCAATATGTTGGAGCCAGTTGACTTATTTACTTCTTGGGTGATGATTTTGCGGAATTCGAAATAAAATGTAGACTTTTCATAAACGACGTGATATATTGTTAGATAAAATTTACAAAAAAAATTTTTTTTTTTTTTTTTTTTTTTTTTTTTTTTTTTTTTTTTTTTTTTTTTTTTTTTTTTTTTTAAGAAAAAATTTCGACGGTATCCACATATGTCTTATCGTCTGTCATAAAAATTCATTTAAAATATTAATTTTATTGATTTAATAGGAATTCTTGTAATATTCAGTAAAATTGATGTGTAATTACTGCGTGTGAGTGTTATCTTGCATTTGTTTGAATAATAAATAATAAAATGAGACGTTAGAAAATTACTCGCTGTGACGATATGAAAAATGCATTGAAGCACATTAAAGCACAAGCTGCATAAAATTGTGAATGCAAGTAAGTGATATATATTATCTCATACACTAGTAGTATTGGTGCTTAAAAGTAATAACAAATCATACAAAATTGACATGACAACAAAATGACGACTACTGAGGGTATTTTTAAGAAGCAGTAGAACAAATAATATTGCATATGTACGAGTACCTACTTATATATACGAATCGCGTTCACTTACTAAAATATTTTGAGATGATAAGCATTGTACTATACAATTATAAGATCATAAGATAAACAGATAATTATGGCACTTCGATGCGGAAATTCAAAGTGCAATAAAGTTGTAGCTTCTAATGAATTCTTAAAATGTGTGAGCTGCAAAAAAGTATTCCATATAAAATGCACAACAGTTTCCCGAAAAAGATACAACTCATTTTATGCATGTAATAAAGAAGAAAAAGATAATTGGAATTGTAAACCATGCTTAACTAAACCTAAAGAAAAACTTTGCACATCATCTCCTTTGAATAATGTGACTGATTCCATTCAATCATCAGACACAGAAGACGACGAGGATAATATTTCCTCGCATACAGACACTTCAATAAACCTAAACAGAAGCTATCCAAATATAGGAAATAAAAATGTTTATGTTGAATTACAAGAATTAAGAAATAAGCTAGCTGACGTACAGAATAAACTAATGATCGCTGATAATGAAATTGAGAATCAACTAATTGAAAATCTTAGGCTGAAGCGAGAAGTTGAAGAATATAAAACAAAAAATGCAACTCTTTCCCAGCTTTGTCGTACACCACCAAGAGCTACGGGGCAGAAGAAAGGTATGGATCTAACCTTAAATAACACTCCAAACGCAAATTCAACAAGAAAGGCAGAAATTAATAGTCTAAAGAGAAAAATCGGTGAGCTGAAAACTGAATTACGAGCGTCTCAGGAAAAAATAAAGTCCCTTAGTCAGTATATCGAAAATCTGGAAGAACAATTGTCTTTATCTGAACGAAAATTAAAGGAACCAATAAACTCTAAATTGCGATCGCGGGATAGGAACCTAAATACCATATCAATTGATTCCAACTTAACACGCAATGAAATGGTTGATAATATTTATCCATTACGCACTGTTAGTAATAAAAAAAATATATGTCTAATTAGCTCAAATAAATATAATGATATATTGTCAAATATGGAAAAACTGTTATCTAACTATAATTATTGTCACTATAGAATTTCAGGCTGCGGGATAAAATACCTGCTAAAGGATATAAACACTAAAGTAAAAAGCTATACTATGAATGATTATTGCATAATAATGTTGGGAGATCAAGATTTTAAGGCATCCAGTAATTATGATGCTCTAGTAACATATATTCGAAAAGTATTAAGTCAAATTACTAATACAAATATTATTATTTGTGTACCAACATATAATTGTAGTAATTTCGCTAACATATTCAACTGGAGAGTGGAGCGTTTTAATGAATTATTATACCGTGATATTATTAAATATGAATATGCTTACCTTGTAGATTCTAACCTGGATCTTAATTATGATTATACTATGTTTGACAAAAATACGGGAAATCTTAACGGTTATGGAATGGAAACATTATTCCATTCTATATCTCGAACCATTACCTTGGTTAAGAATTTGAATGATGTACAACTTATTAAACATCAAAAACGTGACTCCCACATAATCGATCAACATAATGTGGGTATTAATGACACTTGTGTAAAAACGGATATAAACTCGACTAAGGGTCTATTTTTGACAGGAAAAGGCACTATACCTTACTATTTTCCAATAAAAAAGAAAAACTTGTTTTTTCGATCCTAAACCGGACCGACAATGCCATTCTCAGATATATTTAAATATTCTTCACCAGAACATAGCCAGTATATTGTCCAAAAAAGAGATTCTAGAAATGACATTGCTCGAGCTTGTTTATAAAAATAATGAACCTGATGTAATTTGCTTATCGGAAACTTTTTTAAAGAAAGGATCGGAAGGGTACTTAAAAATAAATGGGTATATATTGGCTTCATCCTTCTGCAGAGTTCAACAGAGGGGAGGAACGTGCATATTGGTAAAAAAAAAATATTATTTATAAAAAAATTGCGATTTTAGATCATCACGCTATACAGAGACAATTTGAATGCTGCGGAATAAAAATTCCCGGAAATAATATTATTATTCTCTGTTTATATAGAACTCCTAAAACCGACGCTATTATATTTCTGAATAAGCTAGATCATTTATTAGCCGAGTTAATTCTAAAATATGGCTACAAGAAAAAAATAGTATTAGCAGGCGATTTTAATATTAATACATTAAAAGTTGATAAAACTACAAATCTGATGAACGACATTGCATTGAACTATAATTTAACTCTCCATATAACAACAGCCACAAGAAAAAGTTCATGTATAGACCATATATTGAGTAATATCAAAAATGCAACCCCCGCCATATTGCCACTTCAACTATCAGATCACGAAACTGCGCAATTATTGAAAATCCCTGTAATGTCTATTAAGAGAAAGCCGGAAGCATTTTTTATATATAAAAGGGATTACAACAATGACAATGTTCATAAATTCAATGACTGTCTCAGTAGTTTGACATTTAATGATATCTTGCAAGAGACGGATCTAAATACAGCATTTACAAAATTTCATAATCTATATTGCCTCTTCTACAAACTATGCTTCCCTAAAGTTAAAATAAAAATAAATAATAGCTTTACGAAAGCGAAATGGATAAGCAAAGGTTTAAGAATTAGCTGTAAAACAAAAAGATTACTACGATATAAATACTACACACATAAAGATACAAATACAAAAAATACATATGCAAAGTATTCAAAAATATTAAAGAAAAGTATATACATCTCTAAAAAAATTAATAATATCAAGCTCATAAAAAAGAGTAAAAATAAATGTAAGACATCATGGACTATTATAAAGGATGAAATAGATATTAAATGTAAAGACTTTGACATAATTAATATTAATGATGACCAAGGGATTCTGACATGCCCAATAGAAATTGCAAATAAATTTAATAACTTTTTTATTAATCTTACTAATATGCATACAGGCCTAAAGAATTTAAAAATCAAGCCTAGCCACACTAAACTAAATTCAATGTATTTAATGGATATGACAGAATATGAGTTGAGGGGTGTGGTGATGTCACTTAATAATACAAAAGCAGTGGGACACGATGAAATTTGCACAGATATTATTAAACGTTCCATTAAAAACATTTCTCAAGTCTTAACTTACCTTATAAATCTATCTTTCACAACAGGAAAGTTTCCTGAAATCTTGAAGATTTCGGTTGTCAAACCAATTTTTAAGAAAGGCAAAAAAGAGGAGGTAAATAATTACCGTCCGATTACATTAATATCGATATTCGCCAAAATTTTTGAGAAATGTATGACAAAACGCCTAACAGAATATTGCAATAAAAATGATATAATCGTCCCAGAACAGTTTGGATTTCAAAACAATAAATCAACAACCTTAGCTATTTATACACTATTGAAGTCAGTATTAATTAGCATAAATAATAAAAATAGAACTTCAGTACTATTTTTTGATCTTAGTAAGGCATTTGATTTCGTAAATCACGAAATCCTGCTCAACAAACTGGAGAGAATAGGTGTACGAGGAATTCCCCTTAGTTGGCTAACATCATATTTGACTAACCGAAAGCAACAAGTTGAACTAAAAAGACTCAATAGAAATAGAGAACTTGTTTCCTATTTTTCTGAACACAAAGTAAATAAAGTTGGTGTGCCACAGGGAAGTATTCTTGGGCCATTATTGTTTTTAATTTACGTTAATGACATACCTAATATAACTAATTTTAAAAGTATACTTTTCGCTGATGACATATCTATTATTGTAAGTACTGACATTAAAAATAATGATTTGAATCATGAGTGTGACATCAACAAAACAATTAAATCTACTATAGAATGGCTTGACCAAAATAAATTGAAAATCAACTTGACAAAAACGAATTTCATTAGATTTGACAATAATAAAACTACAAAGCTTGACATTAAATACGAAAACACTAAAATTAAGGAATTAAATGAAGCGAAATTTTTAGGTATAATAATAGACAAACAACTTAACTGGAAATCTCACATCGATTATGTCTGTGAAAGAGTAAATAAATTTGTGTATGCCATAAAATGTCTAAGAAAAATTACAAACCAGGAGACGGCTATTACTACTTACCATGCTTACATAGTTTCTGTCCTTCGCTATGGTTTAATTGTTTGGGGCAACAGTAGTCACCTACGAAGAGCTTTTGTTGCACAGAAAAAATGCCTGAGAGCCATGACTTTCAAGACACAACGAGATTCGTGTAAGCCTTTATTTAAGGAGCTTAAATTACTGACTTTGCCTGCATTGTATATTTACGAAATGTGTATATTTGTCAAGAAACACAATTATTTATTTATAAAGGATTCATGTAGCAGCAGGTATCCGGATAGACTAATAATAAAGGAAACAATCAAATTAGCTAAATTTAGGAAAAGTTGCTTATATATGAGCATCAAGCTATTTAATAAGGTTCCTAGTAATATAAAGTCTTTACCTTTGATGCAGTTTAAGAAAAAATTATATGCATGGCTTACGGCACATGGCTTCTATGACGTCAGGGAATTCATGGATCGGCGATTTTGAAAGTGATTTGGTTTAATTTATGAATTGGTCTGAATATTTGCATGCCCTTATAGGGTGGAACGTAGCGGTGCATTATTGTTAATTTATATAACTATTGTAACCTATGTTCAGCAAATAAATAAATTATTATTATTATTATTATTATAGAATACAGTTTAATTATTTATTTTACTTTTATTGCGAAGAAAAATTTCTTCGACCCCTTGTAAATAAGGGATACACAAGGGGTGGAAGAAATCGGCCACACCTAAATATTATACTTCGACCTTTCTGTCCAGGGTGTGTCTACAAAAAAGATTAAGTACAAAATAGGTCTCCATTCGGGCTACGCTTTAAATTGATTGAAGACGAATGAATTTCTGTGAAGGTCGCACGAAATGGAATGGATTAGTTATGCATAAATAATATATACAAAGCAATCATTTTGTAGGTATCTGAAAGATGTTATTTATTTCTAACTAGCGATACGACCTGCGGCTTCGAGCGGATACAATTTTCGGGTTAATTTTTCTCACTTTCTCTTCCTCCGACTTATTCGGTATATTTGGAAAAAAAACCAGCCGAATTGCCGTATCAGAGTTCCCGGGAACGATTCCCGGTAGGGTCAACTTTGGAAAAGGACTTTTCAAATTTGTCTTTGGTCTGGATGTTTTAGTAGTAGGACACCCCCTTACAGAAGACCACCGTGAAATATCCATTTCCCTAATACCAATCTCTTATTCTTTAAACCTACTAAAATGTTACACTTTGCTCGCAGCACCAGAGGCGTTTCTGTTTTATTTATTTATTTTTATAAACAGAACATTATCTGCATAGAGCCATAGATTACGAATTTCAAGTAAGTAGGACACGGCTGTATCAAACAGCAGGTCATGTTTGATTAAATAAAATATCACTACGGAAGTATCTAGGTTGTTTTCTGTAATTTTTAGATTCAGCGCAATGTATAAAAGGAGTGGACCTAGATGTTTAATTACCTGATGCGAGAAAGGCTAACCTAGAAAGATACGATGTTTATATTTATTTTCATTAGTCATCTTTGGAAAAATTTGTATTTTTAATAATCGTACATGATCTATTTTTTTAATCATAGATCCTTTACTAATAAATAAATAATTTTTCCGGGTGAATTTCTGCATTAAAATTTGGTGGGTAGGTTATTAGGTAAATTAAGCATTAAAAAAAATTGGTATATTTTAAAAAATTGTTAAATTGTTTACAATGAAATTGTTGCATTTAATACTAAATTTCTTTTTTTTTAAAAATTCAAAAATCCCTTGAGAAACTAAATTAATTGAATATGCCAATAAAGCATATTGTTATTATTGCAGTGTCTATTTTATGCTCCTACGAATCGCATTGAACGCTACTTCGCACGTACGCAATAGAAATTATGATGAATCACAAATTAGTCGGACTATAACAGTAAAAGTGGTATATAGTGAAAGTAAGTTTTGCCGGGGTTATTTCAGTCCGCGGAAGTACACTAATAGTGGGTACCCAACAAAGCACACAGATTTATAAAATAGAATAGTTAGACGAACGTGGATGAGAGAGAGAGAGAGAGCTATGCAATATAATATCAACTAAATAGATGCAGTTGCAACAGACATTTGACAGTTACAATTATATTACGTCATGCTAATAATAATAATAATAATCTCGGAGGTAATTCTTGACATGGCACGTATTGTCAGGAGGTTCCTCACTCTGGAGCCCTAACCACTGTTATTAGCCTTTCCCCGCTACTTAGGCACTCTCCTAAAGTTTTTTATTTTAATATTCATATCGTAAAAAAATCTAAAAAGAAAATAAATACATGAATAACAATAATAATTAATTTATATTAAGTTATTACGGATATAATTACTTTAAAAAACAATTGAAACTATTTTTTTTAATACTAAAAGTCTCTTGAAAATAGGCACAATCTCTTCACTTAAACGTAATTTAGATTACATTCGTCGTAACACAATTGAAACAGTTAAAAACACAATGCAAGCGAGACCTTTGACAATTCCAGCAGGAAGTAAAAAAAAAGAAAGAAAATTAGCGCCATTTTTAGAGAGAGCGTTAAAAATAACACAACAAAACAAAGAATAGGTGCGTAGGTAGGTTCTTTATAGCAAGCGGACCAAAAAGATATTATTCATTGCAGTTTGTAATATTAAAGGAAATACTTTTATCTTGCCTCGACCAAACCATTTATTACTTCAAATTATATACACAAACCTTCTTCGTTTATCACTCTTTCCATAAAACCTATTAGTGAAAACCGTATCAAAATTCAACGATTCCAACGCCTGTTTTAGAAGAAGTTAGCGAAGAAACGGACAGAAGCGAACAGCGATTTTACATTATAATATTATATATAAAAATAAATATAATTAATAAATATCTTCACACATTCCACACAGCACCATCTAGTTCCACACTAAGCAATTAATGCTTGTATTATGGATACCAGACAGTTACTTTTTTTTTTGTAAATACATAGGTACATATTATAAATACAAACATCCATGACTCAGGTACAAAGGTAAAATGTTAACACATAAACATTTGCCCCTAGCGGGATTCGAACCCGCGACCGTTTGTTTAACAGCTAGGGTTACTAGCCACTACACCAAACGTGTCGTCAATTTGAAGAACGTGCGTGTTGGCGAGCCTTAGGAAAAGCCTACATCCAGCAGTGGAGATACACAGGCTGATGTGGATGATCATGATGAAACGTATAATTAATCATTTGATAATTTGACGCTGGTGGTATGAAAAATAAAAGTAGATTCTTAATACTAATGCAAGACCTCTCTTTATTGTGAAACATTTCCTAAAACTATTGTGTAAACAGAATTGAGTCTGATTATTATATTATGATTAAGCCTCATTGAAACAAAACAATATTACTCATTTAAATAGATATTTGCTATAAGTACCTACTTATCAGAGATTTTCACATTTCTGTCAGCTTGTCTAATAGAGACGTTATCATAGATTACTATCGATGCCCGCACTCGATGGCTCGGATTCTCATTGTTTTGAAATGCGATTTCGTATACCGCCATTGTAACGTAAGTGGCCAGTTACGGCAACTGATTAAGTAATGTTGTTAAAATAACTATCTCAAGATAAAGACCGTCAAGTGAATGAAATAAGTAATTTACAATATCAGAATGAGGATGCATACATTACGCTTCATATAAAATGGAAAGAGGAAATGTGTGTTAGGTATATAAATTTGAACTAAACTGGCTTGAAAATAAAGTCGAAATTAATGTGACCAAATTTTACAGTTTGTTTTGTTTTGCGCAATTAAAACTGCGCGTAATTTTATACTTAATCTTATCAGTAATTAATGCAAATGAGAAAAAATTGCCCTACGTTACGCTACGTCTGTCTGTACCTACCTACGTTACGTTTTCATGGCTAACTCCTTATCCGATAAAATTTGGTACGGAGATAGAAAATCTCTCAAGTAACGTCTGCAAGTTTCTGCTGACTGACTGACGGGAATTGTGTAGACTTCTACGAAAGTTTTTAGAATCGTTTTTTTTTTTACTAATTTATCAACTACAAAGTATGTATGTATGTATGTAACTTTTGTAAAACAAATACCTATTTGTGTCAAAAAAAACTGCCCCAACTTTTGAACACAAATGTTTTTGGGTATTAAAAATCGCCCTCTCGCAGAAGTGTTTACAAAAAATATTCTATTAATTATACTTCAGTATTAACTTATATTACCTCTGAATATCTATACTAATATTATAAAAAGAGAAGATTTGTATTTTTGTTTGTAATTAAAAATAAATTCAAAAACTACTGGCCCTATTTTAAAAACTCTTTCACCTATAGAAAGCTACATTATCAGCGAGTAAAATAGGCTATATTTTATAAAGTTACTCGGGACGAAGTCGCGTGCAACAGTTATTCTTAAATATAATTAGGGACAAAGATTTATAGGAGTTGACATTTACATGACGCCCCAAGAACGTAATAAAACGAATTTAAGTTCTAAAACGGGAATGATTCGGTTGAGAATTGCTAGCACATGGTATGCGAGGGGTGATTAAAGGTTGGTCGTTGGCCGATCATCCTTGGCAACCGGCCAGAGTGTCTGCTGCTCTTGCCTATACACTTACCTAATGCTGGCTTCGACAGCAATAAATGGCTGTTGTCCTCAATAATGCTTTACAAGGATTAAATGGACCAGAACGTGTTGAATGAATAATATTGCTAAAAACTATTAGAATTTCATCTCAATTTCGGCTTCACTAAGAATAATATCCTAAAACTACACTGGACCGCAAAGAAAAAGGGTCGGTTAGAAAATCTTCAATATCTTCAAAAGTACCTGACCTAGTTATAAATGAAATAAAGACTAAAATAAAGAATAAAGAATATATGCTTAAATAAAAATAAAATTTATTTATTATAGCTTTAATTTTGCCTTTTTTCATAAAGCTAGGTCAGGTACTTTTGAAGATATTGAAGATTTTCTAACCTACCCTTTTTCTTTGCGGCTGGACCGCAATACACATGTGTTACATAAATGCTCATATTTTGTAAGGTGGAGAACCGCATTGGTTAACAAAAGTTGTGTTACCTCTCCGACCTTGTTATAATTCTTTTCGGTTCAATAAAGTGGGTCAGTCACAGACTAAACAACGCATAAGTTTTAACACTGGAGAAGAGGCTGTGAAGTTTTATTTAATTGTTCGTTGGTTCAAGGTACTTTTCATTGACATGTAGCTGTTTCAATCAAAGATTATTATACATAGAGGTCTCTCATCTTTAAATTTTTTGTGTGTTTCTGTGTATTTTTGATTTCCTTTTTTAGAACATGCAGCAATAAAATTCGTCATATAGATCATGTTTTTCTAAGAAACGCTAATATTTGTAGATGTTAAAAAAAAAATGTGAATATTGAGGATATCATCCGTAAAAGGACAGCTTTAGATACACAATTTATAATAATACATCTCCCGATCCTAAAGTAACCTCTAACACGAAAAACACTTAACAATTTCTGCTCTTGTTTTCTGTATGAATTTTTAAAAAAAATTACTTAAATATCGATAATGAAAGTAAAAATATTTTGACAGCTTTAGAATTTAGGTAATATGAATATTTATAATTTCTAGATTATTAGGACTATTTAATCTGACAAAGAGGGGACAATTCGCTTGTAGAAATGCTATTTCTATATTTTTTCTAAATTTAATTCAGCAGAGTATTTACGGGCAAGGCAGCTACGACTTATGAGTAGAAAAAAAATGCAAGGCAAAAATGGAGAACACAAGTCTTCTTTTTTCCGAGTCTCATTATGCGTTGTAATGAAAATTCATACCGCTTACAAAATATAGTTAAAGCATTATTCATATTGCGCAATGCCACATCATACATCATACAAAAAGTGCATGTATGTAAATAAACAGTGGCTTATTGACGACTGACATGTCCGTTCATTGACTTTCCCCCCATTTCCAGAACAAGGTTTACAAATTAGTTAGCTTGGAAATGTAGGTGCACTAAAACTAAACCAACGATAGGGAACTGTTTAGACAATATTCTTTAGCGAATATTGAAGTCGTAACTCATAGTAAGCCGGTAGCTTGATAACCAATATGCTAGTCGCTTTGTATTATGCAACAAGCACAGGAGCTAACGCCAAATTAATATGCATCTTCGCTCACGTCACGATTTTTCGCTTAGTCATTTTGTAATATCGCAGAAGTTGCATCATGATATAATTAAGACAGTTGTCAGGATTTTTGCGTCTTTAAACATTTGAGAGAGCGTCTGTGATTGTGTATACCAATGGCTTCATCAAGACTCGGAATGCCATTTTAAGAGGTGTTTAGATGAAACAATAAAGGCCGGAAGCAAAATTTAATGTGCAGTTCTTTCAATATTAGTATAACTAGTTTTTGCTCGCTACTTTGTCCGCGTCCTTGAAGATCGTGTCCTTTTCTGTACCCTGTATAAAAATTTCACGGTGATCGTTTGAGCGGTTTTATAGTCCATAGGGGACTATCGAGTTTGAAGTCCATCCACACATCAATGTTATCTAATATTTAATATAATATAAAAGATTAAATTCAGCCAGTATTTGCTGCATGTTACGTATGTATCTATGTTCTGTGATACAGTTCCGTTTTAACTTTCTCTCTAGAAAATATGTCGCATTTCTATTCCATTAAGCTTTACTAAAATTTAAAAACAAATCAACTTCCCGTTGAATTGAAAACAGCAGGAAAGTGTACTGTTTTATATTCGCTATTCTTTTTATTGCTTTCGGTGTTGCGGTGAACACTGAATTAACGTGTTTTGTTCGTTGAATAGAAATGCAATTTTCAACGTTATTTACTTGACAATAACATGTGGCCTACATATCATAATTGCTTTTCGCTACACATCGGCATCGACATCTGCATGAAAAGAACTTTTAAAATTAATGTTTAATTGTACAAGTTAGTTAAGTTTTTAAACTAAATATGTTAGCTAGCTACCACCGTATCAGGCATATCGATTATATGGGATCCTCAGGATATAGGGGCCACGTCTTGATTAAACAAAAATTAGTAAAATGCTATCTTTAATTCTATTTAAATTTAAACTCTATATATTAAAGAGTTTAGCGTGCAGCCTAAACTCTTATATTTAGAGGATTTAAAAAATCTTTTTGTATTTGATAACCCAATCCTTGACGAATGAGCTGTGCTCGTGACTTCGTATGCGCTGTAGTTCGTTTTTTGAAAATCCCACAGGAACCTAAAAAAATTCAGGATGAAAAGTATCCTATATATTAATCTAGATAATAAACTATCTGTGTGACTAATTTCATCTTTATCCGTTTAGCCATTTTTGCATAATTAAGTTACAAACATACAAAGCTTTCGCGATGCGGGGTGGGTCGGTGATCCGAGTTCGGCCGTCCAACGAGAACCGACCATTACCGATAGAGTATTGAGAAATCGAAATTAAACGGCTAGTGAAACTGAAAGGTACAGTTACCATAAAATATTTTTAAAATAAATATAAGTAACACAGTTAGATTATGTATACAGGTGTTCAATGATTGTGGTCGTATCGTATGTATGTGGTTGACTTCAATTCCTTTCCTTGCGGCGGTTTATCGTTAGCGACCTTGATTGCAATGCAGCACGCGGATAAATACAAGTTCACATTTATTATTTTTATTGATATGACCTTCGTTCGCGGTTGCAGCTGATTCTCTAAGGGACTGAATACGTTGAATTAAATGGCGCTTGTTCCACAGAAGGGGAGCGTATTGTAATTGAATTTCTTGGAAACTTGGAAGTTTTCTTTTTTTATATTGAGGTCATGTTGCTGTTATCAGTCCACTTGATGGTAGGTGATGGCTACCCATAGGTGCGCTGCCGCTCATAGTAGGATCAATCAACGATAAGGGAAGAGGTAGGGAGATGAGTCTATGGCATATTCACTTACCGGAACACACACTCAGACTGTTATTTCACGGTGGTCTTCTGTAAGGGGGTGGTTACTGCCCAAATGACTGCGAAACGCAGTATTACCACTACTTGATTTCCAAAATTTTAAGCACTAATTAATTGAAAATTTAAAATATTTTATATAAAAAAGTACATTATGCTTGAACTTTGCTCATAAATTTATTGCGAAACTTAGCGAGACGTATTATTTCGGTCAAATTCCGCATCGGCGCGTGCGCAATGTTTACAATAACCGGTTTATGTTTGTGTTGCTACGTAAATCAATATTTAAAGTGGATCGTTTTTATTTATTTTTTTATTTACAAGGCCGCCATTATCTTTTTTAAATAAAAGAAATAAGTAATTGGTAAATTTAATTATTCACTATTATTATGTATTATGGGTCTCTTATTGATTTATTGTTAAAATTCTAGCTTGTGAAATGGATTTTACAGATGATCTTAGATATCTCGATAAAATTATACAACAAAAAAGCGACTTTATAAATTGCTTCTGGACTGTTGTGTTAAGATTTAATAATATTCAAATACGTCAATATAACTGTTCTTGATCTGCCCTCCAACCAAAAGGTTCTCTTTTCTAAATAATACTAGGTAAATTTTTTTTTTATTTTTTTTATACTGTCCACTGTCCAATACTCCACATATTGTCCGTCTAAGCAACGGATTCAAGTACCTATTACTTATTCTTAAAGTGGACAGGTATACTAAGGGTTGTAGTAAGCATAATCCAGCGTTATAATATCGCAGCCTAATCGCAGCAGATACTGGTATTAATACTACGTTGTCGTAGGTCCAGTTTTTAGTCTTATTTTAGTATCGTTATTTATGATAGAGATCCAATTGGATAAAATTACAACTAGAAATCAATAGTCAATAATATAAATTAATTGTTGGTATTACTAAATTTGATTTTCATTTTTTTCTGTTGTTTTAATTAAAACTAATGAGCTCCACAGGTACCGTAGTCTTATAGTAGGTATAATAAAATTTAAGCACGTAGGTAGGTAGGTACTATAATAATATAAAGTTTAATTTACAATTTCAAGTGTTCGTTAGAACAAGTAAAAGTTAATTTTGTGTATGTTATGGAAGGTCATTATGTGTTCTTAAGAAAGTGAAAGTAAGAAACAATAATAATACATTTTATTTGTAAGTAAAACTAATAGGAACAGTAAAATTAAAACACACACTCAAATGTTGAACACAAACCGGCTCCAACTCATTATGTAGGTTGTAAAAATTAAGGTAGATTCTTTGAATTTTGCCAAGCTAAAAGTAAGTAAAGTAAAGTAAAGTAAGTAAGTAAGCTAAAGTAAGTACACTGGACCACAAAGAAAAAGGGTCGGTTAGAAAATCTTCAATATCTTGAAAAGTACCCTGACCTAGCTTTATGGAAATAAAGACTAATTAAAGAATATTTTAATATGCTTAAATAATGATTAAAAAAAAATGAATTCAAGCTTTTTTTTTAGTCAGGTCAGCTAGGTCAGGTACTTTTGAAGATATTGAAGATTTTCTAACCGTACCTTTTTCTTTGCGGTCCAGTCTAAGAGGCGTGAGGTTTGTCGTGTATTGCCGCAAACCGCAACGTTCAAACGCCGCCTTGCCAGTGTTTGTTATATAAGTTATTACGGAGAGAAAGCTTTGATATTCCATCTTCTATATAAGTGTACCTCTTAAGTTTATCGACTTGAGTAAGAAATTGTCGAGCACTTTGCTAATTCTATATCTTCTGACAATGATGATTGTCTCATTGTCTTTGGGCTAGTGCGCTTATGTTTCAAATGGTCGGATTCAAGGTGAAATGTAGACATTTCTTTGATGCCCTAGCCCAATCATAAATGACCTAAGTGTATCATGTAAAGTAAATCTCGAAAACATCTCGTGTGAAAGCTATATTAATGGTAGTTTTTAGAAAATTGAAAATTTCGTGTCACGTTGTTTGTCGCCGATGAACTCCTAAACTACTGAACCGATTTTGATAAAACTTCGTAACTGTATGTAATTTGGTCCAACTTAAAAGATAGGATAGTTTTTATTTTGAACTCGGGCGAAGCCGAGAGCGTGTAACTAGTCTTTCATAAATTATGTCTTATTTTGATATATATTACTATAAAGTTCCATGAAAATCTGTTCAATAGTTTTTCCCTGAAAGAGTCCACAAACATCTACAAATACATCCTCAAAACTGTTGCATTATGACATAACGAGTATATTACTTGCCTTTGCCCGCGACTTTTTCTTAAGTGTTAAAACATTTATTTTGTCAGGCGTTGAATTTTTTATTTTAGACGATTTTCTGCGACTGCCCAAATGACTGCGAAGAAGACGCATTGTGTCATCAAGTAAACATTCGAGTGCAAATAATCTAGTATTATTTGTATTAAAACAATAGATGCCAACATTTTTATATAGACTGTTCATGTGAATGTGATGTCAACGAACCTCTCCAATCTATCGCAGTACCCATTACATTAACCGGTCTAACTAGACCCACCTCCGCCCTTTCTCTTTCAGTATTCAACGCGACCGAGGAGGTCATGAATAAAGAATGGGAGGCCAAGATGGTTGGTTTCAAGTACGTTGCACTAGACTAGACGGTCTCTTAAGTCGTGAAACGTAAGAACGTCCATAGAAACTGCAACAGCGCGATGCGTCACTCTTGCAAAACGCCTTCTTCTTAATTGCATTATTATAAAGTGCTGTTTATAATATGCAAGATTTTACGCAACTTTATTATTTGGTTATATGACTAAACCGCGGTTTAGTCGAGAAGGAAAAATTTTTCACCTTGTACAGAGAGTGTACAACATGAAGATTTTATTTTATAATTACTTATATTTTTAATATTAAATTTATATTTTAAGTAATAGCTCTTTATTTAGAAAAATCACAGATACTTTTTTTTAATTTTTTTATTGTTATAGGATGTAATGCAGCATATACACATTTTAGCTTCTTTTTAGTTTTCATTTTTTTTTTTTTTACTTAAAATTCAGAGGTATTATGACAATACTATTTATCTATATTATTATTATGCATAATTTCTTTGAACGACATAATTAATCTACAATATTTGACTAACATTCATTATAAATAATTTATTATTTCGTCAGGCTGGAATATTTTTATTACCCATATCACGTACACAGTCACAAAATTCGCACTCAAAGATTTCTTCCAGTTTATCAGATTCTATAAAATTCTGGAATACGGAATATATGTATAATACATAACAAAAAAATTTGTGAATCAGGAAATGAATGTATCAAATGAATTGCTCAAGGACAGAATAGAATGAAGCTTGCAATACCTTGACAGTGTCCCCGACTCGAGTGAATGTAGGCCAAGGCTCTTGTGTAAATTTTAGCAATACCTAGATGCAACATGGTTATATCAAGCAAGTAACTAGGTTCTCAAACAATCTATGTCGAAACTTAAAAACTAAACTATTGAGTGAGCAAATCTTTGGATTTAAATAGTGTTAAGAGCACATTCCTTATATTTCAAAATATCAACAAGTGTTACTGCACTGCAGTTTAGACCTTTGAACATCGATAGTTGCAAAATTTTAAAACCAAATGAACAGATATAATCGATTTCAGTATTATCTTGTGTAACAGGCCGCTTTAAAATCCGGCCAGTATTTTCTGACCTTCTGCTTCCATGTAGCCATTCCGTCCCGTGTGTCTTATTGTATTGGTCCATTATATGGGTCGTGCTAACCCAAACCGACCTATTTTGCTCGAATAATGCTGCGTCTTTTCCGGGGCTATTTTCGTATGAAACTGTGTATCGTTATGTTCGAAAATACAAAGTAACAATATCTTAATTGCATGTTAGAGAGAGATTCATGAAAATTGTTTTCGTTCAACCGAATCTTTTAAATAAATTTATTTTAATGTAAAGTTCGGCAGGCAAGCTGACTATCCACTTGATGGTAGGTGGCTACAGTCTTCTATAAAGGTAAACAATGCCCACAGGTGTTCAAGTACACTGCCAATCATAATAAGCTGAAGGATAAGGGTTACTATACATATAGTCGAGCCGGCACATTTTATTCGGCAATGTCTACCGCCCGGCTTTGCCGGTAGACATTACGATATAACTATTTGTATTCTTGAAACTTTTATTTTTCATGTCTGAATATCTACATATTTCCCATTGTGAAAAAAGTAGAACTTACTTGAAATACAATACAACCTATTATAGGTTGCATTGTATCTCACGTTGACCTTCCAGTTGTAATGAATGTAAATTGTACATTTCCAAGCGCCTACTTTTCTTTAATTACACCCGCTGAATATGCACATACATTGGCTTTTGATGCGCGAGCGCAGTACCGTCAATCATGCCATCCAACATAACGAGCTATTATCTTACAGCGAAATCGGTCGCGAAAGCTAGCTTATCTAAGGGCAGCGGTTCTGATTTCAATGGTAAATTAAACCCAGCCGTTGAGACGTTGAACGATGCGAAAAATGAAAGCACGCAGCAACATAAACGAATGGTTACTGCTTGAAATATCGCATTGGCAATTATGAAACACGCATTGATGCTTCCGGAAGTGAACCACTCCACAGATGTTTGTACATGTATTCCAATTTCCACCCTTATTGCTTCAAGTCAGACGACATTAATGGCTGTTGTTGATGTGTGTTTTATGGAATCATTTTCAGGCCTTGACAAAGGGTATCCTCACGTAAACAATATTTAATCTTGGAAATAGGGCTTAGCAGTTTATTTGTTACCTAAGCTTTTACGTCTTAACTACTCAAGATATAGGATATAGGAGAAAGATATAGGATACCTTTCATACAGGTAAAAGTACTGTTCCCGAAAGATCATCTTGTTGATATCCCTGTATTTCGGACCAAGCGCTTTAAAACATCTTTTATAATGCGCACTGCCAAGGTTTGGAACTCCCTCCCTGTGTATTTCCGAGCTCATATAACCCAAATCTTTTCAAAGTTCGAGTGAATAGGCATCGTCAAGAGCAAACCCATCTTTTATAAAAAAAAATCATCTAAAAATAAAAATGAAAAATTCAACCATGATAAAATACATATATGAGCAATAAACATTGAATAAATGTTTTAATAAAAAGCAAGTAGATGATGATAATCCTAAAATGTTTCTACATTTCAATTGGCACCTACATTCTTGTTTTGTTTTTTCACTATAAATATTGTTACCACGTTTTCATTTAAAATACAGTTGAAAATAAATTTATGTTTAATTATTTTCAGGTCCCAAGATGGAGAAGATAAAGAAAACGTGAACGATACCGTGGCCAGAGTACCACCCCATTGTCACATCACAATCAAATGCACCAGAGAGGTTGGTATTTTTTTGTTTTTTTGTTTTTTTTTTATTTAATCCGGATCTGATCTGGAACTATTTATACATACAAAGCTTAGGTCCCTTAGGTAGGGTTCCAATTATGTTATAACAATACTTATTTCTTTGACATATTCTTGAAATGAATCTATTACGACAGAATTCATGACTAATCCATTATTTCCATGAGTTATTCAAAAGTTATTAGAATTCACAAAACTTGGTCTGCACACGAACTGACCTGTGAAGAGTGCGAAGCTTGCAAATTTCAGGTCACGTTGCAAGTGCTTGTCTCAATTAGGCTACTAAATGTTAGGACTCTCCGTAAACAGGAATGTTTTCAGATTGCAGGATTCAACGGCCTATCGGAAGCGGTCCGTCGCTTAGACTTCTCATCTGCCGTCCGTGATGTTAGACGATTCAACTACATTTGTGCTTTACTAGAATTATTATTAGGAGGACAAAAGCTGACTCATCTTCCTGGCGCTGCACAGAAACTGTTGCTTTCTATGTTAGAGCAACTCGCTGACCAAGGTTAGTCTAAGTCGTCATTTCAATGTGATAAAAAATATTTAAATCTATAAGAACTTTTCTCTTTCGAACTAAAACGAATTTGTGTTTGCTTACGTAACCTAGTTTAACTCATTTGAATGACCCGTTTTTTGAGAAACCACTTTAAAGATAGTGATGCTTGAGAATTTGACACAGATTAAGAAATACTTACTCGATGTTTATGAATCTGAAGTAATGATTGAATATATACATTTTGACTGTTGTTCTTTTTATGAATCAACTTTGTATTTTTATTACATTCCTCTTGAAGAAAGGTTTTAATATATTAAACCATCAAATATACAGGAGATCTTTAAAATAATATTAAGTCAGACAACTAAGTGTATAACTTAAGACTGATAATTTGAAAACATGTATTGCTGACGATTGCAGTGGCGACATCAAAACAGAATTTGAATGCTCTTCGAGCGTTACTGGTGGCGCTGACGAGCCTCCGCGAGTCTGAGCGCCGAGCTTGTTGGGGCCGGCCTTTGGGGTCACGTGCCCTCTGGGGTCACCACGATCATGCGATCGCCAGGATCAACCATATCGCGGACAGCATCAGGATACAGGAGGTAGGTTTTTTTTTAGGTCATAATTCACGCTTTACTTTCTATAACTCTTTTTCAGATGCAACTCCTTAATCACTGGTGTGTTTAGGTGGGTTCTTACCTGGCGTATAAAACAAATGGAATTTTTTTGTTGGGAAATTTCTAACCTCTACCTGGGCAAAAAACTTCTACCTGGCGTATAACACGTGGATTTTTTTGGTGGAAAATTTCTAACCTCTACCTGGGCAAAAAACTTCTACCTGGCGTATAAAACAAATGGAATTTTTTTGTTGGGAAATTTCTAACCTCTACCTGGGCAAAAACTTCTACCTGGCGTATAAAACAAATGGAATTTTTTTGTTGGGAAATTTCTAACCTCTACCTGGGCAAAAACTTCTACCTGGCGTATAAAACAAATGGAATTTTTTGGTGGAAAATTTCTAACCTCTACCTGGGCAAAAAACTTCTACCTGGCATTTAAAAAAATTGAATTTTTTGCTTATGATTTTTTTTTCAGCCTGGACCAGAAGTGGTGCCTAAGCTACACGACTTGCCCGAGGAGTGTATTAGAGAGATATTACTAAGAATAGCGGATCACAGGGATTTAGATGTGAGTGTTATATTTGTAGGAGGGTAGTGTTAAAGTAAGTAAGTAAGTGAGTAAGTGATGCCTTCGTTTTGGGTCAGGCTGCTGCGTCGGCGTGGGGGGTGATGGGCGCGGTGTGCGGGGAGCAGCGCGTGTGGCGCGAGCTGGTGGCCTTCCACTTCTCCCCGGACCAGGTGCGGACCTTGCTCAAGGATGGACAGCAAGAGCCCACCGACTGGAAGACCGCCTTCCACCACCTGCGCAAGTCAGTATACCTCTATCCACATTTACATTGTATTTTCATTGTTTGTACTTCATTTTCTTTGGATTTTTTTATTTTATTTTTATTGTTTAATTGACTTGCACACTGAATCTAGATGTTAAGCGATAGGGTTTGGAATAGGCTGTTGCTGATTTAAATAAATAAATAAATAAATAAACGAAGCATTTTGATGTAATATGACACTTTAGACATCGTATGACACATGACATTTTGGATTACTTGGAAAAATTAGTTTTTTTTTTTATTGTATTAAGCAAATGCTTTTTTACGTGATAAAAGTTTTCATTGTTTCACATTATTAGTAAAGTGACTGATAAAAATCATAAGAATTAGTTAAGCGTCATCTAAAAAAAACCCAAATAAGTATGTAAAAAGAAACTCACGAAAATAATTCGTGACAATTATGACTACTCATAGGCCTCTTTCACCAACTACAAGTAAAGTGTTGATTAGTTACTTTTAGAAATAATTTTATGGTTTATTAAATTATGCACTCTGTTTGCTCGGCGAATTTTTATTAAGTAAGTATTATTTTCTTTTTAATGTTTAGAACTTTTACCTTACAAACAAAGGCATATCAGCTGCATATCATTCCCGGTGACAGGTGACTTTAGGCTACTTGACACATGTGAAAGTCTAACCCCTTTGCGTTTGTTAACATGTTGCAGAGTGTACGGTCTGCGCGAGGAAACTCAGTACGCGGAGACTCTGTCCCTCTGCCGACACTGCAAGTGTTTGTTTTGGCGATCGTTGGGACACCCCTGTATTGCTGACCAGGTAACCTTTCAATTCAACGTTCATTTCATTACACGCCATATTATATGGTATAAACTAAAACATTAACTTAATAATATCATTTCTACATTCATATATGAGCTAGTTGAAAATAAATTGATATGTGTGTAAAAACAAACTATTGTACTTAGACGTAACACGATATAAGGCGATATTAACACGATATAAAGGGTAACACGATATAAGGCGATATTAACACGATATAAAGGGCATAACACGATATAAGGCGATATTAACACGATATAAAGGGCATAAGGCGATATTAACACGATATAAAGGGCTTAACACGATATAAGGCGATATTAACACGATATAAAGGGCATAACACGATATAAGGCGATATTAACACGATATAAAGGGCATAAGGCGATATTAACACGATATAATGGGCATAACACGATATGAGCGTTAGTTTTGCAATATTACGTCATAAAATTTATTTACCGGCCTTAAGAAGTATTTAAATTATATCTAAAATTTAATCTTACAAATTATATTGAAGGAACATGAGAATAAAATTGGTTACAGTGTCCAGAATATCGTGAGAGGTTGAAGGAAGCGGGCGGGCCATTGCCTCCGCACCCGGTTCCGCCCGCGGCCTTTCTCAAGTTCTTCTCACTTTGAACGCCTTCACTTCACCGCCACACAAACATACAACTTGTTCACCGTTCTAACTATAAATAAAGATTAACTCAACACCTCAGACCAAATAAGAATTATAGACAGACTTTTGCGAGTTTTATTTGTTTATTTTTATTGAGAATATTGTTTTCCAAGTTTGCCGTTTACTGTATTGAGGTTTTGTGTTCCAAACGATAACCTCAATTTTTGTTGATTTTCATTGAAAATATTTGTTTTCAAGTTTACTTTACTTACATGTGAAATGTGATTCCATTTTGCTTTTTTTTTTTTTTAGTAAATATTTTTAATAAGGCGAGGCGTAGTTTCACCTGCTTCACTTGCCCATCCTTAGTTTTTTATTTTATATCTTTAGTTCTTATTTTATCTGAGCTCAAGACATAATATAAGTGTTGCTGTTACGAATTTAGAACAACATAATATAATGCGAATGTAGATATTATTAATGTTCTCAATAAAATAATATTTTCAGGCTATATTATTTATTAATTTTCTTTATGAAACTAAAAAGCTACGCTACAAATTGTTTAACCCCATCTATCGTCGATCATAAGAAAAAGTGTTGTAGTAAAGAAATTGATGGATATATATATATATATATATATATATATATATATATATATATATATATATATATATATATATATATATATATATATATATATTATAATGAACTGACTGTTTAGAATTTAGAATGCAATTTGACATGATGTGTCACCCAAGTGTTTCAGTCTCGTATTTTTCGATTTTTTTTTAATTAAAATGCGAATTTGTGATTCAATTATGACACGTGCAGCTCTAGAGCTGATGTAGACCTTGATCCAGGACCTGGATGTGGACCTGTGAGGTAGTTCCCATATGGATACTTTGATGGATACTTGGTAAGTTTTCAAATTATGAAGTCATCAATTTTTTTGTATATTTTTTTTTTTTCATAAACCTATAGAATGTTTAGTAAAAAATTAAAGGCATTTTCAAAATGCCTTTCAAACTTGGGCTGTTTTCCTGACATATATGCCTTTAGCCGCCAGAGTCGGATTTATCCGACAATTATTTTTGTATCCATTTCGCCAGAGTCGTATATATATACACAAATTCCTCCACTTGTATATTTATTTTTAAATCATTGCGTTGCTTTCTCTATAAAAAAAAATACGAGTCAAGCAACAACTCCTACAAAGCCAAACGGTTAAAGGGTTAAATGGCTGAACAGGTTTTCTTTTATTTAAAAAAAAATAAAAAATACTCTGAATGACTATGTATCAAACGTAATTAAAGGAATTCTTTAAAAAATAAATAAAAAAAAATTTTCCCCACAAGGAAATTCATCATACTCGAATTTCTCCCACAGGACTACTACAGCCCCAGGTCCAGGACTTAGTTTAGAACTTGATTGGTCCAGAATTATGAACAGCTAAATTTATATATAAAATAATTATATATGGAATAGGTAATTTTTTAAATGCGACTGATGTAAAAGATCTCTGGCGTAAAAGCCTACTTACATAATTCACGGCTATAAAAATCACTAAAACTATAAATGTGTTCCATATTTTTTTTTTTTTTTTTTAAATACTGTTGCTATTAATAGTTTAGTGATACGTTTTTTTTTAAATAAAAAAAAAAATTAACAATGTTGTTTGATCATTAAATTACTGTTGTACGACCAAATGTTTATTCTGTTTCTTGAAAAATAATAATCTAGTTTTAAGTAAGTACGTTTTATGTTACATTTATTTGTGAGTGCTTTTTTATTAACTATTTCAAGTTTTTGCTATATATTTAGAAAAAAAAATAATATAATGCTTTAAAAATACTATACCTATGTATGTGATATTTCCAAAATATATTTTATTTTAATCAATCGTAAGAAAGTAAATGTAAATTGTTTTGTTTTTGGGTTTTAGAAAAAAAAAAATGGATCTGTTTCAATAGATAAAATCGGTGATTTAAAAAAAAAATAAATTTGACTATTTTACCTAGAATTTTTGACAGCTTTTTGTTGCTGCTATTTGAAGAGTTTATTTCTGTAAATATTCTAATTTATAAACTAATGCAATTTAAAAAAAAATAGGTTTTAAGATAAAAATAATATACATGCGTCACGTTAAAATAGGATTTTTGAATATTGGATTGGATCTTCAAATCGGATTTTTTTTTTTGACTACTAATTCTGGTATATCCAGTTCTATGAGGTTTTGTTTTTTTCAGGACATCACCTAGAAAAGTCCTAGGTCTTTTTTTATGGCCTAATTCGGTAATTGACTTCAAAATTTAAAATAAACGTAGAAAAAAATATTATTAAATAAAAGCCAATTTTCTTTAGGCCTATTATTAAACTATCGCTATCCGTCAAAGAAAGTCTATTAAGTTTTATATTGGAGTGTATTGTTTTTTAATTATCATATTATAAATTATGATAATCATAAGTGTGTGAATTTATGATATACTTAAAATATGACTTTGTGACTTGTTTATTTATATTTGATAACGAATTTAATACAATAGAAGATTTGCAAAATAAATCTCCTATAAATGAACAGTTCATTTGATTGTTTTTGTGTAACAGAAAAATGACAGTTATTTCATTAGCATTAGAGTCCTTTTTTGCTAAATTGTAATTTCAAATGCTAAGTTAACTAAGAGGAAGGACTAAAAATTCTAAATTAGCTACATTAATAATTGCTATCTGTGTTCATTATTATAAGAAGTGTTTTTATGACCGATCTATAAAAACGTAGGTACTACTGGAAGTCATCAAAGTATATTAAATATAATCACTAGTAAACGGTCTGTCATCAGTTTCTATGTATTTATTTAATAGCTTTTGCACGCGACTTCGTTTGCTTATCTTTTAAATTATAACCTATCTTTCAAGCTCGAATCAATCTTATACATTTTCAAAATTTCATTTTGTGACGTACACTAGACATCCTTATGTGAAATTTATATTGTATCTTTCTATATTTCCGTTTGCAATATGAGTTTTATATATATAATTCGGCTTTATAGTGTATTAATAATAATAATAATAAAAATAAAAATAAGGCATTTATTTATTTATAATTTTAAAAGCTAATAATACATGTAATGATATCACTAAAATAAAAATTACTGAAGTTTAATATTGTGCTATAATTTTTTTTATTATTATTAAAATGGATTTATATCTAACTATATATAAAAAATATCGCTTTAATTTAATTTTAATATTCTTAATTGTCATACTGTTTATATTAGATCTGAAGGTAGACTGTTGATAAGGTTGTTGCGTTTGCTTCCAGTTTTACCTGCGTAGTGGTTTATAAAAAAAAATACACTGGCACATAACAATAAAATTGTAATTACCTAAAACAATTTACAATACTTTTTATGTAAATATCTGTTTTTTGATAATCATCAATGATTGGAAATGAATTTTGGTAAAACAATGTTCACCTTTACTGTGTAGTATGTAGGTAGTTGTTGATAATGTGATATTTTAAGATAAAAATATATTTATTGCAAGATAAATAATATCGCGAAAAAGTAAATGTATTATGTAGAGATAATTTATGAACTAATGCAGCTTCTACTACTGGATAAGTCATTTTAGTTTGTCTGTGATGTGGTTTTTTTTTTAATGGAATTGTTTTTTTCTGCGTTGTCTTTTTATGAGTTATATTTGTGTAATACTTTTAAGTATTAGAGTATTATGAGAATAAAGTATTTTGAATATCGATTAGATACATAAAATTGCAGTTTTATTTTAAAAATTTGGTTCTGTGTCGACGTATAAAGAATGCCAGAGCCCATTAAACTTTTTAATTTGCCCCGAAGGTCAGTTCTGGTATAATAGCTTGTGTTCATTGACGACAGTGACATTTATTCCCATAAAAATTACAATCATCCCAGTGATCTTATGAAGGCTATGTGAAATAATTAGATATTTATGGTGAGAAGCTTTTTTTAATAAAATCTGTCTATGAAAAATTCACTGACAACAATAGTGCTACTGGGGACATGAAGAATCGAGACGCTGTGTATTCGCCTCTATCTTAGATCATCGTATTTCTAAGTAACTTAAATTTATCAAGGGATGTGTGACATATGTGACATTCATACGAGTGATTTTGCAATTGTACCATAGAATATTCAAATATAGTAGAATTTTTTAAATATGGTGCAAGTTTGGCAAAATACCACACTACAGTATTGCCACTTTTTAACTAAAAGGAGTGCTTTTGTAACCAAGTCAAAGTTTTGTATCATTCTGTAGTGTCTATTATTTGATAATCTGTGTCCATAATCATTTGACATTGATGGCGACAATGACCTAAGAACAATATGGACCGGGCATACCCCTACAGAACCGGCGTGCATACCTACTAAAATTTGGCACATAAGATAGCTATCTTTCATAATAAATAATGTTGAAATAATGAAAATAACTGTTGTAAAATATTAATGGAACCAACGTCCGTCTTAATAACCATTTAAAGGGTCAAAATTTTACGATACATGACTAAATACATAAAAACATTTAAAAAATTTTGTTACTAACCTGTGTAAGCTAATTGAAAAATTATGTAGGCATAATTATTCAATTTAGGACAAAGCTCTAAATAAGACAAAATGCTTTTTGACATGAACGTATCGATATAACAGATATTATATAGACTACGGTTCATATAGTAGAATAGAATATAGTAGACTACGCCACTATAGGTTATTAATTACTCATTGGATGGTGATTATTCTTCTGTGACTGTGATTGGCAGATTGATTGGTTTTTGCTCCGATCCGATAAATGACATTGACATTACATTGATATCATAAATAAATAAATTACCATCAGTCAGCTCAGCTATCATCAGACTCATTGTTAAATATTATCTGAAAATCATCTACAATCCTAAAATAAAGAAAAATTACGTACCGAAACTATAGAATTACTATTGATAAATTCAATATGGAGAGTAGAAAGCCATTGGAAACAAATGTTTTACCAAAAATAGTTGATGTGGAATGGAAATTGGAAGTGGTGACTGGTACTCCCGGCATATCTTCAGACAACTTATTGTATACTGTTATTTTAAAAACATGCGATGGAAAAGATCTTCGCTTCACTTGTGGAAGTCAAGACTTACAGGACTTAGTGTATAAATTAAAAGATTTAGTGCGACACTGTGAATCGGTAAAGAGCGAGTTTACGTGAGAAATAACTATTTTAATACCTGGTATTACAGCCAACAATTTCGACTTGATGTTGAACTTTACCGACAGAAAGAAGTCTGAACATTTATAACGAATGAATAATTTCAATAATTTATTCAAAACTAATTGTGCCCGCGACATCGTACGCGTTTCTGTAATGGTGCGTAACTTTTATAAAAAAATATTTTTTTTACCTCATAAAAGTACAATTATATGCATGTGTTGTTTTTTTACTGTCACAATTGCAATAAAGCTTATCTAATGGAATTGTGGAATGGCCATTCATAATAGTTTTTTTTAAATTATATAATTTATTTGTTCATATTTAAGCTTAAATATTTATATAAAATTCAGTATTTAAACTTTAATATTTATTGTTAAGGTAACTATGCTAAGGCTGAACATCTTTTTTTTTTTTTCAAATCTAATGTATATAACGCGATGAAGTGTTTTGATAAGGATTTTGAAATAAATAAAAATGCTTAAATTAATTTCAGTTGTTTTATTACAAAATTGTTAGTATATTAGACAACTTTACACAAGTTTTATACTTAGTTTACATAGATAAAATTTGTAATTAACAAAATTTATATTTAGAATATGTTTTAAAAAATATATATTAAATATTAAGGCACTATTGTTCAAAGCGTTTACACTAAGCACATTGTTTTAGCATGTTAAGCACTAAAGATCCAATTTCTACTTTATATACAAACAAACATATAAATTCACTATTATCCTTCTACTATAAGAAAATTTATGATTTGTTAAACCAAAGAATTTTCATATTTGTTTACAACAATGAAAATTGTGTAGTTATATTTTTCATTAATATTTAAATAGATTATATTTTTAAAAATTGCACAAAATGCGACCTACTTTTCTTCTTCACGTGCATTATTGAAGATCTTAATTGTTTCTTGTCCTTTACGAGTTGAAATTCCACAGTTGAATTACAGTGAAATTACAATAATTCCACAGTTTTAATGAAAACTTTTACAAAATTTTATTTTCAACTTGATTTTTTTGTCATTTTCAAGAGCAAATATTTTTTTTAACTTTTTTTATAATTTGAATAAGCATTTCAAGCAAACATTCAAACAATTGGATCTTTACATCTAAAGTTTAAGGCTTGTTTTTCATAACTTTTAATTTTTATTATTATATATAGATAATAATCATTATTTATTGATGATAAAATGTAACACCGTGTTTACGAGTTGTTATTTTAATATTTTAAATTAACTAAATGTAGACATTGAAAGAAAAATGCTATAAAACAAAAATATTTCATATTAAAGCAACACACACATATTAGTTGTGTTATATTGATAGAGATTCAACTGAACACATTGTAACTAAATAAACATGATACTGTTATTTAATACACCATATATTAGCACCGTACACATTAGTATACATTTTAATATAGATAAACATACGAAAAAAGAAATTGCATCTTTATTGATAAATAAATAATTGAAAGAAAAAAAAATCCATCTAAAAACAACAATACCTAAATACTGGTGGTTCGAAAAAGGTTATAAAAAAAGTTTTCAATATAATATAAATATAAAATTATTCATAATAATGGCACAGTTACTAAATTTTAATGTAACTTTAAAAAAAAAAAAAAATTCAATGTTCTCGAGTTAATTTCTTGAATTAAATCTATTTCTTTTCAGAAAAAAAAAAAGAAAAAAATGATTTGCAAGCACATTCCCATATGTCTCAGTTTAAGTAATATTTTTAAACTAATTTAACTGCAGTTTAAATTAAGACAATTCGAATGATTAATTATTTCAGTTACAGTTACAAAAATGCATAAACTTGTATTTATCTAACATAATAATCTGTATTGCTAGGCTCTTTTTAGACAATTTCATAGATAACAATGCCAATAAAGAGATCTTTAGATTCTTTGCAATATATATTTTTCCTGTCTGTAACTTTTTAAGTAACAATAAAATTATCTTGAGATAATTAGTATTACACAACAAATATTGACTTGAGTTAACCATCCAATATGTTAAAGATTTTTGTTTATAATATATTATCCTAATGTTATGTTGGCAATATAATAACTTAACTATTCTGTCAGTATAGACACAAAATTTTTTTTATAAAGTATTAAAGGGAGAACATTAATAAACTTAATTAACCTATTTTTTTAATGTAAACAACCAAATCCCATGTTATTGTAATGTTATACAACATTCTTTCATACACTATCTGAGTGTAAGTACAACCAATTAAAGAAAATTCAAAAACTCACATAATATGTAACATTGGCAGTTATTTTTTTTATAAAAATTTCATTTTAGAAAACAATCCCTTGCAGAATGAGTAGTAGTCAGAAATAGGAGAACTCTGTTAAGTTCCTAACATGTTTTTATGTCTCACTATTAGTATAAATATAAACTTTTGTCGTTATTGGAAGATTTTTTTTAAATTTCATTAAATGAACTTTGTTATTGTGACATTTTAGCGATACCATTTTGAGAATCTGTAACTTGACATCAACGTCTCATCTTCTCAAGGATTGGCAGAATCATCTCGAACGAGGGTCTTTTCCCTGGATCCTCGTTCATGCAGATCCTGATTAGCTTGGCGATGTGAGGAGAGACTCCCGGTGGGATCGTGATGCGGAGACCCTCCAGTGCAATCTTCATACCGCATTCCATTGGAGACAGGTCAGCGAAGGGAATCTGGAATGCCATTTTTACTGTTGGTAGCTACTATACGTTAGCTGTGTGTAATAGTTTAATGAGGCGAGACTATTTAAGCAATAAAAAATTAAAGTAAATAATCTTTGATAATAAAATAACAACAACTGGCTTAAAATGGTTAAAACTTAAGGTTTTTTCATTCGTATGTTACATTTATGCCCTGAGTGTAATCGTCTTCATACTATTCACGAAGTGATTGTGTATGAGAACTTAAATGGGCACTGTTTAAGTTTCCATAGAAAAAAGCTAAACTATTCACTTACACAGTACCTGGCCATATTATTAGACCAAAGACATGTAAACCTTTTCTTATATTTAAGATCTTAATTTAAAAATATTTAAAATTACTTGACGATTACACTGAGACACTGTGTGCCATTATGTTTCCTATTGAACTAGCACTCACCTCTCTAGTCGCCAACTCCCAGAGCAGCACTGCGAAGCTCCACATGTCGGCGGCCTCCAGGTTGCGCTTGGCCGGCGGCTTGAGCAGCGCTTCGGGAGCGGCCCAGGCGGGCGCGTACTCTCTGCCGCGGCACTCGAACGAGAAGCGCGCGTCCGCCATGCTGATGCGCGCCGTCAGGTCCTCGTCCACCATCACGTGGCGGCTCGTCAGCGCGTACGAGGGCAGCGGACGGTCGCGCTGCAACGCGTGCCAGTACGCCATGCCGCGCGCCACGTCCGCCGCCAGACGCACGGCAGCCGCCGCGTCCACCACCACGCGTCCGCCTCCGCCGCCGTGCAACAGCGAGTGCAGCGAGCCCCACGGCATGTACTGCGATATCACCACTAGGGATGGCGGCGACACGCAGCACCCCACCTACGCACACACGGGTCTCAGCATTGAGTAGCGTCTATATGTATTTGTTAACATATCTAGCGTAACTTGACCTACATGGTTAACAACTTGTCTGCTTATACTTGATTTAGAATTGTTCTATACTATTTCGAGTTTCGAGCAATAATTAAACACTGGACTGACCATAATCAATCTACATTAGACGCGTTAGGCACTTTTAGTATGAGGAAAACACAGTTAATTCACGCCATCACGCTGTTTTTTTTTTATATTAATGTTAAGGTCAACGTCAGACAGGCTGACGGTCCACTTGATGGTAGGTGGCTACCGTCACCACAAGCACAATCAATGCCATAGGTGCTACAAGTGCGCTGCAGACCATAATAGGATTGAGAATAGGGATTAGGAAGGGATAGGTGAATGGGCTCTGCCTTGCCGGGAATCGAGCCCGGGACCCCTGAGAGAGAATTATAGTTACTCCCTAAAAGTGAAACCAAAGGCAAAATCATACCACAGGCAGTATGTTGGGGTGTGAGAATATCCTCAGTTTGGGGAACTCCTCATTGAAATCCCTCTGTATGCGAGGTGTACACTCGCGAACGGCGAGGATCTTCGCCACTATGTCGTTCTTCTGCCATCTCCCGCGCCATGTTTCGCCTTCAAAGACAATTTTTAAACAAATTTTAACCAATTTCAAACTGGCATTACAAACTGATGAACTTCATCAAATTCAAATCAACTTGAAAGATTTTAACAGAAAGTTTATTTCTGTGGCCTGGTGCTAAAAGGGCCAAAGTCCTTTTTTGTGAAAAATGGGATTTAACAGCAAAGTTGTTGAAAAAGAATGATATTTATTTGTCCTAACACTAACAAAAATATATTTTAGTAATACTACAATATAACATGTAAATTATAACTATCAATAACATGTAAATTATAACTATCAATAACATGTAAATTATAACTATCAATTCTTGTTCATTGTTCTAATGCTTATTACCGAAAGATAGGAATATAGATATTGGCCCTTTTAGCACCAGGCCACAGATTTATATTTTTGAATATTTTCAATTTCATTAATTTTGACTAATCAGAGCAAAATAATGACATTTAATTTGTACATTAAAATGTCAAAATGCGATATATTTTTCAAGACTTTTGATATAGAGCATTTTGTAACTCACAATCAGAAGTTCATTGTTTTTCATAAAGGCACTGAATCTATGAACTCATATTCCATTCCATATGAGTTTTTGCATAAATTAAAGGTCAAGCAAATGTTTTTTTGTTTGAATTCTATTGTTTATCTGACAAATATTGTCATTATTACCTGTAGGAGTGACATCAATCCTGGTATGGAGTGCCAACTCGTTGATATTAATGCCTTTGTGACGGGACAGTGTTGCATCCCGACTCCTTGTCTTCAGTCCGATCCAGGACTGATCTTTGAATTGTATCTTCTTCAGATCCTGACCTTGCTGGATGGCCATCTCGTGCAACCTGTGTAAATTAAATCATTTAATATTATATCATTCTCTGCTAGACTAACAAAAACATTATAGAAGTTTAAGCCAGGAATCTTCTTAACTAGTATTGTTTATTGGATTCAATATCAGCAAAATTCCGTTAATAAAGATATAAGATATTAATTTTCATAAAGACACAGTAGAAACTGGATATAACGACAAGGACTAAATGGCCCTGCCGAATCCCTATAAAAATTGCTTATAACGGCCATCCGTTTATTACGTCCAATTCTTGTCGCCCTTGAAGGTCGCTATAATCGATTTTCATTGTTATTAAAAATATTCTGATGTGATAAAATTTAACACATTTTTCATTTTGAACTTATATCAGCTGAAATTATATTATTAAACAAAAATAATTTACAAATAAATGGTATAAATAAATTACAATGCAGATTTGAATTCAGTCATAAATATAAGACGTTACATACATATAAATGCATATTTTACAAATAAAGACATTGTCAACAGACTACTCAACAAGTTGGGTTTCATTAGATTCATACAGAATCTCCACACATTTTTTTTTTGCACATAAATAAACTATAAGGTAACCTTTAATCTAATTAACAGTACTAAAATACAGTGCAAAACTTTCATTGGCTAATGTGGTTAGGTTGGAAAATACCTTTGCACCATCTGTCCTCTGGTTTTATCGAGTGGTGTATCGCCATCTTTATTGGCCATAGACACCAGCGCTCCAGCCAGTATGAGGTCCTCAGCGATTGCACTATAACCCCAAAAGCAGGCGTAGTGCAATGGGGAATTCCCATGTTCATTGGTGAAGTTCACGTCCACTCTGTTCTGGAGGAGCTGGAAAGACATACCAAGTCTCCTAAATATGATACCATTACATAATACCCTATCAAAATAATAATAATGTGTCACCATACATTTTCATAATGCACCTAAATATCTAAATAAAATTTGAGCTGATATTTTTCTGACAAAGTTATGACGAAAGTAACAATGTTGCAGCTCACAAAATCTGCTGCTTCATCTATGATAAAATGCATCTTATTTTTTTTCAGACTAGCTTTTGCCTGCAACTTAATCTGTGCCCCTTTTACTTTGGTGTAAAACATTATTCAATCTTTATTGCTCATATATTTTTGTCAGATATTATATTTTTATTTTTACATGATCCCTTGGGAACAGTAGGCTTCTCTTCTGTATGAAACATAAGGACCCTTATGTCCTGTTCAGTATTCGAAATCTCATTATGTGCAAAGTTTTATGTGTTATCTCAAAACAAACTTTAAACTAATGTGATTTATAATTTTATAGTTCAATAGTTATAATTAAAATTCAACAGTTTATCCTTTTCTCCAGTTAAGACATTTTGTCCTATCGCTTCACTGAATGAAACATTTCATTGATTGTCTATACAATTAATTACTTTGACACTTACCAAGTGAACAATAGGTCTATGCCCATGAGCTGCTGCTAGATGTAATGGTGTATCATCACCCATATTTGTGACATTGATTCTGGCACCACGGCGAATAAGCATCTCAACAATCTTGATGTGGCCCTCCTTGCACGCCCAATGTAATGGACTAAAGCCATGGTCGTCACTGTAATTACAAAAATTAAACATTGACTTCACGAAAGTGTTATAGGAATAATCACTTTTAAGTACTAACACTCAATCATAAATTCATTTGGGCAGCTCATTTGGCGGCAGTAACTACACCTTTACAAAAGACCATTGTGAAATAACAGCATATGTGCTGACATATTTCAGTAAGTGAGTAAGGGAGACCAGAGCCCATTTCCCTATTGCTACCTGATACCTTATTCTAATTAATTAGTAACTAATATTATTGTAACTAGAGCTAGATGAATTGAAAACATAACAAACAAGGAAAACATGATAAACATCATATTTTCCTTACTTCTATTGAACATATAAGTTATAAAAGTTAATTATAAATTTAAGAATATTTATTTCAATCCCTACAATTAAAAAAATTATTTAAATTTTACTACAGTAACAGTAAATTTTCAAACATGGAAAAACATTTGTATTTTTTAATTGTTGCACATTTTATTTTTAAAAAATGCAGTTATCTACTCTTCAAGATAGATAGGCACCTTATCCATTTATCTGTAATTTATTATATAAGATTGATAATATATTTGATAAATGAGATAAAAATACTAACATAGGAATTTATTTTAATACAATTATTTATTAGATTACTATTACTAGTATTATACATCTTATGAGAAGCCTAAGAATCTTATGAGAAGTTTTGTACAATATTTACTATACTGTTTAAAAAAACTATATAGGAAACAAATGTTATTAATACCAATATAATGTAATAACATCATACACTTAGTTGTAATAAAAAGTTAGAATGCCCGACTCCTTTAGGATTGATCAATATTGTTTAATTAATTGTGGTTGTAATTTTAAATATTTTTATAAGAAAAGAACAGGTTCACTGTAATTATTTGAAATTATATCAAAACTTTTATTTCTATTTAAGACTTATTTAAGTAACCATTCGACATACTTTACCTCATCCTAACTAGTAGGTCATGACGCTGTGGGCGTGTGCATGATGCCATTTACGGTACCCATAGTAAAATGCCATATGGTATTGTAAATACTAATTTATGTAGAAAATATCTAAAACTCACCCTTGATTCATATCATGTTCCGTATCGTCGAGCCAAACTCGCACCAGCAAAGCATTTCCTTCCCTACACCACTGGAATATGTCTTCCATAGTTTCCAATTATAAATACTTGATATGACTGTTAGACACAATATAGATGCTGTTACACTTATTTTGACTGCACTGATGTTTAAAGAATTCCTTATGTTTTCGTGTAATAAATAATAAAAAAAATCAACCCATTTACTCCTTTGAATGAAACACACACATTAAAACATTGAAAATTGACGCTTTTGCTTGATTCATCGCATCATCAACATTATTATTTCTTCACAGTTCACACACAGTCACACACACATCAGAGTTTGACAGTTTCGCAATTTCCAAAAATAACAAATAAGTAATCCAACTAAAATGATAATTTGATGTCAGTTCTGAATTAGATATCTCGTCTCTTTTTCACCTTCAAAATGTACATTTTCTCTTTCTTTCTTTCCCGTTCCTCGAATCTCAATAACAGTAATTAGTGTTATAATGTAATGTTACCATTAATTTAATCTACGAATTCCACCACAATTTAAATTTCTCCCAAAATAATTATATTTTTTTATATTTTCCGAATTTAGAGAAATCATTATAAATATATTTAATCTAAACCTAAACAAAATGAATAATTTCCAAAAATATAAGTTCAACTTTTATTTTTAACAATAATTTTTTTATAAAGGTCCGCAGGCAGGCTAAATTGATCCACTTGAATTTGGATGGTGACTAGGTCGCCATCCATCTCCCTAGAGATATAGTTATATTCTTTGATCTCCTTTAAACAAAAGCAACGCCTCAAGCACACAGGTCTCAAGGTATATTGGCCGCTGACCAGGATGACTTGATTACCTGATTTTTATCAGTCTTTTCATTGATCCTTGACGCCACAGACTTCAACGCTTTTGAAGTCAATCAAGTGCCAAAAATATTTTAATTTCTGTTTGGCGAGTATATTAGGTATTATAATTTTTATTTTTAATCTTGATGTTTTGATCAAATATTTCTTGATCTTATTAAAATCTTTGCATATCTTGATGTCGAAAAGGTATTACCTATAGGTAGGTATATACGCCAATTAAGTCCTATTAGTATAATTCATCGATGTTTACCTAAACCTACTTACCTATTACTTATAGTCTTTGTGTTTAACTAGTATAATTAAAACAATGTATCAAAAAGGTAAAATAATTTTTTTAGAATCTCATTGGCTATGAACGCCATATAAAGGTTAGAAATGTTAGGAATAGGAAAAGGAATAATTCCCATGCAATGCAGTGGAATGAAATATCCGCTCCAAGAAAACACTTGATTTTTTTGTGTTTCGGCGCATATTAAAAATATGTGGCCACAAGCAGGAATTAGTAAATATAACATATACAGGACTACTGGTTAAGTAGGTAGGTAGTATTTACTCTATGACAGGACGGACGTACCTACCCAACTTTTCTATTATTATAAAATAGTTTGTCCTGACTGAATATCAACGCACAGACAAAATTATTAAATCTAGAAAGCTGAAATTCAGAAAATATGTCAATTTGTTCTATAACATAAGCATCTGCTGAGAAAGGATATTTGATAAATTTGAACTGTGTACGAAGCCGGAGGCAGGTCGCTAGTAATATAAAATATTTAGTAAAATCATGTCAAAAACATAAAAGGGATGCACTTATCTTAATTTAAATTAAAACATGCCAAAACCATTAGGTTTTTTTTACAATTTTTTTCAGGGCGCGAGCCGAATCCTCCATTCGGTTAGGTACCTATATTTTATTTAGATAATTTTATTTTATTAGATTCTTGTCAGAACTCTCACTCTTCGAGAAGACCTTTGATGAACTGAATATGCAGATCCTCGAATCATACTGCTACTCGAACGCTACTGCTAGCGTTCTGTAGGTCTCACTAGGTTAGGTGCACTGAGTACCTATAACAGCTCACACCTCATCATTACTAACACTTCCCATATGCACCATTCCACCATTCCCTCAAATTTTCTTTCAACGTTATTTCTTTTAGTGCAGTTTCGTTGTTCAACTTAGCACAAAGCTTGCAAAAATTTCTGTTGTCGTCTGTATTCACGAATTGGAAGTGGTTCCTCCACCTATGGAAGTCGTGATAGAGTTCGCGGTTTGTAATAATTTCGTTAATGCTTTTCGCAAGCGCTATGGCGTTGCCCTCTCTTGTCGCTTCTAAATAAGATCCCGGTGGAAGAAATCTGAAAAAAAAAAATAGATGCATATTAAATTAGCTTGTATTAATTAGCAACCACGTCACATTATATAGGTACAAGTGCTTGGTCCACCTAACAGAAATGTTCGTCTCTTGTACATAATTGTAGTAAGCAAAAATTTAGTAGATACCTAGGTACATGTAGGCATGTGTTTAAAGTATTATTGTAAAACCGTAAGTGTGAATGGCTAAATAAAAATTGAAGATCTGTCCTAAAAATTCGAAAATCGTTAGGTATGAAGGTTGCTTCGAAGATTTGTCTTGATCTTTGAAGGTGCTTCATGTAGATACCTACTGAAAAGTAGCAGACTAACGGAACGAACTTCTAGAACTCAATAAACCCATTGGAAAGCAGATATTTTAAAAACACTTACTTAGGTACGGAAGCAAAAAAAGAAGTTTTTTTTTTTAAAACGAAAAACAGACAGAAGCAGACAACGACTTTATTTAAACTTTAGACAATGTAGGAAAGGCTCAAAGCATAATTAAAATACCTGGAATAAGAGGCGCCACCGTAAACTATAGGCACAACGTAATTGTGCAACGCTGTTAAAACTTTTTCAGTAACATAGTCTTCTGAAAAAGAGTTCTCGAATGCCAAATAAAAATAATAGTCTCTTTGCAAGATCGTATCACAATCACTTTCAAATCGTTTACAATTATATTTACCACACGAACCGTACGTGTCTACAGTCCAACCGTATTTATTTAATTCATTTCCAATTTTTTTAGCATATTCTAATCTGTTGTTTAACGCGTTACAATTTGATACAAACCAAGCCACCGCTTTGGTTTTAGTGGACAATTTCTTCACCAGTACCTCATCGTCTATGGGCTTCATTTCTTCTGGCCATTTCATATCAACAGCTGGACCCACAATAGAACCATTTAAATTGTACACTGTGATATAACCCCATAACAAATCTGAATCAAGCTTATACGTCCAGGTCCAATTGAAATAGTTGTCCAAAACTGGATCGCAGATAGGATAGTAGTGGGATGATTCGGTGGAAACAAAGATGTATTTTTGTCTATTCGTTCTATGCTTCGGCAAACTGGACCATGTTCTATACGCCAGGCTTTTCGCATTGAAGGCAACGGCGTCAAAATCGTCTAGTTTAGGCAAAAAGTTTCTATCGCTAGTCACATAGCAGTTGTTGTATTCACAGTCGTTCTCATAGAAAGCAATTCTACCGACCCTCATTTCGTCGAAAGGCGAGCCCGTTCCTGTCCACTGCAAAATATATTTCATATGTTTACTTGATATTCTATGTTCGCCCACATAGTTTTGCTTGTTCCGCGACACTATGATAATTGTACGATAATATAAAAACGAAAATAATGCGAGAACAAAAATACATGCGAATTTTCTATAATTCCATTTAGGAAACATGTTATGAGCTGTTTGGGCGTAATAACGCTAATAAGCGTTCCTCCTTTTGTTACGAAAGTTCAATGAATACTATCATTGATAACTTTATTTAGATACTATAGTATGTTATCTGTTATTGATAAATAAAAATGTAAAACGTGGAGTTATGTCCACGCATCGTAAGGCTACTTTGTCTTAATGATAAAGGAATTGTGGTTCAGTCTTAAATATTATGATCTTGAAAACTTGTTTTAGACCTAAACACATAGTCACGTAGGTGCCTAAGTTAGTACCTATTAAAAAAATATAAAAATCTAAAAAAAACTATGTACTTAATCTAACTTTTGTAAATTTCTTTTTATGTGTACCTAGGTACCCCATAATTCATGAAAATAATAATAAAACTCAGCGTAATTTAATAATAATATTTATTAATATTAATATAAACAAATAAACAATAATAATATTGTTTGTTTGTTTATATGTAGGAGGTAATCTTTGAAACTACTCATCCGATTTAAATAATTCTTTCACCCATAGTTAAAACAGAATTTGAGGATTGACATAGGCTTAATATATCATGCGGACACCAGACAAGTGGACGCAACGGTCTTATATATTGATTAAAAAAACTATTTCAAATTTATTTAATAATTAATTATGTATTTGAAATAAAGAAAATTTATCGTTTAATTTTTTTTTTCATTTAAGAGTTTTCAATAGTTCCCATTACTAGTCCTTTAATCCAACCATTGACAAAGCTAATATGGCGGATTGTTTATAATATCGACAATTTTTAAATAAATAGACTATATACCTACTTTTGTTGGTTTTTATGTTAACCAAATAATAATATAACGGTATTATATAAATAAGGTTTTTTTTTTAAATAAAACTAAATTAGTGCTTTCTAAGAGAGAAATTGCTTTATTTATATTAAGTCAAAATCTATAAATTAACTTTTTATCACAGGCACAACACTGTTCAAGCGAAGTGCAATGCTCAAAACAGTTATTAAAGAGAAAAATTCTTAATGAGTAAAATTACAATACCTAATAAATTTAAAATTATTATTTCTTTGCAAACGTGATCTTCATTGCGTGAGTTGGAGTGATCTTGAAACCTTGCAGAGCTTCCTTTGCGGCGGCTGATTGCATTTCGTTCGCAAACTCCACAAAAGCAATATCATGTCGATTTGGCACCAAACGGACTTCTTTGAAACCAGGGAATCTAAAATATTGAAAGTGTTTTAATAACATTTAAAAAAGCTAATGAAGGAATCATCATTTGATAGTAAAAACTGTATCAAAATCTGTTGTTTATCAGAGAAGTGGACAATAGTATAAAACAAAGTTGCTTTTTGAGTCTTTCTACTGAAAAAGCAAGTTTATTTTATTCTGTTTTTAACAGACAACTTGTGAAAGCCATTACGATTTTTTACATAAAGAACAATACTGTCCAGATTATGACCAAAAAATTGCTCAGGGGGAGACTGGAATACCAAACATACGAGCTGGGGATCTCACTGCCACAAGAGGGCGACAACTGAAATCGTGCATAGATGCAAATGGCCTTACCTAAAAAGATCCTAAAAGGATTACCAAAAAAAGCCTTTATAACTAACATTTACATTTATAACTATTCTCTCTTTAATGAAGTCCCCAGGGTCCAGTATTTTCCAGGATTAGGGAAAGTGTCACAGATAATGATGATCCACAAAGCAGGAAAACCTTCTAACGATATTACCTCTTACAGACCAATCAGTTTGTTGCTAGTACTGTCAAAATTGTTCGAAAAAAATCTTGCTTTTGCAGACTTTTATCATTATGAGTACAAGTAGAGAATAAAATAATACCGGACCACCAATTTGGGTTCTGACAGCATCACTCTACAGTAGAACAAGTTCACACAGTCTGTAATACAATCAGAATAGCCTTGGAACAAAAAGAATACTGTTCATCAGTATTCCTGGATTCATGGAAAAACCACATTAAGACTACAAGAAAGTAACTCAATATTAAATACAAACATCTGAGCCGACAGTCCAGTTGATGCAACAAAAATATTTGAACTGTCTCAAAAGGCATGACATAATGACGATGCATAGCATATTGTAGCTAAACCGAGCAGATGAGCAGCTATCCTCGTTGGGGGAAGCGCTCGACATGTGATACTCGACAAATGAACCAATCTGATTATAGTCAAGAAGGACTGATTGCAGATATGTTACAACACAAAAAAAATAATGTCAAATTTACAATTTTCAATAAAAATATTTTACACTCTCGCTCGCAGGACAGATTTTAAACCACATAATAGATAAAAAATACTTACTGGTTAAAGAGCATAGACAACATCATCTCCGATGTCTCGTCAGGTAAGTTGGTGAGGAACAGAATCTGGTTAGGTGGTTGTTCAGCGTTGACATTGTTCAGACCTTGTGGACCCATGCCCGGCATGAGTGGACGGCCTGCCACATCCTTATTCTTCTTCTTCTTGTCACCGTCGGTGCCTTTAGGCATTTTGGGACGCTTGGGTCTCTCTTGGAATGTACCTTTCATTTTAGCTATGACGTCACTGTCAGTTTTTGAATACTGTATTCTCTAAAACAGAAAATGTTCATTAAAATTGATATTCATCATCCAATTATGGTCTGGCGACCTATCGCGGATATTAAGGGCCTTTGCACACCACGTTTTTTTTATGCGCTGACGACGCACGTAGAGCGCAATTAGGACACTCAGCAAATGCAAGGCTGCTGGCATGTTGTATGGCGTCGGTCGAGACAACTCTCCTTACGCTAGATTTTCAAAAATTAGTTAATCATCGAAAAAAGTTCTCAAATTGTTACCGGATGTCATAATCAACATTCTTGCTTACCATGGGTTTGTCATAGAATGGGAATCCTTGCATGCTCCTCAAAGCAACAGTTGCGCTTGAGATTTCTTTAAAAATAACAAATGCTTGTCCTCGCATTTTCAATGTCTTTAATGCTACAATATCTAATATCTGGCCAAATTGAGAAAAAATCGCATATAACGACTTTTTCAACTCCTCTTTTTTAATCTTCTCATTAAGGTTGTTTATGTATATTGTTTGATTAGGGCGAATGTCCAAAGCTGAAATTTTAAGGTTATAGTTAAGGTTATGCTAATACAAAGTTGACTCACGGAATCTTTAAACTTTTATAAGGCACGAATAGAATTAATTAGTAATTGGTAAATTATGTGATTTAAAAACTTATGCAAAATACATACTCATTGTAGTTTGTTTTTAAAACCGGTAAACGATGTTAAACCAATCAAGTAGGATTTATTTCCCCTAAATTTAAATAATAATCGTCTGCACAATCAGTATTAGTATGGTTATGAATACGTTGTACAAATAATTCCACACAATGTGTAGATTCTTGATTAACAAAACCGCTTTTAATTAAATAGTTAAAGTTAGAAGAATAGAGAACTAAAGAAAGCTGTTCGCTTGCCCCCAAGCTTGCCCCAATCTATGGTGTGGTGTGGAGTGGAGTGGTAATGGTAAAGCTTGCGTCAAGCGTCAGTCAAATCAATCAACGCAACGCAATTCATAAGCAGGTTCCACAGATCATAATATCTGATCCCTGTGGATCTAGCATGAGTTTATTAATATAATAATAATTATAATAAGAGGCAGGTGTGAAAAAAGGGTTAATAGGTAAATTTTTACCAAAAAGTAGAGAGTAAACCAAAAAGTTATTCATTTTTTTCGAATGACTAAAAAATATATTATTATTCTTAGCTTATTTTTTTTCAATTATAACATTTATAATTTGTAATATTAACTGTTGATGTTAATTTTACCACAAAAAATTATAAACATTTTTATGTAAACAATATAACAATATTTGTCTGTGACTTTTAAAAGTCTGACCATTTTTGTATAAATTGAGATTTTTTAATACCCCTTCTACAGGTTGGAATTGAAAATTTCTTTCACCCATCGATATTATATATATTTCAGAAACTTATATCTAATGGACTTATTTTATGAAATTTTGTTTTGTTAGTAATATCCTCGACTATATAATCAGTGCTCACCACTCGGTGACGTTGAAAAGCGCGCGCAATATTATCAACTGTCAAGTGTCATGTTATCAACCTTGTTTACCTTGTTGCAGTGCAGTTGCCTTTTGGTTTTGCTTTGCGTTTGTGTGCTTGCTTTCCTTCCATCAGACTTCAAAGACACTTTCCTTGATATATTAAATTTCTATAATCAATAAAATCGTGGAAAGAACGACTCAAAACGATATAATTAAGTTAAATTTCAATTAGTATAGGAAATTGCAGACGAACATTCAATTGTCTGGTTTTGGAAGGCGGGAAGAAAGCAATAACCAATTTTAATCTTGTGGTTTGTTTTTCTATTCGTATTCACCATTGAACTATGTATTGGTATTCACTAAATTAAATATTGTAATGAATGAATGCTTTATGTACGTGAATCGGCTATTTCAGGTTTCAGTCATAAAGTAATATAAAAACTGAAACAATGCCAGATCTGTCAGAGTTCGAGTCCGTTACTCCAGATTTATGGGTCGCCAATGAACAGGAATGGAAGGAAAAACTATTGAAACTTCCAAATTGGTATCAGGTAATTAAAAAATAAACTATACATTGTTTATTTGTGTTTAATTTCGTTTTAACTACATGACCTTTGTTTAACCTTTCAGATACCTTTAATAAATTCAAATGCCTCTCACAACCTCGCTGATAATTCCTTGGTACGATTTAGAGGTATGATACAAGATATGCACAATCCTGAGTTTTATTTTGAAAAGTTTCAAATTTACAATACAGTGACGAACGAAGTCAAAATGAAATCTGGGAAGTATCGTGACACAGCAGACATTCTGGTATGGTATAGCTGATTATTAGAAATTTTATTAGTAATGGTCCAATACTCATATTATGGCCCTTAAGAACAGTAACAATATACCTACCAAATTTCACATAAATCGAAATTGTGGAAGTTAGTGAAATCTATATAGTGAAATGGGGTCGTGGGCTTGTGATCTTTAAACATTTAAACAACATTCGTAAATTATAGCTAAGAACTATTGTCAGTTATCAAACAAAAAAAATACATCAAAATCAGTCCATCCTCTTGAGAGCAACAATGTCACACACAGATACGATACACATATACAGGGTGCTGATTTACCCCTGGCATAGGCATAGGCGCCGGGGGTTAAAAACAGCAAAAAATATATATTACAATTTGCATGAGTTTATCCCTTAGTTCTTCTAAAGTATGCTTTAATGTATTTTTTAAGTATGATTTTAATGTTGCATACTTAGAGATGATGAGCTCATTACTATTATTGATAATATTTATGCTATACATATAATAAAATTGTAAATGAACTGCGTCTGTACATTAAATATAAAAAAAATACAATTGGCTTAACCAATTTTAATGCAGTTTTCAATTATAGCAAGCTTCCCAGAACGTTTAGTGTTTGTTTCATTTTAATTGGTTTACAAACTGAAATACTGAATATGAAGTTGCGGGCACAGTTAATAAAGCGAGGACAAAGTAGCGGGCACCAGTTAGCCAATATAAATATAATTGTATATTTATAATACTAATGAGTATTTCACCAACACCTTTTAGGAGAGTGAGAAGATAAATTATACAGAAAACTTAGTGAGCGCAGATAGACAGTCAATGGTTGTTATTTCACTTCCGGGTCTCAGCGATTGGGCCCAAAAGTTGGAAGATAGCAAAAACCACTTGGAACATTTAGAACAGCATCCTTGCACAACCAAACGCCTCGCCAACACCAATCTGAAGAGAAGTTACGAAGAGACAGATGATGATCCTTTGGAAGAGCAAACTGAGATGACAACGAAAGAGCAAAAGACAGTGGATACTGCTACCACTAATGGCGTAGTTTCAAGGGAACATTTATTGAACTTTCCATTGCCCGATGTGTCAAGCAAATCTTGCATTATTAAGGTATGTCTCTCTTACAATGGCAAGGCATATAACCAAAAGTAGAAATGTGTCTTTAATTTTAAAAAGAGCCAATTTCTATGATTACCTTAGAATAAATAAGCATGTTTCTATTAAATAGTATAAAACAAAATTACTTCCCGCCATCTGCCCTTCTGTATGTACGCTTAGATCTTTTTAACTTAGATTTTAATATGTTTTTCACTAATAGAAAGAGTGTTAAAGGAAAAAGGTTTTTATAAATAATTTGCAGAAAAAAAATCCAGCAGTTTTTTTATATCATAATAAGAGAATGACGTTTAAAAAACTAAAATAATAATACTAAAAACATGTGGTTTTGTAAATGTTTATTGTGAGTTGCTATAGAGATGAACATTATTTAAACTTTTCAATCAGGTTCAAGGTGTTTCCTGATTTAAAATAATTGGAATTCTTTGTGAAATTTACCAATTCTCTTCTTATCTTACCAATTACCAATAAACTATATTAAGTAAAGTTAAGATTATTAGTAAGTTACAAAAGAGAGTTTATATTTGTGACTGATATTTTACATTGTTGATATTGTGTTTATATTTATTTAATTAATTTATTTATTTTTAGTTTACTTTTGTTTTTTACTGTTTAGATTCGGTATTAAAATTTAAAAGGATATATTTATGTTTTTCTTTTTTTTTATTAACGCCAAAGAATGACTATTCCAGATGCTTACGTGTGTGCACTTAACACACGTTTTTTATATTTAAATTACGATAGAGATTATAAAATAATAATAAAGCTTTTTATTAATCCTTATCATAATAATATATGTACAGAGATAAAAAAGAAAAAATCTAAGAGAGAGATAAGGACCCATAAATTGGTATGATGATGACGATCACACAATTGTGATTATTGTTTGAAACAGATCTACGAAGAAAACAAGGACTTAAAAGTCAACGATATGATAGAAGTGGTTGGCTTTCTGTCCGTTGATCCGACTCTGTCCGGAGAATTCAACGCAGAAGACAAGGATTCAGAAATGTGTGGCTTGGAGTCTCTGGCGGAGACAATAACTCTCAATCCACCGCCGAGTTTAGTCCCAAGAGTGCATGTCGTTCATCTCAAGAAACTTGAACACTGCAACCCACTAATCGATTGCAACTTTGAACAAGGTCAGTTTGTCTGTTTGTTCACAAACTATACTTCGTCGAACTATAATTCGTCGAACCGTCTGTTTTAAATTATCCTTTAATTAAATGGTCCGCTAAATATTGGCAAAATTAATGTAAGGTAGGGTAGGCAAAATATAAAGCACAACAATGCAACATTTCATTATTATTTTTGTAACACTTATGTTTGGATAGTGGATCGTTGGATAGGCGAATTTTTTTTTTATTATTTTCTTTTTAATGTTTGGGAGTTTTACTGTACAAACAAAGGTTACCGGTGACTTTAAATGGCGGTTAGCCTACTTAACACATGGTGAAAGAGGCCCTTACACAAATAAAGGTAGAGAATATTTCTCTTATTGGAATATTTTTTTAAACACATTCCTAACAATTTTTCCAAGGTAAATAGAAGACCAAAAGTGACTTGATAGTAAAATTTAGAAAAAATACGAGTCTCTAAAAATAGAATTTTACAACAATATTTTTTTTATTGCAGCAAAAAATAGAAATAGAATTTTTTTTTTTTCTTTTATTTGTATTCTCAAGTAAATAACAATCTTGTTCAGAAATTCGTGTAAAACGAAGCGTTGAAACTGTTAGACCTTCTTAATGTTTCTTGACTTGTTTTTTTTATTTTTTTTATTAACAATAAATTATTTATAACATTCAGATGTCGTTTTGAAAGAAGCAAATGTCGCGAGGCAGCATTTACTGACAGCTTTGACGGAACTATTGTTGGGTGACAATTTGGCCGCAGAGTATCTCATTTGCCATCTGATAGCTCATGTGTGAGTATGGCCTTACAAATGAATTTTAATTTTACCAAAGTTATTCATAAATTCAATTGGGGAGAATTTAAATTTAATTAACTATAACATCTTTACATAGTATAAAAAAAAGTTACTTCCCGCAGTCTGTCCCTCTGTATGTACGCTTAGATCTTTTTTAACTATAATAATAATATAGCAATGGATTCTAATGCTGTTTTTTTTTTTCACTAATGAAAAGAGCGTTAAACGAGGAAGGTTTTTATATACGTAATTTGCAGAAAAAAAAAACCGTATTTTCATAAGACATAAATAAGACACGATTTTTTTTTTATTTGTCACCCTAATAAATATGGTTTATAATATTAATAATAATAAAATTCTCTTTGCTCTCTATAAAATAAGGAAGTTCGGTTAGATTTAATGTGTCTTTTTTTATTATAAATCTCAATATGTTTTATTACGCAACTATCTATTAATACGAACACACAATTGTTCGGAACATTTATTTTCTACTTTTTTTTTTTATATGTTTTATTTCTTATTCAGGTATTCAAGAAACGAAGCAATGAGTCTTGGTCAGTTTTGTTTGAATCTGTCGAATTTGCCAACAAAAAGTCATCCAAATTACGCCAAACAATTGTATGAAATTATCAAACAGTTTGTGACTAAGAGCTACTATATGCCACTCACCATAGACAACTTGAACACGTCGGCGTTGTTGCCTAAGTAAGTTTTTTTTTTACGTAACGACTATCTATTGCACGCGACTTCGCCCGCGTAACTTTATAAAATTATAAATATTATATCACTCGCTGATAATGTAACTTTCTATAGATGAAATAATTTTTAATGCTTTAGATTCTCTAATAATTATTTTCGTGTCTATTTCACCAGAGCCGTTATACACACGACAAATTCCTCTACTCGTATAATGTTTATTTTTAAATCATTACGATGCTATCTCTTAAAAAAAAAAAAAAATTGGGCCAAGCGTTAGGGGCACGACAACTCATACAAAATCAAATGGTTAAAGTGCTAAAATCGGTCCAATAGTTTTTGAGTTTATTCATTACAAACATACAAATCTTCTCTGTTTTATAATATTACTATAGATATCGGGCTTGTTGATGCACTAGCTCTGTGATATTGCTTAGTTAGTGACAGAATTTATTTAGTATACAATTTGAGTGCTCCTCAGGAAGGACTACGAGTGTAATCGTCTCACGAGCGGAGTCCTACAGTTGAGTAAGAACACTCACTTGGTCCTAGACGAGACCAAACTGGAAGAGGGACGTCTCGACTCGACCGGACTGGCCAACGTGGTCGCCCTCAGGAAACTAATAGAGAATCAAAACGTTCAATATGATTTTAAATATTACAAAATGGATTTTGAAGCAGACATACCTGTGCTCATTCTGTCCGAAGGGAAATCCATGTTGCCAGTGAGTTTTTTTTTTTTCTACTTTATGGAACGTACTCATACTATGTGACGTGATACATTTAATTTTTACAATTTTGTTACTCCTCTCCTCCCCTCGGTGACTACCAGTAATATGTGCCAACCTGTCTACCTGTTTGTGTAGTAAATTAGTTTTATATTGAATTGTTAGCTTGAAATGTGCGCGTACGCATCTCAGTATGGTCCTTCGCACATTACTATACTCAAAAACGACTAGTATCCTACGCAAGTCTCGAGGTTGAGTCAATCACATACATTTGTATGGTGAATCGCTACTTCATCACTAGAGTCACCTAAACACGTCGAAATTACTTGTTTAGAAATGATAAAAGGTTCATTTTGAGTCGCGAACGTTTACGCAACTCGAGTATCGTTGTGTGCGAAGGACCTAAGAGTTAAATTAAAATAGCAGTATATGTACATTTAGATATATTTAAAAATGAAATCTAGAGCGACTACCACGTCCCGTTGAGGCCGGAGGCGTCTTCCATAAAAATATTCGACGCGATAGTCGAAGCAGCCACTTACTACTTGAAGGAAGACATCATGAACTCAATCAGGATGTATCTCACGAATCTCAAACTAGTGGAGTACAAAATAAGTGAAGACGTACAGGTCAGTATTGAAAAAAAAAAAAAAAATAAAAAAAAAAAATGTAAATGGTACTTGAATTCAACAACAGATGGCGCTGTCATTGATAATAACAATTTGTAATCTTCACTTGCTAAATTGCTAGTTTAGTCTGAATAAGGTTACGTATTTGACACTGTGTCAACACAATAAATGGATGAAAATAATTTATAACTTCATAGGAAATCCATTGCTAGATGTATGCGTTGACTATAAAAATATAATTTTAATTTCAAAAATAGTCAATATTCCTATTTTTTATTCCGACCGGTCAGAAGCACTGATAACTTGTTAAAATGCTATCGTAAAAAACTGTTTTTTTTTTTTTTCAGTTTGTCAATGATGACTTTGTTGAAATGCGAAAAAAGTCGAATGAAGAAAACTCAGTGACGGCCGATGACCTGCACAGGTTGCTGGTGTTGGCTCGATGTGTGAGCCTTTCGAGAGGCTTCGATACCTTGAACAAGGAATGCTGGGAAATTACAAAGGGAATGGAGGAAGAACGGCTTTTCAGAGTGAAAAATCGAGTAGCTACTGCACTTTAAATGCATTTCTTTTATTGTTTATATTAAACTTATTTTATTATTTATTGTGTTGTCATTGGATTTTTCATAAACACCTCAACAAAGGATATAACAAGTTTTCGAGATTCGTTTTTATTCTTGGCTAGGATTTTGACGTCTAGGTAATTTCCGTTGAATTTCATAGGAAATCAGAAATCTAGCCTTCCCCATAATAAATTTAGCAGTAATGTTCTTTTAATTGCTGATAAACGAACCTGGATCGAGTCTTCTTAGAGGCCATTTTTGACACTTTCTACCCCCATATAAGACTTCTCGGACTTTCCCTTACGTAAGATTTTGGTTTTAGAAAAGGATTGATTGCACTAAAACTCATTTGATTAATATTTAGATATAGAAATCGCGCATTCGTGTAATATGTTTAGGAAATATATTAATCTGTATCCCATGGTGATTATATGCTCTGGGACATATTCTTTGGCAATGTCATCTCGACTCGATTGTCATTGTGACGTGTCTATTTACAGTCGGTCAGAAATTGTCAGTTTTCTATCGATCGTTTTTCAAATGTACATAAATTTAATTAATTGAATTAAATATTAATATCATGTCAAGTAAAAACAAGTCTTTTGATGGTGCCAATAAAGGCAAAGTAACAGAGTCGCTGTGGAGGAAAGCTTTTACGGCAGACACTGAATGGCCAGACAAGGTTAGATAGTCACGAGTCATTTACTCTTACATTAAAGTTTTAAGTTCTAAAACACTTAAATATTTTCTTTAACATATCAGGAGGAGTTCCTGGATGTTATATATTGGATGCGACAGGCGATCGGCATTATTTTGGGTCTCTTTTGGGGATTGCTTCCCTTGAAAGGATTCCTAGGTCTATTACTGTAAGTTAATTTCTCTGGACATTTTGTCAATTACCCCATATAAATTAGATTATACAGGTATTAGAGTAATTTTAGCTAGTGTTTCTGATTTGACATTTTTTAATCTAATTAAATTTATTATTAGTGTAAAACCTATGCCTAATTTTAAGCAAGTAAAAATATAATTTATAAAAACTTTGTAGGTACTATAACATTGTTAATAGTGTTTATTTTTAAAAATAATACATACTAAAAGTTGTATTTAAAAAAATAATAATTAATTAATTATTTAATTCCAGTTTTGTGATTGTGAATGCGGCCGTGATATATTTTTATGTAAATAATTTCCAAAGCGTTGATGAAGAGGAATATGGCGGTATGTGGGAAATTACTAAAGAAGGCTTTATGACATCATTTGCTGGATTTTTGGTAAGACTTTTTTAACCAATATTATGACTGCAGAATGTAGTGCACACTATTAATATGGGTTTACTCCCAACATCCTCACCAGTGGAATCTCTAATAGTATATGGTGCATTTTTATATAATTTCAGGTTACTTGGATAATAATGTACACAGGCCTACATGGAAGTTCATTATGAAAACAACAGTAACTTAGTTAAGACTTTATGCCAACATAGCGGATGAAAGTGTCAATGGAAAGTTGTGTTTTATACAGTTAAGAAAAATTTATACTTTATTGACTTCATATTGAAAATTTTAACAGTATTACAAGATGCAATAATATAAATTTATAAACTAAATTATATTTTTATCAATTGTGCTTCGAAATTGAATATTGGTGACATGACATGGAATTAAATTTACTTTGAACTATAGGCTTAATTATATTTTGTTAAATGAGAGAAATTTTATAGTTATATTATGTTTAAAAACTATATTCATTATTTAATAAGCTATTAATAATATTCAATCTCACGCCCGGCTTCACGAGGGGTGCAATTTTTATAATATACAAACTTTCTTCGTTTATCTCTCTTTGCATAAGTAAAAACCGAATTAAAAACGGTTTAACCATCATTGAGTTTTTTCGAATTTAAAGATCAACTCCTTGTAAGCCAATAATAAAAGAAGAAGCTTTTGTCCTCTGAAAGAATTATCACAAATTGATAATTAGCCAAATAATACTACAATTTATGTTGAATTGGCTCCTGGGACTAAGATATGAAGTCAATAATATATTAATACGTGAATGGAGTAATTATAAAATAATGTTTGACCAATTGTTAAGTGTGGCTATGATTGTATGACTTTCTTTGGTGTATCTCGAGTCATATTTGTACATTGTATAAACACTGTTGTATTCTAAAACAATAATATAAACTCAATTAATTTTAACCAGTTAGAGAGGTTCTGGAAATAATGTATTTAAAATTTAAGACTCATGTTACCCAACAGAACTTCACAACATTTTATCTATAAATTATAGACTATTAATTGTGGAAAAATTTAGTGCTATTTCGTTTTGATTTACCCATCGGATATTTGCAAATATTCTTTTTAAATTGACTCTATTGCAATAATAATAATAATGGTAATTAATAAATAAGATTAAAATTACTAAAATTTCCCAGTTGAGGTATTACTGTGAATATTTTGATTTTTTTTTTCTCTTATGGCGTTAATGCGGCGTATTACGTATAAGCCTTTTTTTTAGTTATGAACTTATTTAATTTTATTGATCCCACGATTTCCACGTGGAGATTAGTATAGAAAGACATATTTAAATCTTAAATATGACACTTTAATCATTGAAAGTTTTTTTACGAAAAAACTAAACGAAATAAATTCTATATTATTTAAAAGAAATTGGATCATGAAGCGGAATAAAGGATTCTTAGTTTTAAGATTTTTTTGTTATTCAAATTATATGTTAATAATTAAATAATACGCAATAACTGAGTTTTGAACAAACTTTTTATAGTTGATTAAAATAAACTTGAAGATATTTAAAAACATTTCATTTTCAATTTTATATACCTTCCTACGCTATCTTTTATATAAACTAGATAGATACTGCTACTTTAGTTTATATTATTTTTTAAATTTCTAAAATAAAAGAAGCCCAAGTTACTTCTTATACCATCAGCTATATACCAGTGAAAGTCTAGTCAAAATCGGACTAGCCATTTCTTACATTAGAATAGACAAAAAAAAATTTTTTTTTTTAAAGTATGTACTGTATATCGTTTGATATATGTACCTACATTTAGTAAAAAGCAGTTATTTTAATTACAAACCCAAGAGTTATTTCAATGATAATATTTTTTATTTTCAGCTTTATTTGACTTTCAACTTGATTTGGCACGGAAAAGTATTTAAATTTTTTCATCATATTTTGTACCTTAATTAATTGCTTTTAATATAATTCACAGCGGAATCTTAACAGCGCGCTGATTGACCGTTAGCGTTATACCAAAGTATGTTACTAGAATATGTAAATAAAAATACAAAATAATTAAAAAAAAAAAAAAATTTTAATCATCTCTCCAAGTGACCAGTACATCGTCGGTTCGATATCTCTGCGTGATGGTGGCCTCCTTAAAGTCCATGCTAGCGCCCGATGCGTGGGCCAAAGCCCCCGCGTGGGCGATCATCACGCCGTTGTCTATACAAAACCGCTCGTCGGTCGCGAACAGTCGCGCTCCCCTCTCCGAGCACATAATCCCCATCATGTCCTGTAATCGCTCGTTGCATCCAACCCCTCCCACTATCAACACCTGAAATCACCAACTTAATATGAACATTGAATACTAGCCGTTGCACGCGGCTTCGCCCGCGTAATTTTATAAAATATAGCCTATGTTACTCGCTGATAATATATCTTCCCAACAGTGAAAGCCTATTCAATGCAAACAAACAAATCTTTATAATATTAGTATAGATGTATGTTGTGTCAGAGCATCCATGAAAGGGCATGGTTCAAAACGATGCCATTGTTTTTCTGGTATGTAACCAAATTACTGTTAAGGTTTAAAAGATTGGAAGAGAAAAAAAAGATAGTGAGAAAATATAATGTATGTATTAATACAATGCAAAAATATTTTACTTTTTTTTAACTTACACTGGAATTTTTTTTGTGAATATTTCATATTTTCAAATGGAAATAAAATTCGAAAATCAAGACAAACTTTTTTCAATACGAAAGTATTTGAAAAAATATTTTTAATACTGAAAACTAATGTATTTTCCCATTGAAATCTATATCTTCTTATCTAATAGTACTTAGGTAGGTAACTTAAATTTCAACTGTTAAAACGAAAATAACAAAAAACTGATTGAACTGAACTATTTTAAGAATTTTGTATAAATTTACAGTAATTTAGTTCATAAGTCAGTATAATAATAATTTTTATAACGATTAAATTAGTAATAATAAAAATGACCTCGTTTGATCCACAATGTGCCATAGCCCGTTCCGTTATCTCAATGAGCATAGCAAAAAGTGTCTCTTGCAGCGAGAAACATAGGTCTTCCGGTGTATAGTCCTTTAGGAGCTCATCTATTTTATCCTCCATATACGAGAGGATGCCTGAAAAACTCACGTCCATGCCTGAAAAAAAAAAAAAAATTTATGAACATTTTTTTATGTTTAAAATGCTAGCCCCAAGGAAGAACATGGTGTGTTCTTTGAAGTCAAGTGTATCATTCATTTTTGATGTGTTAATAAAGAAGGAATAAATCTTATCTTATCTTAAGACATACCTTTGACGCAGTATGGTAGGTGTAAATATTTCTTTCCTCTTTTAGCGGCTTGCTCAATGTTGTAACCGGGACTCGGTGCATTCGATAGTTTTAAGACACGTGCGAACCTGATATAGCAAACAGATTTCAATCAATGTTAGTCATATTTCAGTTTTATAAAGAGAAAAACACATTTAGATCATTGTACTATTTCATCGAGATTCAATAAATTTAATATCAGCAGTTTTTATCAACAAACCTTCTGAAAAGTCTTGTATCTTCAACATCAAAATTGCCTGAACAATGCCAGAATATAAATGAAGTATGCTCTCAAATATAAATGATTAGACATCAAACTAATAATAAAAAAATATTAAAGCCAAGATACTTAAGATAGGATAATATAACTATTAAAATATGAAACTTTAGCGTAGCCCCCTTTTTCTTAGGTTAAAACATTTATTCAATCTTTATTTCTATTATAATCTGGTCAAGTGTTGAAATTTAAATTTTTACATAATCCCTCAGAAACATTTTTTTTCTGAATAAAAGATAACCCTATGTGCTTTTCTGTATCAATGACAACTTATATTTTAAATTTCATTATGATCGGTTAAGTAGTTAAGGTGTGAAATCGTAACACTCACATTTATGTAATAATATTAGGATAACAGTGTCACCAAATAAAATTATAGAAAGGCCCTTTTATGATTTCGAAAATAAAATTCTGAGATAATTAATCTGAAATTTGAAAGTAAAAAATTAAATAGATTTGCCTCACCTGTCTAAACAATTTCCAACGGCTATATCAATAGTTTCTCCAAATATTCTATACCTCTGCCTGGAATATGCAATAACCTGAGTGTTGCCACCACTTACATACAAAACTGTGGGATTGTTAGCCTTTGTTATTAATCTCCCCATTTCAATATCTGATTGAGTGAGTTAAGAGTTGTTTTGTTCATCCATATAATTACAGAAGACCACTGTGAAAACAGCTTGCATTCTGTTGTTTCAGTGAGTGAGTAAGGGATGTCAGAGCCCATTTGTCTATCCTTTATCCTACTATGGTCGGCAGCTTCCTTGCTGCACCTATGGCTTGTGTTGGTGACAGTTACTGACATAAAAATGTCACGAGTATAATTTGAATAAAATATAGGACACTTATATTTTAATCATGGTTAATCTTGATTGCCCTTATAATTTTATGAAGTTCCAATTTATTTATTTTTTCAGAAAGCTATACTTATAATTTATTAGTATATTTATATTTTATAAGCTAGTGCTAAAACTTGAAAGGATACGTCCAATACAGTGATTCACACCAAGAATCGGTTTATTCCAAAGTTTAGCACAAGTTCTAGCCACTATAGCACAGACCATTAGTGGTGCACCCATCCCAGGGCCTTTTGTGTAGCACACCACATCTATATCTTTTGGTGCTATACCCGACTGATCCAAAGCTTCCTGTAAGACTTCGTGAATATGTTGCTGATGATGTTCTGCCGTTTCCCTTGGTAGAAAACCTACAAAAGTAGTTATCATTATACTTACTACAACCTGCCCCCAGCTTCACATGGAGTTGAGATTTTCGAAATTCCTTAGCGGGTGCTTACGTTATTAAATAAACCCATTTTCTAAATCTCACCTTTGTAGACTAATACTCTAGTTGTATAAGAGATTTTATGTAAACAAAGATATGTGAAAAATTAACCAAAAATGTACGTTAGTTTTTTATTATAGACCCAAAAGCGTATTTTTCTACATATAGTTTAAATTTATAAGTTTTTGTATCTTTTTTAACACTAGTGTAGTCATAAATGTTTAAAAATACATGTTTTGAGGTTATAAATTTGTTTACTTGTAAATAAATATAATTAATTTGATTTGGCTGCGCGTTGATAGTCAGTCAGCACAAACGATTTTATAAGTATAAATTAGTTTTTCTTTTAGGCAAGTATTTTCTTTTTAAAAGTAAAAAAATATAATCTTAAAAATATAAATACCGAATGAAGATTATGTTACCTTCTCCTGGCGGAGTTATATATGTTCGTCGACAGTTTGATAATATTTCACCATCTTTAACTATTCCGATTCCTAATTTATTCGCGCTTCCTTCAAAACCTATTGCGATAACCATTTTTGTATATTTAATTTGAAAAATATATTTCCTTAACTTTAAACTTTAACAAAACCAAATGTCACTTGTAATGTCAGTGTCGCAGAGCGAGCACTGACATTACAACTGTAACAGATGTCACTACAGAATAGCTAAAAAATAAATGGTATGTCCAGCGAATTTACCGGGCGGGCGTTTAAATTACTCCGGTCCGGGAGTTCTGCCGGAGCTTCGAGCTCGGCGTTTTCGCCAGATCCAAAAGTGTGAACAGCTTCATATAAATTGTACAGCCACTGAATACGGAATTTCCATGGCAATGAGCAGGGACATGGGAAATAAAATGAGCAGCGCATGTCCCGCGAATACATGTTTACATTACATGCTGCTCTCTCGCTCACTCACTTACTCTCGAACGCGCGAAGGTTACAGACGCGTTTTGTTTATTTTTATTTAAATACTGCTACGAGCCTCCTATTATCATGCCATTGGAATGGAGTAATGAAAACGTACTAAAATTCTTAGATCTTTATGCAAATGAAGAAGCCATATGGAATCCATCACATAAGGATCATAAATTAAAACATAAAATTCACGATGCGTGGAAACGGATCAGTATGAACTTTTATAATACTAATATAAAAGAATTAAAATCAAAGAAAAAATCACTTATGACCACATTTAGATCTTTATTAAAAAAGAAAAAAGCTTCTATTCGGTCTGGAGCAGGTGAAGACGAGGTGTTCCAGCCAGTATGGTTTGCTTATGATACTATGGAAAACTTTTTAGGATCAGTTTATGATGTCCACGATAATATAAACACGGAAGATGAGGTAAGTCCAGTGTTCCTCTTTTTACCGCGCTTATATTAAGTTTATAGGTATCAACATAATCTACTGTTTCAGCCTCAATCAGATGAATATACTACAGTCCCATCACCATCTCAGAATCAACACAATGAAGAAACGCTAGTGTTCTGGTCATCATGTAATGAAGATTCACTGGAAACTACTGACACAAAGCCATTACCAAAAATCAATACTTCAGGAAAAAAGCGCAAATTTAAGAGGCCTCAAGATATCGAAATAGAACAGTTACAAAACAATATAAGTCAAAGTTTTGATACCCTTAACCAAATTTTGAAGAACAATAATATATTGAATGACAGAAAAAGTAAAAATGACTTAGACGACTGTGATTTATATGCTAAACTTTTAGCAAGAAAGTTGCGGAGATATCCGGAAATAACGCGAGAAAGAATTATGTATAAAATAGATGGCTTTCTTTTGGAAAACCCTTATCCTACTGAAGGTACATGAAATGCCTTACCATCAAGTGCCTACCCAACTTATTCTGTACCATCACCACTTCACTACTACAAAAATTCGACACTATCCCCAGCCAACACCTTTATTACACAATATCTAGTACATGTCAACGCTCCTGATGGTTCAGGATGCTTTATATCACAGCCAGATACTCCTGTACAGATCAGTATACATCTCGAAATAATACTAACATATTATTGCTAATAATATTAACATATTATAGTATCCGCAAATTCTGCAAATATACTTACCTACAAAGAAAGCCTTTGTAGATTCCCAAAATTATAGTACATAGTGTAGAAAAAGAAGTGTGTTAACTGTCATAATACTTACTACTATTGTGCATAAACTAGCTGGTGCCCGCGACTTCGTCCGCGTTGAACGATGAAAGGTACCCTATGTCCTTTCTGGTGTCCCACACAACGTGTATGCAAAATTTCATGGTGATCGGTTCAGTAGTTTTTGCGTGAAAGAGTTAAAACATCCATACATACTTTCGCATTTATAATATTATATATAGTACGGATACTTTCATGCAAAAATATTTTAAAAGTTTTAAAACATTAAACATACAGTATTTCGTAATTAGATACCGACTTTTATTTACTTCCTTAATTTGATTCTTTAGTTAGAGCAAAGTTAATAGCTTTGCATACTTCAGCTTGGCAACTTTGAATAAGTAGTGAAGACTTCGATAACTGTCCCCCATTGTTAAATATCGTAAAGTTATTGCCAAACGCATTATTGGTGGTATGGGTATTCTTAGCTTAGTTAATCATAGGTTCAATTTTAACTAGTAAAAATTCGAAATCTATATGTGACATCTGTTGAAGAAATTTGCCATGCTGCTCAAAAAAAAAATTGGTAGTATATACTTACACACCTACATTTACTTATGATGAAACTGTTTAACGTCATAATTAGGGTTTCCCTAATTATCTAGGTACTTACTTTGTTCTGCTACTATGAATAGGTATCATCCACCATCTCTTGACGTCTTTGTTTTTTTTTTAAAACATTTATATAATTAAATAAACTAAAAAGGCAGAGAGCCGATGCTGCAATAATTTCCACTTGCTCCATTGCTAAGAGTTGAATTGGAACGAAATGTGAAGTGGCAATGTAAACACTCATTATGTTAAGCCTTAGATGTTGCCACAACAGTATTTAGTTAAAAAGTTAATAAAAGACATTCTGGCCAATAAACAATATCAATGAGATCAATAAATAAGTTTTTGTGAGATCATGCGCATTACTTTAAGAATGCACAACGTATAGGCGTAATGAAAATAAAGAAAACCCACATGTACTGCATTTATATAAGCTTTAATTTAGCAATCATTTATACCGTCCCAGATATATCCATATAATTTATATGAGCTTTTAAGTAGTCAACAAGTTGCTTCATGAACAATAAAAAATCATTTTTGTTACAAACTAACAAACATATTCTTTTGAAATTAGGTCTTATTCATAAAAAAAAAAACATTTCCTGCTCCAAATCCCAAATTAGTTTAACCTTTATTAATATTTGCATATTAATAAACGTTAAATTGATTTTTTAAGCCTGGATTAGAGGAATAATATTTTTTTTATGAATAAGACATTACATTTACAATACACACAACTTTAGTACGACTAATCCTTTTAGTACTAGATCGTACTACAATATTTTATGTAATCTTATACATAAGTAATATATTTATGATGATGTAACCTTAGGAACCCTATGGAGGTTTGACATTAGACATTCATAATAAGATTAAATTTAGAAGTATTGAGTATAATTTTACATTATAATTAAATGGGAGAGCACCACTGATTTAGTAATCAATGGAGCCCAGTTGGAATTAATACATTTCCTAGTTACCTGATGTTTTCTCCAATCAGTAATAAATTCTGTGGCCTGGTGCTAAAAGGGCCAAAGTCCTTTTTTGTGAAAAATGGGATTTAACAGCAAAGTTGTTGAAAAAGAATGATATTTATTTGTCCTAACAATAACAAAAAGATATTTTAGTAATACTACAATATAACATGTAAATTATAACTATCAATTCTTGTTCATTGTTCTAATGCTTATTACCGAAAGATAGGAATATAGATATTGGCCCTTTTAGCTCCAGGCCACAGAATTATTAAAGGCTCTAATATAACATTCTGTAATCCGTAGGACGTCCACTGCTGGGCATAGGCCTCCCTATAATTTTCCAACAGGAGTGGTCTGAAGCAGTATGGATCTTGGGACCTTGGGACGTCCTAAGTTGAAGTTGAAGTCCTAAGTTGAAGCCCAATCATAACCCTCTCCAAAGTTCGTTGAGCTTTCTTACGAGGCCCATATTTAAAGACATGTTACAGTACCATTGGATAATTAAATACCTTAGAATAAAGTTAGTCCAAATAAATTTTGACTAGGTCAAGAAAATAGCGCTTTATTTTCTTTTTGTTCATTTTTATACTATGTGTGTGTGTGTGTGTGTGTGTGTGATTATAACTGAAAATTGTTATTGGTATTAATTCACAAAAGTGCAATGTATCATAGTAAAATATTATTTTTGGCTATTGGCTAAAACATGTTTAGTACATGTTTTAGCCAATAGCTCTGAATAACTCTGAATGAACTAAAATTTGGAACTAGGCGCCATAATAGCTCAAAAATAGGTATCCAATTAGCTATTAGCAAGGAGTACTAGAATTTATACATTTCCTGGCATCCTCTTTTAAGGTTTCATCCAAATCTATCTAGAAAAATTTATGATCCAAATTTATTAATGACATTCATTAATTAATGTCTCAAAGCCTCCAAACCAACTGACAGATGATTTCCCAACAAATTCCCTTTGACCCCACTCCTGATGTATATAATTAATGTAATAGTAATTGCAAGCTAACAATCATCGACGACTTCGTCGACAAAATCATTCAACATATCCTCCACTGTCACTTGACCACAACTTATTTGCACATCATCTACATCACCGGAACTTGGCAATGGTTCCTCCAACTTCTCTATGGAAACTGTCACTTTTTGGTCTATGTTAGGACTGTCGTATACAACTTCCAAAGACTTTTGACTCGCTTCACAATCCGTTTCAAAATTTGATTTAATCACCGTCAATTGTGTAAGTACATCGTCGGTTTCTTTTATATCTTTCGCGTTTGGCAATTGTGTTGGATCTTCATATATTTTTTGCTCTTTTTGCTCTTCTGCTTCACGGGCGACATTCATTTTAATCACATCGTCTATTACATTTTCTTTCGAAACATCTTCTGTATGCTCATCTTTTTCTTCACTTGACTCGACTGCGTCTTCCTTGCTATCATTACATTCATATTCATGTTTATTAATCAGGTATTCTATGGATCTGTCTGAACGGCTGTTGATATTATCAGAGACATCATCTTCGATACGCATCTTCTTAGCTAAAGGTTCGCATATATCATTTTCAACACTATTCTCATTTGATTCACCATTAACTTCAATACTCTCTGACAAAACCTGTGTCTGTTTATCGTCTAGTTCACAAGCGTTGAGTTCTTCATTATTATTTTCTTTACTATTAAAACTAGTATCATTTGAAATGTCAATTATTGTTTCCAATATTCTGGAAATAAAATAAAACAAATGTTTTTAAACATATTTTTAATAGTCTAGTTTATAGACATTATATCAATAAAGTAAAATTTAAGAACTTGAAAAGTTTCATTTTTAATATCTCTAATTGAGTTGTGGAGCTGTCTTTTTTGACTAATAGGTCCTACATGTAATCTTTAAAACTAGTCTAAAACTTAACCTCAAACTCAAATGGACTAAGTTCACACTAAAGTTTTAATATTTTCTATAATAATAATAATTATTATTGAAAAATCGAGCGATATAAATATATACACATTTTTCTAAACACTCACCCGTTAACGCTTCTATGTTTCTCCTTGTCATTTGTCAGTTGAGGCGATAACTCTAATGCGTAATTTATCGACGACGTCGAACAGTGGAGGTGAAGCCTTATATTCAATAAAGCTTCCGAGCAAAACTTCGATATCTGTAAACGTGATTAAAGTTATATGTTATTGTTGCCTTGACTTGATCTTCTCTAAATAAATTATCCTTATTAAAATAATCTATCTCATTTTAATTAATCATTAAACTCTGAATATACATTATATTGTTTTATTTTTAATTTAGTAAACCAAATTAAATGAGGTGTTGGATTTTACGATTTTATTCATTGTTTAATAAATAAACAAAAAAATAAAAAAAAAATTCTACAGGCATAAAGCGCGTTGCGACAGCACAGAGCCGACAGTAAAGCGAAGCCGGAGGCGGGTCTCTAGTTTGATATATTAAGCACCTTCGGACTACCGCCATTTTGTAGAGTACTGTACAAGTGCAGACAGTACTGCGTTGGCGGAGGCAGGTCCGGGGGCGGAGCCCTGCGAGCCGCTTCCAGTAACCGCAGGAGCCCTAGGCCCACCTCTTCGCTGTACTTCTCTATGGTGTGACACTCGCGGACAACGTGTTCTTGTATTAACTGGAAAATTTAAAAAAAGTGGAGATCCATAGTGGGAGGAAATTTAGAAAAGTCTATATATAAAACACAGTTTGATGCTGTGACCTGACATATACATATTTTTATTTTATTTTATTTTATTTTATTTTATTTTATTTAATCGAGATACCAACAGCACATCAAAATTCACCAAGTCACATACATTAGTTATAAAAACACGTTTACATTTGCGTACCAATTACTGGTATCTACAGCTATAATAATACGTTACATGTTGTCTCTGTTAAAAATTTAGAAAAAAAATAATAATAATAATAATAAGTCAATTCAATTAATTACATTATAGGTACAAGTCAAAGCTATATCCAATAATACAATTTAATCCTATCAACAACAATCCAATCAGCAACATCAATTCGTCAGACCATAAATTCACAACTACATTATTTATATTATTATTTGAATAAAATAACGTCAAAATGAAAGCAATTAATCAATACTTTTGAATCTTATTATTATTTAACGACACGTTTGGTCTAGTGCAGTCTTTCAAGTTTCAACTTCAAAGTGGGCTATAACGTCCCCTTGTGGGCGTTGGATACCTAGAATGGTTGATTTGTAATATCATTTAATTTATATTTTAAAATTCACTAAAATTAAAAACTACCTACTACAACTCAATGTCGAATAATTAGTTTATATTTTTTGGCCTGTAAAACTAAAACTACTTAACATAGATTTCTTAGGATAGCCCTTAAGCCGTACGCAATCAAGTTGTAACAAGTTTTTTTTTTTTGTTAAATAACGCTATTGTTGCAATCCGATAGCAATCGGCAATTTGATTAAAATATATTCCTATATATTATAAAGATGCGTTTTAATTGCTCTCACTGGTAAAAATGTCTAGTTTATAATGTAAGTTTAAACACCAGAACCGACTAATATAGCAAACTGTTGGAACCTATGTAAACTACATGTTTGTATAGTAATGTGTAGTATAGTATTGACTGGTTGTATAGTAATGTGTTGTAATTAATAAGAAAATCAACAGATGTGTCACTAATCATGTCATCCACGGAATAAACACACTTTTAATATATTCAAGTGTTTCTATTTTCTCTAACACAAACTATAACTAAATTAATTAAAGTAATGAAATTGTGATTTTTAAGTTTTAGGAGTGTATAAAAAAAATGGGGGCGCTGAAAAATAATTGATTTTCAAAGGGGGCGGTAAAAGAAATAAGTTTGATAATCTCTGGTCTAGTGGTTAGTAAACCTAGCTGTTAACCAAACGGACGCCGGTTCGAATCCCGGCTAGGGGCCAAATGTATATGTGTTAACATTTTACCTTTGTTACTGAGTCATGGATTTTTTTTTTAATTTATAATATGTATGTATTTACAAAAAAAAAAAAAAAGTAATTGTAGTATATCATCTGTCTGGTTATCCATAATACAAGCATTAGTTGCTTAATGTGTAACTAGATGGTGCTGTGTGGAATGTGTTAATATATTTTATACTAGCTGTTGCACGCGGCTTCGCCCGCTTAATTTTATAAAATATAGCCTATGTTACTCGCCGAAAATATAGCTTCCCAACAGTGAAAGGATTTTCCAAATCGGTCCACTAGTTTCAATGCAAACAAACAAACAAATCTTTCCTCTTTATGATACTAGTAAGTATTGATTATTTATTATCTACATCCAAAATTTAATTACACCACTCGATAGTTATGGATCAAGGATTTTTTTTTTTTTTTGGTATATTCGAATGTATTCAATACAATAAAATTTACCATGTGTTTTTGCGCTTTCAAAAATACTCCACAAACTGTGAGAAATGTTTCGCCACAATCCAAAGCTTCTTTTGCGACTTCTTCGTTCAGTATATCAGAACTGGAAAAAAAAATACACTATTCTTTATTTATTCTTAATATTATAATTAAAATTATTGTGACTGGACCGATCAAAAACAGATTTACTAACTAGTGAGACATTTTTTTCCCAGTAATTTTTTGATTAAAGTTGCTATTGAGATTATTTTGATTTTTAAGGATTTCAGCGCATACAATTTTTTCTTAAATTTCAACCACCCACATTAATGAGTACTATAGGGAATGAAAGTAAGGGATATTTTTTTTAGTAATATTTTTATGAAAAATTACACGTAGGAGTAACAACAAATTAAAAAAGTCATTTTTTTTTCTTAATTATACCCATATCTGACAAAAAAATAATAAAGATTGAATATATGTTTAACACCTAAGAAAAAGGGGCGCGGACATAGTCGCAGGCAAAACCTAGTCTATGACAATATAAAACATCTAAGATATTCCTTTTGTACCTTTTTTCCTTACTCATATCGTTTTGTTTATGCGAAGCAAGCGAACTCTCCTCTAGCATTGTGCTCGCCATTTTTCTTTTAGCTTTCTTGCTTAGTTTCTTTGTTGATCTATTACTATTCATCTGTAATCAAAGAAATACTTATTAGATAAGAAATAAATAAATGTAAGAAAAAAAAAATTTTTTTTTTCTTCAGTAACCTATAGTGTGTGTGTATCAAATGTAAGGACTCCATGATGTGATTTCCAAAAATACACTCACACCATTACAATTCATCCAGATTTCAGGACTAATATGGCTAAAACATTTGAATCAAAGTCAGGCCTGCATCTTATTATTATTTTTCATTGTGAAGATTGCCAGTCAAATTATTTTTATCTGACAAGACGCTGCCAAAAGAGAAAAGTCAAATAATAAGCTAGTTAATTATTGAAAAAAAAAAAAAAAAACAACCAACCTGCAACTGAACAATATTAACGACCGGTGTGATATCGTCCAGTATGTGTTCAACGAGTTCATCGCCCCACTGTTCCCTCCCCACCACTTTGTGCACGTGCAGTATTGTCAGCCAAAGTTTCATTGTATTGTAAGCTATACAACGAACTTTCCTACACAGAAATTATTATATATTTAGCTGTATATTCAAAGAAATCGCAATAATCCTAGTACACGACGCAATGGACCGTATATTGGGAAAGTAACAAAGAATTTTGTAATCATTCGAGGTACTTTCACGACTGTTTCAAAAATCCCAATTTGTTTAGGATGGTTAAAGAAAAAATGAAACGCTGATTGGTCAATGATGTATACGCTTCTCTGTTCTGATTGGTCAATCAGAGCATCCGGTCAGTAAGTAACGTTCATTTCGACCAATCATCGGTCAAGACTTATGACATGTGACTTTCCAATGATCTTGAAAGTACTTCGGATGATTAGAAAATTCGTTTTTAGTTTCCTATTATCCGGTCCTTTGCAATCGTACTAGGATTATTCGAATACGTTTTGATACTTTCTCTCATATTGTCACACACATGGCAACAATAATTATTATAAACTAGCGTCTCGCTCTCGGCATCGCTCGGAATGGATTTTTTTTTATAAACACAAACCTCCCTCGTATATCCCTCTTTCCATGAGTTAAAACAGAATTAAAATCCTTTGGGTGGTTAAGAAGCAGTTAGCAGAGAAACAGACACGACGGATTTATATTATATTAAGAAATTAAGTCAAGAGCCCATTGCCCCTTTTGTAATCCCTCATTTTTAATTTTACTATGGACCGTAGCGTACTTTCAGCACCTGTGCTTGTGTTATAGTGGACAGTAGACAGCTACAATCAAGTGGACCGTGAGCTTGTCTGTCTACCTTTACATGAAAAAAAAAACAAAGAAAAAAAAATGAAAAAAAAAAAAAAATCAGAAAATCATCTTAAATCTTAATCTTAAATCAGAAAGTAGGTAATTAAAATTGACTAAAATGAAATGGCAACACATTACTCACTCGTGATTTGGCATCGATTTATCCGAACTCCATTTTAGTGTAGCCATTACTAGTTTCACAATGAGAGGCGAAAATGGTAAAAGATTTGCTCCCAAACTGAAACAAAAACGAATTTCATTTTTCCATAACTGTTTTTATTATTATTTTTTTGAAACTATAAAATGCCAAGTGCTAAGTGAGTTCTGTAGACACATATTATTGGACAAATTGTCTGACTACTGTGACCATCCTCTTACAATAGACCACAGTGAAACAGCATTTGTGCTGCTGTGTTTCTGATACGAAATAAATAATTAGGCACTTTTAGGTTAAATAACCTTTTATGTTTAAATTTTAAGTAATTATATAATTATATTTTTAAATATTATTTATTTATAGAAAAACTATTCTATAGACATATATGTAAACCGTAAGAAATTAAAGTACCTACATAGATAGTTTTTTTAATTATATATTTCGTGTTACTTGGGTTCTCAATATATGACCAATTTAGTATAGATCTTTATAGTTTAAAATATAAAAAATGGATGGCAAAGTTATATTCTTTTATAAATGAATGTATTTGGGTTGCGAATAAAGGTTTTTCTTGTTGCAATGAATATAAAACCTTGTGACTCTTGTGACCTTTACTCACCAAACAATGAGGGCGTCAATAGTTCTCAAAGCTTGAGACTTGATAGAGATCAAATCGAAACTGGTTCCAATTGGCATTGTCAACATTTGAACTATTACCTTCAGTATTGTTTGAGGTCTAATCGACTTCGCCACTGGATATGGTTCACTGCAAACAAAATAATATCCATTGCACAGTTATCAATTCTCCTAACATAGATAAAATATTTAATTATTTAATACATTTTAAACGAAAAGATATCATTTAATTTTAAAAGCAAACCAAATCAGTGTCTGTGATATTCTTGAACATAACAAATGTATAATATTATGCTATAACGATTGAATAAATATTTTTAAAATGAAATTTCTTTGCACGCTTGAAGAGTAAAATTTCAATGTCTAAATTTTGTGTCACGCTTCATTGTAACAACGATCATGTGACGTTTCTTGTAACTTTTCTGCATTACATCTACAGTTTTTTTTTTTTTTAATATATAATAGCCACAATTATAACGATAAATACTTACACCAGCATGGCCTGAATGAATATGAGGATATTTTTCAAACGTATACTGAGCACTATATGCTTGTTGTGAGCTTGTGTCTTCACAGTGGCGATGTTCACGAGGGACAATGTTAACGGCGTATTTTTTAAATAATTCGGTTGACAACTCTGGAATAGAACATAAATAATTTTACGTGTTCTTATTGATGCATCATTAAATGCAAGTACCTATTGCGTTTAATGATACTGTCTTACCTCAGCCGTGTCTTTGCTTCCGTATTTATGAGACGGATTTGAGTAGAGAGTAGCGCAAAGTTTTTGTGCAGCGTCACACAGTAAGTGCATCTGTTCGCGCCAACACAGCTTTGGTGTTGCTGTACTGTTCTGTGGAGGTCTCACCTGTAATTTTCATTATAGGTTTAGCGATTATGGTGTGTTAAATAATACTCCAGTCGTTGTATGTACAGGAATGTTCGTTTATTAAAAATTGCCCTATTTTTATACAATTTTTTACATGGTCACGTGACGGTGTGTGACAGAGAAAACAGTTTGTTGAGTGAGACGGACGATGTTGCTTCACGAGTCGCGAGTACGCATGCGCTCTCGGCAGTGGTGCGAGGTTATAAATATAGGTCGCGTAGTGCGGTCGGCCATTTTCTCGCCGGACGCCGTGGAAGAAACATCTCGTGGATTTCGTGTAACTCGTGGACAACATTGCGAAAAAGACGACTGCGACGACTGCTGCTGCCTTCTATTCGAGTAATTGTTCTCCGTTTGGTGTCCAGTGAAAGTGAAGTGAAGAACACACGTTGATCGCTAATATAAACAGCTCTTGTCAGAGCTATTCCTATATTTAACCGCTAATGGTTGTGTGTGTTTTATTTTCTTATACCTAACATGGATACGGTAACTACATAGGTATGGTAGTTTAAATTGAAATCTTTCTACCGGGAACTTTTTATACATATAATAAAATAGTAAACGAGCCGTGTCTCTGTACATAAACTATATAAAAAATAATAATCGTAAACGTACATTAATAGTTACAGGGTTCAATTGGGGACAGGGTTGTTGAAGATGCAGATTTTCTAACATCCGCGGATGCGGATTTCAAGTGTTTTAAATGCAGAAATAAATGATTGAAATTGATTATTTTAATAAATTTTTATAGTAATCAATGTTTCCATTACTATAAATTTTAATAGTAATGGAAACATGTATTCTGCCAAGTCTGACCTATGCAACACCAACATGGATATACACAAATAAGTTCAGAAATAGGTAACTCACTACACAACACGCAATGGAGAGAAGTATCTTAAGTTTAAAAAAGATCATGAAAAAAGATATAAGACAACGGACCAAACTGACAGATGTACTTGAACATGCATTAAATATGAAGTGGAAACGGGCAGGCCATATATCTCGCTACACATATAAAAGATGGACACTATAAACCACAAAGTGGACCGGCCCTGTAGGAAAAACGAACACAGGCAGACCAATGCGCTGGGTGGACGATATAGTGGCGGTAACTTGGAAAAAATTGGTTACAGGTTGCCAAAAACAGGGAAAACTGGATGAAGATGGAAGAGCAATAATGGAAAAATAAGAGAAAATAAAAATTATTTATGCATTACAACGGTACACTGTATATAGCACTTTTAAATGGTCCGATTCTATTTGAAAAAATATCAATGTCACACTTGTGAAATATTTCATTATAGTAAAGCAAAGCACAAGAAACACAAAGCATAAAAAACATAAATTATAAAAAAATTTAAACTAGAGTGCCGCAAGTGGCAGGGCAAGGCCCAAGCTACCGATGGTTAGGGCTGCAGAGGGAGAAACCTCCTGACAATTCGTGCTGTCAAGAAGTACCGCCTTCTGTATCTGTCCCAGCCATCTAGTGAGAGCCTCCTGAGGTGTTGGTCAAGACTCTTCGCTATAAGACCGTTCACTTATTTTATAGACAATTAAAATAATTTTATTAAAAAATTGAAACAATTTCATAACTTATCGATTGAGGATGTCTAAATCGATGCGGAAGTTCCGCATTTGCGAATGCGATATCCGCAACTACCCTGATTGGGGACAAACTTGGGGTTCAGCAAAATAACGATTATTTCTAATTAACTATCCATCAACAACTTTTCTGACAATCTAACAACTTTTTCTTAAAATCACCCTCAAAATAGAAAGTACCAAATGCCGAAATAATGGTACATTTATCTTTATTACCTGTTGTAGTGCATGACAACATTTAGCAGCTTCAATAACATCATAGTAATTTGTAGAGTCTAAACAGGCGATTAAGTAGTTTTCTATTGTAGTCCTGTGTGACATACAATATTTTGGAAATCTGTGAACAAACATGAATATGAAAAGTATTTTAAAATTAAAAAAATGTTTGTAAATTAGTAATATTTAAAATGTTTGACCTAGTGACTTAGACATCTAGAGATGCAAATAAACTGAAAATTAGCAATTTGTTCACTTTCGTTCAGCTTTAAGCCAGGCTAAAGCCTAAAATGCCAAATATATATTTTGCCTTCACAACACCATGACTGTTTTAATAAGTTCATGTTTCTATATGTAATGTATTTGGTAAAGAGTAGGTATAGGTTAAAAAGCAACTTGTAAATCTTCAGTCTACAAATAAAGTCATAACCGTCAAGTCTATTGTACATTATTTATTACCAAACACATCAACTGGCGACGAGAAAATTTTGTATATTGTTTGTGTCTTTGTGGAAAATTCAAAATGTCAAGTGCCCATATTAATCACCATCATGGGTGGACCAGCTTACGAATTATTATCCACCTTATAGGCTATATAGGCAATGTACCATATGTAGATAAAGATAAAAGATTAAACAGTGGATCTTCAGTTTCAAATATGATGTCGAAAAATATACTTCTACTTTTAAATGTATGTTTTTCTTGGTGTGTATTATGTTTTTATTAATAGATATTTATTTATAGCTATTATTTGCATTATCTTATAAAAATTTCAAAAAAAATAATTCCAATTCATGAAGCACACAATACAGGCTTGTATGTTTTTCATAGCTATAAAACTTGATATATATGTTTTTCTGTAAAATAAATATTTTTTCATATCACTATGTTTGAGGTGATTTATGGATTTGACATTTATGTAAATAAGAGTTTAGTGAAAAGGACACTAGATGTTGCCAGTAGTCATAGTTTATCTGTTAAACCTGCCTCCTTACACCTGTACAGACAAATAATGTCAAGTAATAAAATAATGAAAACAAATACCTGCAAATGGTGCCTTCTAAAACTTTAAGCCACTGATTATCATCACTTGCTTTGTCTTTTAATAGGTGTTGAAAAAATACTGACAAAACTTCCTTTATTGCTTCACTATTATTAGAATCTACTTCTTGAACTCTTTTCAATATTGTATCTGTAACATTTATGATGAAAAAAATTAATATTTTTATATTAGGTCTTCCGGGAAGTTCATACTATATTAAGTATTAATTTATTAACACACCAACATCAAAACCTCGGCCACATTAACCTTTAAATATGCGAGGATACTATGGAGGTATAAAGTTTTTCTTAAACAGATAATAGAAACAAAAAGTTCTAAACAAGCTGATATGACAGGAAGCTGATAAAATAAACTTGCTATAGGTTAAAGAATACTAAATAAGTTATTTATTAGATTTTAGGATTAAGTCTGTAATTTTGAATCGGAAAACATAAAATAGGTAATGAGTTTCTTTTTTTATTCTTACCCATTTTGCCTAAAACTTTTTGTAAAAGTTCGAATTATTTCCAAGTCCAAAGTATTGTCAAATTAACTTAAATTGCGGAGAAAAAAGTACAAAATATCATACAGTACTAATACACGACACAAAACACATGTATCAAGCATGCCGCCGCCGGCAAAGGTTTACAATTAGTGACAAGTACATTGAATGACAGAAAACAGACAGGATGGATGACAATGACAGCTACATACATGGTTTTCAACTCCAGAGAAAATAATCTATGGAGGCGCCCTATTCTACTATATGAACTGTAGCTTATATAAATATCGCATACGTTATGTCAAAAAGCATTTTGTCTCATTTTAACTTGGTGACAGTTGAATAAGAAAAAAAAGATAAATAGTATCTTGTTAAGCGCAAATTTTGGCAACACTCTTTTCTGACTTCATGACTTTACCAAAGCGTGACCGGTGCCGCCATGTTATGTGCAGTTTCGTGGTAGTATAGAAAAAACGAAAATCTCTATCCGGTTGAGGGGGTATGCCCAGTCCATGTTGTTCTTGGGTCAGAGGTTTCATCTTTGCTTTGTTAATGTCAGTTTTTGACACTGTTTCCGAATATTATAGTGTCTATGGTTTCACTTTCCAAGGTTTTAAGCACAGTCTAGAGAGTAGTTATATTCTTTGAACATGGTATTGCGGTTTGGCATTAGACTAACATTTTATTTACAGTGGTTTCATGAACTACGCAACAATTATTTAAAATTTCCACTCAGCACACTTCACTTCGTCACTAATTTCATACCAAACCCCAATCGCACAAGCACAAGCGCCATTCTGGTTTCTGGTCAATTTATGGTAGCATGCCAGTTTAACATCAACGCAAGTTGGTTCGCCTTATCCTTGGCTTTATCTCTACCCTCCATGGTTCAGACAATAGGAGAAGACTAACGGATAATATGCATTAAAACCTAGAAAAGCTTTTGCGTCTCGAAAAATATCTTAAAATTATATATTGCTCCATACACTAAACAATAAATAATTTTGGCTTAAAAGTTTAGTTACCAGAACATAAAATTAAAGAAAAAAATAGATTGATAATAATATACATATATATTTATTTAATTTTATTTGATTGGTTGTGTACTTGTGTAGTAGCATTTTCTTAATTAAAATTAATCCAATTAACCTCATACTCCTAGTGTAATATCGTGGTTCGTGCGCACATAAGTTACTTATTACCCTAACTAATCTTTGTTAACCTTATCAGTAAAATGGCTACATTGGACGACAAAATTTTAGGTGAGAAGTTGCAAAATTACTGTAGTAGTAGTGAAGATGAAGGAGGTTCCGATGACGAGAGTAGGAGCGGTGATGAAGAAGGGAACCCGACTAACGCTGGTTTTTCGAGCGCTGATCCGCTCCCGCCTGTTAATAGTTGGAAGGGCTCTGCTACTAATACTGGCCCCAAAGGTGTTCTAGAGGATTGGAGAAGATTTAAACAACTCGAAGCTGAGAATCGTAAAGAATTGGAGAGAGAACGTATCGCTTTGGCGAAAAAGCTGACATTGTCTGTAAAACCAGAACGTGAAGAAGCCCAGGCAAAAAAAGATGAGGAAATTGAAGATGAACTTAACGAGTTATTAGATGAAGATTTCCTTCTTCAATATCAGAAGCAGAGGATGAGAGAATTGATGTCACAGCTGCAAAAAACTCCAAAGTTTGGAAAAGTTATAACATTGAATAGCAGGGACGATTTTTTGAATGCCATTGACAAAGAAGACCCAAAAGTTGCAGTTATCATTCACATTTACAATAACAGTTCTTTAGCTTGCGAAACGATGGATGGTTGTATCAATGTATTAGCTGCTGATTATCCCACCATAAAATTTTGCAGGATTGCTGTTGATATTACAGGTTTAAGTAGACATTTTAGAGTGGATGGGGTGCCTGCGTTGCTGGTTTATAAAGGTGGACAGGTTATTGGTAATTTTGTGCAGTTAGCCACCGAGTTGGGCAATGATTTCTTTGCAACGGATGTAGAGCGTTTTCTCATAGAATATGGGATGTTACCAGAAAAATAATAAGTTTAATTTGCTTTCAAATTGAGTAAAAAAGGTTTTTTGAAGTTTTTGTTAATTTAAGTTATCTGATTGTGAGTTTGAGCTAATATTGTTGAACATAATATGCTTTGTTTGTAGTTAAATGGTTACAATACAAGCCTTTTGCTTAGTAACATGTCACATGCCCAGTGGGTTGCACACTGAGATGTCATTGAATCAGCCACAAGTTCCAATCCCAGACAAGCTAGCACATTTTCTTTTATCAATTTCAATTGTGGATTAGAAAAGAAATGAGCACTTGCTATAACAACAAAAAAAAACCATGAGAAAACATGGTCTAGCTAGAAGATTAACAATTCCTGAAATGAAGTCCTGCCAATTTCCAGTGTCCTAGTTTAGTGGTAGCCTGTGCTTAAGAGTGGGACTAGGTTAATTCAGATTGTCATGAGTTGCATACCAAGTGTTCTATAGATTAAATATGTATTAGCTTAGTCTAATATAAGGACGTAGAATTATGTTAATATTTAAGAAGGTTCGTTAATTTTATTGTAAAGGGTATAAGGATATTTCTAAAATATTTATAAAAAGGGTTTACTGCCTACATCCCACTGATGAAAAAATTCCCAGCTTCCCTTACTGGTGAGGATGTTAAAAGAGAAGTGAAAAAATCCCAGCATCCCTACTGTTGGAGATGATGAAGAGACCATAAAAGTCTCACTTTTTACTGAGACTTATCACACTTTCTAATTATGAAATAATATTAAGATGAAGTTTCGCTATCTACCACTAATCACTATAAGCTTTGTTTTCTAAATAACTTAAAGCCAACTTACTTTTAATCAGCATCAAGAAATAAACAAGCCTGTCAAGGAAACTTCATTACAATAGTCTAAAAATAGATGTAAATCACTCTTACAAGTTTTCACTTATGAAAATGGATGCTTCATTTCATTCTCGATAAAAACTGAATGATTGTAATTTATGATAGACAATTTTTTGCTTGCTTGTACTTTCTCCATTCTCCATATTGAGTCAGATTTATAAATGCTTCCCTAGAACTGTCAACCGTGTTGGTTGTAATGGAGTTTTATTTCTTAGTGTTGTGTTATGAATTTTTATGCTCTAAGTTTCATATTATAGACAAGTCTATTTATTAACAACATTATGAACATAATAACCACATTACCAATCTAATTTCACAAGTTATGCATTGTTCTCATACATAATTATATTGATCTTATATTTAAATTTTTTTTTCATATGCACTGCCACGTTTCAAACTCCCTTCTGGAGTCTGTGTTTCCAAATTCATAATAACCTAAATGAATAGGCTTTTGGGTGAGCTCGCTCCATCGTCGGCCGGCCTCATCTTTGCTGGATGCTGGCCAAGAGTGAACCCATTATTAATTAATAAAAAAAATCACTACTGCTATTCAGAAATAAAATAAGTCACTCGCCTTAGGAACACTTGTTTGTAATCTGACTAAAGCATTAAGTATTGTTAGTTTTGAAATTAATATCTCTTAGGAAAATTATACTTTCTTACTTAATTTACATTTCAGGCAGTCTATACAGACTTATCTTCTTGAAATGTATCCATATTCTGCATTTTACTGTCTTGGTTGTTGGTGTTAATTTTTTATAAACACTTGTTTAAATTAGATTTAAATTTTAACATGAAATCATGTACATAGCATAGTGCCTATACTAAAACTTTTTAGTTGGATAATTTTTAATATATTTAAGTACATGTCAGTTTTTTGATAATGATGATATTTCAGTTCAATCCCTATTAACTTATATACATAATCGTAAGTAAGTTTTTTGTCCAAAATATTGTACCGCCTTTTTAATTTAGATGGTGCTCTACCGACTTCAATAATAAAAATAGCTTTAACTTAACTAAATGTAATTCTCCATTGTGTATATGTAATTTACTTAATTAAATTTAAGATTTGTGTACAAAATTATAGTTTATTATTATTTGATTATCCCTTTTTTCTAATAAAGAACAAGGAAATAATGTGGATGATCGAGATGGAAACCTGGAACAACTTAAACTTTAAAATACCTTAAAGTATTGATAGAATGGGTGTCAATCCATGATTTCTAGCAAGCGTCATTTTGAGAAAGCTTACCCTAGTTATAAAATAAATTGTTGTAAATAGCACTAAATAAGTACTTTATTTTGGAGGGCCTCCCGATAAGGCTCAGGTTAGTATCAGTATTTCCCTAAATATGATGTAGGCTCTATTTGTTTATTCTACCAATTCTTTGGTTCTGTTGCTACTATAGGGCGTCTTCAAAAGATATGAAAATTAATTATTGCAATGTCAACAGGTCACCCGCATTCCTACTGGCGTTTCTTGTCTTCTTAGGTGACCGTAGCCACTTACCACCAAGCTTACTCTCGGTTTTCCTGCCGAACCCATTCAGTGAGACTTACGCCGATTGGCGGATAAAATTACTTTTTATCCTTGCATCTAGTTTCCATCATTGAACTAGATGGCGTAATAGATGATTAATGTAGGATAGTTGGGAAGGCCACATTAAATTTTAACTAATAGCGTAATTGTACCGTAAATAATCAACAATTAGTGTATTAAAAAAAATTATTATATTAAAGATTCTAATGAATCAAAAAGTTTTCCTTAAAATTATTATTTTATGAGACTTATTTTTCAACTAGTACTATTTGAAATTCAAAACAACTCAACCACTTCATCACTCATCTCCATGCGCTTGCGTTTTGGAGGCTTCGATGAGGGTTCACCATCATCATCTTCTTCAACTATCTCCATATCACTATCACTATCCTCTGTCCGGGACCTCGACGGACCTGGTTTTGGGTCCGAACCATTAGAACCATTTGTCGGTTTCTCTTCCTTCGGAGCTGGCAACGGTTCATCACTTTCTGTCACCAAACGCCAAACTTTCTCTTCATTTTCCTGCTGCAATCTCACACGCACCTCATAGTTCTGTAGGAAATCATCTACTAGTAGAGCGCAGCCATCATTGATTCCTATCTCTTCGAGAGTCTTATCATTATTGTGATCCGTTTCTCCCGGCTCCGAAGACAGCAGTACTAGACCTTTGCCCTCAACTGTCGCGTCCGGAGCTTGCATATTCAGTCCCTCTTTGAACACATTAGCCAATTCTTTTAAGGTGAGTCGTTTCAGATTGCAAGCGAGTCCCACTTCAGGTTTCGGTGCGCAAACATAGCATTTGGGGTTCGGTGGCGTTAGCACTGTAAAGAGGGCATATATCAATATTGTTGCGGAAAGATTGTAGGGAATTATGGTAAATATGAAGACAAGCACTGTATGTTAGTGACATGCATATCAAAGTATATTATGGTACTTATAAAAAAATAAACAAATAATCTGTCGCAGGATACTGGCAGATGTGAAACATCGAAACTATTTTGTATAGAAAATATGCACGTGAGGTTGGTTTATTAAAGGCAGATTAACAATCAAAATTGACATTGAAATTGAATTTTTAGCTAAAAACAAGGGCTATAAAAAGTATAGCCTCCATATTATATACACTATAACATAGGTATAAGAGCTCGGAGTCTTAGAATTAAAAGTTCCGTCAAATGTTGGCCAAAGTGTGGCCAAATGTTTGCGTCGCCACGCCAACAACCGGTCTCACCCGCCGTAATAGATGTTTCACATCAAAAAAATGGCTGGACCGATTTTGACGGGACTTTCACCGGCGGATAGCTGATGTTATAAGGAGTAACTTATTAGAAATATAAAAAATAAAATAATATTCATAATCACTCACATTTCTCTGCCAAAAACAGTTGACCGCGATGGTTGATCTTAGGCCTCAGATATACGCTGGTGCAAGTGTCAAGCTGCTGTTTCAATATGTTCTGAGCCCTTAAAACCGCGAGGCCAGCTATTATTGCGTTTGCTGTCGCTATGGCTGGAATTATGTTACCGGCCATCGCTGAAACATTAATATCGTTATATAAAATTATTGTCCAAATATTCAATTTTATTAGTCAAATACAAGGATGGACCCAAAAGTTTGTGAAGACACATTATTTTTTATGATGAATAGAGCCACTACTAATTGTGTTTTATTCTTTATAATATCTAGTAGACCATTTGATTTTATTTGTGGATTGAAAATAATTATCCAATGAGAAAAAAGAATAAAGCAATTCTTGAAAATGGGCGATTGCGGTAGACTGTGATAGCTTATACCTACATATTATTATAAAATAATAAAAAAATCAATGTAAGTATGTTTGCCCTCTATGGACTCCAAAACCGCTCAACAGATTTTAATTCAATTTTCACTTATTGAAAGAGGGATAAATGAGGAAGGTTTGTGTATATAAAAATTGCATCCCGGTCAAAGCTGGAAGCGGGTCGCTAAGTTATAAAATAAAAGTTATTCTCTGCTTCTGTCTGTTTATCCATTTACTTTTTCTAAACCAATTTATAGACTTTTATTTGGTTTTGGCTGATGGAAAGTGTGATACTTACATTTAATCTCAAATCTGCTTTTCAGCGGAATATTGAAGATGTGAGCACGAATGTTAGCACAGGCAGTGACGAAATCCATTGCATACTTCTCATCCTTATCCCATACAAGATGATCGCCATCGGGACGAGACTTCAAGTCGGCTTGAAGTGCGTGACAACTCGCCGCAAACACCTGACAAAATACATCATTTTGTCAGTTTAATCGAATCGAATCGAATTTGACATTATTTTAATTGATTCAAAGGTATACCTTTTCGATAATTGTAATTTTGATATATATTTTTTTCTTGTCATTAAATAAATAAATAAAAAGAACTTCTTAATTTGATTCTGAAATGAGACAGACAGACTTACCTGGGCACATTCGTGAACAGACCAAGTCCTCTGATCTGGCAACCCCGCGTGCTGTGATGGCGGATCGTCTTTGCCCGGCAACTTGTCCCATATTAGGGGAGTCGGCGGCCTCCTCTTTTTCCACAGATTCTCCATAGACAATAGATAGCGGATGTCATCACCGAACAGTTTAGAGAACAACTTTTCAGGCTCGTAATTGGTGTCGGCCGCCCACGCTCTGGTACTTTTTCTTTCTACGTTTCCAGCGGTGTTGGATTGAGTTTGCAAAGCAGATGCTCCCGCATCGCCGGCGGCCTCGGGATCTGCCGTATCGGGACTGACATCCTGGTCAGGATCCTCCTCCCCAAACAACTGGTTGAAAAGATGTTTAGCCCAAACGATGCAATGGATTGGCTCCGAGGGTGTATTACGGATAGTGCATCCGGGGAAGGTTTTTTGAGGTGCTTTCGGTTGACACTCGTAACACTGAGTCAAACCTTTTTTTATAAGTTCAACCTGAAAAAAATGTCAAATCCTGAATTTTAACTTTTAAAATGTTCCAGTTATAAAATTGGAAACATTGCTGTTATATTAATATAAAAATCTTAAAGGTGAAGCTTTATGAAAAACCATAACACAGTATTTGACAAGATTATTAGTTTGATCATGTCTAGGGTTTTTGTGTATGTCATAGATAAGCAAACCACTAAGAAAGAATGGACCTACAAAAATATTGTAATAATATAATATTTTATATCATCATATTACATTAAAAACTTTCCAATACTGTTTAGATATCTATAAACGCTAAACCATAAAACTCTGTAATTAGTAGCTGGCATCAACTCATTCATGGTTCATGATTATAAAATTAGTGATATGCCCTGCGGCTTCGCTTGTCTTGAAATTGAAAAACAATTTGCCTTGAAAAACCTTTCCAACTTTCATAATGAATGGTCAAATGTTGCATACAATTATAAGGTTTGGTTTTTCCTATTTAATGTTTGAAATCTTTAAAAATATTAATGTTATTATATTTACCTGTCCAGCGTAACCGGCCGTGCCAGTTTCAATCAGAGGGACGTTAGCAGCCAGACACATCCTGTTGACGTGGTTGCGAGCCACTCTATTGTCCAGAGCATTCATAACAATATTGAACTGCTTAAAGTAGCTCACACCATAATCGTTGCTGGAGAATAAAGTTTTAATGATGAAACATTGCATTATTAATTCTATTTTTTATGTAGTTAGATGTTCCACTTGATGGTAGGTGGCTACTGGCTACCATCACCTATTAATATAAACAATGCTATAGGGGTTACAAATGTACAAATAATTTTGCTGATATTTCAGGACAAGATTTGTATGAAATAATTTTTTTGGAAAATCCACAGGAAAACTTTGATGGTATTTTCATTTAAAACAAGGCAATGACTGTTAGTCTATAATATTAATGTTGACAAGTAAAATACCATGTATAATTTTATTGTATTAAAATACTAACCTAATAACACTGTCATGATGAGCGACTATGTTAACATTGGGATTAAAACTTAATGCGCTATCCTTCGCAACCATTGCTTTTGACTTCCCAACATGCTCCTTATGAAACAAGAACTGTCTGTTCAGGTTGCTTACATCAATAGTGTCCAGATCGATCTGAAAGAAGTCACATTTTTTTTTTTTTTGTAAAAACATTATAAATTAAAGGTTGTTTTAAATGAAATAAAAGGAAATGCATACGATTTCAATTTGTGGAAAACCGGTCAATACAAGGTTTTTAAGAATCTCACAACCTATGCCACCGGCGCCGACCACCAATATCTTAGACTTCGCTATTGCTTCAGTTAGATTTTCGTCGAAAACACCCGCCACCCTCGAAACCATCTTTATGTTTTATTAAATCCTTTGATTACAATGTGAATTAAATAAAACTAAAACCGACTAAACGAAATGAGAAAGTTAAGAAAGAAACGACGCGCAAAATGACAAGCAAAGCAAAGCAAAGCAACACCACAGAACAGAATTGAGAATACTATACTATACAACACACACACGTAAAGCATCTGACGTTAACAATTGGAAGTGTTAAATTTAGTAGGGGTTACCGTACGTCAGTGCTTAAGCACTGACTTGTAATATACACATATACCACTGGACAGGCTGCGGTCAAATTATTTTTATGCCTATTTGAAACTATTTTTATGTCTCAACAAAACGTGAAAATTGTCCATTTCTTGGCTGACTGTACCATTTTTCCAAAATCTTTGAATGCCGATGGGAATAACTATTAAAATTATGGATAGCCTTCTAAGTGCGTTTTGTTCTAGCTATAATGGTTTAGGTAGCTGTCCTTACGGACCCGTCTCAAATTAGGTACAGGTATAGGTATAAGGAAGTATAATATTATAAGTTATAGATGTCCACCTTTTTTTGTAAGTAATTTGTAACTCAATGTCACTATGTCACTAAATTGACACTAAATTACCTATATTTCTCACTTTAACACTATTATACTAAATACTTCTTATAATTAATTAGATACCTACTTACAATCTTTACATCGTCATGTAACAAGCTAAATTGTTTTTCTTTGTTTTTTTCATTGCTGTAAATATTAGATCATGCCTCCTAAAGGAAAAGACAAAGCCCCTAAACCTGCCGCTAAAGGTGCCGCTGCCAAAATGATGGCAGCTTCTGGTCCACCTCCGAAGCCGAAGAAGCCTCCGCCTCCACCAGCTTGCTTCTCCGCCGAAGATTTGGCGAGGTTTAAAGAAATGTTCAAAGCTCACGATGAAGAAAATATTGACAAGGTAATTATTTTTTCTAGATGTCCCTGCGATCAAGTTCGTGCTGAAGTTCGTTGTTTATCATTTTTCTGAGATAAAAAGTATCCTTTATGCATCAACCGCAAAAACCGTATTCAAATCGATTAAGCCGTTTCTGAGATTAGCGTGCATAAACGCACAGAACAAACATACTAAGATTCTAAAAAAAATTTTTTGATCTCGCCATAATACCTATGTAGAAATTGTTTTTGATAAAATATTTCATGTTAAACATTCAACATTCAACAACATTCAAACAGTCCAATCGGTGCTGCCTTGTTCAACGCTTACTGAACAGCCTGAGCCTCAGTATACGCTCATGCTAACACAGATGGTGCCTCCACCTGTGTTAGCATGAGAATGGTGGTAGGAAAATAAAAACAGTCAAGCAGAAACAGTCATACAAGATATTGACCTAAATACAGATAGCCACAATTGGATAGATACAGACATTCACGTACATACAGATAAACATATAAAGACACGTACAGATAGGAATCATAGACAGATAGGAAAACACAAAGAGAAAACTATAATATATTGAAGTGGCGGCATTTTCGATACTTACATTTAAATTGATTAGATACCACATATTATCTCAATGTTAGATACTAGCTTACGCGACAGACGTTCTATTAAAAAACTATAGACTGTGGTAGCTGACTTGCAATTGTTAGTTAGGAACTTTGGATGCGAAAAAGAAAAATGGGTTTTCCGAATATTTTCCAATTTTTTCTCTTCGTAAGAACCTCTCGGACTTCAACAAATAAAAAAATTGCCAAACTGGTCCAGCCATTTTCGAGTATTGAGCTTAGTTAAAACGCAAAAATATTATGAACGCAATTTTGCAGGTGCCTTTAGAAGCTATTCCACTTATGTTGCGTAAACTGGGATTCAACCCTAAAGGTGCCGAGATAAAGCAGCTTTTTGCTCAGTTCCTTGAAGACGAATTTGTCGATACCGTAGAGTTGCACGAATGGTACTTTATGATAGAAGCAAAGATGGGTTGGGGTGATGACTTCGAATTGGCAGTGACTAAAGCCTTTGCCGCTTTGGCCCATGACGACGATGAGAAAGGTTTTTGCAATTTGGAACAGTTACGAGAAGAACTGTTCACTTGGGGCGAACCGTTATCAGAAATAGAGTTCGTGGATTGGTACCGACTTGCCGCAAAAGATAAAACATTAAATTTAGAAACAAACGAACTCAACTATGTAAAGTTTATTGAAAACATGAACAACAAAGATGTCAAATTCTTTAAGGAGCCGATTAACTTCTTTAAACTTGACCAGAAAACTTTAGCAGAGATGGCAATGAAGAAGGCTCAAGAAGAACGCGAAGAAATGGAAAGAAAGGAAGCAGAACGAAAAGCAAGAGAGGAAGCTAGGAGACAGAAAATGATTGCCGATGGTTTGATACCACCAGACTAAAATATTACAAGCATTACTTAAATCCAAATTCACCAATGTTACAATAGTAATAAATGTTTTATAAACATGTGTCTGTTTTGATATTATTTGTTAAGTAATAAAATATTATATGGTATTGTATTAGAAAAAAATCAAAATAAATGTATATAACTCATCATCAGTATGAGTGATGGATATAATCGCAGATAAACAGTGCGAATTGAAAGAGGCTAAAGCAAGGTGTTTAAAAATAGCATAAGATTCCTTAATACATTTATATAGAGATTGACATTCGTATATATATCGAGTGGGGCCGAATTTAGAGGTGTAGAGGAGCTTTTTTAACATGTGTGTAAGAGAGTAAGTGATACCAGAGCCCTTCCCAATCCCCATAGTCGTCAGAGCACTTGCAGCACCTGTGGTGTTACTTTTGAAACTGACGTTAGGGGACCAAACCCTTGTGTTATAGGCGACCGTATAACACAAGTTCCTACTATCAAGTGGACCGTCAGCCTGCCTTAACATAAAAAGAAGATATAGTGATGATGATTAAATCTGGTTTAGTTTTACTGTCTATGACAGAATGAAAACACCAAATGTAGTATCTTTTAAGTCTAACAAAGAATCGAAATTGGAGATACAAGTACCTATATAAACATTGTTTCATTGTTATTCTGTAAATAATAAATTCTGAAATGGAGGTTTTTATTGTAGGTACTTATTCATATTTACACATGATTTTTTTAATATTTCAAATGTCACTGTTGTGCTCGTGTAACTTATTTACATGTTGAAATTGCAAGGCATGGAAAGGTTGGATGGTCTGCATAATTTCTACCTTACAAGGTAATGGCATGAACGGAATGTGTCATATTTCTCGCTTGAAGTCCAATTTACGTTATGAATATGAAAGAACATACTGCCCGTGAAATAATTTCCAACTGAGTTCTGTACTGTGAAGACATAAATAAATTAGTCTGTTTATGTGCAAAATCTATGTGCCAAATTTTATCCAGATCCGTTAAGCCGTTTCTGAGATTAGCTTGCACAAACGCACAGACAAACAGACAAACATTCTAAAAAATATTTTTTCAGCTCGGTAACGTAACTAGGTAGGTACAACATGTACATTTTTTTTTAATATTTAATGTACTTACAGACACGGCTCGTTTACGAATATTGACGCTTTTAATAGCACACGGGGCATTTTGGTATAGTTATCTATGTTTCAGGCATTGGTGTACCTTTTTCAGTAAGCAATAGACACTTAGGTAGTAAAGAATGTGAACTGATTCATTGTGTTTGCAGTTATCTTTACATAGTATACTTTGAAGTCTCTTTCGCGTCTGTCTGTATGGCCGCCAACTCCTCCTAAACAACGCGACGGATTTTGATGCTGTTTTCACCATCAGTTAGATAATTTTTCTTAGATTTTTTATTTATATAATAAAAGCCAATTAATTTTTTCCTGGGCGAAACCGGGAGCAAGTGGCTAGTGAGATGTATAAAAACAGATTAGAGTCGAGGTCATTTTTTTCATCGATTACTTATTCACTCTATTGACTAAACAGGGAGCTTTGATATGAACTTCATTTAACTTTCACTGAGCTTCGATGTCGGAGCTTTCGTAAATTGTTTGCGAGAAAAAAATTAACCGGCTAAAGTTTGATTGAAAATAAAATATAGGTAGGAACCTATGAAATGTTTTCTTTTATGTATTTTAATTTAAACGTTTTTAAGAGTGAGTTTAAGAGGTGATTAAATTTAACTTTGTAGCTATATCGATATATATGGTATTATGTTGCTATAAAACCTTGTATATCGGTAAATCTTAGGATTTGCCAACATAGGTCCACAACCTATTTAAAGGTAAATTTTTAAAACCGTAAGATTTTCAATAAAACCATCATTTGTATCACGTGAGGATCGGCAATTATCATTTTACGGTATACACTAAACACCTAGTTATTCATAGCGTCAATAGCGTTTCTATTATAAGTTATCTGAAAACTGCAAAAATCTCAAAAGATTAAAACTTAAATAATTATAACGAAAATTGTTAGTCAAAAATAACTTTATTTATATAGAAGGTAGATTAAATTTTTGTTTGAACGAATTGCCAGAAGTATTTATTATTCCAAATTTGCTCTTCCCGGATTTTCCGTATTGTGTAATGTTTCATGTGGGCGTTAACCTTTAAGATAAATCATTTTACTGTCTCGAGAACTATTCTGCCACGCTTGACGTAGGTTTTCATTTCCTATCTACCAGTGATATTTGTGCGTACAAATCGGATGGGACATCCGTTTAATTACGATGAGAAAATGCTAAGTTATTTGGATTTTGTAAGTAGGGTCCTTTGGCGTAGATTTTTTTCGTAACGAAATAATCGTATCTTTGTTTTAAAAAATATTTATTTTTTAATATATAATAATGCAAAGGCAATGAAATAACATTTTTTTTTTAGTTTTATAGTAAATCAAAATAAGTGTTAGGTGAATTAAATTCAATTTCTTATTATAATAAATGAATTCAGAAAATGAATAACGTTCAATAAATGTATATAAATCAAAATGAAATCTATTTTAATTACATTTAAACGAATGTATTTTTTTATTTAAGCTTTTGACTGTTTTTGTCTGTTCTGAAGACTAGTGGCACTGCTTTTCGCAATCATTTGGAGTCTGGGGGCAGTAACCATCACCTTATAGAATACCATGGTGAAGTCAGTGGAGAGTTGGAGACAGACTTTCCACTAATGAATCACCGAACGGACTTTGATACGGTCACTAATGGAAAAAGCGACATATAAGGAGGGTTTGTGTTAATTATAATTAAAATAAATAAAATAAACCCCTACAAACAAAGCCGAAACCGGGTCACTAGTAAACAATAAAAGACATCAAACCGAAATAGGCAAGTAAACGTTAGCAATTGAAGTGTAAGCTTGCATCTTAGTCTTGGAATGAATCCAAGTCAGATTTATAAAGGAAAAGCGCAACGAAAGAGATTGGGATTCTCTGTAGCTTTTCCTGTTTTCGACGAAGGAATAATAATGTAGGTATGCAAACATTTTTTGCACAAAATTTTAAATAAAATGTATTTGCGTAGGCTTATTTACATATATTTATTTATTTACATGTATTGCTTGTTATGATTTCTTTCGATGAAGACATGTTGAAGACATATTATTAACATAATATAATAATAATTTAATAATAATAATAATTTTATTCCAGACATAAATGTCCATAGCTTAAATATACACACATATTATACAAAAAACAAAAAGTAAAATAAAAATTGACATAAACTGACGCATTAATAATACATAATTGTTGGTTTTTAATAATAATAATTATAGAATCATTTTAAAATGAAACATTGTTTTTTTGTTAAGGTCTGTCGACCTTAACATTAAAGTCTAACATTTAATATAAAAGACCTTAAGATCTTTTATGTTAAGGTCACACACAGGCTGACGGTCCATTTGATGGTAAGTGACTACCGTCGCCTATAACACATGCAACTCTACATGTGCTGCTATTAATTGCACTGCCGACCATAATGGGATTGAGGATAAGGGATTGGGATAGGGAGTAAATAAACAACAACACACATGCAGAGCCGCTTGGCGAGCGAATCAATCCTTCTGCGAAGATGTCATCTCGCAGAAGGAGAGAGAACGAGAGAACGACGTCCTGTCTCACCCCCTCGGTCGCCGACGAACTGGACGCAGGCGGCTGGCGTACGCTCCCTACCTGGATCCCTGACAGGACTAGGGCGGTAGATGGGGACTCTACCGCCCGCTTCATCCTGAGAGGCACGGCCCACTTTGACAGTTCGGGTACGCCGTCCAATGAGCAGTGTCCGGATACGTACTCCGCGGCGGAGTTGCGGAAGAGTGTTTGTCCGACTTCGCAAGTTCGCCTACAGCGGACGCGGAGGACGCCAAGAGGATTAGTCGGTAGGCCTACCCCACTACCATCTCGGAGCAGGAGTCCGACATAACCCACCGGTCTGTCCTCAGGCCGGTGGGTATCCATGATGATTCATCATCTAAAAAAAGTTACTGTTATTAACAATAGATGTGTTATTAACAATAGTTTGTGGACTCGTGTTGTCAGAGGCATATTTATCACTTGTCCATGGATCTAATGCTCTTGTCTTAAGTACAGATTTGACAGCTCATACTTGTAATAGCAATATAATCATGTTGGTAAAAAACATAAAAAAATGAAATACTCTGCGGTTTATTACTTCTGAAGCGATGCCAGAATAAACAAGAACGTTCGGTGCATTAATAATTAACCTCTGGGGGACACTTGTGTATTTTAGCTGAAGCCGAGTTAAGTTGACTTTAGAATACAACATTTAGATGTAATATTTAACGAATGTCTGTACGTGATATTCACTGCCTCTGCTAGGTACATTTATTAAGATACGTTACTAAACATATACCTACATTAAAACATTTTATATCACTACATAGTCTAAGGTCAATTTTTTTAACTTGGGAGTCGCAATTATGAGGATTATGAGGGATCATAATAATGTGTTCAATAAATAAGAACCTTATAAGTAATATCCTTTTATTACAATCTGTCATTTAAATTATAAACTAACCCCTGACTTTCTATTGAGCCCAAACGGGCTATATCTGCTGTAAGTTGATGCTGCAGCACTGGGTCAAGGTTACCATTCACATCAATCAAACATGTCGAAGTTTGAAATCCCTTCGTTAACTAGAAAATGGCTGATGGTCTTCAAACGCCTGAACATATCTTCATAAAAATATATCTTAGGATCATGTTAGATTTTATTAAAAAACCGAATCAAAATAGATCCATACGTTTGGGAGCTACGATGCCACAGATAGATACACAGACACACACGTCGAACTTTCATCGCGGTTACCATACCATCTTCTCGTGATTATTCCCGTGATTAGCGGGCCACTATTACAATATAAAAAGCATCATTTGTTTATTAAGTTGTTATATGAACTTACTTTTATTTTTTTCTAAACTCATTCCTCATTGGTAATCAGTACATAATCGGTATTGTAGTAAATGTATTTCACCACCTTTTGCAGACGATTGTTCCGAGTTATTGAGCGATTCCGTTTGCGTTATTTTGAAACGTGGCAAAACCCTCAGGCACAATCGTAGGTCCTTTATGAATAAAGGTACATACATAAAAGGATGGATCAGGCTTTGTAGGGTTACAAAGACATTCGTCGCTTTTACACTATATTTATAAATTTATAATTTACTTAGGTATGACGCTCGAAACAGAGTATTTACTTTCTTGTCGAATTTAAGGTTTTAAAAAATATGTAATATTTGCAAAATTGTATTTTTGACTTTGTGGTATAATGATTATATTAACTATTTTCCTACATAATCTTTTGCAAGTAATTCTTCATCGTCAAACACAATAAAATTAAATGAATCTAAGAACGGAATTAATTTTGATAAGCTACGAGTTAATAAGTAAATGAATCGATTGGCTCCACAAAAATAAAGCATGAAAATTGCCCGTTTTCTCGCCGAGAATTTCCTGTTTATGTTTTCTAAAATCTAGTTGCAGATGGGGACAACTCCTACAGTTATGGATGGTGTCCTAAGAAAAGTTTTAATCTCTGTCTATAATGGCTTAGGCAGTTAGGTAACTGCCCTTAAAGACCAATCTGATTTTACCTAAATATGTTAATAAGTTTGTACTAAATTGCATATAATAAAATAAGTATATAACTAAATAAGCATATACCTAAATAACCAACAGTTTAATTTACTTACCCTTTTATTTACTAGTTACAAATGGTGTAACTAACACTACTTTAAAGGCGACATGTCCTTAAGGGAAAAGCCTCAAAATAAAGTTAAAAACACGACTAATAAAGCTGAAGTGTTTGTTTATTTGAACGTGTTAAACACTTACCTGTCAACCGGATTTTAAAAATCTTTTTGCATTTGATAAGCTTGCATTGATTCTTGAGGAAGGTAGGTTATTTATCATCACGCTGTGACCAGCATCAGCTCACACCGAAACGAAACGCGACGCGACTCGACGAGGCTTGCACGTTTTAAGGTAGCAAAGCAAAACATAGAATTTACACAAAAAGCTATGCAGTACAGTGGAGTATGTGAAAGTGCGCCGCGATGCATCTCGCGATGTGTCGCTGTATATCGCGGCGCCGATATTATGGCTGATAGAATTACCGGCCTTTGTTTGGCTGAGCGTGTGCTCCGAACGGGCTCCGATCATCGGAGCTCGTGGCATAACATCAGTTTGGAGGCTCCAACTATCCGTTGGAGCTTCACTGGTAACCGTGCGCGAGGAAACACCGTGGGTTTTTAGTGGGTAGAAGTCCTACTGGAGTCCCACATACCCCACTGATTTCCCTATGGTCGGTGGGGATCTGGTTAGCAGATTTTTCCACGCAAAAAAAGGGGACCGAAAAGAGCCGCGTCTTTGTGAATTTAAGTTATAATGCGGATGAAGCCGTAGGACACAGCTAGTAATGGTCATAATCCCTTGTAATCATACTTAACAAAATGTCAAGGGTTGTGTTATATTAGAGGAGTTCTCGCGTTGAAGTGGATTGTTGGTGACGAGTTGACGACTCGGTCTTGTTGTTGTCTTAATTAATTGCTAAGTTAGTACGAGTATACTAGCATACATCACTACTGAATACTGCAGCCTCAAGCCATTCTACTGAAGATTGAGATGTTGCTTAATAATTTTTATTTTGATGACAACAGTGCCTGTATGAAATGCTGTACTATATACTCCATATGTTATATATAACACTTGACATATCTTCTTGTTTTATTCTGTGCTTTATAAGTAACTAGCTACCCGCTCCCGGCTTCGCACGGGTGCAATTTTTTTACTCAATCCATCCAATAAATTATCTTACACCGTCATCTGCAATAATCTTATGGAACTCATAGATAAATTTAACATAGCGACATCTATTGGATACTTACTCAATCCAGCCGATAAATTACCTTACACCGCCATCTGTTAGAATCTTATGGAACTCACAGATAACTTTAACATAGCGACATCTATTGCATACTTACTCAATCCAGCCGATAAAATACCTTACACCGCCATCTGTTAGAATCTTATGGAACTCACAGGTAATTATAACTCTTTCTCATATAATAAGAAATAAATTTGCAATAAAAAAATATTGCGACTATAAATCGAAATAAAAACTATTCTATCTTTTAAGTTGGAGTAAATTACATATAGTTACGAACTTTTTTCAAAATCAGTTCAGTAGTTTAGGAGATCATCGAGGACACACAACGAGACACGTAATTTTTATAATATATGAAGATAGGTATTGAAAACATTAAAAATATATTTTTTTTGTTTAAAATATCAGTTTCATTGGCGCCTTCATTGTGTATTGGTGCTGATTTCGTAGAAGGGGGTGATTCTGATAAAACGGCAATATGAGTTTCAAATGACTGAAGAGCTCAGCTATCTAATCCCTTGGGGATTAGACCAGGGGATTAGTTTTATATTGCGCCTGCTATTTTAATTATCTCCGTTTCAAAACGCTAAGTTCATAGAATCACTTAATCGCAGAAATTAAAGAAGGTATGCACAGGATAACGATAATGCTTATTGAAGATATATCAGCATGACTTTTGTGGCTTAGATTGCATTATAACGAAATTTCACTTGGACTCAACTACATGGATGAGTAGATATTAAATTAAGTTTTGAAATATAGATTTTAACTATTCTTTTAACTTAAAAGTTTAAAAAGCTATCAAAGATTTTTAGATTATTGTTAAATCTGCATTTTATTAAAACCATGAATAAAATTGGGATTAAATTAAATAGGAAAAGCATTTCTATGTTATTTGAAAAGATGGCATTAAAAAATTAAATGAAAGGTTTTAGATTCAAGGGTTAATTTTGAAAGTTTAATTTACTACTGATGAACTTCTTAACCCAGACTGAGATAATTGCACGCGACGGTTCGTGAAAAAGATAAGAAAAGCTCTTTGTATAAAGTCTTTTAATTCGGTACATCTGGTGAATGAAAAATTTCTTTGCTTATTGGCAGATCGTGTTGGAACGATAACAAACCAATAAGAATAATGGAATTATTATTTAGTATTCAACCTCTGGTTATGAAAAATATTCGTAACCATTTTTCATAACCAGCTACGAAAAAGTAAATTTTCTTCACTGTTTCATAATTATATTCCAATTTTGGAATTAATAAATAATTCCCTTTTTAAAACTAAAAATAAATAAATATTTACCAAGGACAAAATCGATTTGTCTATACTATTAGATAATAATATTATAAAGAGAGATTTGTATTTTGTATTTTTGTATTTTTGTTTATAATGAATAAACTCAAAAACTACTGGACTGTTTTTAAAAATTCTTACAGTTATAGAAAGATACGTTAACAACGAGTAATATAGGCTATATATTAAAAAGTTACACTGACGAAGTCGCGTGCTACAGCTAGTTTTTTTTATAAAAACACCAGAAACTGAACCGCATTTATAGATTATCAACGTAAACAAAATTTGTGACTTTTTAAATTAAAATTACCTTTACATTTTAACCTTTTACTCTGTAAACAGGATTTTGCGACTGTTTAAATTAATTTAAACAGCCTTAAATGTTTTAAATAAACTTAAAACAATCTTGATATTTTAAAATTTTATATAATCTCTATGTTTTAAATAAACATAAAACAGTTTATATATTTATTCTGTGACTACTTTAAGACTGGTTTTTTATATAATCATGTGTCTTTGAGTCCAAGCGAAAAAAAGAACCTTCGAAACTACTTGCTGCAATTTATAAAAAGGACATTTGATTTATTATCAAAAGTAACAAAATGCCCTACCATTCGTCCTTGTCTTCAGTAACAGTGGAAATCAAGATGAATTCTCTCCAACCGATGAATAGTAGATTTACATCCGGTCATTTTATGGATAGTCAATTTAGCACGTGAACATAATATGTTGGGTGCTTTTACACGTCAAGGAAAAGGGGGTATGTGACTGATCGGTGTTGCGGAGAGATTAATGATATTGCTTTAGTGCCATATTGGATAATCGCACTGTCCAGTATTAAGTAGAGCTAAATTAATATGAAGTAGTGGCAGGGCACAGTATTTGGGCAGCCAGTCTGGCGGCAGTAACCATCCGCTTACAGAAGACTACCATATATTAGTGGAATTTTTTTATTAGGTGTAAGCTATCTATTCAAACTGTTATCATGTAATAATACCTGTTTCCCTAAAATAAAATAAATAAATAAATATAAGGATTATTCCGTCACGACCTGTTTTCCACTAACGCAGTACCTGGTTTTATATCTCACGGACCTGCAATCTTTTTTTTTTATCCATGTGATCCCTCAGGGTGACAACGACAACTTCCTAAAATGACAACTTCGTAAAACGACACCTTTTTAAAATGTCAACGTCCTAAAACGATAACTTTTTAAATCCACAACTTCTTAAATTAATTCCCCGGTCCGCCGGGGTACAACTAGTAGTCATTTTTATACTTAGAAAAAAATTTAATCTAACTTGACAAAATTATTTTGTGCCGATATTTTTAGTGTACGATTTTAGAAGTCGTCATTTTTATACTTTGACTTTTTTGACATTTCACAACTGAGGGCCGAAATTGACACCCCTAAGTAAGTTGTCATTTTCGGAAATTGTCGTTTTCGGAAATTGTCTATTTTGGAAAAGACGTTTTAGGAAGTTGTCGTTTTCGGAAGTTGTCATTTTAGGAAGTTGTCGTTGTCACCCTGAGGGCATGTGATCACTGTCTTGTAAGTCAGACCCCTCGTAGGTCGTTGTATGACCCCTGGGTGCCCTCAGTTGACATAGAACACTGCGTATCACAGGTCTAGCTGATTCTGATATATTACTTCTAAATACAAAATATATGATGTAACAATATCCGCGATACATTTCTTGAGATTTGTTCTAAAGACGGTCAACATGTCTCAACACTTTAATATTAACGCTACAAACTAAGCCTGTGAGGCGTGTCATCCGATACACGTTTAGGCTTAGGGTAACCATGGTTTCTGTAAAAAATTATCTTTCAATATTTTTTAGTACATAAATTCTATCATAATGTAAGACAAGGACTAACTTCAGACCGAACACAATTTTTATCAAAATGAGTGCAACCTAATAACGTATGAAGTAAGGTGCAATATTGCACAATCATAATCGAATAGATTTAAAATTGGAAGGTTTTTCTTAAATATTTTTCTTAATAATTTTTCTTGAAGGTCATTGCTGTCTACATTGGATTGTCCCATAATAAAGTGATATGTAGCATTAGTTTATGTTTATTTATTTATTTATTTTACTTTTTGTTTTTATGGTAATATGTCATGTAAGTGTGTATATTTTAACATAATATTTTAGTTTATAATTTTTTTTTAAAGCTATGGACATGTCTGAAATAAAGTTATTATTATTATTCACATATTTATTTTATTAACATATTAATTGTTGTATAATATGAAAAAGAAATAAAATTAACTATTAACTTTGACTTATAAGCGTATAAGGTAGGTATGTGTCAATAATATCATAAAATAATAGTCACCAACGCACTATATGAATGCATGATTGTAAAAACCCACCTCAGACCACTTTTTCCGAAATCTTGTTTTTGATGAATTTCTCATCTCTATGGCAAGCTTAACAGTTTGAGTGTAAAAATATACCTTTATCATATAATAAAACCTCAGAAATAAGGCTACGAATATTTCAATGAGAGTAAAAACTCACCTTATCCTGGATGAGATGGTTTTTTACAGTCAAAGCAATGGCAACACTTGGGACTTTTGACTATCAAAATTAAAGATTTATTTTTTTAAATTTAAATTAAAAACAAAAATAATACAGCAGTACGAATGAACATGGCTCTCGTCGACAAAGAAGCCTTCGTCGCAAAACATGACTTGTACACTGTACAGGAACTTCTTGAATTAATCGTATCCTCGACCAGGCAGAGTGATTTCTTCATAGTTCCCATGATTAGTGGAGAGGATATGACAGAATTCAAAAAATGGTGAGTTCAACATTTCAAAAAGACTGCACTATCCCTTGAGACAAAAGGCCGACGTGTTCCGAGAACGGAAAAAGTTATTTTCAATGTCTCAATGTTCCATCACTTCACATTCAAAAAGATTGGTAGCTACGTGCCTTTGAAAGCACAGGAATTCATTGACGGGATGATAAAGAATACATTTTTGATGAAGATAAGACCACAGATGTCCGTATCGCTACCACATGAACCTGAGTATGGAACAAGGAAGCTCTGCATTAATGCAAAGAAAATGGAAGACCTGAAAAAATGCGCTTAGTTTGTACCGGAAGGTGAAAAGTGAAGTTTTGGGACAAAATATTGTAATGGCCTATAACTGAAAATGTCGAAGATGAAGAATTACATTAATTTTTCCAAAATAGTCTGCAATAAATTTTATTATTCAAGTATTCTAATTGGATTTTGATTGTAAGAACACACCTTGTACAAGATGACTGTAAAAACCCACCTCATCCCAAAACTTTAAAAATCAATATAAAAAATCTATTAATTATTTCTACAAGAAATTTCTAATATAGTATTTTTTTTAATATTTTTTAACATAAATAATAAAAAAAACAAATCGTACAGTTAATTTTTTTACACCAGACAGTTTTTATTGATTTTCTTAAAATTCTGTATTTGGTCTGAGGTGGGTTTTTACAATCATGCATTCATATACATAACAGTCATAATGATAATATAGCGGGACGACCAAAATTGGACTTAATGAGTCTGGCAGATTAAGGGACTTAATCGCGAGCCCTGCGGTTATCCCGAAACCAACCCTATTCTAATTATACTTGTAATTGCAAAAATCACTTGCTAAAATAACTTTTGCTTGAAGTTACTGTTTGTGTCATGTTTTTGAGTGAGAGATAGGTGCTCTTTTCTTAGCTAATAGTTTTTTGGTGTTGTTTGTGTTTATTGGCGACGGTAGCAGACCATCAAGTGGACCGTCAGCCTGTCTGCTGACCTTAACATGCTGTTATTTTACAGTGCTCTTATGTAAAGGGATGGTGACAGACGTCAGACGGGCTGTGGCGTTACTAAACTTGTACTAACAGGCCACGGTAGCCACCTATTATCCTATTACTATTTATAGTATCTTAAAAGTTAAGTAAATTTTAAATTCAAATTCATGTTTTTTAAGGTTAATTCTAAAAAATCTAAAATAATGAAAAATTAAAGGTAAAAGTTTTGAAAATTAACAGTAAATTTAATTTGATTCATTTTAATCAGACGCAGTAAAGTTTGTTGAGAAGAGAACAAAATGGTTGTTCAAAATACAAATAGATTTACAAATGAGTTGTGCCCAAGAGGTATAAATCTGTATCTGCGTTTTATAATGTTTTCGCTATACCAACATTCAGTTAGATTATAGATTAACCAAAGGGTCGGTCACATCTGTCTCAGAGCGGATAACCGAGGGGGTAGACGAGTTTTCTAATAGAGGCCACGAATAAAAAAACGCAGCTTGGGATGCCCTGCGGCCAGACGAACAGACGACCTAGGAAGCAGCTGGATGCGAAGCGTAAAGAATCGTGCTGGGTCCGACGACCCTTCGGTGAGGCATACATCCAGCAAAGGAGAGACATAGAGATGAACGATGATGAAGAGATTCGTCAATGTGTCAACGCCAATATTTATAATAATAAATACGTAAGCAAAATTTCATAATTTGTGTTTAAAAAATATTTGACGCGACTTCGTCAGCGTTGAAAAATATATAATATATATGCAATATAACGCCTGACATCTGCATTGCTATAAAACTTTTGCCAAGAGTTTCTTTTTTTTTATTTTAGATGATCCCTCGGGAACAGTATTTTTTTTTTCTCAATGAAAAATACCCACTATCCTTTCCCGTATTCCTAACAACGCGTATACAAAATTTCATGATGATCGGTTGAGTAGTTAAGGCGTGAAAATGTAACAGACTTTCACATTTATAATATTAGTATGGAGTGGATTAGTCAACCAATGGAATTAATACATCGCGAATGTTTTATTTTCGTTTTGCAGTTACAATTTTCTGGCACTAAAGTAGTGATTGATTTTGCTTATTCGAATCCGAAATGGAGCGAGATAATTGAAATGTAACAGAAGGGATACGATACCGATTTTGTGAAATGGTTTGGTCTCTAAATTAATGCAATTCAATATTTCTGCTAATTGCTTTGCGCTTGTGTCAAACTTTTTAGTCATAATAATATTAATACAACTTATTTTTTATTCAATACAACTATTTTTTTATCTATTTACAAATAAAATAAAATCAACAATATTAAAGAAACAGCAATAAACAAGGGTTTCATATTATGGAACTTCCTTTTTAAACCTACTAATTAAGTACGAAGATGTACCACATAAAAAAAAATGGAACGTCCCGTTATCGCTCTATTTTGATTTTGGGTTATACCTCAATTTCGAATGATAAAATGATACACGGACAACGCACCAAATAAAATTGCTTATTGATTTTCAAACTAAGCGAGCTACGAGGCGACAAAAATAGAATCTTATTATTTCACAAGATTTCCTTATTTTTGCCGAAAGAATTGATCGGTTATTTTTTTGGTATCATAAAAAACATTCTAATCCTATATACGTATATATTTCGCAATTATGTTATGATGAGGCACACTGCGCTCCGCAGTCAAATATTAAGGGCCAACACCAACAAGGTACATACAGAAATCTAATTAAGTTTTTTTCCCGGATGAAGCCATCGCCGGGAGCGGGTCATTAGTTAGTTAAAAGAAAGTCGTGTAATCGTTTATTAACTGGAGAACTGCTGTACTGATTTTTATTATTTTTGATTTGTTAATTTTCTCTCTACCCCGAATAGCAAAACTATTAAAACATCTGAAATATCACGAAAAAAATTTTTTTGGATAAAATTCATTTTCTCATACATTTTGTATAGATCGGAATTTTATTTTGAGGCAGAACGAAGTTCGCCGGTCAGCTATTTTTCAATATCAGTAAGTTAAGGAATAACTTAAGTACAAAGGTGTGATAAAAAGTGTCTACCACAAACATACAAAACAAACATATAAAAAATATTATATTGTAAAGGATCTTTAATTAAATTATATTTTAACAGGAAGCAAATTTAAAAGCGAATTTGTTAAAATAGCTATACGAGTAAACGTATCATGTACTGTCCAGAAAATGAACAGTTAATTATAATAGCTTTGAACATTCCGTTAGCCTTATTAAAAAGAGTTTGTTATTAACAATTTTAAAAGTATTGAAAGCTCGAGAGGAATTTATTGGTAAATCTGCGGATTTTCGTTAAGCAAGACAATGTAATAAACTCTATTTTCCGTCGCCTTTTATAGTTTAATAATCTATATAAATAAAAATGAATAGATAATTTGTTTGGAGTTTTGAAAATTTATGGGAGTAAAATCAAAATTGTCACACGAATGCGTTATGTTATGCGTTATAGTTACGTTATATTTTTTGAATATTTTAGAATATCTGAAGTTTCAGAGATATTGCGCCATCAACACAATATTATTTAAAAAAGAACAATGTCGTTCTTTCGGTGTGTTCAAATTGTAAAAATCAAAATTTTATAATCTTTCGTAAGGAGTAAACTCCAGTCGTGTGTCGGAGCTGACACACACAAATTTTTTATTAAGTTCGGCAGACAAGCTGACGGTCCACTTGATGGTAGGTGGCTCTTTCCTATCACTTAATTAATCTTACTGTAGTCGGCAGTGAACTTGCAGTACCTGTGGCGTTACTTGTATTATAGACGACGGTGGCCACCTATCAAGTGGTCCGTCAGCCTGTCTGCCAAATTAGCATAAAAAAAGTTATACTTACAAGTTAAGTCTTGAAAGGGTAAGAAATAAACAAACTCACTTTCGAATTTAAAATATTAGGGAAGATTCCATTCAGTAGAGAAATTCTGAACGATTTTAAAGTAGACAAAATGAAAATAAAAGCAAAGTAGGTAAAAGTTATCGGCGGCTACTAATGCGAAAAACAATTTGCTGCCGAGATAACTTGGTGTATCGGAAAAACGTCACTGATGTTATGGTGAAATTGCAGTTGGTAATAATAAAATATTGATTCGATCATAAAACGTAAAGACACATGTTAAAAACTATAAAACTACAATTTCTTTGTAACGGCAAAGTTAACGCTTAACATGACAACACCCTTTGGCTCGAGTTCACCAACAGACGGTTAAAATGCAGGTTAAACGCCCTAAACATCTGATTAACTTAATGATTAATCTAATGTTTAGGGCGTTTAACGCGCAGTTTAGTGATGGTGATCAACAAAATATTATTAAACGGCTGTTTAAATTTTAAACAGCTGTTTAAAAAGAACCGTTTGTTGGTGAACTCGAGTCTAAAAACGTTAAAAACACAAATCAGCTTTCGATCATAACAATAACTGGCTATAAGTAACTATGGGCCTCGTAGAAAGCTCAATCAACGAGCTATGGAGATCTATGCTCGGGGTTACACTGCGAGATCGAATCAGATTGAGATTGAGAAGATCCGTGGACGAACGAAAGTCACCGAAAGTTTGAATCAGCTGGATCAAAAGTTGTAGTTCACATAGTAAGGAGAGCCGGGTCGACGGTGGATCCAGGTTGCTGTTGACCAGTTCTTATGATTTATGGTAATTATGGAGGACTATGTCCAGCAGTGGACGTCCTACGGCTGAGATAATGATGATAATGATGATAATTGGCAAGAGATGGCGCTGTACAAAACTTTAGTGATTCCTTTAAGAAAAGTTCGACAAGTAGACTACCGGTCCGCTTGATTGTAATTGAGTGCGCAAATGCGTTGAGACTTAAATAAGGTGCAAATATGAGGATAAGAGAATGGGCTTTGGCATCCCTTACACTCAATCAACTAACAAGTGCTGTTATTTCATGGCTTCGCATTATTTGCAATTATTTATAGTGGATGTAATTTTTTTTCTGCAAATTATATGCATAAATATTCTTCATTTATCGCTCTTTTCATTAGTGAAAATCATATCAAAATCCGTTGAGTGATTTAGAAGAAGTTAGCTGAGAAACAGACAGCGGCTATGTTTCATTATATTTTTCATACTATTTTCATTTGTTTTTAATAAACGATTAAGTAGCTCTTTACTTATCTCTAGCGTAAAGTAAACAATTCGGGGAATTGAGCATTTACTCAATTTCTTTTTAACAAAAGAAATCAAATTCAGTCCGTCAACATTATTTGCATGTTTATTGAGATTCCTTCATCACTTTCGCTTTCTTGTTATCGATCTCTTACAAACATTCAACATTAATGTATATTTTTAACATTACAAAATAATAATACAATTTTGAATCCATACTTCTATAAATTTGAAAGTAACTCTGTCTGTCTGTCTCTTACCTTTTCACGCCTTAACTACCCAACCGATGTTCATGTAATTTTGCATATACAGTGTCAGGGGGATACAGGAAAAGATATAGGATACCTACCTTACATCCAGATAAAAGTACTGTTCCCAAGGGATCATCTAAAATAAAATAAAAAACTAACGTCTGGCCAGTGTTATAGCAATAAGACGTCAAGCGTTTTATTATATGCCTAGATATTTCTTTATTTTTCAACGCGGACACAGTTATACAGTTAAATACCTACCTATTTTAATAGTACCTTACCTACCTATAGACCAGATGACGTATATTTTCTTTCCAAAAGATAGATTTCACGTTCCAAATGTGGTCGTAAAAACGGAATGTTCCTTTTACGTCCCAACACTTTATTGTTGCGTATATCTAATTTTCTATTAATTACAAGCAACTATAAGCCTTATTACAACCTCGCAAGGGTTAAAGTGGCGTGTATACATTATAAACGTATGCCACGTTGGACAGTCGGCCGTTTAATAGTGTGAAGAATTTGTTTTGTGCAAGGTAATATTATGGCTTTTACATTTTACTTACTAGAGTTTAGAATTCCACATTAAAAGATATAAGTAGTATATATAGGAGATGCGGTTATTGGTGATGATGATGACCATTTTTTATGTAAAGGTTAGCAGGCAAACTGACGGTAATCTTAATATTCCAATAGTTATATTCCCCATATTCCTCTACTAAATTATGGGAATGCAATAGAAAATGGGGCACACAGTTTATGTGGTACTAAATTCATGACCGCTTCTACATATAATATTATACATTTTTTTTATGTTAAGAAAGACATTGCAATTGCATAGAAAGACTTAAAGATTTAAGAACCGCCCATTACTTATTATCCTTACATATCTATCTTAATATATATAAAAATTACGTGTCACGTTGTGTGTCATCGATGCACTCCTAAACTACTGAACTGAATTTGATAAAATTTCGTAACTATGTGTAATTTGGTCCAACTTAAAAGATAGGATACTTTTTATTTTGTACTCGTGCGAAGCCGGGAGCGTGTAGCTAGTATATTATAAAACGAAGTTCTTACCGCGTCTGTCTCACTGTGTTTCTATATGTAGGTATGTTGCGATGATCTCAAAAAGTATTGAACGGATTTTCATACGGTTTTCACTATTGGAAAGAACTTTAATCGAGAAAGTTTGCAGAAAGAATTTGTACCTGTGCAACGCCGGGAGCGGGTTGTTAGTTTTTAATATAATAGACGTCAGATAATAGAGGCTAATAAATAATAATAATAGTGGCTAATGTAGTAAAGGAACGAAAGCGATATCCTAACTAATATATGTATAAATTCGATAGTAAGTTTGTTTGTTATGCTTTAACGCCTTAATTACTCAACCGATCCTCATGAAATTTTGCATACACGTTTTCAGGGATACCTACAGAAAAGGAAGTAGGGTACCTTTTATCCAGAAAAAAACTACTGTCCCCGAAGGATCAATGCCTGAAAAAATTACATGACCAAACCTGAAAAATACGGAATACAATAAGGATTAAATAAATGATTTAACATTTAAGAAAAAAGGTTGCGCGCAAAGCTAGTAGGAACTATAAGGCAAACTACGACTTAGTTTTGCAGGCACAGTTAGTTAAATCACTTATACTTTGATATCACCAAATAAATATGACATAGATAGGTACCTAATTTCATTATGCCTAATATCAAAGGTGCTAAACCCTTTAACGAATAGGGTATTTTAATTAAAGTGAATAATTAATTTGATCATCTTCGCACCCTATTTGTTATTTACACCAATTTGTGCAACTTGTTGTTGTACTTTGAAAGTTAAACCTTCTTACGTTGCGGTAAAACTTCGTAAATCTCCTTAAAAGACAGCGGGGCTATGATGGATTCCGAATAAATGTTCGTTGTTATATTTATATTTACTAACCAATATTGATCGTCGTATACTGATTGAATGAATAAAATTGTATTGAATAAATAGCCCTGTGGACAGTACTTCAGGCATAAGAGGTTTGAATCCCAGTTGAGTTTGTAAATCTCTGATTGTTCATCAATATCACGTCTGGATTAAAATGACTGTAATGCATTGTTTATACAGATAGAATATATTCCCATAATTATTTTTAGATGTAACAGTCGGCGCTGCGGACAGACTGACGGTCTCCTAAAAATATTCCTAAAATAGGTCTAAAAAAGTGCGTCATAAAAGGGACAAGATTGACAAGACTGTTTTTCAACATCACGTTTAAATTAAAATATATACAGTTTCAGATAAATGTATTATTTATACAGATATAATTTATTCAGATGATTTTTTATACATAAAGGACGGCGGACAGACTGACGTTCTCCTAGTTTGGTAGGTGGCTATACTCGCCTATAAGCAATAGCACCAAAAGGCGAAGGCAATTGCGTATAAAAAGGTCTAAAAAAGTACGTCAGAAAAGGGACAAGGTTTTAACAGGGGAATTGAGTCTGTAATACCTTAATAGCCAGTATCTTCTGTAAGGTTTCGGAGTCATATGTCCTGTCACTACAAAACATGATTTTTTTAGGTAGACATAAAAAAATAGATAGATATAAAAAAATCCAAACGTCTTTGATTTGCAAATATTGGACTCAATATACATGGATTTTCTCTGTATTGTAAATTATGAATTACTAAGTAAATCAAGTGTCAATGCGATGGTATAATATTAATTACTAGTTCGTCTCGAAACGAACTGATAATTCGTTATCGTGTCATGTCTTTGTAAGCCCAAATGCAGGCTTAGTGTTAACAAGGATCAAAGGATCTCCCTTGAACCGTGTCATCCGACGTTTCGGGCGTCTTAATTAATTCCATACTACTTTGATAGTTCTGACAATGCTCTGTTTTATAAAGGATATTGTGCTTTGATGGAATTACTGATTATAAGTAAGGTCAGCATGTCGCACGATTTACTTGTTGTTTAGAAAACATGTTTATGTTTATAAGTGTGCTCAAATGATTATAAATTTTTGTCAGTCTAGTTAAACTCTAGAATTATTTGGCTTCATGTTTTAGGTTATTCTGATTAAAATAAAATTTACCAAAAAATATTAGGATGGCTAAATACAAAGTTGTATATATTTACGGTTATAGTTATATATTTTTTTTTTAAAACAGAAATTCAAGGTCAGTCTCCTTTATATTAGCTGAAAAATTACTAGTACATGATTCTTTTGAATACGAACTAAATTTCTAGACAATTTGCTTTTGCTGTCTATACTAAAATGTCTAATTCACTTTGACCGGACATACTACAATTTTGGACCTGAACGAAAAAGGTCGAGTGATAGCTTAGGCTTACCCTTGATATTTCCATTATTTTCAGAGAGATTTTATTATATTATAACGACGTGTTCGTTTAAGAGTGTTACGCCTCTATGACAATTTAATGTTTCTATGACACCTGCTATGTTGTATAAACTGTAATTTTTCATCAAAATTCGTTTAGCAGTTTTTGTGTGAAGAAACAAATGTTTGTTATCCTCAAAAATTTACGCATCAACGATTCTAGCTTTTCCCGGCGACTTCGTACGTGTATGACAAATACCTTTATAAGTTATAGCCACCGTGTTACTCTGTCGTATAACTTGTATTTTGTAAAGATTCATCAAAATCCGTTCTGTACATTTTGCGTCAGTATAGAAAGTTAAGATGAATATATTAGATATTACAAATATTCATCCTAACTTTTACTGACTTGCGACCTCTGGTTACATACATAAATTTTGTAAAAAAAAAATATATAAGGTCCTTTAAACTTTAAACTTTTAAAACAGTACGATAGAGTTTAATATTAATAAAGGAGCGTATTTAGTTTATGTCAAAGAGCAATGGCCATTTTATAGTTGACTGCTCTTTATAGTTCAGTGAATAGTTCACAATGAAATAGATAGGTCACTCATTATTAATTATTATGCATTGACAACCTTTCAATTATTGCGTTAAAAGTTTTTCGATATAAATATGTTTAGAAAATAGGATTTAGATACAGACTTTTTGTCCCTGACTTAATTTGTCTATCTACGGTGATAGAAATTAAATATTTAGTAAAATAAGTTGAGCGTAGTTTGCATTTTATTTTTGTAATTTGTAAACCTCAAAATTTTTTATTGGATAAGTATTTAAATCCAATTTTAGTTCTAATTAAGACTTTAATAGAGTCGTTATGTTTTTGAAAAGATAAATTAAAGAAGTAATAGATGTCCTAAGTCTACTAGACTATATTGCTCTAGAAATACAGACTTAAGACTTCTTAAGTCTGTATTTCTAGATCAATACAGGCGTTACATTATTTAGGAAAAAACCGAAACCGAATTTTCATAGTGATTAATCACATGACTGGCTGAATCTGGAGTAACGTAATCTATAACAAATGCATGTATTGTTTTAGCATGATCTTTAGCGTTTTGGCGGCTTTTGTATTCATTTAAACTTTGATGATCATTTTTATAGAAAATAAATTCACAAAGACTGATACAAATTGCAAATGTAATAATACTAACAACTTTTATGATAAAAAACAACTTAAAATCAACTTGTTTAGCTGAATTTGTGATATAATTGACAAAAACAAATATTTTCTACATTTTGCTCTTAACAATGGAAAGTGGAAAATTTTGATTGGGTTAAACAATTAAACTAAAACTTTTAGTTAGGTATTGTTTCTTGATTTCGTGATGCTCTCACAAACGGGGTTCTCGATTACTATCTTACTAATCTTTATAACAATTAATTTTACTATATATAATCTTAAGTTCTATGGCACTACAACTATCCGACAGAGAGGTAGTGGTTCACAGCCAGGACATTCCGGAGGTACGTAGACGACGCAGCTTTCCTCTCCCATACATATATGGTCTCTGCAAACGTCGAATGGAGTAAGACATGATCTGTATGCTGAAACAAAAATGTTTTTTGGTATAGTCCCAATTTATAATAGTCATCGTGGCCATCATACAGCCAGTACAATTGCCAGTGATGAAGTAAGTTAGTTTACCTATTGACACATACAGTAAAATAGGTACCAAATGCAGTAATATTAAGCATAAGGGCATAATGGGGTCTGGCATTCCGTACTTATTCACCGAAACACATCAGCATGTATGTGCTATTATTTTATGATGACCTTCCGTAAGGAGTTGGTTCCTGCCGCCAGACGGCTGGTGTCCCAGACCAAAGACTTCTTTGAAAAGTTCTTTTTCAAATTTAGCACTGTCGAGAATAGAACCTGACACCACAAAGACAGAATGCTAATGCAAGCACCTCAACCAGTCGAGTAATACATACTTGATATTATTAATATAAAAGTTAGCTCTGTCTGTCTGTCTGTCTGTTACCTTTTCATGCCTTTACTACTCAACCGATCATCACGAAATTTTGCATACGTGTTGTATGGGATACAGGAAAGGATATAGGATACCTTTCATCCAGAAAAAAATTTCTGTTTCCGAGGGATCATCTAAAAATATTAAAAAAAACCATTGTCACTGCAATAAATATGTGTCATATTTACTCAAGTCTTATATATTTTTTATTTTTCAAGTCGCGGGCACCAGCTAGTAAGCTCATAAAAATCAAAATTGTGCCCGGCACTAGGTACATTATTTATCAAGTAAATTGTTTTCTTCTTCAGACAATACTGCTCTAAATTTGTCCTTTTCTATCAATTTAAATTTACTCTGCACATAATATTAGAAACATGGATTTTCCTGTGGTTGTGGTTTCAGTTGTCATTTCACTAAGCAATTTTCTCTGTTTATGCCCCATATGTAATAAGAAGAGTTGTCTTATGTCTAACGAAAGGTGCATACATTGCGTAAGGCTTGAACACATAAACGAAACATTTGTTAGCGCTGAAAAGTAAACCACAGTTGACATGAATACAAATCATATGCGGTTGAAGGCTACGCAGATTTACAGTGTAGAAAGTGTTAACATTTTTAAATAATTCTTATATAGACTTAATATTTGTAATTAATGTAAGTAATGTAAGGGGAACTGATACATCGAATTGGGGTTGCTCCTGTTATGATCTACCTATGTTTGTTGAGATAAATAAATGATTAAAAAAAATAGAATATTGTATTCTATATTAGAGTTACGTGGAAACACATCAGAATTGACTCGTCGACGTCGGGATAAGGTACCAGTTTGAGACTTCGGATTTTTATTAGTAAAAAATGCTTACTATCGATGCAGACTCCATCGAAGCAGCATCCACCGCAGCACTGTTCATGGTCTGCACACTGAAAATAAAGATATTTTTGAAGATATATATTTATTTTTGATGTTCATGGTTTAATTTTTAAGATATTTTTGAAATTTCCAATATTTGGATTAACAATATTGGACTTAACTAACTTCAGTTAAATTGAGTAAAACCACTAGGTTTTACTACTTTTTTATGTTAAGGACGACCGACGGGCTGACGGTCCACTTGATGGTAGGTGGCTACCGTCGCCTATAACATACGCAACGCCATAGGTGCTGCAAGTGCATATTATAAATTGAATTTATAATAATCACGGTAATATTATGTAAGGGAGTGGTTACTGCCGCCAGACGGGCTGCCCAAATGACTGTGAAACGCAGTGTGCCCTGCCACTACTATTACTTCTAGGAGAACACAAAAAACTAGTTCGTTCTAGTTTTAAAATTAACACTAATAAAAACTGGCACATTTTTAATAGTATAAATAATAATAGCAATTATTTAATACCCTTCTGCCTCCAACTTTACAATCTTGAGCGTTCGCAAAAAATATTAATAAATAGACAGTTGCTAATACAAACATTTCCACTTTTTCATTAATTAAATAAAATATTTTTTTAATTTTGTAATTTTAGATATCTCAGTACAGTATTATATGCACTATTTTATTTAAATTTAAATTATTATAGTATTTAATACAGTATTTTTATTTAAATTTATAATTTTCCACACGTAAGTATTTAATTTTCGTTAAAAAAGTACTAGTTGCGCTACCAGCGCACGCGCCGACCTCGAGTCGTGTATTGTGATTTTGTGACCGAGTTAGCTCAGGTGCGCTCACTTATTACGTATTGAATGCAAAATAATCTCTTTCGAGATCCATCTGCTATTGGTTACATGTGTTAAGGAAAAGGAAGTGGACTTTGACTTATCAACGTTTGAGGTAAATAGCTGAGTTTCCTTCCCGATTACAAATTCTTTACTTCAGGAATCCCCCCGTAAGCCTGTATGTTAAAAACAAATTACGTGCGTCAGTTCACGTGCATTGTCGGAAACAGTTATGTCAATATTTTTATAACACTGAAAGTAAAAGTCTTCGAATAATTACATATTATTAAATTCAAAGGCTTTGTAGGAACGCATTTTTTCTAGAAATTTTATACACAAACCTTCCTCGAAAACAGTTCGATGGTTTAGAAGAAGCCAGCGGACAAACAGACAGAAAAACGAACGCCTCAGTCTGTCCGCCAAATTCTAACCACCTTACGTATTTGATACGGTATTCACTACAATATGTTGCTATGTGCAAACCTCGAGAACAACTGGGCCGGGAAGTGGGAGAAAAGTACTTATAATATGAAAAATTGGAAGAAACAAATTAAAAATTTAACATCCCTGCAAAGCCGGAGGCGGTTTCATAGTTTTAAATATATGTGAAGTACGTAACACATAATGTAGAAGTTCTTAGCATAAGGCTTTTGGTACGACGACTTCATAAGCGACACGAACCTTTCAAACAAAAACTTACATACTGACAACATATATAATTCTCACTAGGCTATATATGTATATTGTAATAAATAGTATACTATGTAATAATATAAGGTAATATATATGTAATAATATAGTATACCTACATATAGAGGAAGCTCTATATGTAGGTATACTCCGCGATACGCCCCCGGCTTCGCACTGCTTTCAAATTTCAAAAATCTTTTCTATGAGTGATGCTTATGTTTAAAACCTATGTTTCTCTGTTCCAAATTTCAGCTTTCTAGACTTAGTAGTTTTGACGTCATTAAATGAGTTATACCATCATAAAAGTTCTAAGAGCCTTATCCTCATCCTTTATCTTGTATCCCACAGCCTTAAATTTTTCTGGATATAATATTACCATGAAGCCTGATAATATTTCGAAAGGCTTTTGAATAGGCGCTCGACCTAATTACTTGCACAATGACGGGTATTTATGGTGCTAATAGCTATCGAATATTCATAGCAAAGTATTTAACCGAAGTCTTCATTAAGTATATGAATAATATTTTCGGAAGATACGTCTGTATAAATTTTGGGTTTTAAAGGGCTTATGGTTTCCAATAACATTTGCAAATTTAAATAATGAATTATGTATAATTAACTAGCGACCTGCCCCCGGCTTCGAACTGCAACTTTCCACCCCATAGGGGCTTACAAATATTTTATAAACACTATATAAAGAAAAAAATAATTTATATATTAGACTAATTTACTTTTATAAAATCTGTGATCCATGAATTCTTTGACATCATAAAAATTGTGAGCCATAAGTCACGTATGTAATTCTTAAACTGCATCATAGGTAAAGACTTGATATTAAGTCTTGATATGGAACCTTATTAAATAGCTTGATGCTCATGAATAAGCAACTTTTCCTATATATATTTAGCTAACTTGATTGTTTTATTTACTATCATTCTATTCAGATACACGTTGCTACGTGAATCTGTATTTGGCATTAATAAATAAATATTTGTGTTTTTTGAAGGATATACACATTTCTAAGCTCCTTGAATAAACGCCTTCACGTTTGTTGTTACGTTGTTATGCCTTCACGTGTATACAAGTTCAAGGATACAAAAAAAGATATAGTGTGCCCCCAACATTGTGTATATTTAATATAAATTTAAATTTATAAGGTTATTTTTTTATTTTAAAATAAAGATATTTTAGTGGATTTTAATACGGGTGTGAAGCAAACACTATTTGAATCCAAAAGGCCATATCTTCCTTTAAAAGCACTAAAAGCAAATTCAAGCCTGGTAGGACTCCTTTTGTAAATTAGAATTAGCATCTTTTAACTTCCTATATCGCTTCAATATTTATCAAAAATTAATTTAAAATTTCAAACATGATAAAATTTAACAATATTTTTATATCTATCGTATACCTAATCGAACTGCAGCTGATTTTGCAACAGTGTCCAATTAAATTAGCCCCCTCAATATTGTGTTTACTCGTTCGCTTTTGTACGTCATTTGAGAAGTTTCACTATTTTCACATCTCTTCACAAACTGGTGGTTCTGATTATGCGTGGTCGAGCCTAAATTATACGGGCGCTTTGACAACTCATTTGAAAGAATATAACAATGGTGAAAGCATTGTTATTTATTGCCTACAAATTATAGAGGCATTGTTTTGGGTTTATTTTTTATAGCTCATTTACTGTATTACGATATCTTTTATAGTATTACCAAAATTTGTAGCGGTATGCCAAAGGCAAATATTTCTCGGAGAAAGTTCTGCATTTTCTCGAGCTAGGACTTGTAAGGATGTAATGCTTTTACTTCGTCGGCCAATGGTACAGGCTTTGCGTATGGCTACCGCAACAACTAAGGCAGAAATTTAAAACTGATATTCAGAAAATATATTTAGAACTAGTTTTTGTCCGCCACTTTGTCTGCGCCCTTTTTTCTTAAGTCTTAAAACATTATTTAAATTTTAGATAATCCCTCGGGAACAATACTACTTTTTTTTTCTGTATGAAAGGTACCCTATATTCTGTATCCCTGACAACGTGTGTGCAAAATTTTATAACGATCGGTTGAGTAGTTAAGGCGTAAAAGCGGAACAAAAACGTTCACTTTAGCAATTTTAATTTTAGTTAGGAACGCGAGCCCTGCTTATTACTGAATTCATAATTTTTAGAATGGAACAGTTCGATTAAAAAAAGTGTAGTCTCAGACATAAAATAAATAAATAAAGCCTTTATTTGGTTACATTTTTTTGTTATTATTTTTTTCTTTTAAATATAATATTAATATAGTATCTGCCAGACATAATATAGTGTGTCATAAATTGGATTAAAAACACTTAATAGAATTGGTATCAATGTCTGGTCTGGTTTAAAATAGAGCACACAATATATTATGTTCTTTTTGATGTGTTCTTTTAAATGTGAACAAATACAATTGCGCTCACTTAAGAACACGTGATACGATGTAATTTCATTCGTCTCGCACATGTGCTCGGAGACCACAATTTGTTACGTAACAAGTTCTAGTACTCAAACAGGAATTAGAAATATTAACAATAAATAAAAAAATCAACACAGTTAGTTAATAACTTTTAAATTAATACGTACTAATTAATTAATACTTTTAAACTTTTAAAAGGGATAATATAGAATTACTCTCCACGGCATGTTATAGGCATGTTATAAGAAAAAGGGATAAGGATATGTCCAAATATTTATACATTCACTGAACATTTTGAGGGTCAATTCAAATATCTTTCATTAACAAAGTAAATTGAATAGCGTTCAATTTTTTTTAACGATCCCTTGGGAATCGAATATTTTTCCAGGATAAAAAGTATATGTTCTTGTGTTCTATATGTTGATCGAGGTAATAAACTATATGTGTGCCAAACATCCATACATCCATCCTCACAAATTTTCGCATTTATAATAATATATCTATACTAATATTATAAAGAGAGAAGATTTGTATTTTTGTTTGTAATAAATAAGCTCAAAAACTACTTTACCGATTTTAAAAATTCTTTCACCTATAGAAAGCTACATTATCAGCGAGTAACATAAGATACACACATAACATAACACAACGTGACATAACACACACAATATATATATATATATATATATATATATATATATATATATATATATATATAATTACTAGTAACGTTGTGTGTCCTCGATGAACTCCTAAATTACTGAACCGATTTTGATAAAACTTCGTAACTATATGTAATTTGGTCCAATTAAAAAGATAGGATAGTTTTTATCTCAATTTATAGTATTTTTTTATTGCAAATTATTTGTTTATTATATGAGAGAGTTATAAATTACCTTACACCGCCATCTGTGAGAATTTTATGGAAGTCACAGATAATTTTTAAAATAAGTTTTAAAACAACTGTGAGTTCCATAAGATTGCCACAGATGGCGGTGTAAGGTAATTTATCGGCTGGATTAAGTAAATATTTATTATAAAAATTGCACCCCGGGCGAAGCCGGAAGTATGCGGACGAAGTAGCGTGCAGTAGCTAGTATCATATAAAGGATTATAATATTAATAGGATTGAGCTGCAATATTGAGAATGCAACTTTGTTAATAAAACAATTTCAAATATGGCTCTTATTAAAGGTTGCTTACAAGCATAACATGTAATATTCTTTGAGCGGATTAAATAAACGGAATTATATAGAAATGAGTTCCCTTTGCGCATAAAATTGAATTTAAAATTGTTTGCAAGAGAATTATAAAGAAATGCTAACTTCCATAATACTGATATTAATATAAATGTCAAAGGTACTGTGTCTGTTTGTTACTTTGTCACGCCTTAACTATTCAACCGACAATCATGAAATTTCTTATACACATTGTCAGTAGGTATATTGAAAAGGATATAGGGTACCTTTCATCCAGAAAAAAAGTACTGTTACCGAGGTATAATCCAAAGTTAAAAATCCAACGCCTGGCAAAAGTATAACGCATGCAGGATAAATGCTCTGTGAACTACTGGACAAATGTCTCCTTCTTCGCCACTCATATTTGAAGAATTTACATAAATCTGGCAAGGAAATTTGTTATTTCTATTGGATTCGTATATTAAAGATTTTATTTTCCAAAAAAGGTTACCCGTCGTTAACCTTTTCAGAATAAAGGTCGGAAGGAAAAAAGGGTCAAAAGGTTTTAACGCGAAGTGCTTTTATTGATGGATCTCACAGAGGTTATGTTAATATTGTAAAAGTTAAGCATTTGTAATTGTTATGTTCGATACTCTAGTATAGTAACGGCAGGTGTTTTGTTGGCATTTTTTAAATTGTACGGTGATAAAATACCATACATATAAAAACTTTTTAACAAAAAAATTAAACCGTCAAAGAAACTGAAAAGCAAAAAATAATAAACCTTTTTTATTTAACCTTAATAAATAAGTTCTTAAAAATATATAAGCGTCGAGTTGACAACCTCCTCCGTTTTTTTTTTCGTTTTCGTCGCGTGAAAATACATCTTATGCACAAAATCTTATAAATATATAAAATTCTCGTGTCACAGTATTTGTAACAAAACTCCTCCGAAACGGCTTGACCGATTTTTATGAAATTTTTTGTGTATAATCGGTAGGTTCTAAACTATTTTTTATACCCAAAAAAAAAATATTTTTTGGCAAAACAACGTTTGCGGGTCAGCTAGTAAAGATATATAAAGCAAAAGGTCCAGTGATTAAGCTTAATAACTACATCTTAAGAGTTAATTGTTTTGACTTGAATAATCAAAATAAATTTGCTTCTACAGTGGGTGGCAATTAATAAAACTAAATGATAACAAAATCCTATTATCCTACTAATCTATCCTAAATCCTACTATGGCCAGCAGCGCACTTGCAGCACCTGTGTCGTTGTTTGTATTTATTGACGACGGTAATCCCACCCCACCTACCTTCAATTCGACCGTCAGGCTGTCTAACGACCTTTATATAAAACAAGCTATAATAAAAAAAAATAAAAAAATCACCTTTGACATTATATTAAGACCACTCTAATGAACCCAAACATGCTATATCTGCTGTAAGTTGCTGACGAGTTGGGTATCCCCCAGACTACTTGTACTGCAGCATCAGATCAAGGTTACCATGTCATGTAAATACTACTGAAGTAACAGTACACCAACCTGTGGAATAATTACGGTGGTCTTCTGTTGAGAGACTACACTAACGTTGTCAGACGACTTAGGACTTTTGACACACCTTAAGCCAACTAATTGTCCATTACCTCAATATTAAACTAATTTTTCAATATTAACGAACGTATTGAGCCTACGTATACAAACGGCGTATACAAAAAATTTAAAATGTTTACAGTGACATTCCATATGAAGTCATACAATTTAAAATTATTATTTGCATCGAAATAATATTTGAATCTTTGAAATGTTATTTGCAATTTAATCGCTTTATTACTTCTCATTTTTATCTACAATCTCTAAAAAAAGACGCTTTCAAAAGGGATATACTTTTATAGGATACACTTGGGTCCAATATGAGTTTTGACGTAAAACTGTCATTGACATAGGTAAATGAATCTGTCTGCCTCTTCCATTACGTACAAAAAGGTGTGGGCCTTGTGTGGGCTTTTATATTTTATACGCATTCCCTTAAAAATATATTTATTTCAATTGTCTCGCTACTTTATTTCATTTCAAAATAATGATATATTGACTGTGGTCAAAGAGGAAAACTGTATAAAATAATGTCAATAAAATTAAGTAAGATTCCTACCTAATAAAACATATTTAATGAAAATAGGCTAATGAAAAATATAAAATATACAATAAGCAAATAAGCGCACACTCTTGTGATAAGGTTGTAAAATAGTGGATTAAGAAAACATGCTGATCAATAATAGAAACTTTATTAGACATTTCTTTATTTCAAACAAACTTTACATACTCACAATTTCTTGACATATTCACAAGGTATATTTTATATATGATATAGGCCTCGCCAATTGCTAACGGGCTTGTCCGCCATTTTTTGACGTGACACGTGACACACTCAGTACCCTCAGTTTTGTTAGCTGTATTTTTTAATTGCGGATGACGTCACGTGAATGCCAATGTGATAAAGTTCCTGCGAGTTAGCAATTTGCGGGGATTATACTGCGACACGTTTTCACCTTTTATATAAACTTTCATGTGTCTAAAATGTAAGTTAAATATAAAAAAAAATTTAAGAAAATTCGTATAGACGTGATTAAAGAAATATTGCTCGACAGTGCTGTGCATCAAGAGTGATCGCATCGCTCCAAATAGGACATCCGCTGCCTTATTATCTAACAGCAGACGACTTGCGACCAAATTGCGACTGGCGAAAATTTTCTATCAATTTGTGCAATATTTCTTAATAAAATTTCTCAATAAAATGACAGTATTTCTTAATAAAATCAATAAAAAAATGACACAAACCGTATCTCCCACACTGCTGGCTTCCGTAACATCGCAGTCCTCAGTAAATGCACGGATTAAACAAACAGAAAACAAGATTAACAATACACTGCGATAAAACATCGTATATTCGATTTATGAGCGCGCGATTATGAAGTAATTCACAGTCTGCCCGCGGCAACATATGGCCCATTTATTTAGTCAAAACGCAAACTTAATTAAACATTTGTTTAATTTAAAAATATGCCTTATGCTAACGTGATAAGGGTTACGTAGAATTGAAACGACGTTAAGTGTAGCGTGAAGGGTTATGTTGAACGGCGAGGTTGTCACAGCAATTTAAAAACAATGCATTTGATGGAATAATAGAAAGGTCTACTTACATTGCGCAAATTATATTGTCAAACTTAACAATACCTATATGGAATTATGACCTTTAATTGTTCAATATTGTGGGGAGTCCCCAGGTTTTGAAGAAAACATTAAACAAATTTATAAGCCAGATAGATCTACACTAATTATATATAAACATTAGTTACAGATGCGAAAGTAACTCTGTTTCTTACTTTTGCACGCCTTAACTTCTCAACCGATAGCAATAGCAATATTTTTCTGAATGAATGTAATATTTTTCTGCAAATTATAAATACAAATTTACATTCTTTTTCGCTTTTTCCATGAGTGAAAACCGTATCAAAATCCGTTGGGTAGTTTAAAAGAAATTAGCGGAGAAACAGACAGAGGCGGACAGCGGCTTTTTTTACAAAGCTATATGATTATAACCTGGATCTGTTCACAATTATATTACTAAGTGAAATACCTAGTTTGCGTGAAATGGAAATCAAACAAACCAATTACAAATATAAACAAACAGACAAAGTAATTAACAAATGATCAATGCGCTATTCGGTTGACCGCTCAACAAAATTAATAGACAACAGCGTTCAGCGGCACATTTGTTTAGCGTTTGTGATTAAATGTATTGGGTGCGTCAATTAAGTTTTGCGTTGAATTCATATTAATTTATACATAAGTAGGGAAAGTGCACACCTGACTTTTTGTTGCCAACCTTTTTGGCGGCGGTTACCATCTTCTACAGTGGCCCACTGTAAACTTCTGTAAAGCCGACTTTAGATATCAGGCAAACTTTTCTCAAAGATTACTGGTTAAGTAGTAGAAATTATTCGTTGCTGCAAGAAGTCCAAATTTTTTTATGTTGATAAACTTTAGAACGCGACTGGGCCGATTTAGTTTTTTTTTTAAATTTCAAATATTAGTTGAAGTCCGAGAAGGCTTGAATAGAAAATTTGGTAAAAATGGTCGGAAAAAAGTAAAATCCCCTGGGGAGTCTGCAAAGATATATTATTTCGATGCCCCTAGTAGGCAATAAATATTTACATGAACTAATACGTCTAAATAATAAATCAATTTCTTCTGATAGAAGTGTGGTCGTATTGCTTTGGCAATTATAAAAGTTTCAATTGAGTCAAGAGATTCCGAAACTTGTACAACAACTTTCCGCTTGTTTTAGTTACTAAGTGGTATCAAACTGAATGTTCCCGGAAAACAGTTTTATTAATGTTCTGTAATTATTTTATTTTGTTCACGAAATATTAGTGGCAGAGCCAGTATTTGCAGTTGATAACAATGCATCCAGGGACAATCTTTCTTGTAAAAATATAATTTCTTACGAGACACATATTTAAAGTCTTTATATATTACTGAATGAATATTTTTCTTCTTGTAAGACATTTTTTTTATTTAAAACTTTAGAAGACCAGTTGACAAAGTTGTAGTTGTTTCCGTTCAAGTATTTATTACAGAGAATCTTGTTTATCTTCACCTCAATATTGGACTTGTAAAACTTTTACAGCGAAGAACAAAGTGTTATTTAATTTGACAAAGTATCTACTGAATACTGACAAATAAAGAAGCTGAGGGCAATCTATTGGACGAGGAGCATAGATGATTAGAGCATGAATGAGCTTGCCTAAACGCAAGCCCTTAGGCAAGCCTTAATTATATTAGATACAAGTAACACGAGAAACAAATTTATTAAATTTATGATAAAAATCAGAGAAGTAGTAAGAAAATTAAATAAAACAAACCACATAATATGTTAAATTGGTAGGCAGGCATGTACTTGCAGCGCCTGTGGTGTTGCTTGTGTTGTAGGCGATGGTAGCCACCGACCATCAAGTGGAACGTCAGCTTGTCTGTGGACCTCAACACAAAAAATATCATTACTCTTTATATTTAATGTTTAAATATTTTTTTTCTTTGTAAACTGTAAACTTAATGTCCATTGTTAACTCACATCTTTATTGTGGCAAATATTCTTTCATGATAATGATCTATTTTAATTACATAAGCGTACAAAATAACATTTGAGGTACATACATTAGAAGATCTAAATGCTTTTTCAGAAAATAGTCTCATTATTAAGTGCCCGCGACTTCGTCCGCGTTGAAAAAGAAAATATATGAGTAATTATTATACGACGAGATATCGCAAAAACAAATTTAAGAAATCAATTACTGTTTGCGCCATCTGATGGGATGAAAATAAGACTTTTTGTCACTGCAGTCTGCCAGTATTATATTTAATGTCACTATTCACTGACAGATGGCGCTAGAGTTGACGCAAATTGTAATTATACTAAAATTATACATATTAAAACACTATATTTATATATAAGCGTAATGTTATATAGCTAAAGCCTTCCTCGATAAGTGGACTATCCAAGACAAAAAGAATTTTTCAATTCGAACCAGTAGTTCCTGAGATTAACACGTTCAACCAAACAAACAAACTCTTCAGCTTTATATAATAGTATATAGATTGACTCAAAATATATCTGGTTATTAAATAATAATTTATGTAGCGAACAATAAAATACACTTTATAAACATGATCCCTTTCAGTGAGTTCCCAATGGAAATCAGTTGCAGCTGACGTTGAGATGAGAAATTGGACGTAGTGCTGTGTGAATTAGACATTTTATAAATAAAGCTCTTTCTCCATTATTTTTACCCTGGTTTAGGTAAATTAGGCAAAAATTTTAGATAAAAATGTAATAAAATAAAAGGAAATATATATTTGAAGTGAGGCTTTATAAAAAAATGCTAATGCTATACTCGAATAACTAAAATATGGTCTCCACTGATTGGTCTAGTTTGTGTATTGTTCGATAATACTCATTTGTTAACCTCAGTACCATTTGATAACCTCAGATAAAATAAGAGCTAAAGATTCTCATAAATTTTGGCATTTATAATAATATACCTATATTAAGTATAGGATTGTAGGGGCTCGCTAAAAAGGTTAAGAACAAATACACGAAAAAATACTATTAATGAATAACAGATAATAAAATATATGAATTATATATTTTTTAATTAATTTCAAATATTTTCTGATTATATTAAGTTTATTTAGTACCATGTGTACGTTATATTTAGAACGTTACTATAAGGAGGTAAATAATTGGACAAAAGCCGTCGTTTCTGGCAACCGCATTGTTAAGAATTCTGTATGCGTGTAGCGACGAATTATTCACTCGACATTTATGTCAAGAGTGCTGGCGGAAACGAATCAACAAATTAACAATAACAAAAAAATATATTTATCTTCAGTACAGACATAATTATTCTAGCATGGAAAGCAGTCTAACTTTACGGTAAGTGATTAAGTAATTGGATAACTTATTAAAATCATGTGATCGTAAACCTGTGAATAAAGTCCCGGAACATCGAATTTTCCCTACGCGCAAGCCCGTGCGCATTGCGGATGTCCGCTTTCGAAAGTTCGGTTATTTTAATTGAAGTCCGGTAAATCAATAATCAATTTTGAATAGGAATGTGCTGACGTATCTCCTCCAGAAGCTTTTAACTTGTGGGCGCGAAAATACGCCAGCTAGAGTATTATTATCCGTAACTTTATCAGCGAGTTCGAGCGTTCGTGTAATCGCGTTTGCTTGTGTTGAGCCTAAAACGAATAAACCATACACGTTCGCGGAGCGTATATTGTTTAACAAGATTGTTTTACGCCTACTTCTATTTAACTTGTATTAATTAGTTGCCGAGTTAAGAAAGATTTACAAAATTCAGTCGTCTTCTGAAGCCCTACTGAAAAAATCCAAACTTTTATGAATCTGAACTACTCACATGATCTGCTTAAAGGAAAAATACAACGTAATATTAAATAAGAATTGAGATAATATGGACATCCCAATATTTTATTAAGTATTACAATATTACTTAAGCAGTAACACTGCAGTACGCAGTATGGAGTAACCGCGGTAGCCATCGAAATAATATATCTTTGCATTCAAAGATTCAGCTCGCTGAGTGAGTTTAAGGCATATCAGACCTATGCCCACCGTATTCGTCTCCATAACCCTACTAAGGTCGGCAGCGCACTTGCTGCACCATCATGTGGACCGTCAACCTGCCTGCCGACTTTTACACATAAAAATAGTTCATGTAAAAAGAGAAAATAAGTCATTCGATATTAATATAAAAAATAATTAAAACGATCTCGACCGAGTTACATACTATACTGAATAAGCGAATAAAAAATAAATAGAAATTAAATCTATATAAATATAACTGAATCGCTAAATGTGTTGCAAGCTAACTTGAGAACGGCTAGATATATTCGTCTATTTTTTTTTTCAAATATTCAAATATTTTAAAGTCCGAGGATGGTTTTTATCAAGAGAAAAATTGGAAAAATTACCGGGAAAATTGCATCTGTGTGAAGCCGGGGGCGGATCGTTAGTAACTTAATAAAACTTTTAAGGTCACTCTAATAGATGACAAGTAAAAGCTCGCAACATGTCTAGTGCTGAGTTAACGATACAAGACTATGTGAAACAGGTTTCGTGTTTTAATATATCACCTACGAAGTGCATATAACGTATTTATTTTACTATATCATAATTTTACTACAACTCTAGAATTGTTGATCTGGCATAAAGCCCGTCACACACGTAGCTATAATATATATTAATATAAATTATAGCAAAGCATATTACAATATATTTTCTATACAAATATTGGAGTGACCACATACGCAGCTATAATATATATTTTAATGACGTCACCAACGTATATCGTAATTTATATTATAGCAAGGTATATTAATATATTTTATAGCTACGTTTGTGACGGGATCAAGGCAATATAATAGCAACACAATAATATCTACGACTACGTCTACGCCTGCGTCTGCGCCTGCGCCTATGCCTGCGCCTACGCCTGCGCCTACGCCTACGCCTACGCCTACGCCTACGCCTGTGCCTACGTCTACGTCTACGTCTAAGGTTGTGTCTATAAGTCTATATATATTTATATTTCTATATATAACTTCGAAACCACTCAATGGATTTTGATACGGTTTTCACTGATGGAAAGACCGATAAACGAGGAAGGTTTATGTAGGTATATCATTTGCTGAAAAACTTGCATCCGTGCGAGGCCGGGGCGGGTTGCTAATTCACTGTTGTTGGATTAGGTTATTTTTCATACAAATATTTTCGCTAGACTAATGGTGTCTTTATTTAGCAAACATTGCTAGACGAATAAACACCTGTACACATACCTATATCATTGAAAGTTGATTTGTTTCTCTTTTTTTTTTAAAAAAGGTGTGAAACACAAACGCGCTTCGTATTTCACGTTAATATTCTTACATATCCTCCCGTGCGAGAGGTACGCACGCACGTGAGCGAACCAGAAATTATGGAAATTAAAATAGAAATTTCCATTTGTTTACAGAAGGGCCCTTGTCATTTGTGGGGCGACCGGCGACCGCGTATTGTACCTGCAATTTGGACTTAATACTCTCCGGTAATAGCTCGTAAATTCTTGAAACTTTTGTCCTTTTCCTACACAATATATTATACATACAGGGATTTTAAGGTCCCTATTTGTATCCTGTCTGAGAAGCGTTAGACCATTGTATTCTATATGACAAAATGAACAACAAAAATCTATACTAATATTATAAAGCTGAAGAATTTGTTTGGTTGAAATACTGGTTCAAATTGAAAAATTCTTTTTGTGTTGAATAGTCCATTTATCGAGAAAGGCTTTAGGCTATATAACATTTTGAACGCGGACGAAGTCGCGGGCACCAGCTAGTTATGCATATATTTGCCGTTAATATGTCATAGTAATGGCAGGGCACACTATTCTGAAGTCGCCCGTCTGGCGGAAGTAACCAACCCCTTACAGAGGAACACCGTAAAATAATAGTAATGTGTTGTTTTTTTTCAACAAGTAGTAAAGGTATGTCAAAGTCTATTTCTCGTGTCGGTGATTTAAAAGCCCTCATACTTTTGGAAGATTTTAAAATACCTGCTATTATTGTGTAAATTAACTGATAGTTAAAATTTAGTTTTACTATAACTATGCTCTCCATTGATAAATAAAAGTAATATCCCTAACTACGAGTACGTAGTCCTTAACTCTTTCATTCAGTACTTTACCTCTCAGAAAATGGGAGGTATTTTTGTAGACATCTTTAAGTGTTTATAAAAATACTTGAAGACTTGAGTGGTGGTAAGTGGCGTTGAAATTTCAAATACAATTTTCCCTAGACGTCTACAAATTTATTAGCACCATTCCCATCGGTCATATATGAAAACAATTACAGAAGGTAAGTATATCAAGGCCGACGCGTAGTTTACTCCCCTCGAAATGGTTCCTGTGAGGTTATAGCGTTGTTAAGTAACGAACTATGTCCAAAGTGCTATTGTGAGCCAGCTGGGAGTGTGATCATAGAAATTCTACCTACAACCCACTGTGCTTAATATTTTACTGTTCATATTTCAAGAATCGAGCAATATGGAAAAATAGCTTTAAGAAAATCTATTTTTCTATTGAAATTGTAATAAAAACCAGGCTGATGGTCCAATTGTGGTGGGTACAAGTGCTTTGAACGGATTGGATGTAAGTGCATTCCATTTTTCCCTATTGTAAGAGATTGGTTACTACTGAAGTGCGTAATTTTAATCAGAATACTATATTTACTCGTATAGGCACTAACTATGCCAACCTTCGGTAGGAGGTGTCACCGAAAGAAAAAGATGGTCTTACATAAGTCAGTTTTAAGGCTGTATTTCAAGTAAGTAAGTATTAGTATAGGACATAAGTAGCAATTATTTTCTTTCCCGTTCTGTACGTATATACTAGTGATTAGTTATATAAAATAATTACAGTATTATTAATGCGGTATTTATACACAAAAACTGAACACAAAAAAGTTAAGAATAACGCGCGGATTAGGTGATGTATGTAGGACAGAGTTATTTAATGTCAATACAGCGTTTTGAAAAAATATATTCGAATTCCTAATCCTTATTCCGAAGGACAGAGAAAACATCTTGAACACAAATACTCGTAGGTCAGCAGGTTTATGTGGCGGTACGAATGATTGTCTAATGGCGATATTGTGACAGAGTACATTTAAAAAGACGTGTGCTCTCTGTTTTCAAATGTACCTACTCGTTTCAATAATATCAACGTCTATTATAGTATAGTTATAGTACAAAATAAGAATTCACAGATAATAATATAAGATCATATCTTATTTGAATTTTTAACTTTGATTTAATAAAATAATTTTATTGTTGTTTTAACTTTATATTATCTAATGTTATTAGCAAAACGAATGTGATTATTATGTTTGTTTATTAGTGTGTTTGGATATGTGAGTTTATTATCTATATGCATTTTATATTATTATATATGCGCGTTTACAGCGCTAATGCTAAAAACGAATGTCACTGAAAATATTTAAATATTAAACCTGAAAGTATATGTATGATCTAAAGACCAGACACCAAATTATTTGAACACGTCATAGACGATTTTCTCAGTGTTCTTAGTCCTCTCTAAAATATTTTCTAATATCGAAAATGGTATTTTAAATAAGCGTCTGTCAAAAAGTAAACAATTTAGATGATCTTAAAATGATACTCTCAAAGTATGGCTCCCCAAAATATCTAATGAAAATAGTCGGCTATAATAGGATCTCATGTAATCTATCAAGGGTACAATTTGAGCTAAACTGTCGCTGTTTCTTTTCCTTTGCTCCACTGCTAGGGACCCTTGTCACTGGATAATCGAAGCCCTGACATGAACACCGCTCAACATAAAAGGATTATCACGTGACCACGATCCAATGCACGCGTTACTACAAAACGCCCAGTAAATAACATACGTGTTCGAACACGTTTTGGGTGGAATTTTCAATTTCGAATGTTCATGACATGGGGATATTAGTAGATCTACTTAGTTGTGGCTTCCCTGTCGCTGTGGTTCGATCGCAAATAGTGTTTTTCAGTGATTCATTAAGAGAATGTATACGTATTATCTTTCTGTTTACCTGTCCCGTTTCCTATATAGTATAATACTAGCTGGTGCCCTCGACTTTGTCTGCGTTGAAAAATAAAAAATATATAGCTCCTGACAATGTATATAATGTGAGATATATTGTGACGTCTTTATTGTTGTTATATTTTCGTCAGGCGTAGGTTCTTATTTTTAAAAGATCTCTTTGGAAAAACCAACTTTTTTTCTAGATGAAATGTATTCTATGAATTTTTCTGTATAAAAAATTTGTCTATTATTTGTCAATTAGTTAGGGCGTGAAAGCGTAACAAAGAAAAACAAACACAACCTTGCATTAAAGTTAGGATAAGGATTATTCCATTCTAGTTTTAAAAATACACCTGTAACAGCTTAATAGATAGGATGTTAGTCGTTTGAGTACTTAGTGATGTTACAGCTAACACCGGGCTCGTCAAGGCGTAGCGTCCTCTTCCTAGTGCTTTCTTTCTTGTCGTTTTTTTTATCATAGACTAACACCCACCACAGAGACGAAACCCTATCAACCTGTCTGTCTTTGTCTCACAACCAACTCACATTAGTTAACCATTTATCTGTCTCACACGCAAACTGTGACTGCACTCAATACAGAGGGCCTAGTGCGAGTTTTACTCGATCATACACGTCGCAAGCGTAAACGTCAATTTGTATGGGAATGAAGCAGCGCCACCTAGTGGTTAACTTGTAAACGTTATCAAACGCGTTCGACGCGTGTAAAAAGTCTGACGCCCATAAAAAGTCAATTGTAACTATATAACATTGACATTTAAATGTAAAATGTTAATCATAGGTTGACATTGCAACCTAATTAGACAGCAACAAACACGATCATTACGCAATATTAAGCGTGAAACATCCGATTGCAACAACTGGGATTGCAATCACAGCGCGCGGGAAACTTAAATTGTATCACTAATTGTGTGGGCTACACACTGAACATGGCTGAACTATAGCGGTTACCTATCTCGGTAAACGAGTTCACATTTGGTCTAATTTTGTTTAAATGTTGCGTATTTTATTGTAGACTTCTATTTAAATGTCAAATTGAACCTTCTAATGAAACAGATTTGTACTTTGTTTGTCTATACTAATATTATAAAGAGGAAAGATTTGTTTGTTTGAATTGAATAGGCTCCGAAACTACTGGACCGATTTGTTGGGTAGCTATAATATCAGCGAGTAATATAGGCTATATTTTACGCGGATTAAGTCGCGTGCAACATCTAGTTTGTAATATTTAATTATAAACTAGATCTACATATTATAAGAATTAATTTCGTGGTGGTTTGAATGATCGGATGTGAAAAGGGCACATGTAGTTTTGAATCCCTGTAGGGCTTGTCTATTTATTAAAGTATGTATAACATACATAATAATATGTGTATATTTTGTATTTAACATGCACTAGAAAAGCATGGCTTTTGTAGTTTCCAGATTAAACTGAATAGCTACTCAGTTTACAGTCATAAATTTGACAGCCCGAAAGGAAACTATAAGGTATGGTAAGGTAAGGTAGGTAAGGTACTACCTTTGTACCCATTTAAGGATAAACAACAATTAGGAATGGAATTAGGAACCTCTGAGTAGTACTTATAGTCTACTTCCTGGTTTTGTTTGGCGTTGACTTTCAGGACAGATAGCATGTTATTTTAGAAATTGTAAAAATACATATATTATGTAAGCTTGGATATTAGTAAATTTAATAGAAGTAAAAAAGAAATATAGAGGCACTAATGATATAATTAAACTTAAACCAGTATAACTTTTCTCGTTAGCGATAAATTCTTTGTATTTCGTTTTTATTGCTATACAGAGTAGTTTGAGCCAAATATTTGACCATTGGATTCTTTTAAAGTGTAAAGAAAAAACACATTCGAAGCCGAAAAAGTACGATAGAGTCACATTAATGCGAACTAAAGCCGAGCATTCGACATAAAACTGGCAAGAATAGCTTTCAAGGGGCTTGCGTGGATTTATTTGATATGTAGCAGTGAATAATGGTCAGTTGTTGTTCTTAAATCTTACCTTTCTGTCATATTACATAGAAGTAGTGACGTTTTGTTATATATGAAGGCTCTTATTAAAAGTAGATAATCGTTCGCGACATGTTACCAGTATCGGTAGTGTTCGAACTCATAATAAAATTTATATATATAAATAAAAATGAATGCAAATATGTTTGTCCTTTTTGGACTCCAGAACCGCTCAAGCGATATTAATTCAATTTTCACTTATGGAAAGACCAATAAACTAAGAAGATTTGTATACATAATATACAGAAAAAAAAATGCAGTAAGGTAACTACTAGAGAGTAATTCATATTTTAATGATGATTTTTTTTTGTCAAAAATCACATACATTCATACAGGATAGACGACTCATATTAGCTTCAAATTGTCAAGATTCAAATTGAAACATACGGCTTCAGCAAGTAACAGAATGCGGGTGCTCGTTATCAGCACAAAGTGAATAGAAAATGTATATTCGCTACACATTTGAGCACGTCAGTTCCGGCGCGGTCGTAATCGCACATCCGGACGCGCCGACAGCCGCTGCCTCGCTGCATGCATTCCATCTGATTCATCAATGCGTTATTATTTTTCAAAATACGCAGCAACATGGCCTTTGTCATTTAAATTTCTATTTCTATCTATATATTAAATAAATAGTTTTCCGCCTCTGTCTGTTTCTCCGCTAAGTTTTTCTAAACCACCCAAAGGATTTTGATACGGTTTTTCCTAAAAAAAAAAACGATAAACGAGTTTAAGTTTAAACTTTCTCAGTTTTAAAGTGATGAATTTATTATTAGCTGAAAATAGTTATTTGCCAATACGTACATACAAAGAGTGATTGGCCAATGTTTCCAAAGAATATTATGTATATAGATTTTGACATATTAATATGATTGATCACGCGATTTAAGGGCCGTTACATATAAATTATATCCTTCGTCACCACATGGTCCAATGACAACACTCTCACGTGAAGCATTGACGTCATAGCTGATTAGACATAAGTTCAAGTATAAATATAGTTATTAAGTAATATATCATTCATTCCTGTGTAAGCTAGACTATTTTTTGAAATAAAATTTTTTTCAACAATTCATATATATCATCCACTTAACTCGCGCGGCACTGGACACTGCTTAGGTATATATATATATATATATATATATATATATATAAGCACTTTTATTCTAAAATAAAAGTAGTCTAAGTTGCTTCCTATAACATCTGGTATCTGGCAGTGAAATTCCCGTCAAAATAGAAGATTATTGGAAACTAATTGACAGATAGACAAACATTTTAAAAATTGTTTTCTTTTGTTATAAGTAACGAATTTGATATATATTACATTTAGGGTCTCTTTCACCAACTACAAGTAAAGTGTTGATTAGTTACTTTTAGAAATAATTTTATGTTTAATTAAGTTATGCACTCGGTTTACTGAATCCTTCGATAGGCGAATTTTAATTTTAATTTTCTTTTTAAGGTTTGGGACTTTTATCGTACAAACAAAGGTATCATCTCCATAATTCCCGTTTACGTGACTTTAAATGACAGTTAGCCTACTTGACACATGGCGAAAGAGGCCCTTAGTAAAAGGCAGTTACTTTGACTTTACAAACAGTCACTTCAATTTTATTTATTCGTTGGTTGATTAGTTTAGATTATTTTTGACAATATTTATTATATTTCAGAACATAACAAGCAAAGCCTTACAAATAAATCATAGAAGTACGACCCCATCTGTTGGTTCCGTTGAGTTTGCAAAATACATACATGTAGATAGCTATAAACTGTAGAATACGTGTGACAGCTTTGATTTATAACGACATTTCCTTATCTAGTTTGCGATGCAAGTTGAATTAATTTTATGGTTACAAGACTATAGATAAGACTTAAGACTTTAATGGTCCTGTAGTCTCTATACTGAGTCAGTTAAAAAGAATGTTTAATACACCCATATTCTATTAAAAACTGAAATATAAACGTGTGTGATACCTCGAGGAAAAATCTCAATAGAAACTTGCTTATCTGTATCACTCTGCATGTGCCATTAAATCTCCTTTTTTAGGAAACGGATGTGGGTGTATATACTACCATAAATAAAAGTAATATATACTTTGATGTTAATTACGAGTAAAGTATTAATTGTAATACAGGCGTTCCATATAGATTTTCAAAGTTATTCTACAGGAGTTCGTAACTCGAGTGGGACGTGAATAATTATAACTCTGAATTACATGTTCATGTATAAGCATTTCTTATACATAAACATGTATTCCTTCATTAATAACTGAGTAATTAATTACTTTTTATGTTAAGGTCTGCAGACAGGCTGTCGGTCCACTAGATGGTAGGTGGCGACCGTTGGCTAATTATAACACAAGCAACACCACAGGTGCTGCATGTGGCGCTGCCACAAGCCTGCAGACTACAGAAAGATTAAAGATAAGAGATTGGGAAGCGATAGGGAAATAGGCTCTGGCAACCCTTACTCTCACCGAAACACAACAGCATACGTGCTGTTATTTCACGATCGTAAGGGGGTGGTCATTGCTGCCAGTCGCGTTGCTGAAATGATATACCTACTTAAATTATTCATTTAATAATGAGTATTAGCTTTTATGTATAAAAACCTCATGCAAGTTAACATTATGGTAGGTGGTTGCGCCACCTATTAATTATTTCGCACTAAATTTTTTACGACTGGCTACCTTTTTAAAACATTATAAAGTGGTTAACATTTGGACTTTTTGACCTAGAACCCCACTTTTATTTTTTCTATATATATCGTAGATAGTTTGAAAGAGAGAAAAGTTTCCCCATAATAGCTTTTTACTTTTATCTTTTTAGTGACTTTTCATGATGAAATCATCTATTTCTTGCTATTAACCGCATTAAACCCAGTCTGATAGTCAGAGAAGTGTTTTGATATTCACACCAGAGCACTTCTCGACTTAATCAATAATATATACCTACCCACATAGAGACAAGACAGTGTGTGGGCGAAAATTTATTAGTCCAAGAATGTAGAACAAGTGGCAATGGAGATTTGTGGCCTCCTAATAAAACTAAAACCCTCCACACATCCATATAGAACCATAATTAAATGTACGATTGTTTTTTTAGGAAATAAGGTTAAGTTACCGCGTTAGTTGTGTGAGACTAATTCTACCATATATATTATAAATTATTTCAAACTGTAGCGTTTTAGGTTGTACCTAACATCTTAAATTTATGTTTCAGATTTTTGATAATTTGATATTTGATAACTAACTTACATTCTATACCATACTAGCGCGCATCCCCATCATCGCTCAGATTAGATTTTTTCTGCAAATTATATTATACCCAAACCTTTCTCGTTTATCGCTCTTTACATTGGAGAAATCCTTATCAAAATTTGTTAGATGGTTTATAGAAGAAGTTAGCGGAGAAACAGAGAGAGGCGGACAAGCGTCTTTATTAGACAGGGCCTGGTTCCATTCCCGGAAGGGTCAACTTTGGAAATGAACTTTTCAAAGTTTAGCATTCATTTGGGCAGCCCATCTGGCGGCAGTAACCACCCCCTTACAGAAGACCACCGTAAAATAACAGCATATGTGCTGTGGTGTTTCGATGAGTAAGTACGCCAGAGACCGTTATCCTATCCCTTCCTAATTCCTTATCCATAACCCTACTATGAACGGCAGCGCACTTGCAGCACCTGTGGCGTTGCTTGTGTTATAGGCGACGGTAGCCACCTACCACCAAGTGGGCCGCCAGCTGGTCTGTCATTCCATTATCTATAACTTTCTTTTGTCAAAGGAATGATTTAGTAAAGTACAGGAATGATGGGATATTTTAGCGGGTCTTCTAATAAATACGAAACTTCGTACGTGCTCGAACTTTATGATTTACTTCTTAGGTCACGGCAACTATGCGGCGTATGTACTACATAATGCTAATTCTAACGACTGGTGGTACAGTAAGAAATTTAGGGACAAGATGGAGCTCAAATTTCATTCTATTCTAGTTACCATCCACAAATAGCACAACCTGTATCCAGCCGTGGGACCTGTTGGATATGATGATGACATTACTTGCGCAGACTATGCCTTTCAATATTATATCAAGCAATAGTTAAAAATCTATTAAGACTTGCCCGCGACTTCGTCCGTGCAGAATGCAAGGTACTCAATGTCCTTTTCTAAAATCTTGAAAACCTGTTTGAAAAATTTCACGGTGATCGGTTGAACCGTTCAACCAATTTAGGAAACATGCATAGCTGGGCCACTTGATCCATGTTGAAACATAAAAAATATATAAAGCCTAAAAAAATTAGCAAAAAAACCACCTGAAATTTTTATTGGTGTTATACCTTTGCCAGGGGTTGGATCTTAATTTTTAGTTCATCTCTCGGAGACAGTATTTTTTTTCTGGATGATAAGTACCCTCTGTCCCTAGTTAGGACGTAAAAACGTTACAGACACACCGAGTTTCTTTCACATGTATAATATTATATCGGTAATAATAAACTAAAATTGAAAACGAGTCGTGGCTGTGCATTAAATATTTTTTCAAAAACAATTTGTACCGTTTTACTGATGTTACTGAGGTGAATAAAAAAAAATAGATTTTAGAATTTTTATTTGTTTGTCTGTGCATTCGTGCACGCTGATCGTAGAAACGGCTTAACCGATTTGAATGCGGTTTTCACTGATGTATTTTACCATGCTTCCCATAATATTTAGTGTTTGTTTGATTCCAATCCGTTTACAAATAAAAAAGTTATACCGAATATCAAAATAACACGCGTACGAAGTCGTAGACACAGCTTTATATTGTAAGTCATTAGCTAATGAAATAATAATTTTTTAAAATTTATTTTTCTACTGTGCTTGACAAGCTTTCGTTTTATTTATGTCTTTAAACGCGTAGCGACCTCTAACGTTGCTATGCTAATGGAATCGTCTTTGCATAATGTAAAATAGTGCAACAATGAACGTCTAAATCCTGCAAAGATATTCCCGGAGCGTGCACTAAATTATTTACAAAACAGCGCACAATGCACCAGCGAGCTATGTATCGTCCATTCCGAATAATTATAGTGGTGATACACATGTTTACTTAATGCAACGTTGCAGACATTTTCGACTTTAAAATGTTAAATAAGATTTACTAGATAAGTGTTTATTTTAAATTTATTTGAGATGCATTATTTACGCTATTCTTCTATTCTCTATATGTATTTTTGCATTTCCCTATATGGGTGTGACTCTTGATGTTGCGCAGGAGTATGCCAATTTGGGACAAACGATCCAATTAGGCAGGAACAACTTTGATAAAGTTGATTGATAAAATAAAAAAACTCGATCTATTTTGTAATAAGGCATAATATAGGTCATACATGAAGTTACAAAGTACAACATTTAATTATGATGTAGTTTTCAACAATTTAAAACTACATAGAAGTTGAACAAGTCGGGGCTGCATCAGCAAAAGGGCGACAGAGTATCAATTTGATCACTTACATTAAGCGCTGAATATCCGATTTCCTCTTTGAATAGCAACGAATGATGAAAAAGAAAAATTTTCCCTTTAACTAAACGATTTTTAATCGAATTATCAGCGAGTTCTGTAGATGCGATGTAATTTAAGTGTCGTCTTTTTCAAGAGCCCTAAGTAAGGGCTTAACTAGAAACCGGACCAGGCTTCACATGAATGGATTTGACTTAAAAAAAATTTAATTGACAATCTCATCTCGAAGACTTCGATCATCAGTTAGATATTATAATTTTTCACGAAAGGTAATCTTCTTATATATATACAATTCTCGTGTCACAGTGTTTGTAACAAAACTCCTCCGAAACGGCTTGACCGATTTTTATGAAATTTTTTGTATATATTCGGTAGGTCTGAGAATAGGTTGTAAATTATTTATTATACCCCAAAATTTTTATATTAATAATATAATAAAACCTAATAAATCAGAAAAAAACAAAATTTTGCAACCAAATCACTGAAACTGTCCGCGTTTGTCTACTTTTAAACCACTCAATGGATTTTGATATGATTTTTCACTATAATGGAAAGAGGGATAAATGAAGGTTTATTTATATAAAATAATTTTATCCTGGGTGAAGCAGGGGCGGGTCGCTAGTAAATAAATAAAAATGAATCGCTAAATGTGTTGCTAAGCTCAAAATTTATTAAAGTAAATATAGCAGGATCAATTCAGATTTTTTTCCAATGAAAGTTCTTATGAAGACAATAATTGGAAAAGTTGGACATACGTGCGAAACCGGAGGCGCTTTCCTAGTTTTACATAAAAATAATTACACACATCAGGAACTTGCGATGTAATGTTGGTAAGTTTAAAACGACATTGTTCCAAATGCTTTTAAAATTAGGATCATAACTTCTAAATGTCGCACGTGAGTGTCAACTTCAAATTGCTAAGTTTATATGTGGAAAGTTTCGGAACTATTTGGTTAACGTTTGTAATACAATATTGCCTAGCCAGTATAATGTGATCTGTCGTCTTGTGTCTAACACACATGAACGGAGGACGTTATTATTTCAAATTGAACAGTTTAGTTTTTTTTTGTGATCGCTTTAGTCACGCCATGACCGCGTTTTGATGAGGTGATTTTGTGATAACGCGAATTGAAGTATTAAAAATAGATACATAGTTTAATAGTTTCAAATAAACATAATGTATACTCGTCCTTAGTAGTGAAACAGAAATTACAACTTATCAATCTCTAATAGGGAAAAGCAACAATAATTATATAGAATTGATGTTATATAATGATCTTTAAAATGCGGCGCTTTTCTGGCAGCGTACATACATCCACTTCGGAGATATCTTTGGAGACTCTAACTTCGGAGATAGGAAGAAATCCCTATCCCAACCGTTAAGCTTCAGAGCTTGGCGCACATAGACACAAAATCGCCTGTCTGTATGTCTTTTTTATTATTATTAATAATAGGTTTGTTCTAGGCCAGCATCTAGTCGTGCAAGAAAGACGAGGCCGATGTTTTAGCGAGCTAACTCAGAAAATGCCTTTTAAAAGATTTGAGTTATATGAGCTCGGAACTCCGAAGTCTGGAGCTGTATGAGCTCATACCGTCTTCCCCTTTCTTCTATCAGACATTCAGACGTACGGTTTTAGCAGTTTTTAAATGAACGACACGGGTGGGGAGATTTTTGCCTGCGAAACACAACACACAATGCTATAATTAATAAGGTTTATGTTTATAATTTTCATAAAAAATGCATACATGCAAAGCCGGGGCGATTCGCTAGTAGAATATACCTAAGTAAAGAAAGGAATAAAATAAAATTAGAATGTTTTGATATGTTACTTCAATTCCACAGCGTTAAAAACACCCATTTTTGAGTTGTTTGAGTTGACATAGTATCGTATAAAATTGAGTTTTCAATTCGGAGAGTCGTCTTTGAGCGACATTATCGCATTTTGTATCTCAATTAAATACAAACGACGTTGATTTCTATTAACAGATATGACAAACTGTGCTCGCAAACAAACCGCTCTCATCAGATGTAAACAAATTCATCAGTAAATAGTTCTAGCGAAACGGTGGATGAATTTCGGGGGCGATAAAATTTAATTAAAATCGTCGTATCAATTCTGAACGATACGAGGGAAAATTAATATTGTGAAAGAAAATTTTGTATTTTCAGTTCCAATTTTTTTTCAAACTTGATTATAAAATTAATTAAATACTAAAATATTTTATTTTATATCTCTACATTTTATATAAAAAAAGTCGTTTTTCGCTTCTCTGTGTTAATCCGTTAACTTCTTCTAAAACCACCCAACGGATTTTGGATTACAGTTTTCCCTAATGAAAAAAGTGATAAGGAATTTAAGTGTATATAATTTTCAGAAATAAATGCAAGCCCTGCGAAGCCGGAGAGGGTCGCTAGTATACTATTTATACTATTAATATACTATTAAAATGTAAATACTTTTAAATTATATTTTATTCTGTTTTTCAGTAAGACTTCACTTTTATTGTAGCAATTCAGCATATAATTTACACAACTAAATAAAGCAAGATAAAGCTTAAACAATTTTTTTTAATTTGCAATTTTACTGTACACTTGATGGAAAATAATATTACACGTGTACAAGACTTTATTAGAAAAAATGATAAAGGATTTGGAATTAATTATTAAAACAAAGATTTAAGAATAAAATTACTAAGAAACTAAGATTTAAGTGAGAAAGAAAAGAATGAAATTTCAAATAAATAAAGAGACTCAAAATGGTTTATGTTCATCTTTCTCATCTTCGTTCTACCTATGTATTGAAAAAAGTACCTATGTAAGAAAAAACAAATGTGATACGCTCCCAAAAAAAATATGTGACGTCAGAAGCAAAGTACGGTGATTAAAATGTAACTTTACACCGCAACTGTACTTAAGGGCTTGCAAATATTGCCACGCTGTAGCGCAAAGTTGAGAATTATGTTACAAGCGTTAGCGATTTTATGTACTGGATTAGTTTGTGGGCACTATGAAACATTTGTATGTTTTAATCATCTGATAAGGTGGTCGTAGTTCTCGCAGTGCGTGTACATGTGTTTCCATAATAATATGTAGGCGATTTTATTAAGTCTGTTCATTCCAATGAGCTTTCGTTACGGATGATATGTCCAAACATCTAAGGGATTCTTATATAGCGAATTAAATAAGGATCAAGGATTATTGGTTGGATAGAAATTTTATCTCGTAGACGAGCGATCCATGGAACACATTACCTGCTGATTTCTTAAGTCCTCAACAAAATAAGGCTCTTCAAGAGATCTGCAAGCAAATAATATAATTGTTACCATACTAGCTAAAGTTGCTTTTGTTCTTATTGACCTCAAGTGGACTTGATCAATCATTTTATCAGCTTAATTTGACTTCTACACTCTCTCACTTATAATGTTACAGGGTGTGATCACGGTCTGATATTTTTTATTGGTCTAATTCGCTATTTAAACGACAATGTAACCTCACCCTAACTGTACGGGGAGTGGCATCCATGTTTGAGTTACGCTAATTGAAGCTCGCAGCTACTATGCAAACAATACAGGTCGCGTTATAACACCCTGTGGTACGATACATGTAAGACTTTAGCCGTGCCCTAGCCATTACCCTCTAATTAGGGTTTGTTGGTAATTTGCCTATCATACCTACATATTGCCTTAAATCTGAACCCCCAAACGATACCTATTATGATGATGAATTTGTAATTCTTACCCAACCTAATATTGAATTCATTTCAGGTTGCTTTTTCCTTTTAGAGTTTAACTAAATACAAGAAATTTGGACTTTTAGTTTCACCTAATATACGTCTGTTTACAAACTACTGTGAAATGCTCAGTGACCTGTTCCAACTGGTTCATATATAAGCTGCACGGTGCGCATAAACTTTCTTCGTTAACAAGTTGTACCGCTTCAAGAAGGCAAACAGAAATGCGGTTAGTAAATGAACACTAATACTGAACGTGTAGAGGATTCAACAAATTCATTCACAAGAACTAAATACATACCTATTTAACTTAGCCTTTTTCTCCGTCGCTATGAAAATGCTACATTTAATCTTCTTATTTCTTACAAAACATATGTATCGTTCTTCTACATCTCTTCTTTGGGTAAGAAGAGATGTAGCTTCTCTATCTGTTCTATTGTGTATGCTATGATAACTTGTTCCAATTAATGCTAACTCTAAGTTTTTAAAACTTACCCTACATCTATTTAAATTCAGCACTATTGGGCGGCTTCAGCTTTGACATTACCATATATTATTACTGATTTACTTCTTTTAATTTTAACATTTATTCTGTGAGAAGAAACAGATTTTCCATATTATTTTTTCAACTTGTACTTCGTCTGTTTATTTGTGTTTCCACTTAATTAAATGAATTGTCGACGATCCAAACAACAACGCTTAAAACACTTTAACGTAAGAATAAATGTGGCCTGTCTCTTTGTGCGTTCCAATGACTACAATGGGGAGTGCTCTGACGAGTTGTTCTAATTAATGGCAATCCCAAGTTTTTAACGCCGTATTTTATTTTAAAATGTAAATCTTTTTTAGCGAGTTAATACTCAGTTAATTTGTGTAAAGCAAGGCCAACGAGATAACGTAAAAAATTTAATCAAACTTTTAAGGGTTGTCAAGATGGCCTTCTATACTATGAAACAGATAGAGCCGGCCGCTTCATATGAGGGAGAAGAAATTTTTATATTAATAAATATATAAATATAAACAAAAATAATAGTATATTGGTATATCAACGAAACAATTCTATACAAACAGTGTATAGTGATGACTTAGATTATGTTGCTAAAATAGCAAAACACTTCCAAACTGCTTCCAAGTGTGGAATTAATTATATTTCAAAGAAAGTTTTGGCTTTGAATGCGCTTCGACAGCGAACTTTCATACGAAAATTTAACAGTAGTGAAACAAAGACCAGTCACGTGTAGACTTGTGTGACAAGACTTTGTTGACATTAATTATTGTTGTACGACCGTGTAGCGCTTTAGTGAGGCGAATTTAAATTAATTTACTCGTAACCCTATGCATGCTACAAAGGCGGAGATTAGCATAAATTCAAAATAATCGGTTTATGCCGGTTAATCGCGTTAATGCCTACAGTGCGAAATTGAAAGTCCCTGATCTGGATCACAATAAACAAAATCTGAGCCCGGCCAATCATGTTATGCAAATTATTTTCTCGTCACCAACTTTTCTAGATCCCTGTAATCTCATCTTTGAACGATTTCCACGTTTATATTACTCTACGTGTGAACAGGACAGGGCTCTTTCTTATATGGTTCTTCGCGTTGACACCAAGTGCCTAAGATCTAAATTGATTATTATGTATCGGGAATCAATTTTATAGGCTTAACTTTATTTGAGGATTATGAATAACATTACTTATATTAAGATATTACCATCCTGGTATAATGGAAATTGTCATACAATCATCCAAGTCTGGATGAATTTTTAAATGCCACATTCTGGAACAGTGTTCTGATGCATTTTAAATTTTATATTTCACTTTGATTTGTGTAATAATTGTTTTGACATGTGATATATAATATTTTGCACACCAAATGTGGTAGTACATGCTGGGACGTTGTATTAAATAATATTTATGTTATCTGGTTTTACACCCATGTAAAGGCAAATAAATTTGATTTGATTTGATTTGAAATACTACCGAAGTAACAGTCTACCAAAATTCACATCAATATAACATGAAGAAGTTGAATCCCTTTGTCAACTAGGAAATAGGCTGATGAATAAAATTATTACACGGAGAAAATGATTTGAAAGGATCCTTTTAATAATAAACAATTATTAACAGTTGTTATATTGTTCCACAGACGAATGGTAGAAGGTTAATAATGAAGTGTTTCAGTGGGGAAGGATAAACAATGAAACCCTCGACAAACGACTAAAAAATATTGTTTTTTATTTACGGAAAAATAATCAAGATTGTTAAATTTTTTTTGCGAACCTTAAGACTTTATGTTTTTCTTGAACATATTTGATATTTTAATTGGTATGTAATTTCTAAATTACATAAGTTAAATTGTGTTGATATCTTCAAATGTAAAAATGTAAAAATCACTCGTATTTTCTATTTATGACCCACGGACCAACTCGCCGACTTACTACGTAGTTGTACCAGTAACTCTTATTTAATCTGAGGTTGTACTTTCTTATTTAACGTCCACTATTTCATTTTGTAGGCAACAACTAGAGATTTTTTAAATCTTTATTACGAGGCTTTTCCATTATGGACATGTCGCCTCCTTGGGAAAGGTCTTTATATGGCTTAATTAAAATAATACTTAAATAAATTATTACAAAACACTAACTCTACAGTAGTAAATATAGTACAGCTCCCTCAGGTCACCTACTTGCGACCGAAATTGGCCACTGAAGCCCAGCCCACGCACCCTCTCGTTCCGGACACATTCCTTCAAAACATTTTACACGTATAGATTAAATCGATATAAATGATAACAAATATTGGTATTAGTTATCATTTATATAGAGAGAAAGAGAGAGAGAGTTTAGACGGACTTTTGCAATGAAATTCCACGGTGGTCTTCTCACAGAAGATCCGTGGAATTCTGTCTTAAATGGATTTCCAAGTTTACGACTGTTGATTGCAGTATTCCCTAAAAAACAATACTAAAGGAATATAATAAACTAATAACTAAATAAGTATCTAGGTAAATAATAAAATAAATATTGGTTCGCTAAACTACTTGTCATGGAAAGTATAAAATTTAATGCTTACTTACGAATTAGTGTCGACTCCAGAGGAATCCCGTAATAGCATAATCAGAGAGCGATTGGTTTGAATTCCCACAGACCTTGGCTTTATCAATGTCAGTGAAAGTATAATTGATTAAACAAACCAAAACCCAAGTGTCAAACGTCAACCACTCTTTGTTTAATACAAAACATTTCAGAAACCACCTTATGTCTTTAGGAATAAAACGTACAGGAACAGTAAATATTTGCTGTCGCTGTAACAAATATAGTCGCTTCTAGTCTCAAGGGATATTCAACTTTGTGAACATAATAATAGAGTTGATAGTGATTGAATATACAAGTGTGTTTGTGTTTAAAAGCTTTCAGAGTACCGATACGGTTTGGATGTCGCTCTTAACATAATCATAATCTCTCTTGTTTTTAAACTCAGTGTTTATAATCATTTCAATATTTATATATTTGTTTAATTATGACTTTCCTTACATAGTATATAAATTGAAATAGCTTTTCGCGTCTTTATATCTGTGATATCTGCTATCTCCTCCTGAATAACGTAACTGATTTTGATGCGGTTTTCACCATCACTTAGATAATTTTTCACAGATGGTTCATATATTATAATGTAGTAAAATCTAATTCAATTTTGATGTAAGTAGGAAAAAACAATGTCTTGCAATCAAGTCGCCGAAACTGTCCGCGTCTGACTATGTCTCAGCTAACTACTTCTACACAACCCAGCATATTTTGATATGGTTTTCACAAATGGAAAGAGGGTTAAATGACTAAGGTTTGTGTACATAAAAGAAATGCATCCCGGGCGAAGCCGGTAGCGGGTCGCTTGTTAATTATAATCCTAACTAAGTAATATTATAAATGTGAAAATTATTTATTTTTATATTATTGACAGAGCTATTCAATGTCAATTTAATTGATAGCGGAGAAGAGCTATGTGGCTCAGAAAGCAAATATTTGAAACATTAAAATTAAGAAAATATTTCATGTTCTTATAGATCGCGATCTGCAGATCCACATTAATCGCGAAATGTAATTTTAAACAATAGTTATTTTAAAAAGAATCGATGATTTTGTAATATATATGTTTTTTATTGATCAATTAATAAAAAATCAATTCATATTATTTTTTAGAGTTATTTTTATGTATTATACGTAGTTTTAGCAACGGGGCGTTTGAATTATAAATTCATCTGATACTTAAACATCATCTGAGTCTGCATTTGGAAAAATAAAACGAAATAAATACAAAGTAAAAAGTACCCATTAAAAATTATTTTTATTTAAAAAAGTACCATCTATATTATTCCTCTATTTCAAAATAACAAAGCTGTAACCACTGTAAAGCGAGCTTGTCGTCTCAAAGAGAATTGACAAGGGTACGTTTTAGGACTTGGTGTAACGCTCGAAATATATGTTGACCTATTGAAGCTTAAAATATCGATAGGTTGCAGGTCAAACTCTTCGCGCTTATAAAAATATCTTTTCTTTACCATCGCGTAAAAAAAAGTTTTACGTGATGGTAGATAGAATGGTTCCATAATAGAACAACCATAACCAGGAGTCGAAGTGCACAGCCGCTCAGCCTAGCACAGACCCGGATATTCCATAATTGGATATTATCCTTACTATCCTTGCTAATATTATAAATGTGAAAGTAAGTCTGTCTGTCTGTTACATTTTCACGCCTTAACTACCCAACTAATTATAAAGAAATTTTGCATACTCAAGAATACAGGAAAGAACATAGGGTATTTTCATCCAATTTCATTTGGGATCATCAAAAATTTAAAAAAAAAATAACTCGGCAAAAGTGTAATAGCAATGCAATTGTCAGGCGTTATATTGATTATTTATTTTTTTATTTTTCGCGGACGACTTATAAAATCTTTTTTTTTCTGACTGACTATCAACACAGCCAAAACTACTTTTTTTGATTTTTGAAAATTCCAACTCTGTGCGAATCTGTATGCGCATTGCGAATTTGTTTTATATACGAGTTTTTCAACAACGAAACACTTAATCAAAAATTGACCGACTGACGAATTCATCACAATATGATTGATGATATTTCAGTTGAAAATTCAACTGTACTCTGATGCCATATATCAAACATTGACATGGATCCGGAAATGTAAATATTGAACGATTTGACTACGACCCTGTTGCTAACTGTTTTGTATTTACAACAATAAAATAAAAACCTACATCATTCTCATTGACATCTTTTTGTCTCTCACTCATTGACATTGATATGTTTGTTTTGATAAAAATTGTTTATAAGTAAATGGATTTTTATAAAAAATAAATAAGAGTGATTAATAATATTGATCTGAACATACAATAGTGAAAACTAACTGAACAGAACTGAGTCCCTAGTCGGGGCCAGTCAGTATGGTAGCGAATAAAACAGAAATTTATTGGATTGAATATATGATCATGACTAAAAGACCGGGGCAAAATTGCACAGAAAATCCAGCGTAATAATAATTTTAATTCAAAGGGCCCTTTCAAAGTATCAAACAGACCTTTTATTTATTTATATACAGTTACTTGGGCAAATCAGAAATATAAAGAGTCTATTCACGTGCGTACTCAATAAAGTCAAGAAAAGCCGATAAGTATATAATTACTATGTATATCAGTGGAAGTATACAGTCTTACAAAATGTTGATTGACTCGACGAGCCTTTCTTTTATAATATTTTCTTTTACAATATTTTCTTTTATAATAATGCCTATTAGGAGACTCAAATATTCAATAACGAGTGGTTTCAATAAAAAGAGTATTCAATAATAATAACATTTCTAAGTAAAAGTTTTCAGCCATACAATACAGGCCTATATCAAAGCATCGCCACAGGTGTTGCAAGTGTGCTGCCGACTTTATTAGGATTAAGGATTAAGAATTAGGATGGCACAGGAAAATCTATTCTGGCATCACTTACTTACTCAACGAAACATTACAGCACATATGCTGTTATTTCACGGTGATTTTCTATAAGGAGGGTCGGTTACTGTACTTGAGACGAGTTACCAAAAAGGTATGGCTCTGCCACTACTTAAAACAAAGTACCTATTGACCTTTTCTTTTAACTCAAACTTTCAATGTAAATAGAATTGATGTGAGTAGAATTGATATTTTAATATTCGGTAAACATTATATTGCATTATATTATATTGTGAATTTTCCAGACATCTAAATGACATGTCTCTCGATCTACTTTAAGCACGAAATGGAAATTAGATAAAAGCCTTCGTTCAGTAGAGATTTTGTTTGTATCTTTTCCTTGATAATATAATCATCGCTAAGTACAATGTGTCAGAAACATAACGTCTAACGTATTTATCTCTTCTGTGTTATACAATTAATTTCCATAACACCAAGAGGAAGCAAAAAAGGAAGATATGCGACTCACTGTCCGCGCGTGATTCTTAAACTGAGTCCAGTGGTCTCAGTTTCATTCAGTGACTCAACACTCAGCCTGTATGTTGACCTTAACATAAAAAAGAGCTGTAAAGGAAATATTTAATAACACAAATCTATGTGCAGTAGTTTTAATAGACGATTGTAGTTTATTAAAAAAAAAAAAACTTTTAATTAATTGCATCCGTGGGAAATGGGAGTCGTCACTAGTTTAACATAAAATCCATTTCACTCGTATTGTAGAAGCTTTTGGAAATAAGAATAAATGTAGAATAACTTTTCACTGTTCTCTTGCAGTATTTTTCATTGAAAATTCTATATGATTTTTATTGTAAATAATTTGAATGTGTCATAACATCCCCGCGACCTATTTAAGCAGCATGTCATAGCAGCAGCGACTTGCAGCACTTGTGGCATTGCTTATGTTATAAGCGACGGTAGCCACCTACCATCAAGTGGTAGCCACCTACCATCAGCCTGTCTGTCGAGCTTAACATAGAAAAATTAATATTTATACAATCATTACCATTAAAAAACAAATTAAACAAAATTTGCAAACTCAACATAAGAAACGGTATTTTACTGTTAAAGTTGGTAGGCTTTTGTCGTTAAAATAAAACGAAACGAGAAACGAATTTGTCTTTTCGCAGCTTTCTTAATCTGCCCATTCTTATGTATGGAGAGAGGAAAATGAATGAATAAACACCGCTGACGAAATACAGAGAACTTTTGGCTGATCGTAAAAGAATTCGCCACACTTGATTAAATGCGGCGTTTTGCTTTTGCCAACACTTTGTAACGTGAAAATGTGTAGTCCATTTTATGAATACAATTTCCTTAAACCTCTGAGAAGAGGCGAGAGGTATCATAAAGCGATTTGTTCAATATTATCTCATCTATAAACCCATCTAAAAACATGAATAGGTAATTTAAATTGGTTTTATTATATATTTATAATTTCAATTTATATTGTTTCTTTTCAGATAATATTGAATAAATATGTCGTAGTATAATAAACATTAAAAAGACTTTCTTTAATGTCGATGTAAAATACTTCTTTATATATTTTTGTCCCTTATAAAAGGGTGAATTATGTTTTTCCAGACATCTAGTGGTAATGTATAGCTTCAACATAATCCCGAATAAATAATTAAATGGCTAACATAAATTCGTTAATTTAAATCGGGTTGCTCCGAGTCCAAAATCTGGAAAGCACCCAAAGGAAACATCTGCTGAATTAGGGAAGCAATTACGGTTAATCGCCGACGTTCAAATAGAGGACAATCACGAATATTAAGACTTGAGGATTGTACGAGTAAGCTTTCTTATACACTGGACCGCAAAGAAAAAGGGTCGCTTAGAAAATCTTCAAAATCTTCAAAAGTACCTGACCCAGCTTTATCCAATAAAGACTAAATTAAAGCTAATCTAAATAAATTATATTTTTATTTAAGCACATTAAAATATTCTTTAATTTAGTCTTTATTTCATTTATTTTATTTATTTCATTCAGGTACTTTTGATGATATTGAAGATTTTCTTACTGACCCTTTTTCTTTGCGGTCTAGTGTATATGTAATTACGTACTAAAAAATGCCATGGAAATTGAATTGAATTAAGCCTTGAGTTGAATTTAAATAATCATTTGCAAAATTTAACATTGCGAAGTTTATTAATATTGCAATTAAATCCTCGAAATAGTGATTTTACAAAGAAAAAACTCACAGGAAAAAAACCTAAATGTTCCTCAAATAAATGATTAGTGATAAAATGCACTACGCATTATGCAGAATAGAAATTATCAAATCAAATTTGTTGGTAATAATAACACGGATTTTAAGTTTAGATTTTTTACCTAGATTCTTTACCTTCTAGATTTTTTACCTAATTCATAAATAATAGAAAATAAAAACTTCTAATCAAAAGCTAATAATATGAAATATGAATCAAACAAAATTTTAATAAAAAAATTGATACTTACCAGTATTAGTTTAAAACGTTTATACTAAAGGCTTATGATACAAATCAGATATCTAATTGTTGTTAAAAAGTAATATTTTTATAAATAATTTTAATGAGTTATATAATCGTACTTATGACACAACACAAAAAACTTATTTAAATAAAAGAAAGCAACAAAATAAAGAGTGTAAATACCGGTTTAACTCTTATTAAAGAAAGTAGCGAAAATTAAAGTCAAAACTCAAACTTTTGCTGCAGCAGTGCTTAGCAAAATTATTAATACTTCTTTGAGCGAGTTCAGACATTGTGCACGAAGAAGTAACTTTAACCTGTTCGTTCGTGTATACTTTACTAATTAACTAAACGACTTTGTAATTCGTCTGGGAACGAGCCCATTTTGGCTTGATTTCTTTTCAGTTAATGCAAGAAAGTTTTTAATTAATTGGAAGTTGAAATTAAGATCAATAATTTCTTTTTGGAGGTATTTACGTTCGGATCGAAGGTACACATAAGCAATAAAAGATTATTAAGTACAATAAACAAATCTACATGCGTTTTTTTTTAAATATTTAGGATAATGCCGATAACATTATGTATCCTAAATATTAGATTTTTATTGCGTCACGTAGGCCTTGAATATAGATGTCCTGAAATATATATATATATTTTCAGTTCTTTTATATATATATATATATATATATATATAGTCAAGTAAGTCTAGTATGGAGATGTCCTCCATACTTGTATGTAGCGCTGGTAACTTAAGTAATTAGCAACATGTGTTTTACAAGTTAAGTTGCGATGTGCCCTCAAAGTTTAGATAGATGAGAAACACGTGGGAATCTACTATCACTTAACACATTACAAAATTATAACTAAAGTAGCGTACTTGACAGACTTGGATCTGCCAGGACGCTGACTTGCTATTAAAAATATATTTAAATTTAAAGTTGGCTTTTCGCACATTTCGTACAAAATAAAATCGTGCGAGATGACAACTAAACCGGTACCTATGGCGTTGCTTCTGTTAATAGGCGATGGTATGTAGCGATCTACCATCAAAATTAAAAACGATATCGTGTCAATGTAAATTTCAACATTACAAATCTATGAGAACACAATAGTCCCTTTGAGTTTGGCCGTAATTTTTTTAAATACTTATCATACCACCTGCTGCAGTCTATCTGTTTCAACATTAAAAATAAATCAATACATACCTTTTATATTTTCAGTGTATTTATATTGGAAATAATAAAACAAAATTTACAATCTTTGGTACACTTTATTTGATAATAATAAACAACGAATTGCGCAGGTCATAGTAGCCCATTGACATTAATTACAAGGCGTTTGGAATATTTACAAGATCCTTTGTACATTTAAAAAAATATTTCTACATATTCTACAAATGGTACACATTAATAACTACGAAATTATTATTGGTAAAAAGTACTTTTGCCAACGGGCTCAAAGTTCTTTTTACAAAGAACTTTGGCGAAAATACTTTTCATTGTCATATATTTACTATCTATTTACAAATAAATAATAACATTAAATTTATATACAACTATTCATTCCTTTTTATAAACATTCTTAAAACTAAGTGTTCTTATTAGTATAAGTATATAGAAATTAAATAATCTATTTTAGTGATACTTCATTTATAATAAAGAATAGAAATTTTTCTACTCTAATAAGTATTTACAGTGAAACAAGACCTAATGAAATTTTTAAAACACGGAGTGCGCAAAAAGAATGAGTAATTTCTCACTTTAAGCTCTCCCAAACAGGTGCTAGGTGCGATAAAAATTTGTTCGCGTTATGCTCTGTTTAGACGCTTCCGTTTACTCGCGCAAGTAGAAGTCATTGATACGTTTTAATGGTTGGTGTCAGGTGATAATTAGAACTAACCTTTGTCTCAAGTATTGTCACAAGAAACCGAGAAATGTATTGTTCAATAATACATTGCTTTCATTCGCATTCCATGAATCCATGTAAAGTCTTTTAATAATTAGTGTATCATTATATAAGTTCTCTATTACAATTAAAACTCAACAAAAATATGAGTTTAGAATAAGTTCGAATAAATTAAGAACGTGTTACATTATATTTAATTTCAAATATGTATATGGCTTATATAATTGCTGTTTCATTCTTCAAGTGTTTATTATTTCGAGTGATAATTCATTCACTTAATAGTTATTTAATATCATCTATTAAATACTAAATATAGTTATTAAAATAAATCGTCTGAGCTGGTTTGTGATTTTTGTTAACAAGTCATACCCAGTAATTGTATCATTAGAAAATAGTTGGTTAATCAGTAAAAGCATTTACTGTCGATAGCTAAATTAATCAGTCTATTATTTGAGTTTTATTATTATATATACTAAATTTATGTTTTAAGACATAATTTAACTGAGTGAAACTATAACCAGAGAATCGTTCAGAACACATAACTTCCTTCCAATTAATTTGACCTTTCTTGAGACTTGAAGGAGTGACTACACAGTGTAAACAGAGCATTACATAAACATCGACGTTTTACGCTACATAGAATGCAACGAACCAAGCTGCAGTATTTTTACGGAGAAATATTAATGAAGAAGCGAATCTATTTGATAACAATACAGGTGCATACTTGTTTAGTTTTTTTATTAAATTCTTTTTTAGAACAGTAACAGAACTAATTTAATAAATGTAAAAAGTAAATGTTTTCAGGAATAACTTATACCCCACAGTACTTATGTAGTGTAGATTTGACTAATTTACTTTATTTACATATTATAATAATTATTATTTATAGTTTTTCATTTTCTCTTGTGGTAATTATTACTAAACGGCCATGATGAATTCTCGTTATCTGAAACAAATTATGCATTGATGTTTTATTATACGCATTGAATTTATTATATAATTCATACTTTTACAGTAATAAATATTATTTTCATACTAGTTGGTGCCCGCAACTTCGTACGCGCTGTAGTTCGTTGTTTAAAAATTTCACAGGATAAAAAGTAAAAATCTTTTCAGAATAAAAAGTATCCTTTATGTTAATCTATGTAATAATATACATTCAAATCCGTTCAGACGCTTTTGCGTGATTGTTACAAACATCCATACAAGCTTTCGCACTTATAAGAAATTAGGATATGCCTGCTAAAGTTAAGTAGTTAACGGACTATTAGAACTTTTGGAGTTCTTAAAAGTGTAGTAAGAATGGACACCTGAAACAAAGCTGTTTAAATGCAAAATTGCACCTTGATAGTATACATAAAGCTGTAATAAGAAATAATAGTTTTAAATTCCGAATATAAATTGTTACGAAGCAGCTGTGGTCTAGGAGAGACTGCGGTAGTAAATGGTTATAGCAGGTGAACGTACTGGTATGTCTCCCGCATAACTACATATATATTACTACATGAATATATTCCCATATTTGTTGTTCTAACTGATTATTACGGATGTATTTTTCTTTAAGAACCGATCTTCGATCATATTTTTGAGTCTAAAATATATGTATGGGTAAGTACCCTTTTAAAGCGTTTGCCTGATATCTTTGTCTCTTAGAATGATAGCTATACGCAATTTTATTGTTATTTAATTAAATTTTAATATTATATTATTAATGTTATTTAATATTTATAACTGCGGAGTTTATATAGCTTAATTAAGACGTCTAATTACATTAAAACTTTGAAAAAATCTATTGCGCATTTAAAAATTATTTTATCATTAAACTCAACTGGTAAAAAAATTTAAAGAGTTAATTGTCTCTTATAAAACCATAAATTATCGGAATATAATATGTTTGTGACGGGCTTAAGGCTTGTTTTATGGGATTTTGAAGATCATAGCGAATTTTGAAAAGTGTACATACTTGCAATGTTGGCCCCATCGTGAATCGAACCAGGATCTGCCAGAGGTCTAAACACGAAATTTTGAGCACTAACTAAGCCAAGCACCTTACCACTCGTCCAATAGGCTCGTCAACTTAAGTCTTTTGAAGATGAAATAAAAACTTTTTAGAACTACATAGTGTTTTTTTTTAAACTCTTTTGTTACAGTTTTTTTTTAAATTTTATTTAATCTACTGCGTACCTAAGAATGTAGAGATAGAAGTATAAGTATACCTATATTTCTAACTAGATCACTTTATTTTACTTGCTGTTGAACAAACATGCTAGGAATTCCTTTGTCCATAGTTCCAAGTATCACTATAATAGGGTACCTACTAAGTGACATTGACATTTTATATTCCGATAATTTATGGTTTTATAAGAGACAATTAACTCGTTTAAATTTTTTTACCAGTTCAGCTTAATGATAGAGTAATTTTTAAATGCATAATAGATTTTTTTCAAAGATTTAATGTAATTAGACGTATTAATTAAGCTATAAGTTAATTAATGGCTGGGTTATGTTTATTTATAAATTATCAGCGTTATTTATATCATGTTTATTTATAAAATATTTTTAATCAGCGAAATCTTTTGAAAACAATACGGACGTCACGAACTATAATAATTTGTTTGTGTATGCTACGTGATGTATTTTATGTGGCATTTCAATTTGTATGCCACGATCCGCATACCCCACATATACCTATTCGCACTCTGAAAATATTACAACGCATTTCAGGATAGAGCAATAAATAAAACCAAAATGGTTTCATGTCATAAAATTATGTTATTGCCGGTTGTTAAATCTGGATTTTTATTGCACACCGTATTATATTTTTTTATTTATTATACCTCATCTTATACCTATTACGCGAAAGACGGTGGCGGTGTTTGGCTCTGGCTGATAATAGTGACGCAGCATTATCGGTTCCTATGTGTTATTGAACTCATTTTTTTGCTGGCGAAGGAAAATTTTGGTTTTAGTGATTTTGTCACGGACAGGCAGACAAATTATTTGGATGGAATATAGCCTAAAGAGCAGTACTACAGCAGGTGGAGAAGAGTGTATGCTAATTCTAACTAATATTATAAATTCGAAAGTAAGATTGTTTGTTTGTTGCGCTTTCACGCCTTAACTACTATACTGATCACCATGAAATTTTGCATACACGTTGTCAAACTCATAGAAAAGGACATAGGGTACCTTTCATTTAGGAAAGAAGCACTGATCCGGCGGGATCTTCTAAAAAGTATATATGAGAAATAAAGATTAAATAAATGTTTTAACACTTAAGAAAAAGGGGCGCGGTTAAAGTCGCGGTCAAAGGTTTTGTTTAATCGCACTCGTGCATCGAAATACTTAAGGTCGTCTTTGAAGAATTCTTTATTGTTCTTAGATGAGTGCCAAAATTATGACTGTGTACTTGAATAATCCTGGACATCAAGTTATGGCTTAGGTATGTCTTCTGACAATTTTCAGTAGGATTTACTCACTTAATTTAACGAATTTTGGCATTAAAACATAAAAAGTAATTTAAATGCATTTGTAATTAATATCAAGTTTAATAATAAATTTGGATTTTGTTACTATAACCTTAACAATGTAAACACAGCCATGTTGTTCAATAACTCATAATCTTTATAAATCCTTTCCAAACTGCAAAATTAATTAAAATAGAGTAATATGAAAATTTTATGCGAAGTAGGTACCCACATGTTTAATCACGTTCACCTATTGGTTAAACATAAAATTGAATCTGTACAAAGGATCAAGATCGTAAAGTAAGGGTTTTACTGTTGCCCATACAAATGATTGCTTTGGGTTGGGAATTCTATCAGGAAAGTTGAGACCGATCGACGAATTTACATGAACATCAATTTTAAGTTCTCGGGTTAAACACTCTTAAATTAAAGATAAGGGTTGTCTTTGTGGAACTGTACATGTAGATTAAACTTTAAAACTTTTAGTTAGGGGTCTGATTTAAATTTACTTACCAGTAGAACTACAACGCTGAGACGAATGGCTCTTTATCAGAAGTTACTACGGATTTATCTACAAACATATACATTTTAACGCAGTCTTCATTAGGGCTAGGATTGTCTTCTGGTTTCTCATCGGGACTCACGTTATCAACAGCTTCATCCTCGTACACTTTTAATTTATCATTGAAATCCATTCTATATCTAACTGAAGGCATTTTGTTTACAGTAACAGTTGACGTCAACAAAGATTCCTGTACAGTTTCGTTACCATTACAAGTTTTCTCTGAACGAAACATGTCAGTTCTCTCTAGTTGATTAAATTTTCTTTTAGGCTTCTTCGTGACAAACGCTCCCAAGCATGGCAGAATTTGTTTGAACTCCTTTCGGAAATTCTCGTTCAACCACGCATAGAGGAAAGGGTTATAGCAGATTGAAGACATAGCAATGAAATGCGCGATAAAAAACAATACCATGTAGTACTTCCAGTCTTCTGCTAATGAGTAAAAATCACTACTTATGTTAATTAAGTTTAATGGCAACCAGGAGAGTCCAAATATAGCCACCATTGCTATGAGCATTCTGTTAGTTCTTCTTTTTCTCTCTCTTTCCGCATCTTCTTTCTTACTATTCTTGCTGCCAGGTCGAGATTTCAGTCGATCTTTTAATTTGATACTAACACAGGTGTAACAAAACGCCATAACAATGAATGGCAGGACGAATTGCATTATAGTTGTAACAGCACCAAAAGCTTTTCTTATTTGATCTGATGGCCACTGTTCAGCACAATATATATCTTGTAAAGCCATATAGTATCCGTAAGGAAACGTCACTGTCAAAGCGAAGATCCATATGAAAATTATTAAACCAATGCATGTTGAAACTTTCATTCGTGGCTTGAATGGGTAAATTATGACGAAGAATCTGTCGATTGCTATTGAAGTTAATGTTAAAGTTGAAATGTAGACGCTGCAGCCTTGAGCATAAGGCATGATGTGGCAAAGCAATCCACCGAAAACCCATCTGCCGAGGAAAGTGTATAGTGGTGTAAATGGCACTGCAAATACGCAAAGCAATATGTCCGATAATGCGAGGTTCGTGATGAAAAGATTAGTGACTGTTTGCATAGCTCTATTTCTAATGACTGCGTAACATACTAGAGCATTTCCGAAGATGCCTATAACAAAAATTATAGTATATGCCGTACAGAATAGAGCTTGGATTGCTTTGTCTTCGATGGGATCTGGAGGCAGAGTAACATTTGTGTCGTTGTTATTTAATGTATCGTTGTTTAATATTTCAGTAGTCCATTGTTCGGTCGGCATAATTTATGTTCTTTTTAACTTGTCATCATAAACCATTTAGGTTTGCTACTATCATTTCTGAATGTATTGTCTACTTGCTTTCGTTTATGCTCGCCTGGTTCAAATTGTTTCATAATGTTCCCACTATCACTATCAACTTTTGTTGTATACTATGTTGAACAAATTATGCTTCTTTCTTAGCATTGTTCAGCAAAATTTCCATTCGAGTTGTGTTTGCCTGAGGTAATGTCTTGACCCAATTTGAATCTGAAACAAAGGAAATAAAATGTTAAATCAGAAGAATACATTTACAGTTATTGCCAGCTGTTAACTATAAAAACGGGTCTTTTAGAAGTTGTATCTAGATAATAGTTAGTTATCTCCTCATTACGTATCTATTTATATTCTAAATTCTAAATTATTTAAAATTTATAAGTTATACTATACGTATTTAACTGAGTCTCTCAGGCAGAGTTCTAAGCATGCTCGCTGTATTACTTCGTCGTATAACATGGCTAATTTACTGACCGATGGAATAGCCAGCTCTGATTCTGTTCTGTCGATAGAATAGTCATCACTGGCGACCCAGCGATGAAAGTGCTGAACTGATTTTTATGGAAAAGTTTGCAGACCTGATGAAGACTAGGTGGCTGTCGTCAATTATCACAACAAACTGCGATTTATACTTTAACAGGATTAACGGGATAAATAAAATATAAAGTCTGTAGAATATCAGGTACCACTCATTCAATTGACCATAAAAAAACAGATAAGAAGTCTTGAACTATGTTTGACAATATGTTTGACCTTGACAGTGTTCTACAAAATGATACAAAAGAAAAGTTATACCCATTGCCCAATAAACAAACTAGGTAATACTTCAATAGAGCCAATTAGTCGTCTATGAAGACGTAATATTGTTATTTGGCAATGAAAATAATTGGTTCTCGTTTGCCAAATTAAAATAATAACCAGGGAATATAACTTGTGAACTTATAATAACAATAATTATTTTAGATAGACACATAATTAGGAATGGAATTTTCTTCCTTTACTTTGTGATATTAAAATATACTTGTAGTAGGCTGATATTGTGATCGTATTACATAAAGTATGTTTTTTTTTATGCGAAGGTCAGGCAGGCAGGCTGACGGTCCTCCTATTGATGGTAGGTTGCTACTGCAAGCAACGCTACAGGTGCTGCAAATGCGCTGCCAACGGTAGTAGTATTAAGGATAACGGATGGGGAAATGACCCATGGAATCCCTAACTCACTTACCGAAACACAACATAATGTGTATAACATAACATGTGTAACATAAATCACAATATAACATGTGTCGTATGCATGTTATGTTTCACAATGGTCTTCTGTAAGGGTTTTGTTACTGCCGTTAGACTGGCTGCCCAAATGACAGCCAATGCAGTGTACCCTGACACTTGCCAGATTCAGAGCGGAGCCATTTCCCACCCCGGGATTCTGAGACAGAGCACCTGAACCACTCGACAAATGGGTTGGTTTTTAACCTGTTAATGTTTGTTTAATTTTTATATTCGACTGTACAAAATCATCGTAGATTTCCATTGTGCGCGAATTGACGTACGAAAAGTTAGGTTATATACACCCGGTCAAAGTTTTTTGGGAGCGAGTTGACAAATAAACCAGCTAAAAGCATTTTTTAAATATTCCATACGCTTGGTATTTGTTGAATGTTTTGTTAATTGAGATCAATTCAAATGTGAGGTACTTTATGGAAGCTTATTACATCGTTCCTAACAAAATTATTCACGGTATTTTTTGATCAGTGGAGTATTTCAACATAATAATTTCAAATTCGATACGATTATGTTACGAATAACGCTAAGCAAATATTCGTAATGCGACAAATATACGTATATATTCGAATGCGTAGGTGTCAAAGAAACGCTATCTTTATGGATTTGTATATAAATGACGTTATACTTATGTTAAACGTTAATTTTTTGTTCAAATACATTATATCTATACAAATACGTTTGTTTGTTCATCTCGTTACATGTGAATTAGTTAGTGTTAGGTCTTTTTTGTATGGATTTAAGCATTCTAAAACTATTAAAGCATTTTAAAAGTAAAATAAATAATTTAAAATTAAAAAATATTTTACTTTAAATGTTTTGCAAGATCACTTACAGCGACAATCGTTATTTGCCTGGAATACTTTAGCAGTGCAAGCTAATTTCTACCTTAGGACCACTCAATAGTTGATTAAATATCTCAATAGCCAAGTCATATGACTCATACATATTACGTAAGAGTAATTGATTGTCACTTACGTGCAATGACGAAATTATATTTATGATAAAAAAAATTGTCAATGAAATACTTTTGAATTGTAATTTTGACAATAATTTTGGGCTGTTTACGTGTCGGTAAATCCTTTAAAACCACCGATCCCCACCGACCACGGGGAGATCGGTGGGTTATGTTCTATCCCACCGATCTCCCCATCGGGGACTTCACCCACTAAAACCCCACTGTGTTTCTTCGCACTGTTTATGGGCGGGGCTTAGGGGACGTTAAGATACGCTACCTTCTCCCCCCCCAGACGAGGCCCGCACACTTGCGGGCTCTACCTAAATTAGGGGCGGAGTGTGACCTCCGTGGCGTGAAGAGACATGCCGGAAGCACACAGCAAGTCTCCTTTCGTTGCACGGTGTCGTGATGACGGACGACCCCATGTCCGCCTATTCTCCACCTCTCGCAGCGGGCAGTCGGCGAGAGGCTTCACTTCTGAAGCACCCCATAACCTCATCTCTACGGCACAATTTACTGCAGAGTCGGAGGCCGCCTCCACCTGACGCTCTAGGATAACCCTTGCTCATGTGGCCACTCATCTCAACTACATTAAGGGTGGGCGGCCCAAAGTTTCCGCCTGACATTTCCAGATTAATCGCGGCAACCCGAGAGACAGGCTCCACCTTGTGTTGTCGTCGGAAGCACCTCGTGTTGTCCGGGTGGCGAGGTCAGGTGTTCACTCTTCCGGACGACTGCAGAGGGCGGTTACTAGGCCGGCCGAACGCAGTGTGCCCTGCCACTAGTCTATTTAGTTCTATAGAGACATCGCTCGGAATGTACATACAGTCAGAGTAAGAAAAGGTTCGTTACCTCAAAGTCGACATTTGTACCAAGGCAATAATTTATTAGTCATCCCAAAATTTCATTTCGAACATCTGTCAGTTGTCTTCTTGACGTTTTAGTTCCAAAAGGTACTAAGAGTCTACGACTTGATAAAGGAATGAATTTGAAAACTGACGAAGGTTTTCGTACCCCGACTGTACCACAGTGCTTTTGCGAAAAATTTTGAATGACGTCATTCGATATCAGCCAGTGAGTTTCATTAAGCACTTAAAGGTTTAAATGTATCACCAAAAACATTTCGACGATAAGATAATAAATGTGCATAATACACAATATTATTGCTATTTTACTATCTGTATTCAGAAATTTGTTTCTTGATGTTGAATTTGTATGCGAATCAGAAAAAAGTTAGAGTACTCGAGACAGGCATCAAAATAGAAGCATTGTTTGGGTATGTCTGTGCATTAATTACTGTTGTCACAAACTTAGGCCATCATTGAATATCTAATATATGACTTGATGCATTGAATTAATGCATCAAGACAACGCTTAGACAAGAAACCGTTTCGCCATCTACTCGTAAGTAGGTATATTATGTGCTGGTGCCGAGACTTCGTTAACGTTGAAAAATGAAAAATAAACCTAAGAAAATATCTGACATCATATCGCTTTGACGACAGTGGGGCAGCTACGGCGACAGTGGCGCCCAATTTTTTATATTTTTAAACGAACTCTCGGGAACCTAACATTTTCTTCAGCATTTTCTCGGGAACCTAACGAAAAGAAGTATCCTATATGTTAATTCAGGTAATAAACTATCTGTGTGCCAAATTTCATCCAAATCCGTTCAACCGATTTTGCGAGAAAGAGTAACAAACATCCATCCATACATCTATCCTCACAAACTTTTAGAATGTCGTGTGACAACCTGCTGAAAGGCGTCAATGTATTTCAGGCGTTATATTTTATATTAAAACAATATTATAATTTATATATAAGACTAGTGACCCGCTCCTGAGTTCGTTCGGGGTGCGATTTTTATATATACTTGTTTCTGCGAATCTAACGCACGGCAATTGATTTTTATGTATAAAAAATATTACAAATTTTTATTAAGTATAATATTTGTCCGCGACTTCGTTAGCATCCGATCGCTACCAAACTTCACAGGAACACCTGCTAGACTAATCTGAAGATTGTCTAAAAGTTTTAACGAAATCGGTTCAGCGGTTTTGGAGTCTGTACGAGACATATATACACACATCGTCTTTTATATATTAAGATTAATCATATCTTACTGTATATCACTACATATTATAAAACAAAGTCCTTCGCAGCGTCTGTCTGTCTGTATGTAAAAAAAAAACTACTGCACCGATTTTCATGCTGTTTTCACCAATAGATAGAGTGGCTTTCGAGGAAGGTATATAACTTGGTATATAATTTGCATCCGTAGGAAGTCGGCAACAGGCCGCTAGTCTTATATAAAGCTAAGCGTATAGCAAACATAAAATAGTAACATACTTGTACCAAGTTATTTTTGCGTTAGATTGAACAAATAATAGGGCGTTATACAGTTGAAATATAGGGAGTGTTCGGTTCCAGTGAACAGCAAATACTTATGTGTTAGTATTTCAATAAAAACATCATTAGGTGTTCGCATTCACACAACGTAAACACTCTGCTGGATCATTAGACTGAATACGAAAATACCTTTATCGCCTTAATAACGTATTCGGGCGTCACCGTTCGACTCATTTGTAGCGTTTCATTTATTTCTAACTTTATTATTGAATTCAATTAACTTGTCGCAAACATAAAAGTTGAATAACATGACTGTCTTGAAAGGATTTCTTGATTTTCGGATTTGTTATTACATCATCTGGTGATCATCTCAGCTGCAGGACGTCCTCTGCTGGACATTTGCCTTTCCCATAATTTTATAGTCTATTGATTTTTTAATCCGTCAGGGCCTTTAGGGTGACAACGAAAACTTCCTAAGATGACAATTTCCTAAAATGACATCTTTTTAGAATGTCAACGCCCTAAAACGACAACTTCCTAAAACGACAACTTTTTAAAACGTCAAATTCTTAAATCAATTCCCCTATCCGCCGGTGTCATTATACTTAGACGTTCTTCTTTGTGAGAATAAATATATTTCTAAACCTATTTTTAGTGTAGGATTTTAGAAGTCGTCATTTTTATACTTTTTTTTTTTACTTTTTTTTGCCTAGCCTTTTTTTTCCCTTTTTTTTCGTTTTTGACATTTCACAAGTGAGGGCTGAAATTGACACCCCTTAATAAGTCATTTTCGGAAATTGTCGTTTTAGGTAGTTGTCGTTTTTGGAAATTGTCATTTTAGGAAGTTGTCGTTGTCACCCTGAGGGCCGTCGGGTCTTTTTTCGTGTTAAAATACTGGAGTAAAAAAATCCTTTTTAAAAGAAGTACCTACTTAAGTTAGGTGAGGTACATATTTCTATCTACTGCTCGTTTGTAGTACATATACTTGTAAATAGGGCAGTATTTTCCACAAACTAGTATCTGTTTCGTGCGTAGTATTTTGCAGGCAAGATTTTGCTAGGCAATCTTGTATACAGTTGTATACACGTGTAACCTATTATTTAAATCACATTTCGATCAAATAACAGGTAGGTGCTAACTTTCGGTGGGATCTTACATTATAATATTCAATACGGACCTATGTTTGCAGTAGGTATTAGAAATTGTTGTATTCTACAGCAGCTTCATCATACAGCATTAATCGAAGAAATATTACAAAGTAGTGATAAAATAATTTCATTAATTTTTAATGATAAAACAAGATGAAATAGCACTTTTAAATAAACTAACTAGGGCGCCCGCCTCCTTTGACAAAAACACCATGAAATCTTAAAAAATCTTTAAATATCTATCTATCTTTAAATCTTAAATAAATAAAATATATTCTCTATAAATTTCTCTATATTTATTAGCACTAACACATAGAATAAATCATTTATAAACTACATGGGCCATACTTGTGGACATCTACCTACTAGATACGAGTATATTATAATTTAGCTAAATACAATTAAAAGGGTTTGGGTGACGAAAAAAAATTAATGTCGTTAAGAAATATGGCAACATGCCACAAATTCTTAACGACATTTTGATCTCTTGTTCATCACCATTTACTCAATTTCGACGCCAAATATTTTTTCCAAGATGCCAAGAATAATATATATATATAATTTAATGGTTCCGATGACAGTTTCGTATAAGCCGCAGGCCAATTCCAGTAACAAGGTAATTGCGAACGAAATAAAATCATATTATCAAAAAATACATAAAACATTCTGAGCTTTATGTCATCTTGTAAGTTACAAGATTACGAGTAAATGCCTCTAGCTATCCCAATGTTTCTTTAAGAATCCTAATACGCGAAAGGTCAAACGACATTTCGATTATTTAGTAAGCAAATAAAAATCAGTTAATGCGGTGGAATTATTTAATATGTAAAAAATTGTAAGGAAAAAAATAAACGAAAATGCTTTGGATGCGAAATTCGTTTGCGAAGCAATAAAAATGTGAGATCCGAGTTGACTCTGATCATATTTTATTTAGGTACGTAACGTAATAATTCGCCAATAATAGGATTGACAGCGTTACAGGAGATGTGGCAAGTCAATCGATTTCAGAAGAACAGGTTTTTCTTATGCAAAGAAAAATAAATTATTATTATTACTTTGTAAATAGGTTTATTATAGACAACCATCAACTTTATAAAATACAATGGTAAAATCGAAATTTTTTGAAGCCGTGTCGCCTTGAACAATGAAGAGTTAGTTCTTGTAACTTGTTATCTATAATGGAAAAACCTGTTTTCTTTTCCAACAAATCCACTGTCAGTGTTTAGTATTTAATTATGCACAGTTACAATTGTAAATATTAAATGAAAAATATGAAACAATCCTCTTAAGTTATATTTTAAATTAAAGGTATAATTTGTTGTTTGCGAAAAATGACGAAAAATGAAAATGAGAGCCATTATTAAAAAGAGTAATAGCCGTAAAACCACGTAATGAGAAGAAAATTATACATAATTGCCTCGCAAACTGAAAAGGACCGCGGAAAAGGTTGCTGAAGCTTTATTCGTATGTTGTCGATCAAGATTTTATTACGGGGTGCTGTTATTTTTATTACCTTTTTAATTGTTTTATTAGCTTTAAAATTTTTTATAGCTTTGTTTATTTATTTTAATTCAAAAATTTAATAACATATTAAAAATAGTTTTAAGTTTTTTTTTTTGTAATATTTTTATATGAATTTAATGAAAGAAAATGAATAATTAATTTATAATAATACAAAAAGTAATTTTACTCATTTACATAGTATAAAGTCGTTGCTCGTGTCTGTCTGTCTGTATGTATGTATGTATGTGCTCTAACTCCTATTAAACTTTTGATTTTGATGTGGTTTTCAGTATTGGAAAGTGCGTTAAACGAGGGAGGTTTTTATATATAATTTATATACAACTGCACCTCTGAGAAGCCTTAAAAATAAAGTATAATATGACTATATAAATTGGAACAAATATATACATATATATTTATTTATTCATTTTACCTGACACAGTATACGATAACTTATTGTCTAGACAACCCTACATAGTTTAAGACACATTAATTGAAATTTATACATAAATATTTTTTTTCTTGGTTACAGTTATTTCTTTTATTTTTTTCCTTCTCGAAGTTCCCAAGCCTATATTCAGTTTCGGAACTATAGGAATATTTATAGCTGCATTTTTAACACACAATAAAACAGCGAAAACAAAAATGTTTGCATTTTTAATCAGTTTCAAACTCAATTCCCTGATGTTAAAGTTCGGCGTCTAAAAGTTGAAATGGAGTTTTAAACTAAGTGGTTACGTAAAGGCACTTTGTAACAAAATATTGATAAAATCAGTTGAGGTTATCTTATATATTCCTATTTTTGTTTGTTATTCTAATAATTCATTATTTACGCGTTGAATTTGTTGTCCGTGTAAAATTTAATTGTAGAAAAGTGATAATTCAGAGTGGTACCTATCGAAAGCATGTCTCAATTCGAAGACATTTGAAAACTTGAGACATGTAAATGTCTCAAATAAAAAAAAATACACTAATGGAAAAAATTAAAGGATCAAAAAAAATTTCAGAAATTTTAGTGATTTTTTTCAAAATGCTCGTATCGAGGTCTAAAAAAAGCATTTTAAAGCTGCACGTTCCTAGTTTTGAGATCTGTCAAAAAATTTTTTTTCAGAGTTACAAGTTCCATGCAATTTCAGGAAGTAGCGTGAGAAAAAAATTTGCAGATTTTTTTGATTTTTCTTTTAACTCCAGTGGGCTTGAATAAATTTTTTCCAACTAAGCCATGGTCTAGACGGGATAGCTCGTTTATTCAGCTTCAATTTGTTTTTTTTAGTTATACGATTACTTTTGGCTGAGATATTAAAATTTAAATCAAAAAGAATCCTTTTGCCTTTGATCGACGATATCTCAAGAACCAATGGTTGCACAGAAAATTTAAGAGCAGTTCTGAAAAGTGGAATAAATTTTTTACAAAATTCTGCTGCAACCTAAAATTTTTTTTTATTTTTTATTGGTGACATGAATTCGAAAAACATGAAGAATAGGGTAATTTATCGTTATTTAGAATATCAATGGCTAAATTTCTAATTTTCACGAAATGATTAATGTTGAGGCCTTTACAGTTGAATAACCCTGTAAAGTTTCTATTAGATCGAGCAAACCGTTTCTTTGTTTCAAACGATCAAATTTTTGAAAAAATTAAAGCATCTCGTTTTTTGCTCTCAAACACTTCATAATCAATTTTAAAGAGGACAAAAAATTATTGAGCATTAGTATATTACATGTAGCCACTGTGAAGCTTAACGTGGTGGACATTTTTTATGGTAAGTCCACTTGATTTTAGGTCGACAACGTGGCCTATAATACAAGCCACATACGCCACATGAGCTGCAAGTGCGCTGTCGTCCATATGACTTAAGGATATGGGATACTGAGCATATTTTTGTTGTCTTAATTTATCTTAAATGTTTCTAATTGTTATATAGATCTCAAGGTAGCCCTTGTGAATCATAAAAGCTGAAATGTTAAAAAAAGAACAATAGCTAAAAGTAAATAATGGATAGAGAGTGGAACTTCATGGCTCATAAATGTTAGTACATTTTCTCATCGAGTTAGATGATACACTTTCAAGGAAAGCATTAAATTGATTATAACTATAAAATGTTGACACAAGAAACTTTGTGGACACTTTCATATTTCTATCTCAATAATGGACGTAGCTGGAATGTCTTGTCTCTAAAGAAACTGTTTGTGTGGATACAGTTATTACTTTAACTTGAAATGGCTACTTATTGTAACTATATGGACTGCCCTAATCTACTAATGTAACATGAAAAAACAATACTCGTAGGATGAAATCTAATACATTCAAGCCAAGAATTAACTACGAAAAGTTAATTTTAAAGGAACACTCATTTTTTATTTTAACGGCGACAGATAAGCTGACGGATCACTTGATGGTAGGCGGCCACCGTCGCCTATAACAAAGAGACGCTACAGGTGCTGCAAGTGGGATATGAAGTGATAGGGAAATGGGGACATCCCTTACTCACCGAAGAACAAAATTATAATACTTACTGTTAATCTGGTCTTCAGTAAAGGGGTGGTTACTGTCGCCAGACATGTTAACCAAATGACTGCGAAACGCCGTTTGTCCGCTACTTTAATAATAGCATTATGGTTAATAATTTAGAAAATATGCAATAACTAATTATCAAACTTTAAATAATTAAATCATATAGGTTTGCAAAGGCTTTCATGCCAATATTCAAATTTTTATTACAATAATGTGGAAGATACTGCCTGAGAGATATAGAGAGAAATGTGTCATCGTGCCAAATTTCCCTAGCAATTAAACGCGATAGTTAATTCAGAGAACTCTTGTGCCAACAAGGGAAAACTGCTTGCCTCATTCAATAAAATAGGATTTGATAGGATTTTCGGTTCTGGATTTGATTAACAAAACATATATTGATCTTATATTGACGCAGTCTTCTTATATAAAATAATAAATAAACACATCGATTCTTCTTCACTTTTAGAATGTATTCACTTTAATGTACCAAAACTCAGAACAAGATCAAGTGATACATTTAATATATTGATTTTTTATACATTTAAGTGATACTGTAGAACTAATCATTCTAAAAATTCCTTCTTTCATCGTTCTAAGAATCACACCAATAAGATTCTGAATGATATTGACATATTTTCCAACAATTTGAATTCTTATAAAGAGCGAATTACTTTTGAAAAATTAATTTTATCACTTATAGAATATTCTCTTTTTCTATTTTGGTCTTATAATAATATTTTTTTTTTAATTAATAAATAAATGTAAAAATATAATATTTATGATTCTTTAGACCTATTTGTATATAATCTATAATTTATATTTTTAAAATTTATGGCTATATGTAATCTAAATAAATAAATAAAAATATATTAAAAACTGGCTGGTGTCTACGACTTTGTCCGCGTTGAAAAATAAAAAATATAACAACTGATAAAAATTTTGTCATTTTTTATATTGTTAGACGATCTCTCGGAAACAAACAATTTTCCAGGACAAAAGGTCTCCTATATGTTTATCCAAGTAATAAACTTATCTGAGTGCCAAATCTCATCCAAATCCGTTAAGCCGTTTTTGCGTAAAAGAGTCATATACATCCATCCTTACAAACTTTCGCATCTATTAGTAGTATATTTATTAGTAGGATAGGTACTTATTCTATTCATTCAATGTAAAGACCGTTAGCAATATTATTTGCTTTGTAACGAACCTCCGTAGATTCAATTCAAAATTATTTAACCAAAATCTGTATCAAGTTTATCACACTGTTTGACCTCTAACAAGATGACCTATTTTATGTCTTTTAACTAAACCATTGAAGATTCCAAATAACTATACGAATTCGTTAGTACACGTGCCGACGACTAGAGACTTGGCTTCGCCCATTTACGTACCAGTTCCCGCATCAATTTATATTCCTTTGTCCAATTCTAGCTTGAGTTTCATTCACTTTATTACTAACGTCCTCAAACGTTCTCTTTAAAATGCTTTTGTTGATTTTATTTATTATTGTACTATTGACGGTTTGCTTTGCCGACCTCTAACCGTTTCTTTGACTTGTGTTTGAATCAAGGTCGTAATAGTCGAGAAAAACATTCAAAGAATTTGGTCTGGTGTTTCTCTGTAGCAATAGCTAATTACAGCAGCTAAACAAAAACAAGTCTTATTTTTCACAATGTCACCTTACAGAAGACCACCGAGTCTTCACTTCCTTATCTCTTATCCTCAATCCTTCTATGGTCGGCAGCGCACTTGCAGCACATATGGCGTTGCTTGTGTATAGGCTACGGTAGCCACCAGCCTGTCTGTCGACCTAAACATAAATAAAAGGATCTTCACACACTGACGGTCCACTTTGATGGTAGGTGGTTACCGTCACCTATAATAAAAGCAACGCCACCGGTGCTTTAAGTGCGTTGAAGACCATAGTAGGATTAACGATAAGAGATTAAGAAGAGTTAGAGAAATGGGCCCTGGCATCCCTCGCCAAAAAACAACAGCACACATGTTGTTATTTCACGGTGGTCTTCTGTAATCGGGTGGTTACTGCCGCCTTAATGTACACTCTGCGGTCTCAGTCATAAATTAAGGCTGTTATGGAAGACCACATGAAATAACAGCATGTGTGCTGTTGTGTTTCGTTTAATGGCAAAGTCCATTTCTCTATCCCTTACTACATTTGGAATTTTATCCTTAATTTTTCTAAGGGCGGCAAGCACAGCACCTCTGTTTGTGTTAATAGGCAAAAGACACCTATCTTTAAGTGTATGGTCAGCCTGTCTAACGACGTCTACATAGAAAAAGTCTAAAATGAGAAATCAATAAATTACAATTACGGAAAATGTGAATTGAAAATATAAAGGGGAAATCATTGTTCCAGACTATTTTGTTAAGGCTCATTGTTCCCAGAATCCACTTCTATTTCCAATGTTTATAAATTTACATTTTTCCCTTTTACGTTAAATTTTTTTTGTACAAATAAGCTGTGCCGATGAATAACCAATTTTTCCTTTCAAATATAAAAGTAAAAAAAGCGTGGCGGAGGAAAATGAAAACATAATACGTGCAAATGTATCCCGGCTTGTGATTCGCAGTAATATTGCTGCGGTCGGCAGATGTTTTCCAGAGTTTATTGAATCAATTTTATTGAGAATGGTAGGAATCTACTAAATCTATGGATTTAATATTATGTCGTAATAGATTTTTAGTCACTTTATCTCTTACATTGTACATAATTAAAATTACACCTAAACTAACTTGCGACTTTATACGAGTATTGAACCAAAACGTGGTACTGAAACTAAGGTACTGAGGAGTTGGATGTCCCGCAAACTACTTGATGCTGAAGCATCAGATCAAAGTACGATTCTATAGACACACACATATACACTCACACACATACTTGACATTTATTAAATTTGTCAACGGGTATCAATTGAAAACAATTTTTAAATATAAAGCTATGTGGTTCAACCCACAGAACATATTAAACGGGAAATGAAAACTGAACCAGTGTGGTTTTTTTAACAGTGTCGCAACCGCTCATGTGCGAAATAGCTGAAACACAGCGACTGATTGCTTTTTCAACCTTTATTTTACATACATATATGTGTATATACAGTAGTAAACATTTACTATTTAGTAAATGTTTTTTTAAAGAATATATAATGGGAGTAAAAAATATACTATTTAATGTTCAATACACATTAGCTATCTTCCTCGTTTATTGCTCTTTGCATTAGTAAAAACCGTATCAAAATCCGTTGGGTAGAAAAAGTTAGACAAATTAGAACAAGACAAGTTAGACAAGAAAAAGAAGACAAATGTATACACACGCGTTTAGCTATTTTATTATTACTTAGATGTTTTCATAGCAAACATAAGTACCCAGAAGGGAAACGATTCGATACATATGAGATTGCAGTGAATTGAGACGAGAAAAGTTGGTCGGGTCAAGTACGTGATGGATAACCACTAAGTATTGTTTGAGAATTCTCTTCAAGGGAATAACGATCTGTTGACAATTGGGTTTTGTTGGGATTAGTGTAATCCTAGACCGAGGTGAGTACTCCAAGGGAATGTTCAATTATATTTACTGTATTATAACGAGACTTTACGACATTAATTATATGATAATGATAAGATAATTGTAGTGAGAAGGTACGCTGCGTTCTCGCGTTTTGCGAGGTAGCGGTAGAGGATCCCTTGTCTCAACCAATCCGCCGAAGGAGGCTTGGATGCAGGCGGCTGGCCTTTTTTATAACGTTGGGTGGGAAATCTTCTTGAATATCCGGCAGAGTGGATGGATGAACAAGGTCCCTTGCCTACGCAAGGGGTAACTGCAATTTCCCCCCCCCCCCCCCCCACACAATATACATGTAATAAATAAGCTATATGCAAATAGATGGAAACGAACAAATAAATGGCCCACGGGGGTGGTGTAACCCTAGGGGGGAAACTAAAAAAAAATAAAAAATAAAGGGGACACTGCGGGGTTATGCTGGATTCTATATGGGTGGGGTCGTTGATGGGCGGAATCGCTGGGACGTTATGATGCGACTTCGGTGCCTCGCCACGGCTATCTAACGCGGGGAGGGCTACGCTCCCTGTCAGAACATCGTCGTATCCGAAAATGGAGGTGTGCCGGCCATCTCAGGAGACCTTACGACGGACGATAGACGATAGTCGTAGGACTATCCCGGTCCACCCCGCTCAAAGGGCAAGGAGGCACCGGGGAGTTTAAGTGGGTATTCCCAGTGCCGCTATGATCAGGTGCTGGGCGACCCCCAAATACCCCTTCCGCCTAGCCAGCGGTAGGGAATCTGTAAGCGGCTTACTCCTCGTCAAAAAAAAAAGGACTACCGCCCGGTCCCGATCAAGGGGACATTACTGCCCGTCATGAGATCCCCCGAGATTGCCATCGTACCTCCACTTTCGGGTAATCCGAGGTTCCAACAGGCAGCAACTGGACAGCCGTGGCCGCTCGCGGATGTCGTATCATAATGTTTCCACGACCACGCTTATGTACTTAGGTTTCAAGCTATATCAATAACAACAAGTTACATTTGTAACATAGCAATTAATAAAAAATATAAAAATAGTGAAAAGCGTTAGATAATCTTTCTTTTAAAATTCTACAATTAAATTATAAAATATATCTCAAGAACAATAAAATTTATCTTGAAAAATAAATAGTTTATGTATTTCTGGTAAATGTAAATTATTTCAAACAAACAAACCAACAAATCCAGATTCGCTTTTAGGAATATTAGTATTGATTTTGGTAAGTATTTCTTTTTCCATTTTTAGGCGATATAAATAAGAGCTATAGGGCAATTAAGATGGTCGTTAATGGGAAGCAAATTGCAAAATGAGTCCGTGATTAATATTTATGACACTCATTTTTATTTAATAACTTCTAAATTACATTTTGAATAGATATACGAGCCTATTTTGCAAGTGGAACTTACTGAAATATAGTAATCTTGATTTATATGATCTTTCTTTTTCTATACTAATATTATAGAGAGAGAAGATTTGTATTGTTGTATGTTTGTAATGGATATACTGAAAAATTATTGAACCGATTTTATAAATTCTTTCACCTATAGAAAGCTACACTATCAGCGAGTAACAGAGGCTATAATTTATAAAGTTACGGGGGCGAAGTCGCGTGAAACAGCTAGTATTACATAAAAATGTTAAATTAGTTTGTGTACGCTTCAAAAACTCGAGAATGAGAACTGATTTTAATTCGGTTTTTACATAATATGGAAAGAGGGATAAACGGGGAAGATTTCTATATATAAAAATTGCACTCTTCTGAAGTCGGAAGCTGGTTGTTAGTATATAACAGTTGTTGTTATATATATATAATGGTTGGCCATCAGACTAACAGTACACTTTGAGGTTAGATAGCCTGTAAGTGGTAATATGTAAGTTTTAGAACTGGGAGGCCATACCGCGTTCTGCAACCCTTTTGATGGCGGTCACCACACAATCATATAATTAAAACTAGAGGGATGCCAGAGCACATTTCTTATCCCCTCGGTGTCCTATAATTATCCACAACCTTCAGACATGGAAGGATGGCAAGGTCGGCACCGGACTTGCAACCCCTATGGCATTGCTTGTATTAATTGGCGACCGTAGCCTATTGTCGCATTTATAATATTAGGAGTTTCGCAATCATGTGAGTAGCTCTTCTGACCGTCTGTAAAATATATCTTGACTTCTTGACACGTCAAGTAGAATTTATTATCTTTCTTAGTTGTGAACCTATAAATATTCATCTTTTCCAATTAAAATTTTTTATCATAGAATTTTCTTTGAAAACGAAATCAATTTGGCGACATAATTATTACTCCATTGAAGTTACAGAGTTAAAAGGCTTAATCACGACTGGCGACAAAGTGTCAATTAAATGTGTTGGCCTATATTGTAATCTACAAGTTTACTGGCGCTTGTGACGCCGCCGTGACGATGTTCCCAAGTAAAATTTAAAAAATCAAAGCCTGAAAAAATATATGAGCAGCAAAGATTGAAAAGATTGAGTAAATAAATCGTCATAATTATATTTGTTCAGGCTTCACTTTTTTTTTGTTTTCAACATTTGAGTACCTTTTACGAAGGTACTCAAACCTTGCGCAAACGAAGTCGCAGCAAAATTTAGTATTATTTAATTTAGTATTATTAAGCAAAATTTAGTAAATTAATATTAAAAAAATTTGGCTGTTGCGGCGCAATACCATTTGCCCTTCAAATTGGCCTTTGTAAATATATTATTTATATATTTTATAATTTATCCTAGTTCGTCTTTGAACGAGCCATTTAATATTTAATATATAAAAATTACAAGCACTATGTACCAAACATGAGTGATCTCAATTTTATTTGAACATGTGAAAAATGCAAAATGTCTTTTTGCATTTTGCAAAGTGCTCACAAATTTGAAACAGAACATTTGCTCTTAATGATATAATCCAAATAATTGATACAGAGTTGTGATGGCATCCACCGCTACAAGTAGCGCTTATGTTCAATATTCCGAGGAATTCAGTTTGTAACCAAGCCATCCGTAGTTATGTTATGTATGTTGAGAGCTTATTAACTTAGATGTAGCTGAAAGCTGGTTTGTAATTTATATTATAAGAATGGTTCTAAACATTAGTTTGGAGTTAGGATGTATATATTTTTCATTTAAGTAGTTTCGAATCAAGTTAAGTAACGTTTTACTTATGAAATACTTGTACTTTCTACTAATATTATAAAACAGAAAGTTTGTGAGGATGTATGGAGTATTAATGCTTGTTGCTCTTTCACTTTTTTTGGAAAAATATTAGGCGCCCGAGGGATCTTCTAAAAATATAAAAAATGGCGCCACTATCGCCATGGTGATCCAACAATAATTGTCACAGCGATAAAGATGTCAGGCGTTATATTACTCATATAATTTCTTTTTCAACGTGGAGGAAGTCGCATTCACCAGCTAGTTATAAATGCGCGTTTGTTTAACGTATATATGTAAGGGAAAGCTCGCAACGTATTCGAAAATACTACGCACTATTCTGAACGATTTATTGTCGAGGTTGAATTGTATCGGATCAATCCAATCTGATTCCATTATAAAAGTTTTACTCACCCCATTCTCTCTGTTTTGTAGTTTTAGTTCCTGAAACCCGGAAAAAGTTATTTTCCAATGCCGCTATAAGCAAATTTGATTCTGGGCGAGAAAAGCGAACCTTCAACTGTGACAATAAGGTTTCACATCACGACTTGAGAACTTTTTGGGATCTTTCGTGAACTTCGTAATGTAATTTTTTTCAACTTAGTTTTAAGCTCATCGAAACTTAATTTTTTATAAATCTTTTTTTCTGCAGCTATGTAGGAGACAAAATCCTTTGCTTTCCGTCGGACAAGAAGTCTGTTAATTTAATTGTCAACTTGAAATACATATTTTTTTTATAAACTAAGTATTTCCCTATCCATTCCTAATCCCTTTATCCTCAATCCTATTTTATTTGGCGGCGTATTTGCAGCTGTGACGTTGCTTATGTTATAAGCAACGGTAGCCACCTACCGTCAGCCTGCCGATTTTAGCATTAAGGAATAAAAAAATATTTTCTTGCAGCTATATAGGCGACAAAATTCTTTGCTTTCTTCCGGACAAAAGTCGGTACCACATTTGTCATTTTGTAAAGCCTATTTTTTATTATAAATCTCAAAAATCAAATCAAAATCAAATTCGCTCGGGTGGGTCGCTAGTTATCTATCTATCTATATGAATAAAAATGAATCGCTAAATGTGTTGCTAAACTCAAGACTCGAGAATGGCTCAATGAAATTCCATCCATTTATAGTAGGGATTGGATCGTTGGTAAAAGATAAAACTTAAGCCTCTAGTGTTTATATAAGACTATCCAGGGCAACTGATTAAGTTACTCCATACTATGTAAACAGTGTTAGTAGAGGACCCCATTGAAGCGAATGAAGAGCGCCGATAGAACTTTAATTGAAAAAGTCGGGCGTTAGATAGCGAACAGCGTTCAATGTTTGTGAAACCAACTTATTTACAAAGTCAACATTATATCTTCGACACCCTACAAACAAAGGAGCCTTGTGGAATTCTAAAAATAAAATCTTATTCGCGTTGCGTACAATATTCAAATGTAACCTTGTTCTGTATGTCCAATATTCAATTCTGAGACCAATACGTACGAAGGATAAATTTCCAAATAGAATATTGCTTTTGAATGCAGTTGTCCCTAGTGAAATAGAAATAGATTGTATATTACTAATACTAAAAATATGCCAAGAACTGTATCAGCATTTACAATAGATATATTGATGGTGTCCATAGTCCCGCCGCTTTGTTAAGGCGACGCAGCGATAAACAATTAATCTAAAATTTGCGTACCCAACTGGGTACTGAGGAGGGACTCGGGGGCTGTGATTCCATACATAAACGAGAGCGCGCTTGCTTATGTTGTAAGGTCGTATGCGACAATACGATTTTTATCGTTTAAATAAAAAACTATAATGTATTTTAATAAATCCAACCGATAAATTAAAGTTTTTGTTTATACTAATGTACATAGAAAATTTGGAGGTATAAATTGGTCCCGTTTGGCTATAAAATGTAAATCTGTGTTTTAGAAGAGGTTTCTTTGATTTTTTTTTCTATCTTATAAAAGTTTACCAATGGTGAAATCCAACCGACAAAATGAAGTCAATAACATGAAGAAACAGATTACTGCTGAGAAAAATCTATCACCAAAATGCGTCGTCTTAACTCTCTAGTTAATGAAGTTTATAGGACATCGTGTGTCTTCAAAGACAAGTAATGTATCCTCAGATCCTCACCTATAAACCTCGGCCTCAAATCTCAGTCGGTTTATCCACTAACAGTTTATAAGGATATTTATCTATACTCGTACTAATATTATAAGGAAGAAAGATTTTTTTGTTTGCATTGAATAGGCTCCGAAACTACTGGACCGATTTGAAAAATATTTTCACTGTTGGGAAGCTATATTATCAGCGAGTAACATAGGCTATATTTTATAAAGTTACGCGGACGAAGTCGCGTGCAACAGCTAGTATTGCTATAATGCTCAAGCTTACTACTAAAAAGTAAAGAAATAACGCTCAGTACACATTCAGTTAAAAATAAGTGTAGTAAAAAGTATTTGATTCGGTAAAATATGAAAGGAGCATCTTGTATGTCTTTGATCTTCTCAAATCTCCCAAATCTAGAGGAAAGAGTGATATGCGGAAAAATTGAGACATTCATAAAGTATCAGCGAATTTGGGGCGAATACCGATTTGTATTTGGGATTTCTTTTTTTCATTTATCTAAAGGAGGCGTGCCTTTTGATATGTGACGAAATTTCAAAACGGTTTTAGGCTAAAATAAAGTGGGTGTGGGTGTGGGTGAATACTTGCTAAGATGCAATTGCAAATTACCCACAATATACCTATTAAGAACAAATTGGTCGTGAATTATTTTATGGAAAAATGGAAATTAAGAATTTTATTTATAAAATACAATCTTGTTTATACATATACAATTCTTTATGAAGAGCATTTTTGAATCGTTTAGATACATTGATTGTTATTGTTTCATTCAGCGGTATATAAAACAATAAATGGAACAGAGATTCGGTCAATTTCGGTATACATTTGCCACAATAGACTCTATAGATGAAGGTATCTACATAAATAACACAAAATCTCATTAACAAAGTACTCAAAAAGTATTTATTGGTTGATACAGTGAAACATGAGATAAATCTCTCTAAACTTATATATCGACATATGTCTCTACTATCGCTTAATCATTACTAATATTGTAAAGGCGAAAATTGTTTGTTTCTTACGCTTTCACGCCTTAACTACTCAACTCGATTCAGTAAAAGAGTCATCAGTTAAATTTCGAAAAAAGGTCTACACTGTTTTTAATAAATATCAAATTATTTAACGAAAATAAAAAGCATTACTGTCGTTTCTGAAATAAAATTAATTGTTTTTAATTTATATTTCGCGGGCCTTTAAATTGCAAAGTTTGATATAAAGTTTCAAACAACTTGCATTTAAGTAGAATTTCACAATAGGCCAGCAGGATCTCTGTTTTACAAGAAAAGATTTATTAGCGTCCGTCACGTCTATTTTAATTTATTACGCAATTAATCATGACTTTGACTTTCCGATTTTTTTTTCACGATTTATAGTGGACTAGCTTGTGACCGCGACTTCGTCCGCGTTGATAAATAAAAAATATATATAAGAAATATAACGCTTGACGACTTGTTGCTATAACACTTAAGCCAGGCGTTAGCTTTTATATTTTATTTTAGATGATCCTTAAAAACAAAAAGGTGATAAAAAGAACAGTCCTATTTTTCTGGATGAAAAGTTGTATCCTTTCTTGTATCCCTGACAACGTGTATGCAAAATTTCATGATGATTGGTTGAGTAGTTAAGGCGTGAAAGAACAGACAGACAGACAGAGTTAAGTATGGATTTAGAAATAACTGTCAACAGTAGCCTTAATTGGGGTAAGTGGGCTCAGTCTGACCATCACACAAACATACTCATACCTAACACATGAAGGATTATGAAACGCGCCTATAATATCATTAGCATAAGCCAGTCGCCATTTTGTATATTAGACAAATACTTTACAAATTTATTATTGTAATAATTGTTTTAGTGCATTCCAAATTACTTAAAAACCAAGTAAGCTATATATATATTTTTTTTTCTTATATAATATATTAAAAAGGGCGACAGGTAGGCTGACGGTTCACGTGATGGTATATGAGTTCCTCCATGAACACATCAATATCGAACCCATAGTTTAGGGAAACGGAAACCAGTGATTTCGTTTACTGTCGTTAATATATCAGAAGGGAGATGTTCCAAGGCTCTGATAAAAACAGATAAACCCGGCTTCTCACGATGTATTTTGAAAAAAAAAAAAAAAAAAAACAAAAACGGTGAAAAATGTGGATATATATTCTTATATATAAAATTCTCGTGTCACAGTTTTTGTAACAAAACTCGATTTTTATGAAATTTTTTCGTTAGGTCTGAGAATAGGTTGTAAACTATTTTTTATATCCAATTTTTTTTTGAAAATCAACATTTTCGATGTCAGCTAGTTTGATTATAGAATTTCTGTATAAACAATGTTTGCAGTATAATATAATAAAACAATATAACAGTGACTTATATTTTAAAATCATCTAACTGATGGCAAAGACCACATCAAAGTTCATTGCGTGGTTTAGGAGGAGTTAGCGGATATAAGGACATATCAGTCAGAGGTCCGCGTCTATGCTGTTTTGTTTTCTACTGATAAGTAGGTACTTAAGTCTTCTGTAGAAATTCTCTTGATTGCCTTTTAATGGTAACGATATTAACATAACATTATTTGATTTATGTTATAAAAGTATAATAAAGAGTGCCCTGCAGTAATTAATAGAATCCCGATATCTCCTTTACTCCCTACTCTTAAAGCGGCGACTCATCTGACGTTTTTATTATGAAGGCTGCTTGTATAGAAATACTTTCTCTTTTCCTTTTATGTAAGAGCATAGAATTTTTGGCAGCTCACTCAAAGCCCATAGAAACTTGGCGTTCAATTTTATCGAATTTATTGTCACAAAACTGCATGTACATTTAAACTGACCTGAAAAGTTTGAAAATATATTCATCTCATTGAAATATTGAATCTAATGCCAATCCAATAGTCCAATCATTGAAGGTAAAATACGGCGATACTGTATAATTTTGCCAAGCAGCATCGATTTGCACAAAAATAATTTGATTTAGATTATACTTAAGCTCGTCACAAACGTAGCTATAATACGGTATACGTTGGTGAAGTCATAGAAATATATATTATAGCTGCATGTACGGTCACTCCTATATTTGTATAAAAATATATCGTAATATGCCTTGCTATAATTTATATTAATATATATTATAGCTACATATGTGACAGGCTTTACTTTCTACTACTTGTACTAGTACCTATTTTATGCCTCTACTTCAAAGTTGACCCTGTGCCGGTTTTGGTTTTTATCCTGGGGTTTATCCAGCATAAAAAGTATCTTATTGTTTATCCAAGTAAGCTATGTGTGTGCCAAACTTTATCAAAATCCAATCTCAATAACGCAAAACCGGCTACTTTCGCCATACAACATACAATTTTTCGCATTTATAATGATGGATTCCAGGCCGGTTAATACCATCATGACGTTGTAATAGTTTATAACGTTGTATAGTGCATTATATATAATGGATATATGGTTCAACCTTAATCCATTATAATATGCCATACCTATATGGTATCGAATCTTATATAACTGCAAATTTCGACCTATTATTTAGTGGGAAAATTCAACTGCGGAGATTTCAAAAGCTTTTAGACGTTGTAGGTACTTCAAAATCCAATTCAAAACCGTCTTATTCGTACGCACTATATTCAAAGCCATGACTCGGTTATCACGGAAAATATACTTATTGTATATCCTATAATGTACGCAACTAACCAAATCTTAAGCCTTATTGAATTGCTCTAAATCCAATTTAATAGTTTTAGGTAAAAGCCGATTGTTCTTGTTACATGGTAGAGTATATTGAACTCGTCAAATCTTTTTATACATAAAAAAGTTAAGTTGTTATGTTGTGTACGCTTCAAAAACTCGAGAATGAGTGATCCGATTTTAATTTGGTGTTCGCATATGGAAAGAGGAATGAACGGGGAAGATTTTAATATATAAAAATTATGCACCCCGGGCAAAGCGGGGTTGGGTCACTAGTTAGTCAATTTTAGTGTTCATTTGTTAGACATTAGACACATGAATATTCATTGGATTATAACGTAAGGAAGATAAGCTACATCTCATTGTTAAAACTGATGTCTAGCCAAAACGAACTCTTGTTTATGACTAGTGCAACAGTCTAGCCGTCTGGCCCTCGTAATACAGATAATCTGAAAACAACAGCACTCGCGTTTGATGCGTACAAAGATGCCACACTTAATTTGATCTTATCGATCTTTTTCTCTCCTTTATAAATAAATATAAAAACGTTGTGTTGGTTTGTGTATGCTTCAATAACTCGAAAATTAGCCGACGGATTGACTTGAAATTTTTACACAAACAGAGGAATAATCTTATATATACTTTTTTCCAAAATTCCAACGGAAACAGATTTTTATATTAAAGAAAACTTAATTTTCATACGTTGACCGTTGTTATGGCAACCGTGGAACGTTGCTGACTGAGCCATAGCGAAGCGTGGCCGGGTTCAGCTAGTTTTAAATATAAATTGATCCTGATTTTCACCTTTGCCCAGGTGCAATTGGTTAAGTAAGTACACATTATGTCCTACATCCGATTCTCATACAGCGGATCGGCTTATTGCCAAAATTAGGGACAGTATTTGATATTTATACTTAGTGACTCAAAATTTATGACTTATGGTATTTATAAAATGGATCTATAAACGAGTGAATAACATGTCGATGGTATTTAGAGATTTTATGCAAACCACCTTTAGTACTAAATATTTTACGCGTTCGTTTTTATATTTTTGATTTTAGTAGTTTGTGGCGAAATATCGTAAAACGCCTTGTCATGTTTAATATGTAATGTTTAAATAATGAATTTATTATAATGTAACAGTTCCACAAAATCGACATGAAAATAGTGTTAGAATTAGGAAAACATGTATGAATACATTTTCAAATACTCATATTATATAGTTTTTTTTTAAATGTATTTCTATAAAGAAAATTGTACACCAATGGATATTGAATATCTGTCACTTGCATAAATACATTCTTGAGTAGATCAAACGTAAGTATAAATATATCACTAAAACGTTGCTTTCATTTTTATTGGTGTCCAATATTGGCACTGGCCCAAGAAGTTAAAGTTGAAATATTTTTAAGAACGAGATATTTCAAAATAAATATTTTTAATAGAAAATACGACTTTCATATGACGATTGAATCGTCATATGAATGTTTGAAATAGCATTTTTTTAAATTTAAATCCAACTAAGCGGCAAATAAGAAAATACCTACAAATTATTGTATCCTTAAATAATCAACTTTTGTCTGTTGATCGCACCTCTTGATTTTAACTACTAAAAAAATTTGTACTTGTAAAACAACCCCTTGTAGGCAAGTGGTTTTTTTTGTCGAATCGCTTTTACTTACAAATCAACTTCAGTCAAGTCAATTGAAATAATTCATTTAATAATTTAATTTTATTATAGTCGGCAGCACACTTCTTTATACCCTACTCATCCCTAAACCCATTATACTATTATTTCTAGTCTACATCTTTTTTATCAACAAATAACCTTCTGATATTGAATTGGTTTATAGTCGACATCCCATTTAATCGTCTTTAGATTTTAACTTCAGAACCTACATTTCATTTAAAATTATTCTCTCTGTTGACTTTCACACAAAAACTACCCAACAGATTTTAATATGACTTTACAATAAAATGGCTTAAATATTATAGACATAAATACTTAATTTGTGTGGATTGATATTTTTATTGATAATTGATAATAAAATAAGATATAATTGATCACAATACGTACACGAAGTCACGAGCGAAACATAGCTGTAATAAATTCTTCAAAACATTGGTCACCCTTACGCGGGGCCGAGTTTGTGAACCAAAAGTATAGGTACGACTAAAAATATGATTACTACAGTTAGAGGCTGGATCATGGTCATGAATATTTTAAGTCAAGAATTTAAATATTATACACATCTACGTCAATAGTGTCAGACGTAATGGAAGACTGCAAATAAATCACGTAACATGAGCGTTTGTGTACGCCGATATTTGTTGATCGATTTATCACTAGGCAAAAATGCTGCGTTTCATTCTATTGGTAATGTACAAGCCCATTTGATTTGGTTGCCTTAAATAAGAATTGTATGCTACCTCCGTATCGACAGTATCAACTTTATATGGGACGCGGGCTACAGTGGCCAAGTCGTGTGTAAGCAAAAATTCGTAAAAAAATCCACAATCTATTAAATATTTTTTATACAAAACTTTAGTTAGAGTTTAGCGTACGGCCTACGAGTTAAGACAAGGACTAACCCCAGACCAAACACATTTTTTTTTATTAAAATGAGTGCAACATAATGCACTATGAAATAAGGTGCAATATTGCAAGACAAATTTTTGTAGCTTCTCGGATATAACCGAACAGATTTAAAATTGGAAGGTTTTTTCATAAATATTGAGCAAGATATGAAAAATAAAAAAAAAAGTAGGCGATTAGGCGATTAGTACAAAACTTAAGTTAATTAATAAGCTTAAAAACAAATATAGTTGTCGCTGAAAAATTATTATTATACTGTGACAAAAAAAATTTTGGGCACTAATTTACTATTTTTTTTCTGAGACAATAAATTTTTTGTATTTAAAATATTTTCTATATAAACTTTTTTAAATATAGTCTATTAAGTTTAAATTTTACTTTAAGATATCAAATTAGGTGACGAAAATAACGCTTTTCTGCTAAATTGCGTTTAAGACTAAATGTACAGTCTAACGTAGAGTGTAGAGTCTAAATGCATTACGTTTAAAATATGCCAGTTTTTTAGTTTGTAAAATAATCTATACCCTTCATTTGCATATACGGAAGGTTACGCCGTTGACTGTTCGGAGAAAAATCAGCAGCAAAAGATTATTTTACGTCAACCCGGCTTCTTTTTGTTTTTCCCCTAACTTTTTCTAAACCTACGAACGGACTTTGATCAATATGATTTTCACTATTGGAAAATAACGAAAAGCGAGGAAGTTTAGTGTACAATTTGGAGAAAAAATTTAATCCGAGAGAAGCCGGGGGCGGGTAGCAAGTAAAATATCGAGAGTATTTTACTTAGTAATTATTATTAAGTGGGTTAAGTGATGCGGTCTTTATATCGTATGACCTCAACCAGAGTAGGGGCCGGTGCATTACAGTGGAGCGCAGTATATATAACATTTTATTAATGCTCATACCTACTAATGTTAGCGTTTCAGTTTTAACTGAAATCTGACTGGCTGGATACATGCTGGGATTGAGAGTTCGTAATGTACCTTAAGTTTTAAATTTTAAAAGACCATCCATACTTGTGGAGCAAAGAAAAAAAATGGCAGGAACTGGGAACCAACTTGAAAAACTAACAAATTGTTAAAATGTTAACTTTAAAAAAAGTTTTAAATATAAACTTCAATATAAGATTTTCTTTCTATTATTTTTATGAAGTAATAAATGGGCTTTTTATTTTTATTTAATTAATTTATTATTTATAATGAAGTGAAAGAGATTGGTGAAATGCTTTATGTAAAAAGTGACCTGAAAATCCGCCTTAATGACGTGGCGAGTTGCTATTGGCTGAGGATTTATGTGTATATGTATATGCATGTGTATATGTGCATGTAATTTATACGCAGCAGACAGTCATATTGTTTTTGATAAAAGATCGGCGACGATTGATGATGAGTGGCCATTAAGAACTTTACTCTTTTATCTACTTATTATATTGTTAATATAAAAAATTTGTATTGTTAAATATGTAAAGAAAATAAATATAATTTGTATGTAAATATAATGTATTAATTTAATATTTTATCTATGCGGACGCGGTATTAATATATTAAATTGAATTAATTATATTAAATTAATACATTATATTTACATAAATTTATACATTTTTTTACAAATATATAAAAAAAAACTGTATTTTATATGATACTAGCTGTTGCAATCGACTTCGCCCGCGTAAAACGAGGGATATCCTCGTCTATACTTTTTTCCATTAGTGATAATTGTATCAATATCAGTTGGATGATGGTTAAGTGATAATTAGCGGAGTTTTGGCGATATGGTTGCAAATTTTTTTTTTTTTCTACTTACATAAAAACTTAATTACGTTTTATTAATATATAAACATTCAATGAATGGTGAAATACACATCAAAATCCTAATGTTATCTTATCTCAAAATTTATATAATACATAAACAACCAAATAAATATATCACTAATCAGCGACAATAAATAAAGTCGAAGGAACCGGCGAAATCGAGATCACAATGTTTGTTGGGATATCGTGCCCTTGTAATTACAGTTCATTAGTGGCTTCGTACGAATGAACACTTCGTTATTTAAGCAATCAATGTTTGTTAAGAATAATTATTATTAAACATTTATATTGAATATTTTACTATAATATTAGTCGTAGGTACTTACCAAAAAGTTTTATAATCCGTCCTCTGAAATCACAGATTCCAAATATAAATACGTAATCAATTTTAAAAAATTCAAAATGGTGATTCCTATTTGAAGTAAGTTTAAATTAATTTTAAAGTTTAGGGAGGAAGTTTCAAAATGGTGACGATTCCGCGCGCATTTCCTTCGGACCGTAAATTGAATGGTGTACACTCGGCGATGTTCTGAGTAAGACTGGCGTTTGCGACTTCGCGTTTGTCGCCGCTGGTCTCGTACACTATCTAAGCGAAATCATTTTCCGAACGAACTTTTCTCGATTGATTGCTTTCGCGGCTGTAGCCAGATAATGAATGGGGAAATTGAAATTTTGATTAGACTTTTGGAGATACTACAAATGAATCGGAGCGTTAAAACTTTGAAGAGCATTAGAAATTAAAATTTCAATTTTCGCTGTTTATATAGCGACAGTAATTAGAGTTGTATTGAAGACGGATTTGATCATAGCTTTAAAAAAAATAAAAAACAAGCTTAGTTTCGCTTACAATTACAATTACAATTTTAAATTTTTTTTAAAAAACAACTTTTTTTAAAAAAAATTAAAATTGTAATTTTAATAAATTTTCTTAAAATTACTCTTTCTGTGAATTTTCTTAAATTATTTTCCTATGGCGTTTCTTAAATTATCTTAATATTTCTTAAAAATGAAGAAATATTCTTAATATTTCTTAAATTTTCATTCATTTTCAGAAAATGAAAGAAATCTTAAATTTTTTTAATGGCTCGCAAAATGAGTCTGTAATACGAATTCAAGCTCTCGTAGGGTTTTTAAAAGAAAGTGATTGTGTTATCTTTAGCTGCCATAAAATATCTCAATCAATCAATCAATCAAGCATACAAGCGAATCAAATAACAAATAAAATAGGTTAGCTCTCCTTAGTAGGTATCCTCAAACTTTGTACTTTTATTGTTTATGTACCTATACTTTTCGTGTAATCAGCCTGGGCAACTTTGAATACTTTTTAAATATTTTTATACTTACCGACAAAAAATATAGTGTGCATATATACTCCCGTATATCTGGAAAAAAAGTAAAAAAAATTAGTAAACCAAAATTAAAACACATCAAGACCCTAATTAAGTTAGTAGTTTTCATCCCATATTAGTACGAGTACCTACTACTTCTCCTATATACACAAAATGATCTCAAAGTAAGAATTTTCTTTTTGACGTTTATACTTAATATATTGCAATATTATTAATTTTATCGAAGAAGAGAAAATAAAGGAATTTACATTTTCTAATAGGCTGCTTGCAATCTTATCACGCGCCCCTGTTTAATAAATACGTCCTATTTCGTTAAGTCTGTTTAACATTTATTTATGAAAAATATCTCGGCAAAAGGCAACAACTACTAATCACGTAGACATGCGGGATTATTATGATTTATGATGCCGTAAAAATTTGCGAACCATAGAAAATCCTGCTAAGACAAGATAAGATTTTCCTTCGGTGAAAATGCGTATCGCGATATTGTCTGCTCTATTTAGATGAGCGTATATCGCGATGTAATTTTTTAGATAATTAACGTGATATTATCTAAGAAATTAATCACATTTTTTTATTAAATAAATTAATTAATAAAAAAGGTGTTTGACCGTGTATTTACTATTCTAGATATGTAATCTTCGTAATCGTCTATTTTTTAATTTTTTTTAATTTAACAGAAAAGCTGAAGGTCCACTTAATGGTACACAACAACAAACTGAAACACAGCAGCACACGTGCTGTTATACCACGGTGGTCTTCTGGAAGTGAGTGGTTACTGCAACCAGACGGGCTGCCCAAATGACAGCAAATGACCTTACTACTACTTTCCAAATCCAGAATAGAGCCAGCTTTAAAAGTTCATTTCCAAAGTTGCCTCTGCTGGGGATTGAACCCGGGAACCCTCGAAAAAACAGTTAAGGCACCCAAACTACTCATCCAACGGGTTCTTCAAAAAACAGTAAACACTATGAAAATGTAAGTATAACACCATTATCTAAACGCAGTAAGTAAATCTAATAGCTTTCAATAGTGAATTTAATATTAGGTGAAGGGTTCGTAATAAAAGCCACCCTCGACGCCTTAACGTAGTTCCGAATGCAAAGAAAAAGCGCCCGCCATTCAGTCAGATAGTTCGATAGTTGAAATTCATTTAGAAACTCCATTTAATGCTCCATGAAACTTTTACGACTGAGAGATTCCATGTTTTATGGGGTACTTCTTTTTTTAAAAATTATGTGCAATAATAACATTTAGTTTCGAAATTCATGTTTTTGCGCTCCATTTTCTAGGAAAATACTAATGACATTCAAGAAAAATATTCCTATATTTTTTTATTTTTTTTAACCCAAGACGCTCGACGTAAAAGAGGGGTGTTATAAGTTTGACCTGCGTGTCTGTGTAAAAGCCAAAAAAAATATCCATGGGATCCTAGACGTGGGAGCCAAGTGGAGGGATGCAAATTTAGGAGGAGTTATCGTACATACAGACATGCGGAAAGCGACTTCAATTTATACATTGTAAGAATAGGACACATTGAAGTTCATATAAATTTGAGCCCAAAGCAAGTTAGGGTCTCAGTTAGTAGACTTAGTAGCCACATACTTAATGGTTATCGGATTACTTACAAAGCCTCATGTAGCTCAACGACAGAAACGTGCTCATGCATATAACTAGATTTTCCTTTAGTAAGTTTGTGTGTAAAATATTTCATAAGTATTTTGGTCTTCAATAAATACCATTTTTCAATTTATTTAAAAAATCCCTTGGGTAAGTAAGTTAACGCGTTGGAGGTTCTTGCCTTATCGCTCTGTCTCAGGGGTTCCGGGTTCGAATCTCGGCAGGGTAAAATACATACAATAATTTTATTTATTTTATACAACTCAGTCCATAACAACTATAAGTACATAAAAAATTTATTAATCTATGTTTTTCATGTAGTAATAACATACGGCGAGGAAAATTTTGCGTTTCAGGAGAGTTGAGTTAATTAGTTAAGTAGGAATTTAATCAGAATTTTTTTTTAAGGAAAATTCTGATTCATAATCAGAACACTATTTTAAGGAATCTCTAATACATCTAAGTACTAATATTATGTTTACATGACAATATGTGTAGATATTTGGAATGTATTTGGGAATCTTAGCGGACAAATAGATTTTTGTTTTAAATTACAAGTAGACCATATTGTAGTTCTTTGTTAGAATTGTTTAGACTAGTTTTCAATCGGAACTGCAAGTAAAGGCTTCGGTACAAATAAGACTGTGTCAATATGAGCTAGAAACGAATTTGACTGGGAATGGACAGTGTGCAGTTTGAGTCTATATTTTCCACACAAAAAAAAAGAGGCAGCTAACGAACAGAGAGCAGTGTAAAATAAAAAACTCATTCTAACATGAGACATCTAATTTATCAGGGTAAATTATCAATAAATTTTATAAAATAAAGTTGCATTCTTCTGAAGAAGGTTAATGTATATAAAAAAGACATTCATGCAAAGGAACTAACTAAAAACGAGTACTAAAGACTATTATTGGTTATCATTATATTTTGAAGTGATAAAAATAATTATTATAAAAATAATTTTAACATTAGAATCGAATTTATACATAACTGAGGCTAATGTTGTTGAATAAAGAATTTTTCTATTAAAAATTTTGAAATCTTTGAAATAAACACAAATATCAATATCTGCCATTATTGTACATATAAAAAGATTTTGGTGTGAGGTGTGACGTTACCAGCGACCTTCACGACAAGATTAGTCTACCTCGTGAGAGATTATCCTGGTTGACGTCTACTCTTTTAGGATGTCGTGTCTCAACAAAATTAAATCAAATCAAATAGTTTATTTCTCAAAAAATAGGATAACAAGATCACTTTTTTGAAGTTGAAATTGTTTTTTAAATTCAATTTCAATGGAATTTAAAAACAATTTGTCTGAGTTCGATTACTGTGCCAGCCGTTATAGTTACGCGATCGGAAATTCCTTTTATCAGCTATCGTTTTCATGTATTATAGAATGTAACATTAAGTAGTTTATCGGCTTCCAAATCTCGCTTTCAATACGTTTTATCTTATCAATACTTTTTTATCTGCGAACACCAATCGTTCGCAACAATACGTTAGATAGTAGACAAAATACTGATAGACATTTTGCAAAGAGGGCATCATTTATTTATTTATTTTTCAGCTACTTCGGATCTACAGTTTTTTTTTAATACCCATGCAACGGCAATGCTGTCTATTTTAAACTCAAAACGCGGGATAATCTTTACATATAATTAAATAACTTTAAAAAAAAAATAATGTAATTGGTAATGTACCTATATTACCAACATAGGTACATTACCAATATATTGTAAAATAGTCTTTGGACTTTTGTCTTTGCGTTTGTGTACGCTTAAGAACATTTTTAAGAACGTTTTCAGACATTATAAATTGTAAGACAAAGTTTAAAAGGTTATATTTCTAATATGATCTGTGATTTCCTTGTGCTTTATAAATATTAAAGTGATTTTATTTTTAATACGACTTTCGTATAAGAATATTTTTACTTTAATTTTATTTAAGTTTATGATCTCACTAACTGTAAAAATGTTCAAAGATTTTACCCTTGAGAATGCTGAGACTAGTTAATGAACCTAAAAAGAAAATTTTCACCATCTAATGACTCGCTTTATTGGGTCGAGTTTGTCGTAACTCGAGTCATTAACCCTTCTTATTTTAAATAACGAAATTGAAATAAGACTTCGCCTTAAAGACTTAAGTTACTTAAACCTTAAGTTGCGCTGTCAGATGTGGCTACTAATAACCGATAACCAGAGGCCAGATTATATATAACAATTAAGTAAATCTTAAAATCCTTACATATTGTAAAACAAAGTCCTCTGCAACGTCTGTCTGTCTGTCTGTCTGTCTGTTCGCGATAAACTCAAAATCTACTGCACCGATTTAATGACTGTTATTTAACATTAATTGCAAGAACTGATCATTAATTAAATAAGTGAATACTTCACGCATGAAATCGAGAAAAATTCGAACCGCGGGGTAATCGAACTTGTGACTTCCCACACCCGATAAGACTTACTGCGTTATCATTGCTTTTACTATTAAAGGAATAAACGTTTGAATATATTTTTTAACGCCAGCAATGTACATGTAATTGCCTCGAACAAACTCAGCAGGTATTGAGTGAGGTATTTCCCCTATTTCAAGCTAAGATTGAAGCCTTCGTAGGTATTTAATATACACGCTCTATCGCCTGGAACGCTTTACGGCGCGCTGCACACGTTTGCTATAACCTTAGGCAAATTTCGTGAAGGCGTACGCCTTCCTTGGCGAAGACGATAGCTGAAAATTCTTCGCTACTATTACAATAAATTAGATGTGTACATTAAAAATATACTACAAACACGCTAATAAAAGTGTACAGTCAAGGGCAAAAACATATATAATACATAATATATAGCTGTTTACATAAATTGGTATTCAGCTATAGGGGCAATCAATTGTTGTATACCTAAATACCTATATCCAAACCTTCACAAATATGCCACTTTGTCACGGCCGTAAATATAACTATACATACTTAAATATAATTAGCACATAAACACTGTATAAATATAATTATAAAGTGTTATTTACATAAACAATATATATAACAATTCTTCCATCAAAAGCAGCACTTGTCAACTTTATAATACTTATAACTTTATTATTTACTATACATGGTGTAATTGTTTGTTTTCCTCAATAAAATAAAAATAAACTTATACAGTTTATTGTAGGTATTTTTTTTTATAATTGACTCAAGGCAGCGCTTGGCTGCGATCTCACTTGCTGTAAAGTGCAGATGCGGCCGAAGGTGGACAACGCTTACCTAGTAAGTGCCCATTTACCCTAGATTTGAAGATCCGAGGTTGTAATGTTGAGAAAACACAAACGCAGGCAGTGAGTTTCACTCCCTAGCAGTTCGGACAAGGAAGGTGGAACTGTAACGCTTCGTGCGTGACCGAGGAACATCAACAAAGAAGGGATGAAACCCCTGTCCGCGCCTCGTGGTCCGCAAGTGGAACGGTTCCGGTTGGATTAGATCGTATAGAATGGACGCACATTTTCCATAGTGCAGACGATAGGTATATATTTATACTCATAAATATACAGGATATACTTTTCCCATTAAAAATATTCAAACCTGAAAAATCGTCATATACATAATAATCTTATTCATTTATAATCAATACTATTATATATATAAAAAAAATCTCTTCTTTTTTAAGATATTCTCTATGTGTGTACAAAAAAAAAATTATTATACCTACCATACACACACCTATGTGCTCCTATCTGTGCCGTGTCGACACCTGAGCATTCGTCTTGCCTAATATTTAAGTACATTGAGTAGCAGCGGGTCATTTAAACATGATCATTAATGTATTTAGTACAAAACGATTATTCGAAGCTCACTTAAGTGATTGTTTAAACGGTGAAAGTGTATACAGAAACGTACATTGAACGTAAGCTAGTTGTTTACAACGTGTTATTTACGGCGACCTCATGAGAAGGCTGAAGCAATAATTTGTAATACAAACCACCTGTTAGCTAACATTCCCGGCGTTCCCTTCATGACGTAACACCTTCTTCATGTGAGAGTTCAGTGCGCGGACCTCAGATGGCGCTATTAAGGTATTTGCAAATCATTTTATATATTTTTTTTAATTTTATTCTTATTTGGTTCACAAACAGAAATATATATATATCAAAATAGAAAAAAAATAACAATAAAATTAACAGCTTATCTTGGCTTTTTTTTCCGAAACCCTGATAAAATTTAAATTTTAAATGACAATTAAAGGTTTTTTTGTCTATGTCTATGTCTATGTATTTAATGCATTTTGATTTTGATTTTGATAGGCATGTCCATGAAATAACTTCAGTAACAATGAAATTGAAGTAATAAACTAATGTCATATAATCGAGCTAGATATCCGCGCCTGGCTTTATTTTGTATTAATTATTTTTTTTTTTGCAAATTTTACCGTCATTTCACTAACTGCGTTCTTAGCTGATAACTATTCATCAATACAATTTTAGAGAGCCTAACTATACAATATTCATTTCGAATTAACCAAATCGCTGTCGCATAATGTGAAATGCATTTAAACAAACAATACGAGAAGAGAAAATCACTGAAAATGCATTATAAAGTTAGTTTTAAAGGGGCCACGGCCACTGTAAAAAGCTGTGGAGTGAAAAATTGCACTGGATTTGTTAGCGTTGAATATCTCTAAAAAATGGTCGAGCCGAATAACAAAACAAAAGTTGCTGCAAAATGTTCTTGCTTCGTCCGTTCAACTGGAAAATTGGTTTGCCGCATACTTTTTACTTATTCATGCATGACTAACGGCGATGCGCCTGCCTACATTAAAAATATACCTAGGTACATACCATCAATTTTATTATTCACATATTTTGACTACCTCTTTGGTCGAGTAGTTAAGTTAAGGTGCTTGTTTTAATGTTCTGTGTTAGGGCTCCCAGGTTTGATTTCTAGTAAGGTCAACTTTGGAAATGATTTTTTCATAGTTGGCTTTTGGGCGGCCGCCCAAAGGACCGTTTTTAACAGTAACCACTCTTTTACAGTTGACCACCGTGTAATAACAGGATTAAGGATTAGGGATTAGGGAAACCCTTATCCTTATCCTACTAGGGTCGGAAGCGCATTAGCAGCAGCTAAGAAAACCAAGAGCAGAAATGCCTCGTTCTTTAAATATGTAATATCTACGTTTTAAACTATTTAAAACTCTCGCTACATTTGAGAAAAACACAAATTAGATTTACACGTGTTTTTATGTTTTCGCAAGCTTTTTACCGTCCGTTCTTTATTTAGAATTCACGTTTTTAACTCTATTTTCGTCAAACAAAAAGAGAAGGGTTTATAAAAGTTGTTTCTCTATTGTGTTTAAATTTCACATTCATACTGTTATGGTAGCCACACACGAACGATATACTAGCGCAAATATAGACTTGCACAAAACTTCATTCTTAAGTGAGCACAGACTGCTCAAGAATACTTGAACAATTGTGTTATAGGTGACGGTAGCCACCTACGACCAAGTGAACCGTTAGTCTTTATATCGAGTTCAACATAAAAAAGTTTTAAAAATAGAAACTTGAATTTTTTAAAAACTTACAAGTCTAAGGGCCTCTTTCACCAACTACAAGTAAAGTGTTAATTAGTTACTTTTAGAAATAATTTTATGTTTTATTAAATTATCCACTTGGTTTGCTGCATCCTTCGATAGGCTTCGATTTTTTTTATTATTTTCTTTGTAATGTTTAGGACTTTTACCGTACAAACAAAGGTATATCAGCTCCATCTATTCCGATGATCGGTGACTTTAAATGGCGGTTAGCCTACTTGACACTTTACTCAGAGATGGTGAAAGAGGCCCTAAGCGCAATAATCTTCCCACATACTTGTGCAAGTCTATACTTGCGCAAGTATATCGTTACGTGTGTGGCTACCATTAGAGTAGGTCTACAGCATCTGTACTTGCGTTTGACAGCAGTTGTCAAATGCAACTATTTATAAAGACCTAAATGGCCGTGACCTGACCGTTTCTTTGATATAATTGTGTATTGGTTGGGAATAAATTCATTTATTTTTAGTACAAAGCATTTATCCGGAATCTTTCATGCGAATTAGAAATGTCTTATCCCAATATTAGAAAGGCTCTTCACGAGTGTTATAAATGTATTTATAGTTTACGAGTGTAATTTATAGGTTTTTTTTTATACATTTATGTATAAAAAAAAACTATGCTTTAGGGATCGAATTCGTAACGTATGTTTATGGATATTTTTGCGATGTCACAATTGTTATACGAGTAGCAATGCCCTGTGTAGTAAAGTTATGGGCTTAAATTTTTCAGTTGATCTTTTCCTCTATGTCATATAAATGTAAAAATATATTTTTTTTTTGATTCCTTATGCCTATTTGTATATAATGTATAATATGTATTTTTTAAAATTTATGACTGTATGTAATCTAAATGAATAAATAAATATATTTCATGCGGGAAAAACTGCGCAAAAAAAAATTGCGTGAATTTAAAAAAAGGTAGCATGCTATGTTGGCGGTAGCCCAAATGGACTGCTTCCACACAACAATTCGGAAGAGTTGTGTTTCCCTGGTACTTCGGGTGCGGGTCAATCCTATCAGCATTCTAATGCACAATTGCCTATATGTGAATCGCTGCTGTTGGCTTTCTACCACTGTGGAAATCCAAAGTAAGCGGTTTACATAAGGCTATAATTACTATTTTTATTTAATATTTTTAGGATATTAGAGTTTAATTTTTTATTTTACCTTAAAAATGTGAGCAGTTCGAGTTGCCTTTTAAATAAATAAAATAAAGCTTAAGTTAACGAATGTATTTTGAGAATATATTTGAGAATAATCATGTGATATTTAAAACATCTCCAAAATATCTTAACACACCCAACGACTTTCCTGAGCTTTGTCTACTTAATTCAAAGCCATGTATTTTAAATCAAAGGATTACTTTTCTGCTGTTCGATGTTTGTCGTAGATTATTTTTGTTAATTTCCTTATTAAATTGTTAACAAATCTTTTATATATTTTTTCTTTTTATATTGGTTACAAGTTGGTTTCAAGTTGCTTGTGTTATAGGCGAAAAAAAAAACTTATACTAAAATAACACTTACTTATGTGAAAATGCAAAACAAAACAAAAATTGTTCATTTTTAGTGGCCACAGAGTAATATCGTTCGCTTTATGGTCTCAGATTATGACGACACGGCCTCAGAAATGGACCACCCGTTGACTCATAATATTATGTTATCAAAATATATAACATATATTATTACGTTACGATGTCACTTCATTTCTAACTTATCCACCAATTTTTCCTAATCCGGACTTTATGACAAAAATATGACCCGAAATATTGTTTTAATAAGCGCATATTAAATAAGATTTATCTACCGTTTCGAATATAAATTATAACGTCTTGTAATTCACCTCTTTCAAGCTTTGGAAGTAAGTCATATTTTGTAAACATTAAAGTCAATATATATCATAAAATCGTAAACTACATTAAATATATTAAGAAAAAATTGTACACGTACTTATGTTACTTTTTTTCTGGTTGAAAAGTCCTTTTCTTTATCCCTGACAGCATGTATGTAAAATTTCATGATGATCGATTGAGTAGTTACCTCAAGGCGTGAAAGCGTAAGAAACAAACAATCTCTCTTTTGCATTTATAATATTAGTTAAAATGGTGTTTAAATATAAGAAAATTATTCTATGGAAAGCATTTTCATGTACCTAAACAGAGTAAAAGAAATCTTTATTAATACGAGCATTAAGAATTGAACCTGAAGGGGATTCGAGTCGTTGCGCTGATATTTAAGATTACTTCCTCTCCAATTTTACGTTCAAAGACAATTAATTACCTTATACTTGCCAGTCTAACGGTTTTATTATTTCGATAAAACTTTGCAGTAATATAATTCATACACCAGAATAATAACATTTACACTAATAATAATATGCCTAATAATGATTTGATTTTTTTGTATGTTTGTAATGGATAAACTCAAAATACTAATTAATTGATTTTAAAAATACTTTCAACTATAAAAAGATAGATAATCTAGCGAATAACAGATTCTATTTTATTTTTAAAAAACAATAAAAAGTTACAATAACATAGCACAAGATATCAAAACTTTGGCTATAAGTCATTATTTGGCGTGCGTTTATCTACAAAAAAGTATCTAGTAGTAGATACTATCTACAAAAAAGTGAAACGTATAAAAAAAGATAGTAGTACTATCTACAAAAAAGTTTTCTAGGCTATATGTCTAAAGATTACGTTCGTACTCGTATCCCAATATTAATTCTCAATCAACAAATAGTTTCATATAACAGGTCGTTTATGTACATGTAAATTCCTCTTTAAATTATATTATTCGAAGCGGACCATTCGTTTAGAAGTACGTTTAAAAAAGTTTATTATTTACCTATACGTTTTGTTTAACGAAGTTGCTGGCTATTAGGAACTAATACACAGATACAAATTTTTAAAAGTAAAAGTATGATGATATGAGGGATTGGAGAATTGGATTTGGCATACCTTGCTCCTATTTCACGGTGTTTTTGCCACTATTTGCTTTTTCATTTATGATAACAGAACTGACCCGCTCGTTTAGGGTGTAACGTTGGGTGTAACGTGATACTAAATATCTCTTAACCCCTCCTAATAAATATACAATGTAGCCCATTCGATTTTAAATCGAACCAGAAACTAATTTTAAGATTAAGGCGAAACTCTAATGCTCTCTCGTAAATATTTCTAAATTAGAAATATATTTATGTTGAATTTATTATTTTAATAACTACATATACCTACATAGAAAAATACATAAAAAAATTATAAACCTAAAAATAAGTAATCAGAATATTATAAATTTATGCGAAAGTGAGTTTGTTTGTTTATTACACTTTCACGCCTTAACTTAATAGAGCATCATGAAATCATAACATACACATTGTCAGGGACACAGAAAATGATATAGGGTACCTTTCATAAAAAAGTACTGTTCCCGAGGGATAAATAATCTAAAAGTAAAAATAAAATCAACGCTTCACACAAATATATCAGCAATAAAGATTGAATAAATTTTTAACACTTAAGAAAAACGAACGAAGTCTCGTGACGTTTATGACTAGCAAAACCTAGTCATAAACGTCATAAGCGCCATTTCCGATTTCCGGTAACACTATTGAGGCCCGGTAACACTATAACGGTATCAAAGGATGGCCGTTAACGTGTAGTTAATGTTTTTAATATAAGGGCCTCTTTCATCAACTGCAAGTAAAGTGTTGATTAGTTACTTTTAGAAATAATTTTATGTTTTATTAAATTATGCACTCGGTTTACTGCATCCTTTGAAAGGCGATTTTTTTTAAATTATTTTCTTTTTAATTTTTGGGACTTTTACCGTACAAACAAAGGTATATCATCTCCATCATTCCCGGTTACCGGTGACTTTAAATGGCGGTTAGCCTACTTGACAGATGGTGAAAGAGGCTCTAAGCTTAACGAAGTTTGTAAGTAAATAACAATAATAATACATTTTTATTCGCAAGAAGACATCTCTTGTATTTTAAATACAATAATATATTAAATAAGGATAGAATAATATGTTAACTGGTTGATTTTCGTTATTCGTAGTTTTCGTTACATATTATTGGCATATAAGTGTCATTATTTTCTATTCAATTATTCAAATGTTCACCTTTCAATACAATATTCTCCCTGTGTATATGTGTGTAAAATATTAAATCAGTGTAACAGAGCAGTCCAGTCTCACAAATACGTAATAAAGATATACAATATATACAAGCAATCATGTGAAATATATAAAACATAGTCGCTTCCCGCCGTCTGTCCCTCTGTATTTACACTTAGTTCTTGTATCTGTATTTACAGACAGACAGACAAAGAGACGCGGAAATCGACTTTGTTTTATACTATGTAGATATTTAGTTATAAGCACAAACATGGATCCTTAACTATATAAATCACATTAGCACGAATGAAACCGCGGGCCATAGTTATAGTCAACATTTTCTAAAATTAATTTCAGTATTTCCAGAAATCACCCCGTATAAACAAACAAATAAACCAACTGTACCTCTTCGTAATACTCTATAATGATCTCGTAGTTCATGTAATTATGTGAAGTTTCCATCGCCTCTACAAGTCCCACAAATTGCATTACTAATTAAACAATTTAACTAGAATTTAACAGACAGTTGCCCAACTGTGTAACAGGAATTTAGAATTGCCCAGTAGCATAGGCAAATGGGCAATAAGACTAATTGAGATGAGTTTTTCCCTTTAAATTAATTTGTTAACGAAATAATTAGCTTAGGAGATTAAAATGTAAGTTGAAATATAAGTTAAAAGGCTTACGAAATTTGAAAAAATTTTTTTTTTCGAAAATATGGCTTACAATAACTAGTTTTGTTTGAACTAAAACATCAGTCTTTTAAATTTGATATTTAATATCTATTGATAGGATGTTTGTTACTCTTCGGATACAATTTGGCGCATAGATATATTATTACCTGGATTAACATATGTGATACTTTTTTAACTGAAATAATGTTAGGTATTCGTGGAATCGTCTAAAAATATAAAAAATTGGGCGCAATTGTAAACGTGGCGGCGCCACCGTCAATAGAGCTATAAAGTTGTCAAATATTTTCTCAGGTGTTATATTTTACATTTTTAAATGCGAACGAAACCGCCGGCACCAGCTAGTATTAAATAATATATGTGCATTCAATGTCAGGACATTATTAACATTATGGACAAAACCACTCAATTCATGTAGCTTTCTACATGTGAAAGATTTTTTAAAATCAGTCCAATAGTTTTTGAGTTTATTCATTACAAACAAAAATACAAATCTTTTCCCTGTATGTATTAAATTTAATTATAAATAATTGCTGTCAGTAGTAAAATATGAATACCTAAAAGAATGTAGGCTTTACGGCACATATTATGTATATTCCAACAACTACGGCGTAGGCCGTAGACAGTTCATGGAGTTACCATACGCCATCCCATACCATTCTGCTCAGTCAGTCTGTATACGGCGCTCATTCGATGCGCACGCCAATTTCGCGTCTTATCACAGACGATATCAGTCAAACTTGCTTCCTGCATTGCTCCTTAACAAACCAAGGGAAATCAACTTTAAAACATAATTATACAAACTTTTTGTTACAGGACATAATAATCTCAAATTTAACTTTTAAATTTAGAACGCGAGGAAAACTTTTTTAACTTTCATTAAAAGTGTTGAAGTGAATTCAGTAGACTTTTAATGTTATTTTAAAATATTGTTAGTGATTTCTTTTTTCTTTTAAAAAAATCGTTTGTCGACTAGAGAAGAGATTTTCAAAAATAAATAGTCATCCATCAAAAAAGGTGAGTAAAGTTTTCATTAATCGTTTAATTACTAGTTTTAAATTCAATGGCTTAGTTTAGGATTCTTTTAATGCATATGTAATTTTTATACTTAAGATTTAAAAAATATATTAACTAAAAAAAAAAGAAAAAATCGGGAATTAAACTAATTCCTGTTTTTCTCCCTGTTGGATATTTTTCTCGACCAAGACTTATAATTTATTTTTGTTACATAAGGCATCAATGGCCTCTAAAACATCTAAATCAATTTTAATTCGGTTTTAACCTATGGAAAGAGCGAGAAACGAGTAAGGTTTGTAAAAATTAAATGGCGTTAGGTTTGTAATTAATTACTGGCGAAGCCAGAAACGGGTCACTGGTTAATTATAAATTATAAATACAATAATAATTGGGTCTAGTTGGCAAAGTACCTAACATGGTGGCTGCATTATCTCTTTGAATTGCAATACTTAATCGCGAAAAGAAGTTAATGCTTTTTCATTAATAGTTGTAGGCATAAAATTAATTATTTTAATCATCCCAAATGCGTATCATAAATGAGGGATCCATCTTGTATGGTTTTTTTATATGTCGGCGAGCAGGCTGACTGTCCACTTGACAATATCGCCTATTAACAGTAGGTACAGTGGTAAATGCTGCAAGTGTGTTGTCGACCTTATAGGATAGAGGATAAGGAATTAAGAGGTGATAGGGAAATGGGAAATAGCTTGCATACAAACTATTGAGTGAATTATTATCAAATAATAACGAATTCGACATTATTCGATACAATGGATACACATATCTATACATACATCGATCCAATGCACTTCAATACATTACAATTTATCTTTTGTATCTGATATGCCTAATCAGGTCACTTTCGTTTGTAATAAAGTGAAATGAGTAATTTCTTTAAGGCATCAGGGAATGTATTGTAAATTATATATTTTTTTTAAATAGAGATGGGTTGGCTCTTGGCTAGAATCCATCCGTGTAGCTAAGATGAGACCTATGATGGAGTGAGCTCACCCAGAAGAAGCCTATTCACTCAAACTTTGAAAAGATTTGGGTTATATGAGCTCGGAAACACAGACGTCGGCAGGGAGTTCAAAATCTTGGCAGTGTGCATTATAAAGAAATAATAATCCAGTCAGCTTTTCTATGTGAAGGTCGCCAGACAGGTTGACGGTCCACTTCATGGTAGGTGGCTACCGTCAAATATAAAATAGGTGCTGCCGATCATAGTAGGATTAAGTATTGGGAATCAGGAAGAAATAAGAAGAAATACGTCGACGAAGTCCCAGATTATTACTTATTACTAGTGGCCCGCTCCCGGCTTTGCCCGGGTTCAAAATAAAAACTATCCTATCTTTAAGTTGAACCAAATTACACATAGTTACGAAATTTTATCAAAATCGGTTTAGTAGTTTAGGAGTTCATCGCGGAGGAACATGTGACACCTAATTTTTATAAATTAATATTGTACTATGTGAGCGGTCAAAAAAGAATTTATACCATAAAAAATTCACACAACACTCGTCAGTTTATTCACAGAATTAGAAAAATGACGGACAATGAGAAAACAGGAAAAAATATATAATAGATTCACGGAATGTTTTCAAGATAAAAAGTTGGTTTGATAACAAATATATGGATTTGCATTATTGCTTTGATTTTATGCCATCGGCCACATGATTTCGGCTTCATAAAGCAATATATTGACTGTCCATAATCATAATCTTTTAAAAAAATACCAATTCTCTACTCGATATACTTACATTTTTATTATAAAATGGAGACAGACAGGCTAATATTATGAATGTAGGGTATCTTGTCGAAATGCATGGAGAAATAACAATAGTTTATAAATGGGAAACGCGCCCTGCGTTTGCTACGCTCTATTTAAAATTATAAAAATAACGTCAGACTTTCTATTGAGCCCAAACACGCTATATCTGCTGTAAGTTGCTGAACAGTTGGGTGACCCACAGACTATTTGATGCTGCAGATAAAAGTTACCATGTCATGGAAACACCACCGAAGTAACAGTATACCAAATTTCACATCAATCGAACTTCTAAGATGCTAGTGAAAATCCCTACAACTAGGAATTGGACGCCTCAAACGCCCGAACAGATTTTCCTAAACTATATATATAGCTAAGAACCATTTCGATTACGTCAGCGATCAAACATAAAAAAAAACTGATCAAAATTGATCCATCCGTTTGGGAGCTCCGATTCCATAGACAAATACACAGATACACAGACATACATATAAAACCCTGTTTTCGCGTCGCGCGTCGGGGTTAAAACATTAGACACAATATCACAAAAAGTTAACATCAACGTCTCGTTTTTCACTTAACAAGATGATAGTTAAAAACTACATCAACAGTTAACATTGATAACGTTAACTGACTCTAATCTGTTGTAAACTTAGAATATAGAACATTCTAAGGTTGTAAATTAGAAGATCTTAAATTTGACCTCTAATTTTTCTCCATAAGTAAGTGGATGTAGATAGAGTGTAAGCCTTCTAATACAATGATCCCGCGATAACTTATCAGACGTTTTTAACGCATGTTTGGCTGAAACGGCTTTTTGACAAATCTTTACAACATCATTTTTTATCGTTATCAATGTGTACAATATCGCGACTGAAACACTTAGCATAATAGCGTTATTATTTTTATTTTGGGGGTATTTTATTCACGATACATTTTTTATTTATTTTTACATAATATGAGGAATGTTTTTTTAATAGATTCCTATTTTGTAGTTTACTTGTGCCCCGCGTTCGGCTTCGCAAGGATGTACTGTTTCCACAAATTATATGCGAATTATACCTTACTTGGTTCTCGATCTTTCCATTATTGAAAAACCTATAAAAATCCTTTGGGTGGTAAAAAGTAGTTAGCGGAGGAATATACATGACGGATTTATAATATTTATACTATAATATGTAGATTAAAGTTTTAATGAAAGAAATAATTACTGTGAATCAACTGTGAATCAATTTCTTTAGTATTTTAGAAGACCTACAATTCTTTAGTACACAGTACATCATTTTTAGTAGATAAATAAATTTAACTTAGTATTTTTTATTGTAAATCTGTGTTTTACAAACTATTAAAAACGACAGAGAGTATCATGTTTCAGATTAAAAAAATCCTAACTAATATTATAAATGCGATTGTTTGTCTGTTGAACCGATCATCATGAACTGTAATGTTGCATACACATTGTCAAGGTTACGAAAAAGGAGATAAGGTAACTAACTTTCAACTACAGAAAAAGTACTGTTCCCTTAAAAAACAAATAAAGCCTTACAAAAACATATGAGCATAACACATAAGAAAAAGGATCGCAGACGAAGTCGCGGCCAAAAGCCTAGTATAGCATAATTTTCTATGGCATCCATGAACAGTTTTCATTATGGAACGTCTCAATACTTCTATCACATTCAGTTTTTATACTGGCTTCCTATTCATGCCTCACTTTACGAAGCACATTAAGTTCGATTTAGAGCCAACTATGAAGTAAATAATAATGTAAAAGGCATAAAAATGCCTTCAATCCTCTACAACCATATTTTATCAGTCTTCAAATAAAGTAGGGCCCTTGATAGATTTTTTGGTAACGTGCCAAAGCGATATTGTTTTATCGTCCAATGGTAGGAATGGAAAAATTACACTGGCCATACTTACGTAGGCATTCAAAAGACGTAAGAAAAATAAATACAATTATTTTCGGAGCTGCGTCCGCCTCCGTATAGGAGATACGTAATGTCTATGCATCAAAGTGGTTAAATTCTTGCAACATTTTTTTTTGTGTTCAAAGAACAGTAAGTACCTATTTTATTATATAAATAAAATATTAAAATTAATATTAAATTTTGTATAAATGAACAATAAGCCTCTCCTCATTCAAATCAAGAGTAGTGTAATAAAAATTGTATACCATGTATAACATTGAAGAGACAACTTTCTATAAGTGCAAGAATTTTTAAAATCGGCCCATTTGTTTTTGGGTTTATTCATTACAAATAAAAATACAAAGCTTTTCTCTTTTAATTAGCATAGATAGATACCTCCATCGTGAAATACTCGTAACAGCATGAATGCTGTTATGTTCTTATCCTTTATCCTACTAAGGTATTCAACGCTTGTATTAAGAGGCAACAGATGATTCCTAGCATTAAGTAATCCTGGGCTGACTGTTTGACGATATATTCATAAAATATAGTTTATTTCTATAGTATCACATATGACTTAAACGTAGTATCCAAGTTTTTTAATGATGATTTGCTTGAATGGGTATTATGTAATAAATCCGTATGGGACTCATAGTCAATAATATAATCTTTATACATATGTGTTAATAGGATATATATGAAGGTTACTATCTAATCACGGATTACGGAGATGACACCATACATCAAAATAACAACCCAAATTAAAAGCCATTTTACATGTAGGATAAAATGAATGAAGTAACTTGTCCCATAAAAGGTCTATTAAACTTAATAAAGGACATTATTCAAAACCAGGCCATTGTTTTTTTTTTACTTACCAAAACTTTGGAGAATTTGGTAATAAAAGTCTGTCTTAATTTCAATAATTTCCTGTAAATATTTCGGTTTTTGTAAAATTCAGATTATAAATTTTACAGATTCCATAAATAAATATGAAAAATATGACTTGTATTTGGCAAATACACGGTATTAAAATACTGTGCCTTTTCCAAATACATTTTAATACTGTTTTGATGCTTATTTTATGTGTACCTACTCAGTTTTTGTTTAAAATAAAATGAGTTCTCTCTCTCTCTCTCTCTCTCTCTCTCTCTCTTTCTATTTAACTTATATCTTAAATAAAATTACTAAACATAAATGATATACAAGTGAAGTCCTGCCAATCTTGTTGCAGCAAACAATTAACATTTCTTTACTCAAAATGAAATCTAAAATAATCAGGTACCGAACGGATTTCAACTTATTCTGATGTAGCAGAATCCGACCCTACTTACTAATGATATACTTAATTTGCTATCTTGAATTTTAAACTATTTTTCAAATACAGACCTTGAATATCTATACTTCTATATTACTTTACTAATATTATAAATGCGAAAGTATGTTTGGATGTATGGATGTTTGTAACTCTTTCACGCAAAAACTACTGAACCGATCACCATGAAATTTTGCATACATCAGAAAGGACATAGGGTACTTTTCATCCAGAAAAAAAAAGGGCTATTCCCGAGGGGTAAATAAAAAATAAAAAACTAACGCCTGCCCAAAGTGTTATAGCAACACGTGGTCAAGCGTTATATTGCTTTTTTTTTTTAATTTTCAATGCAGACGAAGTCGCGACCACCAGCTAGTTACTAATAAATCGACGACAAAGAAAAACATTTTGCCAGTCGTCTATGGACACATAATTTCTAGATTGATAACCTCCAGTTTTCCATAAACAATTACCTATAGATGTTTATTTTTCATACAGTGTGCAAAAATACGTGGAAGGTAAGATAAGCTCACGGCTATCATTTTATAGATTTTATTTACTTTCCAGTCGTCCAGTGTGAAAATATTTGCTCAACACTCGGCCGGTGTTGGTTCTGATATAATTAGTTCATGTTTTGCCTGATTGATTTACAAATACGCAGCGAACACATTGATGGATTATTTAGTTAGTGCATACACGAGTGAAATGTTGAAATTATTAATGAATCTTCAAACAAAAGTTGTTATTTTTTTAACAAACTAGACAGACACACAAAAGTTTGGTCCTAAACTGAATTATGTAAAGTTAAAGGAATGAATTTTAAAACTGACGAAGGTTTTTGTACGCCGACTGTACCCGGTTTGTGTATTATATTTACATTTCCAATAAATTTCATTGAAAATAATTAAAAATGCTTCCTTTGATATGATTTTATTTTAGCGTTGTTGCTTACTTGTTTGAAAAAGGTAACAAAATACAAGCAAAGAAAATGAAACACACTTAAGTATTTTAAATAAAAAAACACAACCTTTCTTTGAAGTCGGTTAATTAATTATTTTAAACAAAGAATTGTTGTGAACATACTTTATGGCACACATTTTCTGCTCTTAACTGTAATGGTAAAGTCTCAGATAAAATAAGAACTATATATAGAGTCCTGTCTGTGGACGGCAGAGTGAAGCCGGTAAAACTACGCCTTCGCCGTGTATATACATAAATACACGGTTACACTCACACAAATGCAATCAAACTACGCCTCGCCTTATTAAAATATTTACTAGTGCAATTGCCTTATTTCATAGTGAAAGGGTGTAAAAACTAGTCTTCAGGTATTATTTATATTTTATTACTAGCAGCCGCCCGCGACTTCGTTCGATTTGAAAATTGAAAAATAAAAGATATAGCGCCTGACGAAATAATTATGTAAAGCAACAACGCCTGCTTCTATATGTATATTGTATACATTTGCCAGGCGTTGATATTTATTTTTAGATAGCTATAGCCCGACATGTGACTTCGCCCGCTTGGAATATAATTATAGGTCTACATATTATGTCTATTTTTGAAAGAAGATTTTACATTGGATGAGTAGTTTTGAAGATTACCTCCTACAAATAAACAAACATACAAACTTTAACAAAAATACCCTTTTACAAAAATAAGTATAGAATTCGCGAGAAAATTGTCTAGCCACAAGGCAAAGTTTCTATCAAATATCTATTGTAAATATACGAGGTAATATTTACAATACATAATGAAATATCAATATATTCATTGTCTAAAGTAATTATCAAATTAATCCTAATCGGTTAATAAATATTTAGATGTGACTAAACTAATATCTAAGTATGATTGAGTCCAGTCTGTAATCTAGCGATGACCTTGTTCTAGAAGTTCTTTAGGAGTGTCTTGTGAACTTTGATTATTATAATATCAATTTAGTTTTCAGCAGACACTAGGTAATTTATCTTCTAATTATTATGGATGTTTACATTGTTATAGATCATGTCTGGAATCCTTCTGTTTATATTACAAACAAAAATTTATATATATATTTGTAGAAAAGAACTCTATTCCATTTTAGCTTCTTAAAGTATACAGTAGTATAGAGGCTGTTATATTTATTTATTTATTTAATCAATGAATATAAATGAAACAAACGCATAGACAAACAGACAAAAAAATCTATAAACTATCTTTTGATTTGTCTCAATAGAAAGTCGGTGGGTTAGTTTATAATTTTTAATTATAGCTTGTATTTAATGATGAACTTTCGTCTCGAGCTTAAAAGAATCCGTCCTTATTAAAATTAATTAAAGGAATTATTAATCTAGATAAGTCTGACATCATTATACTTTCATTAAGAATTGATAGTGTGACATAACTATAGTTTAATTAACTACCCTATGATTAACTCAAATAGAAACATTTGTATGTTGACAAATGCTTTTATTTAAATTATTTTTTATTCATTAACTAATAAAATAGTAAGAGCATTAAATTCTAGGTCAAACATTACATTGGTACGTTTTATATGTTGCAATATGTGGAAATACATACTAGAATTGTTAGTACTTACATTCCAAAACAAATAAAGCTATTATTATTATAGCCTCAAAGGCAAAAGTAATTTTTTGGAAGTTTCTTTAGACATGCGATACCAAATATTGAACATTTCAGCAAAGTAACATGACTACGTTAGGCTTTTTTTATCGTGAACACTTGTTGAAAACTTTTTCAAAGTATTATTTGATTCAATATTATTTTATATTTTGAGTAACAAATTAGTTATTTATTTATTTAGTAGTGACAGCCCGTCTGGGGGCAGTAACCACCCCCTTACAGAAGAAGACCAGTACGTGAAATAACAGCATAATGCCGGGGATGCCAGAGCCGATTCCTTATCCCTCATCCTTGACCCTCGTGTAGTCGATGCGGCAATTGAAAAACCTATCACATTGCTTGTTCTAGGAAATCTAGCATTAAGTTCTTTGACTTGACTTCAGTGAAAGAGAAGATTAAGATATTAATTATTCATTCAATTCGACGTGTAACAAAAGGTTTTTGATCAAAATCAACCTACAGAGCAATCAGAATTCCGGAAATATTCTCTACAATTGATAACACCTTTTCTACAAAGTTGCTTTTCGCGTCTGTCTGTCTGTCTATTACTTCAAATATAAATATTCTTTCTTTCTATCAACAAGTTACCATTTTAATTTTAACTATAAATCTATTTTTAAATAGACTTCAAAATCGAAAGTATTAGGTGTTAGGTAATACTCAGTAAATGTTTTCTAATTCTGATCTTAATTTAAACATAGCGCATCCTGTCTAACAAATAATAAAGCCAGTGACTTTATTATATAATAAAGTTTTTAACGGCAGCCTGCTCGTTTTATACTCACGAGATGGATTTGAAGCAATGTAGATATATACCAGTGATGTGATATTTTTAACGACTCAACACTTTTAAGATCTTTAATACCTTTGTTCATGACCATGTTTATGGGGGAAATATTTTCTCTAGTTCCGTGTCAATTGTCTTTTCTGATAGTCTGACTGAATAAATTAAAGTACGTAGGAATGAAAACTCCAATTATTTTACCTTTGTACCTGAGTCATGGATGTTTTGTATTTATAATATGTATGTATTTACAAAAAATAATAATAATCTATGTAGTATATCAACTGTCTGGTATCCATAATACAAGCATTAGTTGCTTACTGTGGAACTAGACGGTGCTGTGTGGAATGTGTGAAGATATTTAAAAAAAAAAACTGTACATACCCTTACCGTATATTATGTTTAACTTTACCACAGACTTATTACCCACTAACAGCCGGTTGCCAGATGTACTTGCGCCATGTTGCGTTCATGTTGCGTTCTCTAATCGGACGGAGTATACGTGTTATCCATTATATAGTAAAAAATTTAATAACAGAACTCTAAAAACATTTTTTTTAAAATTAGTAGAAAAACCGACTTTCCTGATAAACAAGCACCAAGGGGAGAATGATCCTGAAGCGTCAAAGTTTAACATAATTATGTCTGTATCACACAGGACTCTGATAATTGTGATTTTAACTTTTTATTTTACATATTATTTAATATCAAAATTAATCTATAAAGTCGATAAGGTAGCGATTTCATTCATTAGGATCGACAGACACGTCGATCCTATTCCATGATGTGTTGCTTATAGGTGACAGTGGCACTTGTAATCAAACGGGTCGTCAGCCTGCATGACAACCCTTAATATTAACATTAATAAAAAACAATAATAGCTCATATCAGTTTTCTGCAGACCAGGTATTTAAACAAAAATTATTAGCACTATTAAAATTATAACCGTCTGTTCAAATTTAAAGCGATCGCATAAACGAAAGCGGTACTTTATTTAAGCGTTGTAATGGGAGTAGCCTCCGGGTTTATATTCCCGTGGATTAACCTACCTGTTCCGTTAATCACTTATATACCTACAGAAACCTTTGCAATTTAAAGGGCTTTCATTAAAATACGAAGTTCACGTTTTAGACCCTTCCTATTCTCTGCGAACATGAGATAATGTATAATATTCAATAAAAATACTCACTATTGTGTGTTTGTGTTTGTGGCTTAAAGAATTTTATTGCGGTTTTCAGTAGCATATAGACAGATATGAGAATAACGGTAATACGAGGGGCTTAACGAATAATAATTTGATTTTCAGTAGTATTTAGAGATATAACGCATAATACGAAAAGTATCAATTACGAATTACGAATTACGAATGAAGACGTGAGTTGTATCGTTTTTTTGCGTTGACGAAGGTAATATGTCCATATAAATGATTAGGTACAGACCTCGATTCGTAAGATCATATAGAGGATATTTTGGAAAATAGAGTTGAAAAAAGTATTATGTACAGTTAATTTTAAAAAGCAAAAAGTGCAGAAAAGTTTACTTTTGTTAAGGGAAGGAGGATGATTGCTATCATACCATTAATATTTTAGATTGTTTACACAACTTTGCATCATAATTTAGTACAAAAATCAGTTGCGTGGCGACTTACCTCAAAAATTAAAAGTAAATCTTTAACCTCGATTTACTCAAAATTGAAATTAAGCGACTTATCACCTTCATCCACTCACGTATTCGAATATTAATGCGATTTTCAGTAGTATTTAGAGATACTCGGGTGGTCTGAAAAGTTTCCGACCTCAACGTGAAGATGGCAGCTCTCGTCAATAAAGGCTAGTGAATGTAGATGTGCATCTCACCAAAGTTTCAGCCATTTCGGATGCGCAGATGTTATTTGACAATCGTTTGAGTGAGTCGATGTGAGTGTTTTTGTGAAAATGGAAAAAATTTAGTATCGAGCTGTCATTAAATTTTTGTTTTTGAAAGGCAATACGCCTATGCAAATCAAAGATGATTTGAACTCTGTGTACTGCGATTCGCAATTCAAAAACATAAAAAAATTTATGTAATGTAATTATTCTGACTTTAGGCTTTAGGTAATTATTATCAGGTGATGATTAATCTTATTTAGATTTAGTTCTCGTTTTCAAAAAGTTGATGTCCATCAAAACTGTTACCAGATTAGTCTTTAAAATTCAATAATACTAAGTAGTTTGGTAGTTTAAGGGCATTTAAACTATCAAAAAGACAAGTTTGTTTGTATGGATGATTCGCAATTACAATTGGATTGGTCGCTGTAGAGGCAATTTTCCAATCTGTCAATCCGTCTCTCTGCTTCAATTACTCTTAATAAGTAATAGCAATCCGCGCGGGACTGTCCACCACTTTTTCCTACTGACATGATTTATGGTTTCAGTGAATGTTTGTATCAAAGGTGTCTTGAGCGTCGGAAAAGATTTCTCGCATTATTTTCCTGCAACTTCCTTCCTATATAAGAAGTTTCTTTCGTTTTTCTTTATTCATCAATCTTATAGTGTTATAACTGTATATATATAACAAAGTGTTGAGGTACGACTTTTAGTGAAGAAGTAGAAAATATTCCTACATATTTTTATTGTAAGTATTATAAAAAAGTTAGAAATATTTATTGTACAATAAAACTCACACATAAAACACTCACCCATATACACACTATAAAAACAATAATGAAATAAGAACGATTCATAATTTTAAACAAACAACTAGGTACTCTTTTACACCAGAAAGGGGAGAAAAGTTTAATGAGCAATCTGTAGGTATTAAATATTTTCAAAATTAATATTGGGACGTGTCTTGGTAATGAAACAAATAATAGATAAATATTATCAATATAAAAACAGTACTATATGGCATTTGTTAAACAAATTTACAATAAAGCTTTCGATTTCATTTAGACATGTTGAGATATGGAAATCACTCAAGTACCTTGATAGATAAAGAGGTACTAGAAAAATATATAAGACAAATAAAGGAAATTTATTCAAATAGTAAAGCAAACCCTGCTTAACCCAAATTAGAAAAAGTTGGCAATGAATTTGATACAAAGAAAGGAAATCCGCCAGGGAAATCCTTTGTCACCAAAGATATTTACCTCAGTCCTTGAAAGTGTGTTTAGAAGGATGAATAGTGTTAATAATATTGTGTAAAACTGAATCATATAAGATTTTGTACCGAAATAGATACACGGGCGGGCTCGTCAAATAAATCAGATAATAATCAAATAAATAATTTATAAAAAAATCACTTATTTTTAAATTGCTAAGTCAATAAACAAAATGGTATATAAAAGTAGGTATATAAATTTCAATAACAATTTGCTTTGCGTCCCAGCAATACCTGTCACGAGCACGTGCTATCGTCAATCTAATGTAACCCTATCGGGGTCATTTACTCGTTAACCCCAAAACGTACCACCAGTAAATTTCATTCGTGAAACTATTAGAATTGGAATTGCTTGTGAATTTCTATCGTCGAGTTTAGGTTAACTAATTATGCAGAAAATAAGATGTTATTTATATCATTTACAGAAAAAAAATGTTGATGTTTGATGAACATACGTAGCCGTTTGTTTCATAGGGACACTAAGTAACAAAATAAATATTAAACTAAAAAAATCCTTAAAAAACACTTCCAAGTTTTATACAATCTGTGTGCGAAAGAGCGCGATATGGTCAATGACAACATTGGTTTATTATCATTATTATTATTGAAGAAATGGGTTAGATAGGTATGTCAAAGAATGAATCTAGTGGTTCACACTTTGCATTCGTGAAAGATATTCGATTTTATAAAAAAAAAATGATGATAACATGTGCAGTAACGTGTGCATAATAAAATTAACTGGAAGTATTATAACGTGTGGTTAGGAATCTATAATCAATGTCAAATAAATATAGTAAAATTGGTCCACTATAAAAACTAATAAATAACCATCAAAACATAAAACAAGAAAATTATAACGTAACCGCAACAACACAAGACTTACTTAGCGCTTATAAGGCATTCGCACTTACGAATATTGACATTACTGACATGTGACTGGCGACGCCATGAAGCACAAAAATGACAGCCGATAATTTGTCTGACGTAATATTTGAGAATTACTTCTAACAAGCTGGTGCCTGCGACTTCGTTCGCGTTGAAAAAGAAAATATATGAGTAATTATTATACGATGAGATATCGCAAAAAATCAGAATCAAAAATATATAGGTACAGGCAGATATATATATATATATGATGTTATATAGCCTTCCTCGATAAATGGAATATCCAACACAAATAGAATTTTTCAATTCGAACCAGTAACAAACAAACAAACTCTTCAGCTTATATATTCGTATAGAAGTATAGATTTTAGAATGAAGTAAAATAATAAAATTGAGTACCTTACTTATACTTATTATAAAATAAAGTCGCTATCCGCCTCTGTCTTTTTCGCCGCTAACTTCTTCTCAACCACTCAACGGATTTTGATTTGATTTTCACCATCAGTTAGATAATTTTCCAGGGAAGTTTTATTTCAATACAATTTTGACTTTCCATTAAATGGTTGTGGAAAAAATTAATATGAAAAAAGAAAAATCATATAATTCTTTCAAGATATTTTTTGTACCTAAAACGAATTGAGTTTATATTTACGTTGGACGATTTTTTGCCGATTGGAGTGGCTTATCGCCGCTTCAATTTAAATTCAATTTAAATATAGAAAATAATAAAATAATATTAGTATGACCAGTTGCTCTACGAGTAATATCAAGTTTTGTTGAATGTTGAATGTGTCGAAATGAAGATATCATAACACTTCAGGAGAATTGGCTAAGAGTATAGATTGTTTTTATTTTGCTATTTGTTTTTGTTAATAGTTCTAAATTAAGTTTCTTTTTTTAATATGGATTGTAAATTATCCGAAATAAATATATTATTATTATTAGTGAAAACCGCATTAAAATATGTTGCGTAGTTTAAAAGATCTAAACATTGAGAGAATTTGCAGTCAATGTCCTGTTAATCTATAAGTTACTAGTGGCCCGCTCGCGGCTTCGTCCGGGTTCAAAATAAAAATCTATCTTTTAAGTTGAACCAAATAACACATAGTTACGAAGTTTTATCAAAATCGGTTAAGTAGTTTAGGAGTTCATCGAGGACACACAACGTGATTTTTATAAAGATATAATTAGATTCCTTATTCAACAAATCTACATTGCAATTTAAGCCACTCTACGTTGACGGTCTCCTTATTAATTCAAGATAGTGCCTGTACGTCCTGATTAAACATTCCAGACTGGAAATTACCTTCATCTCAGCTCCACAATATAAATAATATCTAAGTTTCAAGTGCAGCAAAGCGGTTGTTCTGACACGAATTGCAATATGCAACTCACTAAATTAATTTGCAAATCTATACTACTAATATTATAAATGTGAAAGTAACTCTGTCTCTCTGTCTGTTTGTTCCCTTCACGCCTTAACTACTCAAAGGATCATCATGAAATTTTGCATACACGTTCTCAGGATACCGGAGAGATCATAAGGCTCCTATCATTAAACTAACATACATATTATTCTGATATATCAATGGAAATTTCATTACGAAACCGACAGACAACACTGGCTACAAGGACGTTTCCATTAATTTTTCGACAGATCAGAACATTTTAACAAGGTTTTAACTTTTACGGATTATACGACCATTATTTATTTTTAAAAGCAAAGTTAGAGTTGTTAGAGTTGGTTTGTTTATGAATAGGCTATTTACGAAATGAATTTAAAAACTCGTGTTATACATCTAAGGGCCAACTACAAGTAAAGTGTTGATTAGTTATTTTTGGAAATAATTTTATGTTTTAATAAATTATGCACTCGGTTTACTGCATCCTTCGATAGGCGAATTTTTTTTTAATGTTTTGGACTTTTACCGTACAAAAAAGGTATATCAGCTCTATCCGCTAGTATGAAATAAAAATGAATCGCTAAATATGTTGTTAAGCGCAAAACTCTTGGCTCTGCTTGACCAAGTCGGCTACTTTTTTGTTCAAATATTCGTTAAAGTCCGAGGAAGGTTCTTATGCAGAGAGAATTTGGAAAATTTACCGGGAAAATATCATCCGCGTGAAGTCGAGGGTGGATCGCTAGTTTTTAATGTAAATATTTATTAGACTGTATTATCATCTGAACTCCACTGAAGTGAAATCAAGACTACCTACTTACAACTAGTTTTATAAAGTTGTATCTCTGAAGCAAAATTCAATATGCACGTTCGCTTTGTGTGCTCCATGTAAAGGTAAATAACTTGTAGGATTGTAGACGGGTCATGCGGAAATCAGAGAAGCAGTCTCCCCGAACTTCCGGCGTTGCACTTCCGCCCGTGTTGCTTGACAGACTCTCGTTCATTAATAAACTAGGTTTGTAGGCAAATTAGTCTGAGGCTTTGCTAACTGGTACACCGTTAAATAGGTCCAATTTGTACATAGTAGATTTGTGCGTCGTGCACACTTTAATTGCCTCTAGATATCTATCTTCCATCTATATCTATCTATAGTAACCATTTCTTTCAACAAAACTAACTCTACATATTATAAATCCGTCATGTCTGTTTTTCCGCTATCTACGAGTACATAAACCACCCAACGGATTTTCATATGGTTTTCACTTATGGGAGCGGGTTGCTAGTTATTAAAATAATGCATAATTTAACAAGTCTAGTCCATAAGCTTGCTTGTCACAGTTTGTTTTTTGTCCTACCGGCTAGGGTTCCTCTGACATGGGTCAGAGACTTTATGTAGCTAGTAGAGTAAACGAACTAAGTTCACTTGCTCTATAGAGTTTGGTACTGCTGTACAATGATACAGAATACTGATCGGCCACTCCTTTTTTTCCTGAAAAAATGCCACAGTTAATCATAAAAAAGTCTAACAAAGACTGAAATAGCAATGAAGCACGTGTGCGTAATAATAAAGCGTAGATCACAAAATCGCACGTCAGATGTGGTCGACCATTTGCGACAATAGGTAAACAATAGCTTGTGAACGACAAAGTAATTAAACACTGATGAACGTAAAAATCGATTGGCCTGTTTGCAGTATAATGGTGAATTGTAATTTGGTATATATAACTAATGATAATGACTAAGGGGACTTTGAACCCACCGTTACCAAGTTTCTATAACGCTTTATAACCGCAATATGGAAAATTAATATTTTGTTTGGTTTTTATCGACATAGATTAAATTTATTTGAAAGGTGACAGAGAGAATAAAATTGTATCCTGATTATTTGTTCGTGTTTATACTCAGGATCGTCAACATCTTGGCGGTTTTCTTCAAAACCCAATTAAATTTAGAGTGACTACAAATATTATAAAGAGAAAAGATTTGTATTAACTAGCTGTTGCAGCGACTTCGCTTAACTTTATTAAATATAGCCTATGTTATTTAAAATTGAATAATTTTATTTTTAAAAATAAAAACAGTAGTTTTTGAATTTATTCATTACAAACAAAAATACAAATATTTTATCTTTTTAACATCCTTTTAAACTCAATAACTACTGAACCGATTTTAAAAATTCTTTCACCCATCGAGAGTTACATTATCAGCAAGTAACTTAGACTATATAATATGTTTTATTAAAGTTACGCGGACGAAGTCGCGCGCAAGCTAATAATAAAGAAACTTTATCCCACGGACGCTCGAACTTTGGAACAATCTCCCTTCTCAGGTGTTACCACCTAGCTACAATTGTGTCTTTAGGCGGCGGTAACCACCTACCATCAAGTGAGTTCATAAATCATAAAAGTTCAGTAGCTTTTTATCGTTCTCTAATTTATTTAATAAACTGTTTTGTTTAATATTTACGCCAATTTTAATTTATTTATTTAGTATTCATATATGTATAATAATTTCAAAATTATTTAGAACCTTTTCATACACCAACCTTTTTATAAGCATATCATCCGTATTGTTCAACTGAAGTGAAAAATTATAATTCACTTCAGTTGAATTCATATTTATAATGCCTTAGGCTATTTTCTCGTACTAAGATTGAGCAACGATTATTCCATTCTCTGCTAAGTTTAACAAGGTAATTATCAAGAATTATCTTAAGTATTTAATTATAGAGAGTACCGTGACGAAGCAACCCTTTGACCGAGAACCGGGGTTGAAACTGTTGAGAGTAATGGTTTCTCGCGTAATAATTAATGGAATAATTCACATGTCCGGTAATTAAGAGACTAACTTAAATAAAATCTTAATTATTAAAACGTTAATAATTAAGATGCTATAGGATTAAGAATGGGGGAATAGGCGCTAGAGGAATTCCTTATTCGCTAACAACAGCACACGTGTGGTTATTTCCTTTGACACGGTGTCTGTAAAGTTTCTAAATATTTAACTCAGTGGGCCCTGCTACTACTATGTAATCATAATTTTTTAAACAGAGTTGCAGCAATATTAACAAAAATAATTTTACAGTATTTACAAACTAATATCTAGTGTATATGTAATATATGTAATATGTAATCATAATACGAGTAATTACACAAAATGACGTATGACGTATAGTAGGGGAGCCCAAGTGGGGATTTTAGGATTTACTCGAGCGCGTCAGATTAAGGTATGGTAGATTAGTTACATGCTGAAATTGTATATTTTAATAATTTGCCGATTTGGATGGTGAGATCTCCCGTACGGAAGCGTTAAAAATGAAAAAAAAAAAGTACTTACTCGAGCGCGTCGTGAACCCAAACTAAGCACCCATTCAAAAGACTGACGATTCGGATGTGACGCAAGCTCGTGGTAGCTTTATGTAAATGCAAAAAAAAATCACCATGATGACATACTCGAGCGCGTCAGATTTTATACAGACAGTTCAGCTTAAATTCCTGATTGTGCTGATTCTTAATCTGACGATTATATGGAGGATTTTTCTTAATCTGATTATTTAAGATATATATATTTCTTTTTCATGTCTTTTTAATCACTGAATGTGATAAAAAAAAATGCTAGGAAAATAGCATACAAATAATAATAAGTATATCCGTCATCAGGGACATGTGGGGCATATACATTTCAATATCTGACGCGTTCGAGTATATCATGTGACAGATTTTTTTTTACATTTTTGAAAGCATGTAGAAACTCAGCCTACCGTTGAAATGAAAAACTTAATATAACCTTTTTTTCTTCTTATCATCCAATCTTCAAAATCCAATAGGTCCCCACGCTCGAGTAACTCCACATTTAGCATCGTGGGCTCCCCTACTATAGTAGATGAAATTCTAAACACGATATTTATAATTTAATTAAGTGAGAGTGTATTAATACACAAGTAGAATTTTGTAATAGAGATTAAAATTAATTAGCCCGAAAACAGCTTCGTTAGGAAATTATTAATTGAGTTTGTGAATTTCCTTAGAAATATTCTAAGACGGTGTTGTCGAATAATAAATTTCAGATGAATATTTAAATGATGTCGTAAACTTTTATAACTAATTTAATTACACTGTAATGAAATTAACCTTTTGATAATAAAGTATGAAATAACCGTGGAATAACTTAATAGTTTGTGTCATGCGAGTGGTCCTCAAGAGGAATGAATATATGTTAGAGTCTCATTAATTAAATCAATTGTTATGCCCCTTTTTATATAAAAGTTCTCCGACAGGCTGATAGTCCAATTGATGTTAGGTACATCAACAACATTATATAATTTTAATTATTGCTTGTTCGTGTGTGTAATGAGCAATAATATTATGTCATAATTAAAGACCTACTTTTTTCATTTTTTAATCTATGGTCTTTTTATCAATGTTTTATCATGTTTCGGCCAGGTTTAAATCTTATTTTTCATAAATATTTTTGTCTTTATTTTTAAAATCCACTAAGATCAAAATGCAGTTTGACATTTCTGTCAAACTCCTGTCTAATAAAAATGTTGTGGGGAGAGTATAGCAAAAATAGGAAGTGACAGCTTTGGGAAGAATTGCAAAGCAATTTCAATTGATAAATTTATCGCCGATTTTCATTTTAGATAGAAAAAAAGTGGTGCAAACAAGACAACTCTAAGTTACTATTTAGAACTATTTATTATCAATATTACATAATTATACTGATAATACAATTTACTGATTTTTTTTACATAATAATAAATAATTACAATATTTCACATATATTTTTATTTTTATTTTAAGGTTAAGCCTTCAATTCAACCGTAAATCTTCATGTTTATTTGCTTAGCAATCACTTCCAAGCAAATGACGCAAAGACTATACTAAAGTGGATTTCTGTTGCTGACAACTAATACCTTTGTGTTGCCTTTTCCATTGATATATACTTTGTAATTTTGAATGAAATGTAATAATTTAAATTATCTTTCACTATTTTTTTTATATCTATACTAATAAAAGATATCTATATAAATAAAGATCTATACTTATAAAGAGGTAAAGTTTGTATGTATGCGGTTGAAGGAAGGGAGGACGAGGCTCTCCCACCGGAGGTGACTGAGGCTGAGCTGGATGCAGCCCTACTGCGTCTACGCAGGAAGGCGGCAACTGCCTCGAGGCCCAATGGCGTGCCTAGCCGAGTACTAGCTTAGGCCGCGGGGCCACTCGGGTGCCGTCTCAGAGAGCTGATGGACCTCTGTCACAGCACAGTCTTGCGGAGTGCACTAGTTGGTTGGCGCAGCGAACTGAGCTCGCTGCGTCCATTGTACTGGACTTCATTCTGCTGGTCGTAGTTAAAGCTATGGTCGGCAGCAGAGCCGCTTGGCGAGCGACTCAATCTCGGCGGAGAAAGAACGAAAGGACGAAGTCCTATCTCATCCCCTCCATCGCCGACGAACTGGACGCAAGCGGCTGGCGTACGCTCGCCACCTGGATCCCTGACAGGACTAGGGCGGTAGATGGGGACTCTACCGCCCGCTTCATCCTGAGAGGCACGGTCCACTTTGGCAGTTCGGGTACGCCGTCCTAATGAGCAGTGTCCGGTTACGGACCCCCGCGGCGGAGTTGCGGAAGAGTGTTCGTCCGACCTCGCAACTTCGCCTATAGCGGACGTGGAAGACGCCAAGAGGTTTAGTCGGTAGGTCTACCCCACTACCATCTCGAAGCAGGAGTCCGACATAACCCACCGGTCTGTCCCCAGGCCGGTGGGTATGTATGATGATTCCTCTTGTAAAAAAAGGATAGAACTTCAGGATGGACATAGGCGAAATATTCCACGCGGGCACCAGCTATCTAATTTTCAAAGATAAGTGCGCAATGGGGTTGTTTTCCTTATGATAAGGGGTTAAAGATTTATGTTTAAAGATAGTCATTTATTACATTAATTTAATTGCTAAAACTATGTATGAAAATTACACATATTATTGAAAAGTGATTAACCTAGATAATCAACGACTTAACATTAATGTGAAGTAATAAAATGTTTTAATCGATCGTAAACCTAATTCCGAAATGGCGTAATTTCATTACTTACCTTTATATGGTTCATACGATTTAGTTTTAGCTATATCACTCGTTAATAAAAGTCTACCAGACATTTTCTTTCTCAAGAATTGAGTTCACTAATGATTAAACATTTGATTACCAAATGTTAAGGTCCACTTGATGGTAGGTTCTATCATCATGCTACTTTTTCACTGTGGTATTCTGTGAGGTATAGAGAGAAAGACAAAAAGAAAGAATTAATTTGAAAATCATATTTGATATAAGATATATGTATTTACAGTTGGTAATTGGTAGATAGAGTTTATTTAGAAGTAAAAAATAAATTGTGAAAAAATGAATTTAAAAATTTGCTATAAAATATAATAAATTTCCACTTTACGAGGTTCTGGTTGCTTTTTGAGCGGTAGACTTTTCAAATAATATTTCAATTAAAATCGCTACTGCAGTCCCAGCAATAGAAGCCTGTGGGTATTTATGAACAGTTGGAGCCTTTTGTAACGATCATCTATTAATATGAAAACGGTTTTCTTTTACGAAATATTTCAATTAAAAAGTAAGTGGATTTATAGCAAAATCCACTAGTGGATTTATGTTAAAATTTATTTAACAAAATGAGTTTTGCAAAGTGGCCAATTTCATGTGACTTCTGAGAATTAAGGGAGCATAAAGTATGATAAATGAGTTCTTAAACGGTTAATTAGTCGAAAAGGGACTTCGTTTGGCTGTCGGTAAGTGTTTTTTTAATTAATAAAAATTAACGTGGCCTGAGCTCTTAAAGACGTAAAATATTTTTCTGTTTTGTAATTGAAATATACCTATATCATTAAAAAGTTAGTGTAATAAGTCACTTATTACCGCATATTGAAATTCTTGGAGTTAGATTAGAAACCAGCAATCCATCTACTGACTGTTTATCAGTGCTAAGTTAGATTCCTTCCATTCCTGCGAAGCACACGTCATTTTGAATTATTGATTTATTTTCAAAAATGTTTCTATCTATTTACTTATCAGCTCTATAACGAATTTAGATTTTAACATATCAAGATACAAATTCATTTGTAAGAAAGCAAGAAAGAAAAGAAACATTTGCTTTCAAACAAATACATATACAATACAAATATACAAGAAAAAATAATAAATAAATAAAAACAAATTACACATAGACATAAACACAATAAAAAAAAAAATAAGAAAACATCCGAGAAAATGGTATCGTGGCTCTCTGTCTATCTTATACAAACCACAATACTGAAATTCTGCCAGAGTTCAGTAAAAGGCGTTGACATATAGAAGTCAGCTAAAAATGTAAACAAAATATTTTGAATATTTTCCTGTTTTTAATAATTAGCCTTTGTGTATGACTATTTTAGTTTTTAGTTAGCGTATAAATTTTATATTTTTACAAATATAAAAATACTAGCTGTTGCACGCGACTTCGCCCGCATAACTTTGTAAATTATATACTAAAACCTTCCTCGAGAACCACTCTATCCATTGGTGAAAACAGCATGAAAATCGGTGCAGTAGTTTTTGAGTTTATTGCGAACAGACAGACAAACACGCGGCGGAGGACTTTGTTTTATAATATGTAGTGATTATGTATTTCGTAACCTTTTCCGACCTACTCCATTTAATAACATAACTGTAATATTCGGCAAATAGCGGCAAATATTGCACGGCGTTCCACAGGGTAGCATTTTAGGTCCTGCGCTCTTTATTACATCGATAAAATGTACTGATACTGACACTGTTTGATAAAGATCTAATTGAAAACTTAAATATATTATAACAATAGTCAGACTTTGTCCTACAAATAGAAGTTTAATATTTTTTTGAGTTAAATATAAATAACTTATTTATTCGACAACAATCAATCACATTTACACTCAAATTCACAATTTTCCTTTGAAACGACTAAGAAACTATTTATTGTTTACTGAGGTTTTGCGTCAAATGGCTTCTAATTGTCCTATTTCTGTCTGAAGTAAAACTGGCTATTCCAAAATAATTCCGTTGGAACGTGAAACAAAAATCAATATAAAAAATATGTACCTACTGTACAGTAGGTTTGTAAATTACCTACTAGGTTTCAATAAAAACCAAATATATACCTCATTATCAAACCTATTTTCACACTTAATAAAAATGTGGGAGTACATTTTCATAACAAGAAGATTTTTGTAATTTACGGTATAAAATTTTTCTCTTTTAAGTAATTAAGCTTTCGCGTAATTTGTGCTATTCTTTGTCACAAGGAGAAGATCTTTTGTTTATTTTAATTTTCCCTAAAACTCCTTAATTTAAGTGAACAAGTAAATGAATGTCAAAAGGAACTCATTGAGGTGTTTCAGACGAAAAACAAGGGAATTCCGGTTTGTTACTTTGTAAAATGTTTGTTTCAATTTATGTTTGAACATTTGTTGGTGTTTGATAATGTATTCATTTGTAATTGCAGACTCATTCACATGAAACTCATTAGAGTTATATATATTTCTATATAATATACATTATTTTTGTATTAAAATTATCCGATCACTTCCTTATCCCTTATCCTTAATCTTTCTATGGTCGGCAGCGCACTTGCAGCACCTATGGCGTTGCTCGTGTTATACTTCTCGCTATTAAAATATACCTTACAATTTTTGTTTGTTTAAAATATCTTTCGTATTCATGGAAAACAAAATCAAGAATCTCAAAAATGTGAGGTTAGGACTTTTATATAACATTGTGAGTAGCAAGTAGATGAGATTAATAGTAAGAATTAATCACGATGAAGAGAAGTGATTAACGAGATCAAACATTTATAAAATGAATCCATTCCCCAATTTTTATCTTTTCCTTATCCTGCTTCCTTCTTCTTTTTGACATTCTTATATAAGAAAAATATTGGCGAAATCGCATCGATTGATATACGTTTCCTAGATACTGACATTCATATAAAAAAACTCAAAGAAATAAAATAGCTAACATTTTTAAACGAAAAGTTTATATATTATGTAATGTTCAGGGATACATCCATAAAATATTTGGAAACTAAAATAACTATGACACATGGGAGTAAAAATTACCTACTGCCAATTTGGTGACCTCTATTTTTGATGTAGTTGCCGTGTTTCTTTCGGGGGTATTAAAGTTATCCCGTTTTTTTCTCAGACATAACTAAATTGGGCTTATCCATTTACTTTGAATATTTTAGTGTAGCCGCCTAGCCGTCCTTTGAAGATATTGTAAATCGTAGTTTCAAAAGTTACTAATCAGAATACTCCGTAAAATTTATATTAAATAGCATCGTTAAATATTAACACATGTGCTGTTGTGTTTCGGTGAGTGAGTAAAGGATGCCATGAGCCCATTTTCCCTATCCATTCCCTTCCCAATCCTTCTTCCTTAATCCTACGGTGTCGGCAGCGCATTTTCATAAAAACGTCCAGCGAACTTTACATAAAAATCGAAAAAAAATATGATTAAATTTAAAGTACATGAAATCTAAATGTGTGGAATTATTTTCCAGGTCCCTATTAGCCGGTGCCCAATAACAGGAAGGTTAGAGAAAAAAGTTTCACGATAAATACAAAATATTCCCAACCTCCCTGATGTAATTTGAATTTTTGAACGGGTAATATGAGATATAAATCATTGCGTCGTCCTTTATGACGACACGAATGGTGTATGTCGAGAATTTTTTAGGTCGTTCATTATTATAACATAACTTTAAAAATTGGCATATTGAGTCCCAGATTATAACAAGGGTCAGATTAGGCCCTATAAGGGATACTGTTCTCATATCTGGGCTGGTGCACCTAAATACCAGAACTGTTCGAATTGTGACCCTTTAGTTTTAGAAGGGATGTGTGTTCTACCGGTTGTACAATGGTGAGTGAGTTAAAATTTAAAAAAGTTTACTTTTAAATATAATGATAGTAGATTTTAATAGCCATAAAATATTAGTTTTTCCTACATATTGTTCATCTAAACTTCGGCATATATATAATTTGTAAGAACATCAGGACTCGTATACGGTTGCCCAAATTAATTGAATCCAATTTCCAAAATTACTAAATTTTCCAATTGTCCAACCTTGTTGATACAACAGGAGATTCTGCCTAACGCACTAACCGTCACCAGCATTCTGCCTAACTGTTTAACTATATAAGTTTACGTGGCTGCCTGTTGACCTCTGCAAATAAAAAGGAAAAAAATAGCCGTACCCTGGTATTGATGGGTCTCATCTCTTTATGTACCCACAAAAAAGGTAATAGATAGAATATCCCTACTCTGGAATTGATTGGTCTCCTTTCTTCCTGTAAAGAAAAGGTTATAGATACGATTATATAGAACTATCTATAGAAGCTTGTATGAAGTGCCAAGAATCCGCACGGTTCAAGTAAATAATGTCTATTCACGTCACCGGCACGTACTCACATTCAAGCTTAATTTGTCCTACCGTAAGGGGTGACTTAAGAAACGGCGCTTTTATGCTAAACCCATATAAAGTATGAAAGTGAAAAGATATTTTACGCATGTTTTATATTATATATTTTCAAAAAGCTCTTAACCTATATTTTAGATACCTATGAAATTTAAGATTTCAAGATTAGTACGTAATGAAAATTAGTTCAAGATTGATGGTAGGTGGCTAATGTCGATTATGACACAAGCAACGCCACAGGTTCCACAGCATAATTGGAATTGGAAGGGATAGTTGTTTTCCATGAAATTCACACGTACACAAACCAACAACATTTTTATATATATAAAGAAGATTACACATTCAATTCGGCTAGGGATAATCGTCTAAAAAAGAAAGCGGTTTTATTTTTGCTTCAATTAACTCGCTCCTCCGTTCTTTGTTATTACAAACATCAATCCGGAAATTGTCTTAGCTAAATTGAAGTTCAGGAAAAATCTTACGATATCCCTAGCATTCAATTTCGGCAGCTTCGAGAGTCTATAATAACTGAAACCTTTGTGTTATGCACGATTGATGTAACTCATTCATCGCTATCAATAGCTTGTGGCTTTGCTCGCGTAACCTGCTAACAAAATTTAGAGATAAAACATAATATTTCACTACAACGGAGAACCGAATTATAAATTCGGTTCTTTCGGTTAAAGCTTCTTTACGAGTATATCTTTACATAAAACAAAAGTCGATTCCCGCCGTCTGTCCCTCTGTATGTACGCTTAAATCTTTTGAATTACGCAACGCATTTTAATGCAGTTTCCACTAATGGAAAAGCGTTAAAGGAGAAAGGTTTTTATATAAAATTTACAGATAATAACAGTAGTATATAAGTAAGTTGAAGTCGCTTTCCTCATCTGTCTGTATGGCCCCTTACTCATCCTAAGCCACGCATTTTGATGCGGTTTTCACCACCGGTTAGGTAATTTTTCACGTGATTTTGATATGTACAATTATGTACCCAAAGTTTTTCCTAGCCTTGAACGGGTCGCTAGTACTTGTATTAATCAATCCTTTTGAGATACGTCACAAAATGAAATCATAATGAATAATAAAAGTTAGTCATTTTTTGGCTATTTAGCAAAATAGAAAAGAAATAACCATTTAAACCATATTTTTTCATTTCATATGATTATTTATTGTAATTTATATTTTAATAAAAAAATATAGTAAAAAATATGCATAAAAATTGTAGAGTCTGTATTCACATATATTATTCCCTTAAAAACTTACACATGTCAAAAATAGAGATGTTTAATACTATCATCCCACGTAGTATGAAACAAATTGTTGAAGCTTTAAATGAACTTTAAATATTAAATTCCACTGTGTTTTACAATCTAGACGTGAATCATTATTATGCCAAGAAATTTTTCATTTTAATATTAGAATATATTTTAAAACATTTCTCACCAACCTCAGGAATATTTGTTTTAGACTGACTCTTAATTTTATTGCGCTCCTGAAAAATAGCTTCGCTATATGTATGTCGGGTTATGCAAATGTTTTTTTTAATAAGTCCTCCTTATTAAAGTGCCTCTCCATTACTGGAGGTTAACCGTTAACTTGAAAACTTGTGTCTGTACGGAACAGATGTTCTGCACTAGATATCCAGGTCAATTCCCTGATGTTTCTTAGCCAAGATTTCTTCCGACTTCCAGGACTTCAGCCGTCTCCTTTCTGCTTTGCCCATCATTGGCAACTGAAGCAGTTCATTTACGTAAGGAAATAAGAAAAAATAAATAAAAAAATAAATAAATTATATAAAGTTCGACGCACAGGCTGAATATTATTACGTAAGGAAATAAGAAAAAAAATTAAAAAAAAAAAAAAAAATTATGAACAGGGTACTTTTTACCATTACCGTATGGGACCATTACGTATCCTAAGATATGATAACAACAATTTTATGCAGAAGATAACATGAAATCACAGTGAAGTTATTATCTATAACTGAATTTAAAGTAAACAGTCGCCAGAAATGAAGACTGACGTGACGTAAAAGTTCGAACAAGAGATTGAAGCAGAAACTTTTAACGACATTTTCAAAAATCAAGAAAGTGGACGAGCGACACTGGCAGCACGCTTTGGATTTTACGACAGACAAAATTTTCGCAAAGTCGTAAAAAGAGATCTGATAAGAATGCACAAATAAATAACATAAGGTGAACTTTTTAATGTTTACATTAACGAAACTTGTATCATTTTTATATTGAAGTTTGGTTGTTGTTGAGTCCTTACTATTGTTAAGAAAGATTTTACGATGTGATTTAAACCGTTTCGTACATAATAAGATTTATTTTACAAACTAATTATATTAACTTAATTGCAATACTAGCTTAAAATGCGCGTTCTACGACCGCGCAAAAGGCAAAAATGACTTACGTTACACAGTACCGCAACCGAGTCCGGGAACGTTATCGAAATGTCGGTTTAGTAGTCATGTCGTAAAATTTTATTTCGCAAGAAATTTTGTTTAATTTTATTTTATTTATATTAGGGAAACATACAATATCTAGCTACACATTATACACATACATACAAGAAAAACATAAATCATCAAAGTTTCCACTAAATTACTAAAACATATTATACATTACAAGTCACTACATACAAAATAAAAAATAGTTGGGAGAAAACATACAAAAAGGTAAAAAGTAAAAAAAAAAAGAAAGAAAAAAACAAATAAATAAACTAATTAACAAATAAACAAATAAACTGGCCGCTATAAAAAGGAGACTTCACAACTATATAATTTTCGAGAGCTTGGCTTCGTTTATAGGCTCCAATAGGACAACTGAAGTGTTCAATATAAAATTTACAGGAGCGATGTAAAAAGGTATTGCTAGTATATTTCTTTTTGCTAAACGGAACCTTAAATTAAATACATATATTTTCGGTGGGCATTTTTTCCCGACTCCGGTCCGGTGCGATCACGACATTCGAAAAGAAAATTCGAATTGGGTACACACTCGTTAGTCGAAGATAAGAAGATCCATTTGATTGTCGCCTATTACGAGTAAATGGGAAATGGACTCTGGCTTCCATACTTACTGATATTTCACGCTGCTGGTGTTCTATTAGAGAGTAGTATAATTTCAGTAAATAATGTCACCTGCTATTAATTACTAGTAACTTCAACATACACCAATAATATTCAAAATGAAGCAGCAATTATTAAGGCTACATTTGCTACATGGAACAGGCGACCAGCCATGCATAATGTCGCAGGCAAAATGTAGTTTATAAAATAAAAACATAACTATGGAAGTATATGGAAGTTCAACGCCTGAGGGACCATTAAGTGGCATACTGAATTGCACATACTAAAACCTATACTCAGTATATTTTCGTGTCTGATTCACAAGAGCTCTCAAGGCCGCCATTCGTCGTCCTTATGGCGTGCGTTAAGTACCTAGTCATTTGAAAATTAACGCCGTTAAAACAAAATGTTCCTGCAATACAATAAAATTGATACGATTGCGTGTTCAAATACAGCAGGCATAATGTAATGGCCATAAAAATAGTTATAAATTACAACGCGTTAGGTGGGGTATGGCGATAAAATAAATTTATGATACTATCACCATTCAATAGCAATTTGGATGAGATAATGATGCTTCTCGCTGTTAATGTCCAGTATTTATTTTGACCAGGCGAATCTAAATTCCATATCATTACCATAGACTTATTACAGTAGATTTACTATTCAAGTTAACTTGAATTAATTTTGTATTCCCAACGGAGCTCGTTGGACGAGTGGTAAGGGTGCTTGCCTAATGTCTCAGTGGCCCCGGGTTCGATTCCCGGCGGGGTCACATTTGTAAATGAACTTATCAAAGTTGGACACATATGTATGAGATGTAAATATATGAACCCATATGTTAATACATATAAAACGTTAAATAAGGTCGCTAGAAGTTTAATAACGAGGCTATAAAAGATTGCTTGGGTTGTATTCAAATTGCAATATTAACTTCAAGTCCATATCTTAGATGCTATTTCAACTAGAAAATTTCTAAAGTATCTCTTACAGAACAATAAAAAAAGGTAGACCCTTTTCAGACGGCACTAGGAAGATACGTAATAAAATAAATTTTTAATTTTTGATTTTTTTTATAATTTATAAAAGTAATCTTTATTTATTACGTATTAATTGGTGCCCGCGACTTCGTGTGCGTTGAATTATAACATCTGAGAGTAATATAACGCCTGACATCTTTATCGTTGTGACGACGGTGGCGCCGCCACTATTGACAATTTTTTACATTTTTACACGATCCCTCGGGAACCTAATATTTTTTCAGAATAAAAAGTATCCCAGGTAAACTATCTGTGTGCCATATTTCATTCACATTCATTCAACCGTTTTTGCTTTATTGAGGTAAAAAAATTTATTGGACACCATTTTGAATTTATCATTATAAAATTTTAAATTAAACAAAAGCTCTCGTTCCCATTAAAACAATATTGAACTTTACTAAAAAAATAATAAATCCGATAGAAGAATCTGATTTATTCAATTGAATAATCGTATTATTGCACACGGACATTGCCTCTTCAGAACCCTCGAAGTACTTAAATCAATATAAATTTTAACGACACGAGTTCATTGGACTGGCTTTTAAATAATACCCGTTTTGTACAAAAAATTAAAAAGTTAAAAAGTTTTTAAATCATAAGATAGCACTTTCTATTTTTGCACTTAAAATAGGATAAAGGATTTTAATATAGACAACAGAATAGGTATAGACCTATTCCTCTGCTTGTAACTTTTTTTATATAGAAGTCGGTTATGTCCGGATAAAGTTTGTGTTTAGAGGTGAAAGCTTCGAGTGTGTCGTCAGCTGCCGATTACACTAAAAATTAATTTATATAATTAATTTATTTAATATTTTCCATTTTTTTTTAATATGTGCAATTTTTCAAATTATCTTCTTCGTAAGAACCTTCCTCGAACTTCAAAGAATATTTGAAAAATAAAATAATAATAACCGAATTGGTCTGTTCACAAGTTTTGCGCTTATCAACACATTTAGCAATTAATTTTAATTATTTATATAGATTTCGTGCAATATAATTATATTATATTGCGCTTGTGAGCTCTACTTATAGAAATTGTATATTTTTTCGCTACGAATGGTATCACAGTAGATATTCAGATCTAAGATAGATTTCTCTACTTGAAAATATAATATAGGTATAGAAATAGTTAGGTAATTAACATGAAATAATCCTGCAAACTACAACAATTACATCACGAGTTCTAACAACAAAAGTGTTTATAACAACGGTGAAAGTAAACAATCACGTAATTTTAATTCAGAGAGAAACTCCACAAAGATTTGCAAGCTTCATTAATTTGTTACTACGTTAATTTCGTTTTACGAGCCTCGAGTGTTTTTATTTCAAGTTTGACCTTGACGTAAAAGCAATGATACATTAAGAAAAGACGAATTATTTTTTACATAAATTTGCTTGTATATTTTTATTATATTAGAAACAAGACTAAGCCGAAAATTTTGCATCATCTTCATGTATGTAGTACTAGTGGAAGTGTACATACATACACTGCATTTCGCAGTCATTTAGGCAGCCCGTCTGGCGGCAGTAACCACCGCCTTACAGAAGACCACCGTGAAATAACAGCAGTTTTGTTGTTGTGTTTCGGTGAGTGAGTAAGGGATGCCAGATCCCATTTCCCTATCCTTTCACAGTCCCCTTATCCATAATCCTACTATAGTCGGCAGCGCACTGGCATCAACCTTTGGCGTTGCTTGTGTTATAGCCGACGGTAGCCACCTACCATCAAGTGCACTGTCAGCCTGTCTGTTACAAAAACACAATTATATAATGGCCAAACTTCCAAAAATATTGAACTAAATGTAAAAATTGTGTGCCGAAATGCCGAAACTCTGCGCGAAGTTTAAAATTATTTAACACTGATTAAATTTTCTTTATTGAGGTGACCATGACCATACTGAAACCTGGACAGTTTTCTTCTAGTATTAATCTTCGCCTAATCACAAAACTACTTCAGGGGCATGCAAGGGAGTTACAAACCCTAGTAAAAGTCAGAATAAGCGAGTAGGGCTTTTAACATATTCACAGAGAATGAGCAGTGAAATACAGCAACTTTTTTCAAGCAAATTTGGTTCGTTTGTTTACTTATTGAAAGTGAAGGTGTCGTAAAATCTCTCTTATTGTCGCTCATCAACGCTTCCTTGTAGCAAATTCACTGAATCGGGGACACCTTGTGAAAATATTTGTTTCATTCTCATTGCAAATTGTTTGGAAGAACAAACAGCCGTCTCGAGGAAAAAGGCCTTTTTTATAGAGGATTTAGCAGAAATTTCATTACGAAAGTACCGCAAAGATTTGGGAATTAGTAGAATTGTTCGGGGTGGAACACCTAAAACTTTTTTAATTACAATAGTTACGACTTGATTGAAGGAAGCCTTTGATATTGTCTTATTTGTCTTTTGGATTTCGTAATAAGAAAGCCTCAAAGGGTCTTTTGTATTTTCCAAGATTACAATCATGCTGTCTACGATTTTGCCTCATTTTACGTACTTTATACACCTCTAGTACTTATATTTAGTATTTTTTGGTCGTATATTTAATACTGACAAGGTACACTGCGTTTCGCAGTCATATGGGCAGCCCGTCTGGCGGCAGTAGCCACCCCCGTACAGAAGACCACCGTGATATTACAGCACGTGTGCTGTTGTGTTTTGGTGAGTGAATAATGGATGCCAGAGCCCATTTCCTTATCCCTTCACATTTCTTTATCCTTTAGAATACTGGTCGTCAGCCTGTCTGTCGACCAGTATTGAACACTTTCGCTTAAGTAAAGAACACTTTCGCTTAAAAAACTAATATTGTACTGTACACAGTAGAATATTTTTTTTACCTTCTATGATGATTTAAGACAATTTTAAGTTTGCATTAGGCTTTTCACTATATATAAAAGCACTCAGTGCCAAGATTTTAAAGTAAATTCTAAAAGCTTTTGGAACGACTCAAATACTACATTAGCGTGCTGAAGCCTTCGAATTTGGAAAACTATGTATTAACACTTACAAACACGATTAAAATTGACTTTTCGTAATCTAAGTATGTTAATTGAATTTAGAACTTATATAACGGTTATGTAACTTTAATAGTTCACATCACAATTAAGATGTTATTTAAAGTAGTTTGATCGTATAAACCCTTGTAACTTTTCCTCTATTACTCTAAGAATTATTTAGTTGGAAGCAACTTATATGGTTCAGTTAATTCATAGTAATAAATTTTACTGTGTTAAACTTCAAGGAAAATTCTCGCCATTTTAACAACGCAGCGTAAGAAAAGTTTCTCATGTAATATAAGGTTATGTGAAGCTTATATTAAAATTGTATGCTTAAATTCTTTTCATTTGATGAAATAACTGATTATATCTATTCTATCTATTAATCTGCTCTTAGATATTGCAAAAATAACCCAGATTAAAGAGCAATTAAAATATATAGGGCCACTTAAGTAATACAGCGCGAGTGCTGGATTAAGTTCCACGATCTGGAAACAATGTAGCCAGTCCTGAGCCAGTCAGTCCGACGACAGTAAATAAAATCTTGCAAAATTTCACAGTTAATATGTATGCTAATTATAAATGTATAAGTGATTAAGAGATCTCAGAGCATGCTCCCCTATTTTCATATTTTCCTTTTTATAAACTTATCAGGATCAAAATAATATCAAAATGCACTATGGAGAGTGTGCGTCTATTTTATACGACCTGATCCAACCGGAACCGTTCCACTTGCGGACCACGAGGCGCGGACAGGGGTTTCATCCCTTCGTGGTTGATGTTCCTCGGACACGCACGAAGCGTTACAGGTCCACCTTTCTTGTTCGAACCGCTAGGGAGTGGAACTCACTGCCTGCGTCTGTGTTCCCTCAAAATTACAACCTCGGGGTCTTCAAATCAAGGGTAAATGAGCACTTACTAGGTAAGCGTGGTCCGCCTTCGGCCGCATCTGCACCTTACATCAAGTGAGATCGCGGCCAAGCGCTACCTTGACAACATAAAAAAAATATATATATCCTTTCTACTTCTGTAGTTACACCCCGATTGGAGTAATTCGATAAAGATGAAGTAAAATAAAGAGATAATTGTTATATCGGTGATCTAAAATGTTATAATGAACATTACCATCTTCGAAGGCATGGAAAGTCCTGATAATCAGCTAGTATTTGGGCTTAGACCATAACTGAGTCTCATTGACGAGAATTCTATTTAGAAAGCTTTTTTAGGTATTTAAGTACGAACATGTCATTATAGAAATTTTTTGGAAAAGTTCACAATGTTAAATATGGTGACGTAAATAAAAATTGAAATAGAGTACGGTATCCAATATTCTATACAGCATATTTTCTGTAATTCCTTTGTGTCTGCTCTGAGATTGGCAATTGTTTCTTCCCAGTTGAACATTCGCTGTCTTTTGTAAGGACAACTAGTTTTGTTTTGTTTTTCTACGGTAGTTTTATCTTAGTTTAGAAATTATTACGAAAACTTTGATGACTTGCTACCCGAATGACTGCGAATTGCAGTGTGCCTTGGTACTACACTCCCCTGTGAGTTTAGAAAATTATCGCAAGGAATTGAAAAGGTTCGAGCATCGTGCTTAGTGAAATATAGGGTCCATTTTGATTTCATTCAGTAGATATTATTTAAAGTACCTAGTCTGTATTACATAACTCGCCTACGTTCCGTACCATTAACAGAGAAAAACAGTCCTTATTTATAACCTATAAAACTTTTACAAATGATTTTATTGTTAATCTTCGTGTAGGCCGACTGTTCTCTTCCACGTATTGTCCTTTAAATTTAGTTTCAATAATCACTTTAGTATGTTTACATAAAATGCCATTGAAGAAATTTATTAAATTTTATCAACGCTTTCTGAAATTTCTTTGAATATTTTTCTCGCTGGCGCGGTGTAATCGGGCGTCGTCGCTATTTTTTAATTTTGTTTACGGGTTTAGATTGTAAAAAAATATTTCCTGTATTTTACAATGCGGAAGATAAATATTTAATATTTTATTTTATTAAAAGGGTATCTATTTAGTATAAAAATTAAATATTTATCGCATCATATATCCACCGCGAATATAATATGCGCTCAATGAAAAGCTTTGCTAGAACTGACATTTATATTTTCTCTCTTTTGTTTCAGATGGATTGACCTACGAGGAACAATTATTGTAAATTCAGATAAGTCTCACCTAAAAGATCATGTGAATCATAAAAGTTGAAGCCACAATCATGTGGCAAAAGCTATGTCGGCCAAGAATACAGCTAGTATGACGTTCAACGGCACTACATACACAGGAGGGGGAGTGTTGATCTTAACGAAAACTTTAACAGGCGAATCACTAGAAGTTATAGACGACACTAAACTAAATGCAACATCCGACATTATAGACGTGAAAGTCGTTCAAGTCGGCATATGTATTTTGTACACGGTCATCTTTGTTCTGGGTGTGTTTGGTAATGTATTGGTTTGCTATGTCGTCTTCAGGAACCGTGCTATGCAAACGGTGACCAATCTCTTCATCACCAATTTGGCGTTGTCTGATATCTTGCTTTGCATTTTTGCAGTTCCTTTAACACCAATGTACACCTTTCTAGGGAGATGGGTCTTCGGAAGACTTCTGTGTCACCTGATGCCCTATGCTCAAGGATCCAGCGTTTACATATCCACCCTTACTCTAACCTCAATCGCTATAGATAGATTCTTTGTCATAATCTATCCATTCCATCCGCGTATGAAACTTAATACATGTATATTTATAATAGTTTTCATATGGATTTTTTCTCTACTAGTCACTTGTCCTTACGGCCTCTTTATGGGCATTCAAATAATTAACAACAGAACATATTGCGAGGAAAGTTGGCCATCAGATAAATCCAGAAAAATTTTCGGCGTCTTCACAACTGTTTTGCAGTTCATAATACCATTCTTAGTAATAGCAATTTGTTATACATGTGTTAGTGTAAGATTAAATGATCGAGCCAGATCGAAACCAGGTGCTAAAAACACTAGGAGAGAAGAAGCAGACAGAGATAGAAAGAAGAGAACGAATCGGATGCTTATATCGATGGTCGCTATATTTGGGATATCGTGGCTACCTCTGAACATTTACAACATTTTCAATGATTTTTACGCACAAATGACTGAATGGAACTATTATTTCGTGTCGTTTTTCTTTGCTCATTCGATGGCGATGGCTTCAACGTGCTACAATCCGTTCCTCTACGCCTGGTTGAACGAGAACTTCAGAAAAGAATTCAAACAGGTGTTGCCTTTTTTCGAGTCGACGGGCGGGGTCAGGAACAGTTACCACTCCGGTCGAATGCCGACCCACAAGTCGGATAAGAACATTTGCAATGGTAACGAGACAATCCAGGAAACCTTACTGGCCTCGTCCTTCAATAGGGGACCGTCGATTAAGCAACGAGTTGACAAAAAAGATAACGGAGTTGAAATAGAGAATATAATTTTAGAAGATAAGAACATACCAACGAGTTATCATATAAAAGGCGACAATTTAAATTTGCAACTAATTGATGAAGAGTCGCAGTTCAGTGAACCTAAGGAGTCTAAGGCTTCAGTTATTTAATTGTAAGTATCCATAGGGTTTTTGTAATTATGCCTTTGGCGTTGATTGATAGTCCAGGAGTTTTCAAATCAAGATTTTTATTAGAATTGATTGTCTTATGCTTTAACATTAAACCTTCTCACACAGAGAGGACACCTGTGACAAGCAGTGGGTCGTAATATATCCGTACTAATATTATAAATGCGAAAGTATGTATGGATGTATGGATGAAAAACTGCTTAACCAATAACCATGAAATTTTGTATACACGTTGTCTGGGACACCAGAAAGGACATAGGGTACATCATCCAAAAAAAAGGACTATTCCCGAGGGATAAATAAAAAATAAAAAACTAAGGACTGGCCAAAGTGTTATAGCAACACTAGGTCAAGCGCTATATTGCTTTTTTTTAAATTTTCAACGCGGACGAAGTCGCGACCACCAGCTAGTTACCTATAAACTGATACAAGATATTTCGAAACATTATTAATTAATTTTTATTACTTATTTCAGTATCCATGTACGGATAGCATAACTGCTATTAAAGGTATATTGGTAAATCACAGAAATATACAAAAGAGTGCTAATTTTACAATTAAAATCATCAATAAAACTCCACTACTTTCTCGATGTCGTCAAATAAAACTAAAACTGAACGAACTGTTAAAATGCTTAAAATACATAGAAAGAATAACATAGTGACACTTAGCTGCAATCTGAAACTTGCAGTTTCTTGAAATACCTACTTTATAAATGACTTCAAACATTATGAATTATTAGAATATTCATTATATTTGATTCACGGAACTGACTTAGTTTAATAAGATTATCGAGCCCATAAGTCAAGTGATCAAAGTGCTTGCTTTAACGCTCTAGCTTAGGGGCCCCGGGTTCGTACCCTACAAAGCATATTTTGGAAATAATCATTTCAAAGTTAATTCTGGTATATGTGTGCAGGGTTTCGCCCTCTGTCCGTTGTATGGTTATCCTACAACACAAGACTATAAGCGCTTCATTTGAGTGCTATACAATTTTATTGGCCTATTTAGTCTTGGAGGTTTATGAATTTATTTAGAATAACATTAAGGTTTTAATTTTTCAGATCTACTTCATGAACAAAAACAACAACGACTGCTAACACTACTACTTAAAATGTGTAAGAATTTTAGTAGATATTAGGTTATGAATGTGTTGAAAAATTATTTCAAAAGCTGTTGCTTTTTGTAAGCGTAGAAAACTTTGCTTTGCTTATTCTGTGATCAAATTTGTAATAATGTTACTTGAATTTATTTATAAGATGTGTAAATATTTGTAATATATAGATACTAGTCATTAATTAACGTAATTGTAGTACGAAATGCAAGTATCCAAAGGGCCTACAATAATGTAGAATCGAATTTGTTGGTATAAAATTATATGAATTTATATTATTAAGAATATTTCTATAAAAAAGTTAGATCAAATGTTTATTAAAAACTTTTGATTGGTGTTGTTTCCAATAAACGATTGAGCCCAATTTCGAACTTTGACTGTAACTTTTTTAGGGCAGCCATTTCGAATGATTGAGTTTTTAGAATTCTTTCACTTTTAATAAATTAACTTTTTCTATGAATTTCCTGTTTATAAATATACTTCAACTTAATAGACGGTTTATACATGACTTTTCCAGTCGCAAGTGATGGTACAAAGTATATCTTATATTATTATAATATTATGTAAAATGACACTAATGGCCTAAAGGTGACTGTTGGTGAAAACGGTCATGCACAATCCTGCATGAAGCGCCGGACTGCAAGGCGGAATTAAATAGTAGTTAGGTGTTCCCTAACTTTAGGTGTCTGTTGGTGGAAACGGGCATTAGTCTTAACTATAACATGACCACTGAGTCAAAAATGGCAAAATGTCAAATATCACAACACTAAGTAACAACTAAATATCATAATATGTGACACATGTCACGTGTCAAGTGTATGGCACTTTTATAACTGAGATATACACTATAAACCACTCTATCCACATTTTTAGTTTTATTTTTAAATTAACATTCATTGTCTGTCCAATCACCGTCAGTATAATCGACAATCGGTATTTATTTGCCGTGTAGTCGAGTTGTGTCGGTGATTACATTTTCAATCACGCTCTCGCGATTTTCTATTTCCTAATCAAAATTGTAGTTTAAAAAAATTTCTAACGAAGTTCCGTACATTTCTACTTAACTAATAAGTTAAGTTTACAAATCTATTTTAAATTACCCTATTAGTTGTTAGTAATTTTTAAGTTAATAGTAAGTAAAGTACCACTGGGTCCTAATGATACAAAAATCAGAAATTACACTATGTTGGAAACTCAAATCAAAATTAAGAACTATAGACTTCTGTCTATAATTCTTATTTGGTTTGAGCTTCTGATTTGAGGACAACATAGTAAAGACGCTTTTATAAACATTGCATAGGCGGTTTACTGTATTGAGATTTTATGTTCCAAGCTAATAACCTGAATTTTTGTTTATTTTTATTGAAAATATTGGTTCCCAAGTGTGAAATGTGATCCCATCCTTTTTTATATTTTACATTTTGCAGTATTCTATATGAATCATTTTTTAATTGTTTCAATTGATGATGATCATTACAATATGTACTTAAATTTAAATTTTCTTTAAATGATATCGTTATATAGTATTTAAGAAATTATTTTCCAAATCAATGCCATTTTGACTCACAAAATAGTCATTGAAATAACAATTTAAATTTAAATTTTTTTTGTGTTTTTGGACTACTTTTAATATAATATTCTATTATATAAAAATAGGAATTTTATATTAAAATAAAAGAATAATGAAGATAAAATAAATTATTATATTTTTAACTTCTTAAAATAAACGTTCTATAACTTGTTTTTATTGACTAATAAATTGGCTTACTTTAACATAGTTAATTTAAATAAGCACGAAGTTCGTGTAGACCGTCTTGAAGTAGGTAATAACTAGTTCGTTTTAGTTATATAAACAATTTTAGTACATAGAAGGCTCCCAACTCAAAGTTTGAAATTTGTTTATTGGTAATCACAAATCAATTAATTAAATTAATTCGAACGTCGTTGTTTCTAGCTTTGTTTGAGTATAGATTTAATGGAGTTGAAATTTACATGATGTATTTTGTAAATAAGTACCTACAAGCGACAGTGTGTGTACATAGGAAGCGATTTCGCGAACGTAGTTATATAACTTATAGAACGAATACAAATTAGTGATGTTTGCATAGCATAAGGTAGTTTTGTGTTTTACACATGTACTGTTAAATTGTGGAATAAATGATGAGCCTGGTTGTTTTGTAATTTTTATTATAATTTATTCCTATATCTACATAGTAGGTATATATACATTATACAATGGGCCTTGCAAGAAAGCTTAACGAGTTATGGTGAGTATATATACTCCCGTTACACTGCGAGATCGAATCAGAAATGAGGAGATCAGTAGACGTACGAATGTTACCAAAATAAGCCGGCGGATCAGTAAGTTGATGTGACTTACTGATCCGCCGGCTAAGTGGGCAGAACACATAGGCAGAATGGTTCTTGAGTGAAGGCCGCGGACCGACAAGCGCAGCGTAGGACCTCCACTCACAAGGTGAACAGACTACCTGATAAGGGCCACGGGTTCCAGGCTGCACCTGACCGGTCCTTTCGGAAAATTATAGGGCAAGCCTATGTCCAAGCCGCGGGCGAAAATTAGTTACTTATATTTTGTAGCTTAGTTTTCTTTCACTGCAGTTGAAAATGGCAAATTATTACAAATTAGAGCATGATTCGGGTATTATTTTATTGAATACATTTCTCCAAACAGCATAATTTAGATAGAATAGGCTAAGAGTAAGTATAATCTAGGTAAATTATAACAAAATTAAGAAGTCTGTAATATCACAAAGACATAAAGTTATGAGAAACGCTCATATTTTAGGGCTTCCTTAATTAAATGACATCGTACACCTACATGAGAATTTAAGTTTATACTTTTACACTGGTTAAGTATACATACAAGTATATATATTTGGCTAAAGATTTTCAAGTTTTCAAAGTCCGTTTTCACCAACACTAACATAGAGTTACGGAACATATGACGCCGGCCATTCAAGTCAGTCACATTCATAATGCTTCATAAAACTCCGAACTGCATGAATGGCCTTAAATATTGGTTAGGTGTTCCCTAACTTTAGGTGTCTGTTGGTGAAAACGGGCATTTGACTTACTAATGTAAGTTGAATCTAACTAATGTTAGATTGAACTAAACCTCGATTACCTATATAAAGTTTACAGTTACAATTACCCATAGTTACATAAACAAGTACCCGAATTATATCTACTATAATTATGTATATTTACGGCTTTAACAATAAAATAAAATGTACATTTATACAACTCTATATATGTATTAGGTACTGCTAAAATTAACTATTTATATATATTTGCTATAATAAGGAAAGGCAAAGCATAAATTAGGTATTCCCTAAGCGAAAATTTACGTTGAAGTTTTAATAGTTATCTCTCGGTTGGGCCCGCATGTCGTTCCAAGTAATGACCCCTATAAGCCGCTTCAAAGTAGAAATGGAATGCAATGGGAGCAATCTGAATTCGCTTAAATAGATTTTCACGATTGGGATTTTATACTTTGTTTAATCAAAATCAATTCAGTTTTCCTATGAAACATGAGAATTTTTAGGTTAAGCTTATCAGACAAGCTGAAGGTCCACGTGATAGTTAGGTGCCACAGGAGCTCCAAGTGCTCTGCCGACTAAAGTAAGGTTAAGGATAAAGAATTTTTTTTTATATTAAGGTCGACAGACAGGCTGACGTTCCCTTTGATGGTAGGTGGCTACCGTCGCCTACACAGTGTTCTGCAAACTTTTTGTGTTCAAGGTACATATAGGAAAACGAAAATTTTTGGTACACCACAAATTCAAAATCAGTTTTTAAGTAATATTAATCAACATTTATTATTAATCAACGAAACAATATTTATTATTAATCAACAAAACTAAACTTTAAATTGCAGAAAAGGTATTTAATGCGAAACATGAGCCTGATTCGTCTCCGCAATATGTAAAACCTTAACTTATGTAGCTTTCGTCATATTTTCGATTAACAATTTTGGGTTTCTTTTTCATTGACCCTTTTTCTTCTTCATTACTTTCACTTGAAAAACTTACACCACGTTTAATGAATTTATCCATTATTATAATATTTATTTTACGCTTAGAATAATAAGCATAACAATAAGCGACAAAACAAAAACGTGCGGTGAATTTAAACGGCCGGCAGTCGTACTCGTACTGACTCGTGAGCCAGAGAGTACGGGTAGCGGGGCGGGGAGCCTCCGTCCCCGCCTCCCCGCGACTCGCCGCCCGCGCCAAACGAAACCACAGAATTAGATGAACGAAACAAAACACCTCGCTCGTGCGCTCCCGTGATTTACACATATATGTGTAAGTATTTTTCTTACCCGTACTTACTTTAATAAAAATAAGTTTATAAGATAACCTTATTTTTCCGAGGCACACCAACTAATGACGAAGGTACACCAGTGTGTTGCGGTATACAGTACAACAAACACTAGCAACGCCACAGTCGCTGCAGTGCGCTGCCGACCATAGAAGGATTTGGATTAGGGGATAAGGAAGAGATAAGGAAATGGGCTCTGGCACAACTTACAAATACTATACTATTTAGTACACCATTCCATTTTCTAAAATATTGTATATCTTTATGTAAAGTTTGCCATACAGGCTGCCAATCCATCTGATTACAGGTGGCTACTGTCAACTATTAACACAAGCAACATCACAAGACTTGCAAGTGCGCTGCCAACATTAGTAGCATTAAAGACAAGGGATTGTGAAGGGATAGGCAAAAAGGCTCTGACATCTTTTACTCATTCACTGAAACACAATAGCACATATTATACGCTACGTCTTCTAAGTGCGGCACGGCTGAGGATTTTAGGTTGCAAATAGTAATATACATTAACGTTATGGCAATAAAGTAGAAATTTTCAATATATATTATCGTAGTAACAAAAATATCGCTTCGGTACGCTCGAGGCTGCCGCTTCGGCATGCTTGAGGATGCTTCGGGATGCTTCGGCATTCTTCGGCATGCCAAGGCATTACTCTGCATTTAGGGATAGGAGAACGCGAAGAGACGCGAGCTACAAATACGATTGCTTAAGGACGCCTCGGCGTCCCTAAGGACGTTGAAGCATGCCAAGGCATAGTTTCCGACAGTATGCGCTTGCATATAGGGATGCTGAAGGATCCTTTTCCTTTTAACCTTTTACTATTGTAAGAATTTTGATACGGTTTTCACTAAAGGAAAGAGCGATAAACAAGATTTATTTAAAGGTTTATGTATATATATATAAAATTTAAAGAAAAAAATCCTTGTATGCGAAGCCGAAAGCGAATCTCTAGTTTCATATGTTTGTGTTCTACGTAATCTCTGAGGTGATGTTGGTAAAGATCCAATCATATATGATTTCAAAAATAAAAGCAACATTGGAAATGAAAACGTCCCTTGAAAATGAGACCGTTACAGACATATGTACTTGAAGCGAAGTGGCTATGAAATTTTATGCTATAGCAGATCTCAGCTGAAATACCAAATATCGACTTGTCCGAAAGCTTTAACAGCTTTTAATATTTTCATAGTTAAAATCAATTTATACAAATTTACTTTAGATAAAAGGTTTTTGTTAATTAAACTATACATCTTAACCAGATTTATAACGATAGGTATAATTTTGACTCAGAATTGAACTGAGACTACCATACGTAGATACTTCAATAATACGTAGATACGTAGGTAGTACGTAGGTACTTAGATAATACGTAGATACGTAGATACTACGTTGATAGGACTAAGATACATAGGGTTTTGCTCTATTAAAGGTGAATTAGATGTATATTAGAGGTACGTCTTTTTTTTTACTGGGCAAGTGATGAACTGGCACATACAATTTCAATTTAAACCTGTAGCGAATTTTGAGTAAAATTAAGCTTTATCTTGTTTTTACTAACTTAACTATGAGAAAATTTAGAAACTTAATAATATTATCTCTATTATATTACTGCAAACATCAAGAACTTTAAGACGATACTTCAATATTTATTCACTTTGGCTATAACTTTGCAATAAGAGATGGCAGCAAACAAAGTTCCAAAGAACGTCTCCATAACTTCATGCATTAAATACTTATTTGGTAGGTATAAAGAATAGTTAACTTTTGTGTGTATCCAAACTGAATAAGGAATTCTATTTTTTTTTTTTTTTTTTGGTTTATTTATTACTAGTAAGTGCCCTTATATCCGGTTACTTTAAAAGATTTTCATAAAAAGATTTTCATAAGATTTACATAAACTTTAAAAGATTTCTGTACCTTTCGTTACAGTATTTTTTATGTTAGATAAGCTGACGGGGTCCACTTGATGGTAGGTGGCCACAGGTGCTACAAGTGCGCTACCCACCAAAGTAAGATTAATGATAAGTGATTTGAAGGGATAAAATGAGCTCTGGCATCTCATAATAATCGCTCACCGAAACACAACAGAACATTGCTATTATTTTACTGATGGTTTTCTATACGTAAGGGGTGATTATTGCAGCCAAACGGGCCAAAGCCAAAGGGAATACGATTCGTTTCTAAAGTTTGCGTGTCTCACTAAATTTGTAATAGTGTACGTTTGCAAAAATATATTATAATTTTTCAAGACGAAAGCAGGTAATTCGAACATTATCATCATCATCATCACGATTTCAGCCGCATGAGTCCACTGCTGGACATAGGCCTCCCTGTAATTTTCCAATATGACCGGTCTACCATAAATATATAATATAATATCAATATAAACCGAAAAGGCAAAGTGGATACCCCGTATTCCTGAGAATTAGGCAAAGAGGATTAAAGTAGAAGGAAAATCACTTAAGAAGAAATTAAAGTATTCACTTTCCCCTACATGAAGTAGTTTTCTTTTAATATATAAATTAGTGAACTCTCAGAAATGCAGTTCCAACCAGAATTCTCTTTAGCAAGCGTTCTTCCAATTTTTCATTTCAATTGTCAATTAGTGAAATTGTTTTTAAAAGAGTTCCGATTGCCAGTGGTTACATTTTACAATAGAAATATAGACGTCCTTTCAATTAACCCTTCTTTTCAAATGTCATCCAATTCGTACACGTCTAATTGGATTCATTTGATGAAAACAGGTTGCCGTCATTAGTAAAGGTTTTAAAGGTCATCTGTTATAGTACTTTAGTTATTTGTCCAGATAAATATTTTATCACAGAAAAATCAGAGGAAGGTCAAAGTTCATTGGTATATTATATTATTTAAATATATATTATTTATTTATTTATTATCTATATAACTTTTAACTATAGACATTTATAACTTCCCGGCCGGCAACGCACTTGTGGCGGTCCTTTGGTCCTTTTTCCTTGTTTGAATATAAATAAAAGAGTACTGTCATTAATTTATCAATTATCTTTATAATAAAAAAAATGTTGTTTCTAACTTGGAAAAATCAAAAACAAAGAAATGGAAGGAGATGGGAGCAGAATTAACGACATGGCGAGAGTTATAGGTATTAGAATGGGTTTATGTATCCCAATTATTACCTTACAGCGATAGTACAATGTCTTATTATGTTAATATAGTTCGTTATTTACGTTTTACTGGGTAAACAATATTTAAAGTTAACCCCTCTGAACTCCCGAGGCGACACTTGTGTGCCATTCACATTCAGCTTACGATTCAAACGATTTAAGATTTCAATACAATAATGTTGAAATATGTACTTGAGGTTAAAGGCAACAAACTTCAGAATATATTGTCACTAGCTGATGCCCGCGACTTCGTCAGCGTTGTAAAATAAAAATTATGTAAGCAATATAACGTTTTAATGCATGTTGCTATTGTAACGAAGCGTTACATATGGTGAATAAAAAGAAAAGTAAAATAGAAAAAAAAAAGAAAAGTGAAAATAAAGAAAAAAATAATAAAAAAAAAATATATAATAATAGTGGGGTAATTGATAAAACTAAAATAAGTACACGCTCGAAGTGCAAGTGCACCGGCGCGGGCATTACCTACAATGCAAAGTACGCACGCGTGAACGGTTCATTTTATTTTTGCGAGAGGCAGTCGGAGATAAGCCTTAGATGATGAAGTCCGCACCACTTGGCGTGCTAGTCAAGTCGTGCGATTTTTTTTAATAAAAGTTATTTTTATCCGACGTCAAATTAAATTACATTTGTCTTGTGGATTCATAAATAAGTCCATCAATATTTAAATCTCCCGCGATAGGGTGAGTATTAAATGGCACACAATTTAATAAATTATAATATCACATTTTAAAACAGCTTATTTCTCTTGCTTAATCATACGCTTTATTATGTTTTATGATTTGTTTGGCACATTATTCCTTTTGCTTTGCATTAAATTTTTTAACCTTGTTAATGTATTTTGAGTTTATTTCGGTAGGATAAGACTTACCTACTTAATTATTTTTTTTTAATTTTAAATTATGTATTATTTTTTTTATACATTGCTTTGTTTATTGCTATGTTGCTTTAGTTATTTTCACACTGTTTGCTTTGTAAATTCCGTTCTGGTCTTGCACCACTGCGGCAATGCTACTGCTGCTAAGCAGGTATTTTCATCCTGTTGCCGTCGTGGGGTATCCAGATCGGAGGGTAGATGTACCAGAGAGTAATCCTGCGGTACTGTCGATTTCAGGAGCATCCCTTGGGCAAAGGATCCTTCAGGCAAAGCATCCCTCTGTCATCGGATTGCACTAGATCTGATTGTCGGCTGCAATCCATTACCACCGCCTTACCATCACCAACGTCGGTACCAATACGCATCGGCAGGACGCCCAACACGCCACATCTACCATCTTCGTCGGCTGGATCATACAGGGGAGTGCCTGCACTGCGTTGGGGAGACAGATAGGCCGACCACCCACGACCTACACGAATTTTGTGTTGCCTACCACCGAGCGTTAAATATATTTTTGTAATATCCGATCACGCTGTTTCATTTTCTTGGTAGGCTACACTGGCGCCCAACATTTAGATTTTATATATTTTTTTTATTACACTAGTCAGTGTCGCCGCTCGGGAAACTTAAGGCGCGACACTATAACACTTTAGCCAGGCGTTACTTATTTATTTTATTTTAGATGATCCCCTTGGGAGCAAGACTTTTTCTGGATGAATGGTACCCTATGTCCTTTCTTGTATGCCTGACAAAGTGTATGCAAATTTTCATGATGATTGGTTGAGTAGTTAAAGCGTGAAAAGGTAACAGACAGACAGACAGACAGGGTTACTTTTACATTAATAATATTAAGCATGGATATAATAAATTGTGCTGTTAATATAAAATATAGTTAATTTTTGTGTATCGATTTTGAATACTCTGTATACTTATGAAATCGCTTGTCCTGACTGCCTATGAAATCACAGAAAAAAATACTAGGTCTAGAAAGCTGAAATTTGAAACATAGGTTTCTTTTATTAAGTAAGCATCCGATAACAGAGCCAAATATTTTATTGATTTTGATAATGCTTTTAATAAGAAGTCCTGAACTGCTCAAGAACAAAACCAGTTACAAGAACTTACTCCTAACTAATATCTAGCAGTGACAATAAATGTCTGAGCAGAAAGATCTATTTCAATCTATATAATTTACAATCGTACTGTACCTCACAAACCGCAGCTCGTTCAACTAAACCATTTCTCTCTTCGACAGCCGGCGCCAAAGAGACTCGTTGCTAAGCGACGACACAAATTGGATTCGGCGATTTCTCTATTGCTCAGGCTCATACGGCTGGTTAACTTTTTTGAATATAATGAAATGGTCAGCTAAATATTGAAGTTTTGGTCTCCAACAAAACAAATTTTGTCAACAAACAAATTGTTAATGTTTTGGTTGGAAACAGTACAAGATTGATGAGCAAATAATTTGTTTTAAACAGATCTGAAGTCATTTGTGTAACCAATTTTTTTTTTACTATCAATAATCATAATCTGATAATAGGTGTTAAAGGGGAATACTCATAAATTTCTTGGAATGTACAGTAATGACGAAAATAGATCTAAGTTGTATTTAAAATAATGCTTATATCTATAGGTATACTCAAGTAGAGTGAAATCAGCGAACTTGAATACAAACATATATTATTTCCATGGGTGAAATATATATCATATCATAACCTGATTTAATGTTAGTGTTATTATTTTGATTTTGAGACTCAGAATTTAGAGTTTCAAATTCAGATTCGACATTAAATTTCAGAAAAATTCTTTTCAATTAACAAATTGTGAAACAAATTTTATGATTCTACATTAGACTATAATATAGCGTAGCATGATCAGCAGTAAAATAATTCTGAATATAATCAATTACATAAATCGATCATTATAGGAATATTCCACGAAGTAAATCAGTCATCAATCTTGTCACATTAACGCTAAGCTGTTTGACTTGTGGATCTGTTTGCGTATCGATTACCTAAATCAACGTTATAACCGAAGTTTCTATAAAATCGCTTTATTTGTGAAGTGGAATCAGTCTTTAAAGAATGTGAATAATTTAAATGTGTTCAAATATTTCATTCACAGAGGGGATAAACTTCTTGCCTTCTTTTGCTTTAAAGATAATATTAAGTACTTGCCAGTTTTACTTACCTACTTACTTAAGAATCTCTTAATGTAGTTCACTCCGCACCACAATAAAATTTTGGTCTCTACTTTTTGAGTCTACTTTACCTCTAATTTTTTGGTCTCACACGATACAAATGAATATCAAATTATGGTAAATGAAAACATCATAAGTAAACCCGTTCCTACTAGAAATCATCTGTCTGATTTGTTTCGGTGAGTACAAAACCGAGTGCATAATTTAATAAAACATAAAGTTATTTCTAAAAGTAACTAATCAACACTTTACTTGTAGTTGGTGAAAGAAAGCCATTTCCCTATTCCCTCCAAAATCCTTATCCTTTAACATTATGGTGTATATTATTCTAACCTTAATCACTGTCAAGACAGTGTTTATATTAAAGATTCTTTTAAGAAAATCCACGAACAAAGTCCAGGGGAGATCCACAGCTAGTTTATAATAAACTATTTATAATTAAAAAAAAGGTACACCCATAGGTCATATATATACGTATCCATATCCAGCATTAGTCACAGGCAGGCTGATAATGACAGTGATGTTGATCGTCATTATGAAGTTAAAACGAGACAATATAAACGTCTCACAACATACTTCAGATCCGACTTTTCGTTTTTATCATACAACTTTTCCTCTAACACTGGCATAGTTGGCTCATTTCTCATACCGATAGTGTGGTTTGTGAGCTGTTGTGACATTAGCTTTATACATCACAAGTCGAGGACAGTCGTATATATTGCAGGACAAAGTTGAGTGAGACGCGTTATTATGAGTTATGGTTCGAACAGCGGGGCTTCATTTTGACCTTATACGATCCTATTTTGTATGTGAGCTGATTTAGATTCTATTTGTGGAATGTCAATGAATATTCCAGCGAATATTATTGCGAAATTGTGTGGAATATCTTTAAGAAGAAATCCAAGTGAAGCTTTTTTATATAAAAGTCACTGTCTTAAAGCTACTATTAAAGTTACATTGTAAATTACTAGCAATACACACCGGCTTCGCACGGATAAATTTTTTTCTGTGCAATTATACACATAAACCTTCCTCTTTTATAGCTCTTTCTAATGGTGAAAACAGTATCAAAATCCTTTAGATGATTAAGAAGAAGTTAGCGGAGAAACTGACATAGTATTTGGCAGATGATACAAATTAGGTCGATCTTATTTGAGTACATGTAAGTTGTGCCTACTTTTTTAGGCAATAGGCGTATATATGAAAAATGAGAAAAATACATACAATGAAATAAAATAAGTAATTAATAATAGACCAAATTAATTTAGGTAAACCTCTAGTTTCAACATAAATAATAAGAGTTTTTATTAAACATAAAATTATTTTTGTATTCGCAATTGTCGAGTGGAGAAAAGGTTTAATACTTTTCTAAGTGTCAAGCGGTAGCGAAAAATTTAATTTGTTTTTAACTTTCTTTCTAAAAGAATTCTTTTGGAACGAAGTACTTTTATAGCAGGTAGAGCAACATTAATTTATTTATCTTTGGAAGTTAAAAAACATCAACAACAATAGCATTCAACATGTAATCTTTTATTTATTTATATAAAATTCTCGTGTCACAATGTTTGTAACCAAACTCCTCCGAAACTGCTTGACCGATTTTTATGATTTTTTTTGTGTTATTACACCTTTTCCGCGGTGTGATGCGGACAGGCGTACAATAATATATAAATAACAGTAATAAAAGACTTGCTAGGCAACAATAAAATATAATTTATTCATTTAAAAAAAGGTTACCTATAAGAGGAAGTTAAATACAATACAATTACAGTAATAACAAAAAATAACAGGTTTCTACCAAATTTACAAATTCTACCAAATTAATAAAAAAATACGAGGGACTTTGTGGAGATTTGGAACCCGAGAGCCACTGGAGAGCCGTTTTGTAAAAAAGAAGCCCTACTTAAAATTAAACCGAACTGTAACGCAATTTAAAAGGAATAAAATTATAAAATGGAACTGCCAAACTTGATGGGAGTCGGCGCTCATCAAGTTTGTACCAAATAAAGAAGGAAATTATACTTAAATAAGAGCACGTATATACCTTTTCTACGTGCTAACAAATAAGTTAAGAATATGTAAACTGTTATTATAAAATTCATAGTACTATTACAGGCTATTACAAATTGCTATTTTTACTAATGACATTGGCAAATTCATCAGAGAAGATCTGATGGAGCCAAGACGTTAAAAGAGAAGAAGAAGAAGAATAAGAAGAAGAAGAAGATGTAAGTTCATTTAAATCTAATTTAAATGATAAAAGTTAGATTTTGACAGCGCTATATTCTCGAGCACCGAAACACCTTTTATTATAAAGCCTTTTATTTATAAGTTGGTTTTCTGTAAGAGGGTAAGAAACGAAAAATTAAAATTAAAAATATATATTTAAAGTAGTGAGTTGAGTGAAAATTACGATATCTTAGAATTTTCCTTCAACTTTCCATTGACTACCTAATAAGATTACTCAAACGCTATTTATTTTTTATTTGTTTTATTTGGTTTTATTCATATTAATAAGGGATTGTTATAGGGAAATGGGAATCTTATGACTTGTACCACTTCAGTAATGTGACGCAATACAGAATTCTTTTAGGAAAATACTTGTGTCAGTGGAAAATTGTATATTGTTTCCGCAAAGGTTACCACGAGCGCAATATTTGGGGAGGATGTTTGCGACATTGCCTTTAGAAGTTAGTTTAACTTTTTGTCTTAACCTTTATTTTGTTTTTGTTCAAATTTGCGTGTGTTCAACTTTTACGACTCGGTTTAAACGGATGTAGATACGTTTAGACAAAGTACTTGGGTATTTTGTTCACAAAGTATTTCAATTCATATTCTCCGTGTTTTTATATTACATTACCAGGCCGGTTTTCAAAGATCGAAATTTTTGCTATATTTGCTACATTTAAATGAAATATATTTTAGGAAAATTGAAAAAATGACATATTTTATGTAATAATTAAGCTAACAAAATATAATATTTGTGATCAAAATTTTTAAGCTTTTTTTAAAATTTTAGTTTAAGTTTTTAGGGCAGTGATAATCATTATTATTATGTATAACGTTACTCACTAGACGATTATCATATATTTTTATTAAAATTAACATTATAAAGTTTAATCAAATTCCGATTATGAAGTTGTATTCACTTGCATTTTTTTTTTCCAATGTTTATATTGTATACATTTTTACATTCCCAACCTATCGTTACTATCACAAATATTCAAATTAAAAAAAATGTTATATTTTTTTTATTTCATTTAATTTAATAAAATAATTTAAGTAATTTTACTTTTACTTAAATTTTAGTAATAAAGACATAATAAAGACATGCATAATAAGTAATGCTTTAAAAAAATTAGATAAGTAATCATTTTTGGAAATGATCATATTATTACTTATTATTATTTGAGAGGAGTATATATTCAATTTAAATATAAACACAATATTAGTACTAACAGAAAAATATTGAATCTGTGCGTAGCCGCATGCGGATCGCTAGTTTCATATTATGATTCTTTTTACATTAATTTTTTTTCTGCAAATTATACACACAAACCCTTCTCGTTTATTAGAACATATTCATTAGTGTTAGATAACCGTATTAAAATCCGTTGGGTGATACGAAGAAGTTAGTGGAAATTTGGAAAAGCTTGAATTACATATGGGGTCAGCGACCTTTGTAATAGCAACGCTTGCTTGCTTGCTAAATAATTAACAGTCCTGTCCGCAATAATGCTTAGAATGCCGTTGGGACTGCTATATTGGGACACGACGCACCATCGAAAGAGGTTTCTTTTTTAGAATGGCATAAAAGTCATCATATACACATTGATTGTTATTCATTACGTAGATGTATCTTATAGTAATTTTTGTATACAAACAAATCTATTACGAAAATCTTCTAGAAAATTTTCGCCTATGTGATCTAAAATACATCCAGAACGTATAACATGTAGCACCATGCTACAATGTGCTACGGATGCTACGGCGTAGCTGCACATGTACGAAAAACTACATCTTACCACACTACGCAATATGACAAACAAAACCGGCATTTTTCATTGTAGTTTACAGTAAAAATTTACAACAAATCAAAATCTGAGTCCCTCAGGAGCATTTTTATATAAAAGTTTCTAGAATATATATGATCGATGGGTGCAAGAATTTTTCGACACCAACCTGTAGAAGGGGTGGAAAAAAAAAATCCACTACATTCAGACATAGTATATTGAAGAGAATTTAGTTTTACATTAAAATGTTTATATAACTCTTTATGCTAAAATTAAAATTAACAAATATAACATATATACGTTTGGATGCTGCACTATCCATAAATTATCTTTTTAAAGATTTTCCCTAGCATTAAAAAAAAACTCTTCGATATGTGGTTGGTTTGTGCTGTACGTGATTGTATAAATTAAAGATACGGATTACGACGGATTGAGAATTATATTTTACAAAGAAAGTTATTATATGAACATGACAAATTGGTGACAAATTAATATAAGTGACAACATACATATGACATAAAAATATATTAAAAAGTATTAAAAGTAAAACGAAAAAGTATGTATAACGCAAAAGAGTATTTACAACAAGTCCCTACATCAGCCCCCCCGGAGACCTTTAGGTCGATAAACGTTTGGGAAAACAAACACGACGACCCGATCTTGTTCTGCGTTCCGGAGCGGGCTGTTGAGGTGTAACAACAGCACGTTCGCTAGAAGTTGTAGGTGCTAGACTGGGCTCCTCTAGTATATATGCTGGTTTCAAACGGTCAATGGAAACATTATTCGATTTCCCTTTGATATCGAGCTTAAAAAATTTATCTGCACGGTTTATTACACGATAGGGTCCTGAAAATGTCGGTTGCAACGGTTTTCGAACAGAATCATCCCTTACGAAAACGTGAGATGCTGTTTTCAAGTCTTTATGAACGAAAACTTTTGGCATTCCGTGACGAACCGTTATCGTAGGTTGCAGTTTTTGCATTTGCAATTGCAGTCGGGACAAGAAATCCGTATAATCGATTACATGTTTACTTGAGCTCTCGAAGAAATCTCCAGGTAAACGCAATTGTTCACCATATACCAGATCTGCGGTGGAAGCAGAAATGTCCTCTTTATAGGCCGTTCTTATACCTAAAAGTACAAAAGGCAAGGCTTCCAACCAATCTTCACTTTCGTGACACTTGATGGCTGCTTTCATTTGCCTGTGGAATCGTTCCACTAAGCCATTGGCTGCAGGATGGTAAGCCGTTGTCATGAAATGTTCAGCTCCTATCATCTTCGCCAAACGTCGAAATGTGTCAGAAATAAATTGTCGTCCTCTGTCTGTCGTTATACGTTTTGGACAACCAAATCTGGAAATCCATCCGAAAACAAATGCTTGAGTGATGGTCTCCGCTTTGATATCGGCGATTGGCATCACTTCAGGCCATCTCGTAAAACGATCCACTGCAGTCAAGCAATATCGATAACCACGACACAGCGGCAGGGGACCAACTATATCTATATGTACATGAGAAAAACGTTCGGATGGTGGAACAAATGTTTTTATCGGCGAATGTACATGCCTAGAAACTTTACTACGTTGGCATTGTAGACATGCTCTTGCCCATTCACGACCGTCTTTATTTATTCCCGGCCAGACATAACGTTGAGTAAGTAGCTTCACTGTCGTCTTACCACCAGGATGACTCAGTCTATGAAGCGAGTCAAAAGCTTCACGACGAAACTCAGGCGTAAGATACGGACGAGTAGTTGAGCCGGACATGTCGCAGAATATTGCTGCTTCTTTGGGTAGACCAGGTATCACTACCTTTTTAAGTTGCAGCGACGACCCTGTCTTCAGCAATTGTTGTAGATCAGGATCGGTGTCCTGTGAATTAGCTAATGCGGCGAAATCTATAATACTAATTGTATCAACTGGTCGAGATAACGCATCAGCAACAACATTGTCCTCCCCAGATATGTGCTTTATGTCTGTTGAAAATTGACCTATGAAATCTAGATATCGGAATTGACGAGGCGAGCATTTGTCTAATGGCTTTTGAAATGCAAAAATAATTGGCTTATGATCTGTATGAATTTCGAAAGGTTTAAGTTCTAACATGTGACGAAAATATTTAACACCTTCGTATATTGCCAACAACTCTCTATCATAAGGGCTGTATTTACACTGAGTTGCTGTTAGTTTTCTTGAAAAGAATCCTAACGGTTCCCATACATCGTCTACACGCTGTTGGATAACTGCACCAATTGCTAAGTCTGACGCATCCGTAACCAGCGCGACTTTCGAGTTAGGATGAGGATGAGCAAGAAGTGTGGCTTCTGCTAGACTTGTTTTACAGATCAAAAATGCTCTATCTAAATTTTCGTTCCAAACTATTTTCGTCGAGTTTTTTAAATTTGGACCTGCTAACAAAGCATTCAGTGGTTTTTGCTTAAGTGCTGCTTGTGGTAGAAAACGTCGATAAAAGTTAATCATGCCCAAAAAACGACGAAGTTCTTTAATTGTCTTGGGGCGTGCAAAATTCTGTATGGCAGTTACCTTCTCTGGTAAAGGTTTTGTGCCATTGCTAGAAATGTTGTGTCCGAGAAAAGCTACCTCTGCCTTTCCAAAATTACATTTTGCTGTGTTGATTAAAACACCATGTTGCCGTAGTCGTTCAAAAACTTGTCTCAGATGACTTTCGTGCTCTGTCACATTTACTGACGCTATCAAAATGTCATCTAAATATGGAAAACAGAATTCTAGTTCGCAAAGAATTTCATCAATGAAACGTTGAAACGTCTGTGCAGCATTTTTAAAACCGAAACCCATAAAGTTAAATTCAAAAAGACCAAAAGGCGTCGTTATTGCTGTTTTCGGAATATCATCCGCAAATACTGGAATTTGGTTATAAGCGCGTACCAAATCCAGAGTGCTAAATACTGTACAGCCATAGAGATTGTAGGAAAAATCTGCTAAGTGTCTGACTGGATATCGGTCTGGTATAGTACGAGCATTAAGAGCACGGTAATCACCACACGGCCTCCAACCTTGGTTCTTTTTGGGGACCAAATGTAAAGGTGAGGACCATGAGCTGTCAGATCGATGCGCGATACCTGTATTTACAAGTTGTTCAAACTCACGCTTAGCAATCTTGAGTCGTTCTGCATCTAATCTCCTTGGGCGGCAGTACACCGGTGGACCAGGAGTAGTGCGAATATAGTGAACTGTATTATGTTTCACCTTTGGTGCCGAAGTATCACCGGCTGGACGCGTAATCTCTGGGTACTCTTGTAGTATGTGATGAAAAATAGATGTACCTGTAACTGTTTTAACATGGCACACAGAACAAGATTTTGCGGAAATACCACTAATAGAAAGTGTTGTAATATTGTCAACCAAACGTTTATGCCTAATGTCTACCAATAACCCATAAAATTTTAAAAAATCAGCGCCTAGGATAGGTTTTGTTACATCTGCTACAACAAATCGCCATGAAAAATCACGACGTAAGCCTAGGTCGAGCTTTAAAGAAATTGTACCATAAGTAAAAATTGTCGATCCGTTTGCGGCGCATAATACATATTTGTCCTTTTTAGGGCGTGAACTACGTATAAAACTAACAGGATAAACACATAAGTCTGAACCACTATCCACTAAAAACTTCACCTGTGTCTTTTTGTCGGTCACGAATAAACGGGCTGAAACATTTTGACAATCGCTGGCCGTCATCAACGACTGTCGTCGGCATTTCCCTCATTGAAACTGCAAGGCGCGTGACACTTACTCGCGCGTGGGCCAAACTTGCTGTGATACCAGCACATACCGCCACGTTGTCTTCGATTGCTGCTCCGAGAACGTGAACGGCGCCGGTCTGGGTAGCGCCCTCTACTTGAAGCATGTGGCCGCGCTGTCATCTTTAATTCCGCAATCTCGCGACTAAGACCGTCGACACACCGCCGGAGTTCGATCATCTCGCTTGACGTCGACGGCGTGGACACTTGGTGTATCTGCGGTTGAACTATATCTAGCACTGTATCAGCGAGCTTAGCTAGGTCTTCTAAACAGCTTTTAGACTGCGAGGCAATTATTAACTGGACGTGCGATGGCAGACGATTTGACCACAAAGTTTTTATAAAGTCATCAGGAACGTCTGGTCCAGCAAGGTTTAACAAATGACGCAGGAATTGCGAAGGCTTGCGATCGCCAATGTCCTCATTGCTAATGAGCTGCCGAACTCGCTGCTCATTGGACGACGATAAACGCGAAATTAGCTCATCTCTTACCTTATCGTATTTTCCTGTATGGTGTGGGCTTTTTACAATGTCTTTGATTTCAGCGATAATTCTACAATCCAAATTTGCTATTACATGGTTGTATTTTGTCGAATCCGTAGTTATACCAGCTAAGGCGAATTGACCTTCTAATTGGGCAAACCACAATGCCGGATCTTCTGGCCAAAACGGTGGTACTTTAACACTCACACTATTTAAAATGTTCGGAAGGCTATTTTGTTCCATCGTTATATTTATTAGTATGAAATATGCCAAATTATATTAAAATCACGTCAGATAATCACGTCGGAGTTACCAAATTTGTGGTTGGTTTGTGCTGTACGTGATTGTATAAATTAAAGATACGGATTACGACGGATTGAGAATTATATTTTACAAAGAAAGTTATTATATGAACATGACAAATTGGTGACAAATTAATATAAGTGACAACATACATATGACATAAAAATATATTAAAAAGTATTAAAAGTAAAACGAAAAAGTATGTATAACGCAAAAGAGTATTTACAACAAGTCCCTACAGATATAAGAAAAGGAAAATCATTTACCTCATCTTTAATTGTCGTAACTCAGGTATGTTTTATTTTTTAAATAATTTAAGAAAATCATAAAAAAAATTGAGGTTGGACCTACTAGTAATTTAGTTGTTCCATTTATTTTCGCATGTGTAAACTTGTGATAAATTGCGGTCGTCCTTAGTGCCTCCGTCAACACATCTCGAATATATGAGCGTTCTTATTGTGAAAGAACTCGCCATAAATCCCCAAATGTACACTCAATTATGTCTGATTTTTTTTTTTTCTAGGTGAATGTCTTAGTCTATTTTTTGTGGCATTTATTATTCACAAGAATCGCATGTCGGTTTGTTACTACATCGAGAGGTGGAGAATTTTTCTTCTTATAAAAAAAATAGGCAAAAATGAAGTGTTATTAAAGTGATAGCATATTTAAATTAATAATCAACACTGTCGTCTACAATCAAACACACACGAGTATCGCCAACTTATAGGAATAAGTGAAACAAAAGTTTATTTATCTCCAACAGAAATAAAGCTTTGTCGATGGGTCGAAAATTTGTATTACCAGTACGCTATTTGGGTCTTACATTTTTGGATCCATTATTTTGGCTCCAAAAGTTAGTGTTTGACGATAATATGCCGTTTTTAAAAGGTTTCTAAAAACCTTTTCCCTTATCCTTTTCTGAATTTATAAAATTTTCTGTTTAATAAAATTTGTATTTTTTCAAATGTAATATTAATATTTGAAAAGTTTCTCAGTCAACGCAACAAAAACTTTGTAAGCATCGTTTTTGTGTAGTACAATCTACGCAACCTTCATTAGTACAAATCGCTACAATCATTTGTAGAACTTACTCGCGCGTTCACTAAATGTTGAATGTAGCAAAAACGGTCTTAACTCCTGCTAATGACTACGCTTTCGAACGAAAAATATGTAAGTTTATCTAAGATAAGTAATAATGAAAAAGTTAATTGAATGTACGGATAGACAAAAAAAATCTAAAAATAAACACTTTCTTTTCACTGAAAATGAATAGTTGACGAGCCCATGGGTTCAATGGTTATCACACAAATAATAAGTAAAAATTTCTGTTATTTCATGGCAGTCTTCCGCCAGACAGACTGGCCTATTTCCGAAGTACTTTATAAAGTTAGCCGTCGGCTCATGTTGCGTAAATTACGTCAGGGCGTCAGAAAGGGACATCTGACGTCCTGATAAACTCAATAAAGACGGTTCACAGCATTCTAGTAGACCGCCTCAAACAAATAAAGCGAGGCGAAAATGTTCGCCCTGAGCTGGGTCCGCGAGGACGTAGCGATGTGTAGGGATAAGGCCTCGCTGTGATCTCGGGCCCACACATCCTGAGAAAAGCACTGGACCATCTTAAGCACTGAACTTCAAATTTCTGTATTTCGGATTATTTCTTTCGTAGAAGTGCAGAACATTGCCCTCTTCATAGTTCCCTGACGTCACTCAGGTTGTGGACGAGATATTTTGTCTGCATACTTTTTAAAAAATACAATGTCCAACAGTGTAATGTAGGTAATAAAAAAAAGTTCGGAACCCCTTTTACGTCGGAGTGATTTATTTTCTGAACATCACTCACGCTCGCGTGAAAGTAAATCAATTTACACGTTGTTAATTCCACGTTTGTATTAGTTTGTTCGTAAATTTAGTTTTGTCTAGTTTCGCTTTAGTTTGCTACAAAGAGCACTTTATCAGCGAACACAGCAACGTTTTTGTTTAGTCAGCTTTAGAAGTATATCTAATGTTATTGGTAAAGTTAAGAAAAGAAACAGCTAAATTATTATTTGTTATACAGCTAAAATAAAATTGAATGACACTTAATACCTTTAGGTTATTACGCTACGCAAAGTTTAAGATGAAAAGTCCTAGTGAATATTGTTTTAAGTAATAAATTAAGTTTATTGTTTAGAACATTGCACTTTACTCTTTCTGGCTTAAATTCTTCGAATGGAGGAAGTAACCGTTGTAATGACATATTTTTACCTTTGATTACGTAACCCTATCGCTAATCTTACCAATTTTCTAATGGATACATTCTCTAAGTGTGTAAAATTTATACTAAAGAGTAATAAAACGCCGGCAAACGTCGCATTAACGAATGTTATTACACGCTTCATGATTTTTATGATTATACGATCGTGGAAACAAGGTTTTTATGTCGTAAAATAAAATAATATAGGGTAATTAATTATATATATATATATAAATGAACCGTATTATCTAGGTGGAATAATCTTATCGGAGTTGTTGCCTCGGCAGAGCCCGGTCCACCCCGTTCAAAGGGCAAGGAGGCACCGGGGAGTATTAGTGGGTATTCCCTGTGCCGCTATGATCAGGTGCTGGGCGACCCCCACATACCCCTTCCGCCTAGCCAGCGGTAGGAAATCTGTAAGCGGATTACTCCTCGTCAAAAAAAAAAAGGTGGAATAATCTTAATACTCGTCGTATATAAAAGGCGATGTGTGTATATATGTCCTCTATAGACTCCAAAAACGCTGAACCGATTTAGATGAAATTTTCAGACAATCTTCAGATTAGTCCAGCGGGTGTTCCTGTGAAGTTTGGTAGCGATCGGACGCGAACGAAGTCGCAGGCATATACTAGTATTAAATGGAAAGATATTATATTTGTTTGCTCAAATTAGTATGGGCAAATCTTTTCTGTCTCTTTCTCTGCTAACATTTTCTAAATCACCCAATGGATTTTGATACGTATTTCACTAGCGGAAAGAATAAACGAGAATGGTTAGGAAGATATTTGTATATAATTTGACAGGGCGGGCGGGTCGCTAGTAAGTTGATATTTATTATTATTGATGTGAAACATATTTTGTGGCGGGTGATATCGACCGGTTGTTTTGCTAATTTTTGGCTATACTTTGGCTAAACTTTGGCAACACTTTGGTGGAACTAACATGTATTTTTCAAATAAATAATTTAATAGACGGCTTAATTTTTTATTTAATTTAGATCTTAGAGTTAATATCCTCTTGGATACAAAAATATGTGTTTGTTTCTAATTTTATTATCTGAACCCGTGGTACAGTTCTGAATTACCTAAATCCAACATTCGTTTGCAAGAATAATTAAAAACTTGGAAATAAGAAACAAAATAGCTTATTTTAACTGCCAGATCCTAAACGTTTATTGCCAGATGTCATGAATAAGTAAAATGAGTATACAAACTGATCATTTTCAGATAATGAAACATAGAACTGGGAAGAAAGGTTATGAAGTGACATTAAGAAATTAGATTTATTTAATTTGGAACATGTATCTATTTTTTATATTGAAGTTGTTAAAGTACCGTCGCCGTCATAATTTGAATTGGGGTCTGAGAGAATTGTGACCGCTGTAATAATAATTGTTGTCCACTTTACAAGGACAAAGAAAATATTACAAAAGCATTAAGTTCTCAATGAAAGAATATATAATTACAGAGTTTAATTCGTTTTAATAATATAAAAAAGGTAACGACATTGTTATTCTAATGAATTTTAAAACCAAAAGGAATTCCCATGACGAGTGAATGCAAAGAAAAAGTTAAAAACTTAATTTGAAGTAGTTAAAAACTTAATATAAAAATTTCGTGTCACATGTTTGTCGCCGACGAACTCCTAAAATACTGAACCGATTTTGACAAAACTAGTATACTTATAAATTACAATCTGCAAATTTATATTACTCAGGTACACAAAACTTCTCCGTTTATTGACTTTAACATTAGTGAAAACCGTATGCTTTGGTTTAGAAGAAGTTAGGGAAGAAACGGAAGAAAGAAAAAATATGTATCACAAATTTTGATTTTCTGATTTTTAATAAATATGACGATTATATTATAATGGGCTCTTTTTCCCAGGAATCCTGTGAAACGCCACGCATTATTTATAGAGTTTCAGGACGCCAACTGTCCACTTCTGACGCCCTGAAATTGCGCAACGTGCGCCACGGAGTACGCCCGGGCACGTCGGCCGACTCTTCGGCGCCTTAGTAGATCGGCCTCGGGGTCAAGGGACCGCTCATTAGCCTCTGTGCCACTTAGGGCCGCTTCGCAAAAGGTCATGACGGCATCCCAGCCGTCAAGGCTACCAATCATTGCTCTGACGACAGCGGGTAAGGACAAGTCCTGTCCCACGACGGCCGTCAGAGCCTTCCTCTCATTGATCAAACCGTATCAATCGGCGCCCCACATTCGTGGCAAGCAGTGGTTCGCTCCCTCCTCGCGACGTCGCACAGGTACTTTCCGAAGGATCCATGCCCCGTAAGCACCTGCACATACCGGAAGGAGAGCGAGCCGGCCCGCCTGCTTATTACCGATTCCTTCAGCAGTACTTTATCGGGAACCGCGGGGCACAGGCCGCCTGCAGTTTCACAGACTAAAATAATTAAAAAAAACTGCAGGTGGATGGCCAGCGTACATATTTAACTGTACATTTTTTATGTTAAGGTCGACAGAGCGGCTGACGGTTCGCTTGACCATCAAGGAATAATGTATTGAGGCATCGCTTATTAACTCAACGAACACAAAAACACTGTTATTTCACGGTGGTGCTGGTTACCGCTGCCAGACGAGCTGCCACTACTTTCCAGAACCAACTTTAAAAAGTTCATTTCCAAAGTTGACCCTATCGGGAATGGAACTAGGGACCCCTGGAACAAAACGTTAAGGCAAGCAAACTAACCACTCATCCAACGGGCTTATCAAAATATGAGTTTTAAATTCAATTAATAGAAAAGTTTATATTAATAAACGTCGTTTAAGAACAATAATTTTCGTGGCATTTCATAAACCATTCTAATATGAAGGAAAATTCTCAAAATCGTATTATCTTCGTTTTATCATCGAGGTTGGAAAATTCTCAAAAATGATAGACGTTTAAATTAAGACCACTGAAGATAGCAATCAGGCACAAATTAGACAATTACTTTTTAACTTATGAGACAGAAAAGTTTTTTTTTATGCTATTATAGATCTTACACACTAGATTTTAAATCTTAAATTACAACAATGATTTCCATTAGGCGCTGGGGGTGTTGTCAAATATGTCTGTAATATTATACAAAGCAAATTTAATTTCCGAACTTTATTACAGACACTCTTGAGACAATTCTGACGTCATACACGCCTCAGAGGCTTCGGAGGCGACATTTATTTTCCTTTATTCAATTTATCGTTTTATAGCTTGCGTTCAGAAGGTGAGATGATATTGGATTAAGAATGAGGTCACGTATTTTCTAATATAGTATACGATACAGTAAAACATGTAACAAATTCTATTTTATTGTATTTTCGCACTTAAAGCGTGTACATATGTGACCAGAAACTGGTGAATCGAAAAAGAGGTCTATTTATAACCGTGCAATCATGTATAAGATGATTTTTTTTTTTTTTTTTCATTGTACTCAACAAACCTGCAGCTGAATCTTTATGGATCATTAATAAAATTATAGAATCTTACTTATCTAATTTATCTTTATAAAAAGCTGTTATATATAAAAAAGCAAATTTAAAAAAAAATATATATTACTCTTATATTGCTTATATAAGCAATACATGAATTTGTTTGTTTGGTTGAACGTGTTAAACTCTGAAACTATCAGTCGGATAAAAAAAATATTTTTTTGCATTTAGTAGCCCAATTCTTGAAGAAATTTATATCATCACGCTATGACACTTGAAATCCGAGACTGGTAAAACCGCAGAACACAGCTAGTATATTATAAAAACTTAGACACTTATAGAAAATCAAAATGCTTCTTCTTTCTGTGGTTGTTCTTGTTGTTATTTTATTATTGATTATTATAAATTTGTAGTCAATTTAATTAATATGGATATTTATAAAAGCTTTGCGAAAAAATTTTTGCGTCACTCAAAGCACAAATTCTGCGCAGACAAAGTCTCTGGCACCAGCTAGTTTTCGATAAATTCGATAACAATGGCACTTCTATAAACAACTCGAAGTTCTATTTGATTCAAACTTGCATAACATCGTCTTTTTTAAATCATATGTTTACGAAACTATAACATAAAGTAAAGTTAATCGGATAGAAAAACAAATATCATAGTTTGACACAACATGCCGTACCAATTGTGTCCTGTCAACCCTTTTCATGAAAGGGATAAAAATACATTGACATATTTTTCATATACATAACATATTTCTCATTGCACAAATTAAATATAATTGAATCAAATATGATATTAATTCAATACCTTATTAAATAATAATGTTATATATTATAATGTAAAACCTTCTGAATTAATTTCATACTAGTAACAAACATTTTAAGATGGCGATGTAAAGTTCACGCCCTGACACAAAATTGGCGTTCCAAACAGCAAAAAAATATGTTTTCTGTCCGGGTGTACAAAATTTAGTTTCGCCTTGTTTTTCTAAAGTTTTTTCTACGAATTTTTTCAGTATACTGTTTTCTGTAAAATGGATAAAGTTGAATACTATCGTGCGGTCATAAAATTCATCATTTCTTATCTACTTACCCACTAATAAAATTCTTCCGAAGTTGTCAAAAGTTTACGGGGATTCTTCTCCATTAGTGTCAACCTTTAAAAAAATTTGTTTACGTGGGTGGGTCCATGTGAAGAAAGATCAAAACCGCAACTACACCGTAATACCAACAAGAAAAGACATGTTATCTTGTTGGACAATAGGCAAGTGAATAATAAAAAAAATGAATTTGTAAAAATTGCAGTAACCTCCCTAAAGCTTTTTGATTCGGGTTCAAATAAACCCATTAAATCATTTATTTGTTGGAATAACAATTATCTTTTCAATGGAAAATAATGTGTTTGCAGCTAGAAATTTGTTAATATAAACTCAATCTAATATTAATACTCCATATACTATCCTCAAAGTCACAAGTTTAAGTTAAAACATTACTCGTACCTAAATTTTATAAGCCAAAGTTCTCGAATTTTTCCCCAAATTATATTAAATGTTACAAGACAGTTGATATCAAGTGTTATACCTGTCAGATACAAGTTTCTTAGAAAAAAATAATCTAAACAACTGAACAACAATTTGTTTGAGTATCAAAGATGTCATAAAAGTACCTTTTGACGATTCGATTTGTGACATTTTTATTAATTTTCTATACTTAGAAAACTTTGTACCTACACAAAAGCGTGTCATGGTAAGAATTTAATATCCTGCCTCCTTAGAACATTAGTATTAAAACACGTTTTTTTTTATTATTAGAACAAAGTAAGAATCGTATTTTGTTACTGGTTTTTATTCTTAACATGTCTTAAACCAGGAAGGAAGTTATAAATGGGTACCGATTTGAAAATCACTCGTCTATAGAAGTGCTTGTGGCAACCAAGTGACGATTTCCTTTATGCTTCCGTTACGTTGTGAATGAGAACCGGAAAATCAGAATTTAGGGATAAAAACCTTCATATTTAGCCAAAAACATAATGACGTTATTCGATTCCATATCCGCATCTGTGATGTATTTACGGTTTTCTCCGGTTTTCTAAGTGAATCACTTCTCGTTCTCTCTTTATTTATGTTAAACTAAACAGACAGGCTGACGGTCCACTTGATAGTAGATGGCTACCGTCGCCTATAACACAAAAACAATTTGGACATGCTCCATTAAAATTGTCCAATCTATCATACTCTGCAGTAGAACTACTTGGATTTTTTTTGTCCAAACTGTTCTATCGTAGAACTAATAGTAGAACTAGTTGGACTAACCCAAGTAACGCCACTGGTGCTGCAAGTGCACTGCCGACATAGCATGTGTGCTTTTGTGTTTCGGTGAGTGAGTAAGGGATGCCAGAGCCCTATCCCTATCCCTATCCCTATCCTTAATCTTACTATTGACGGCAGTGCACTTGTTACTAACTGTGGCGTTACTTGTGTTATAGACGACGGAATCCACCTAACATCAAGTGGGCCGTCATTCAGCTTGTCTTAAAACCTTCATATTATATAAAAAAATCCTATAATATGATAATTTAGTAAATTCTCAATTACGAATAAACGAAAATATATTTCGCGAAAGAACAATGGTAACTTTTAGTCTCTACATCATACAAAATTTTATCTACTTTTAAGTGTCTCATATCCGCTAATAATTTCTATCGGAAACTTATTGAGACACACCTCTGACCATGTTTATTTGACTTCACAATACTTCAGCAATTCTGAGCTTGTACCAGCACTTGACCCAGTCGAATAGAGTACGTACTCTCATTGTTAAAACCTTCCCCTGAAACTTTATAGAGACGCCTTTGTTCTTTCCATTCCTATTATAATGTAACTTAGAGTTTGCTCTATGCAAAGTTGTTAACTTCATTCGCTATCAGTGGAGTATTAAAGTAAAAACCTTAAATCTAAGTGATGAGTAGAGTCAAGAAGTCTTTAGGTTTTCTAAAATATTTCTTTTTTTTAATAGGTTAACCAAATTGCTTAGTCGGGTTTCAAAACAACTTCCTATCTATAAAAAATAATAAGAAGGCCACATTGAAATAAAAGCATTTGTGCTGTTGTGTTTCGGTAAGTGAGTAAAGGATGCCAGAACCCATTTCGCTATCCTTTCCCGATTCCTTATGATTCTTATGGTCGGCACTTGTGGTGTTGCTCGTGTTATAGGCGACGGTAGCCACCTACCATCAAGTGCACCGTCAGCCTGTCTGTCGAATTTAACATAAAAAAAAATTACTTTTGTGGTGTTGGAGTTTAGCGATAAAATTTAATGGGTACCATTTTAATATACCTATACAGATAATGTTGCCTTTTGGATATTTTTTTATTCAATGTAAAAAAATAAACTAAACGAATCACAAACAATTACATAATCATTATATGACCGATAAAACCGATAATTGTTACGTTGCGTGACATGTCATTTAATAGAATTATTATTTTTTAGAAGGGGAACAAATTAAACCCTTTTTTTTAGTTCACATAGACAGCAAAAATGGGTTTATTGGTGATTTTTCTAGAGAGTTCATTTTAGAATATTTCATAATATATCTTTTTTTTATGTTAAGGACGACAGACAGACTGAAAGTCCACTTGATGGTAGGTGGCTACCGTGGCCACAGCTGCTGAAATTGCGCTGCCGACTTTAGTAGGATTAAAGATAAGCGATAAGGTATAATGGATTCTGGCATCCCTTACGCCAGTAAGGGATCACCGAAACACAACAGTACACATGCAGTTACTTCACGGCGATCTTCTGTATGGGGGTGGTTACTGCCGCCAGACGGGCTGCCCAAATGACTGCGAAACACAATGTGCCCTGCCACAAGTGCCCAAATGGTCCATCCATTTGGGAGCTAGGATTCCATAAACAGATACACAGATACACAGTTTATGGCGACGGAACTCAGTGTGATTGATCATTTAAATAAATAAATAAATATATATGATACAGCTTTTCTAATGACTATTTAACATTGTAGACAACCTTTTACGCAGAATTTATATGCTAATAAAATGAGAGGTCTAATCACACAAATTGTATCTATATTGAGTTTCAAAGGGATCCAGTTAGAGGGTTATTTGCTTTTGAATTACTCCATTACAAACAATTATACTTTTTGACAACCCTGAACCCGATGTTGTACTGTCATTATTTATTAATTGAATTCGGTTCAATTTAAAAATTGTAACGGTAATTTATGTGTGATTTTAAGTTTAAATCATTTAAGGTATCTATTTATTTATTTACTAGCTGGTGCTCGCGAATTCGTCCTCGTTGAAAAATGAAAAATATAACACTTGAGAAAATATATACTTAAATGTTACGCCTGACAACTTTATCTCTGCGACGTCGGTGGCGCTGATTTTTTTTATATTTTTAGACAATACCTTGGGAACCTAACATTTTTCCAGGATAGAAAGTATCCTATATGTTAATCCAGGTAATAAAATATCTCTATGGGAAAACGGTTCAACGGATTTGAACCGTTTTAGCGTGAAAGTGTAACAAAAATCCATAAGTAAGAACATCAGTTGCTGAAGCGAATTATCTATATATACTCAAGTTATATAAATAAAAATGAAGCGTAAAACCTAAGAAACGGCTGGTCCAATTTGGCAATTTTTTTAAAAATATTCGTTAAAGTCCAAAGAAGGATTTATCAAATCTGAAAAATCGAGTATATCTGCGAATTTCACTAGTTGTAATTAAATAATAAAGCATGATTTTAAAAATTATTAAAACTGGTCCTTCAATAATGAAATTTGATCAAGTGGGCAATTTTTTTTAAAGTACCTTAACTTGGCATGTGAATTGAAGGCATAATGATTTATACATTTTTTTTTATATTTCACGGCAATCTAAAAAGCTAACCGAATGAGGTACATTAATTCATTTTCTGAAATTTTTCTGTTATAATTCCACGGAGATAACAAGACGATTATCTCTTTTAAGATATTTTAATAAAACCGGATTAAATGAAGTGATTCAGGTATAAAGCGGAATTGTAAGCCTCTTTGCATACAGATTTAGCTCATATTCTTTGTGGACTGCAATACATACCATAAGTAATATTGGTTTATACTATACTTGTAAGTGACTAGCTTTTACCTGCTACTTTGTCCGCGCTCCTTTTTCTTAGACGCTGAATTATATATATCTTTGTCAGCAGTTCATGTTTTTTTATATGATTCCTTGGAAACAGTACTTTTTTTCTGGATGAAAGGTATCCTATGTCCTTTCCTGTATCCCGAAAACATTTATTCAAAATTTCATGATGATCGGTTGAGTAGTTAAAGCAAGAAAACAGACAGATACACAGAGTTACTTTCACATTTATAATATTATATATTAGTATGGATTGTTTAGGATTGAATATGTTTGTAGTTGAGTGTGTCGTATATATCAAGGGCTACATTATTTTTGATATAATCATAAAACAGTAATTGTTATGTCTATACTAAATGTTATGTTATTATGTAGTGATAATTTGTACTTAAAACCGTGACATAAAGAAAGAAACACGAAAATTAATATCTCGAAATAACCAGAAACATCTGAAAAGCGTGTTGCGATTTCTAGAACATACTCGTATATAGAACAAGACAATTATGGAATCCTGTCAGCTACAATTGACGGTAAATGCTAAACAATCCATGTTACACAAGGTAACAATGGGTTACACTCGTCAAATACACGCGCTCTTTTCGTGCGACTCTCGCAAACGTGAATGCATTCGATACTATACCTAGAACTAATTTTATATTACCTTAATCGACATATATATATTTCTTCGTCTTCATAAGTTATTACCTATTTTGTATTTGCTCTTTGCTCTTTTTTAACTGCGATACTATCACATAGTTATACGAATTCTTTTGTTATTGTTGTCCCATGAATGATAGGACGATCGTTTTATTTTTATTATTTTTTTTACTTACCTAGTAATTGTCACTAACGAGCCCATTGGTGGAGTAGTTAAGGTCTGACTGAATGGTCCCGGGATTGATTTTAACAGGGCAAACTTTGAAAAAAAAAAATCAAAGTCTGGGATCAGTATTTCTTTGTATAAATATTCCATAACACTTACTTACTTTAGTGTTGTGTTTAGTCTTTTCGATTTGTTTATAAATTTTTTCCTCCTATTAAGGACAAAATTAAATAGTGAAATGACATGTTCAGACTATACCCAAATTTAAAAAGATCACAAAGCTAGCCTTACCGAAAATCGAACCCGTGTTCCCTAAGACAGAGCGATAAGGCAAGCACCTTAACGACACATCCAGTAGGCTCGTTAACATATAGAGGTAGATCTCAAGGTAACGCAACATCGAAAGAAAAACACCCCTTAATAGACGGAAAGAAAAACATTTTACTGTGTTTAGGTGCGTTTGAGTTTTTTATTTATATTAAAGAAAATTTAAAAATATTGCATTTCATATTGAAAATGTTCCTATTTTATGATTTTCAATGCATTCTAGCCCTTTATAATTAATTCTTGTACTTTTAAAACCTATTTTCGAACTACTACTCACATGGTTCATGTAAATTTTAATTAAATCTTGTGTTATTGCTAATTCTCTAATCTTAGTTGAGTACATGCCTAATTAATTAAGCAACCCGTTGTATACGTGCTATTACGTAAATTTGATATTAAATAATATTAGCGTTGATGTTGTACGCCGCCTCTAATCGATGATGCATTAAATGAGATTCTGATATTAATGAAATATTAATAACCTTACGCTCTAACAGTCATCCCGCCAAAATTACAAAACTTAATTAGCAGTTTGTTTCAAGGAAACATTTTATATTTGTTAATTACATTATGAGCAGTTTGTTTTAAGTGCCTATAAAAGAGTAAACTGCGGCAGATTTAAATTTGGGCAGCTAGTATTTAGGTAAAAACGAAACCCTTGAAAATCACTATGGTGTTAAAAGTAAGTGGACGCTAGGACGCATTTGTGGCCAGTCCTTCTACACAAGTCAGAGTAAGTCATAAAGTGTATAAGGAAAAGTTCCTTGGTTGCCTTCCTGCGTAGTACAAAAATCTATGTGAGCACAGGCCTTGACTATTATGTTAAACTTTTTAAATATTGTTACTTCATTTCTCTGTTATTCTATATTAAAAACCACGTAACGGATTTTGGTGCGCTTTTCACCATCACCTAAATATTTTTATCATGAAAGGTTATAATTTAAAGACGATAATTTATACCAAGTCACCGTAAATAAATTTACATGTTATATTTTCGATTTTACAACGCGGATGTAGTCATGGACGCTAGATGGTATGTAATAAATTAAAAAGTATATTTAAAAAATTCACAAGTTTTTTTAAATTTAGTTTTAATGTCATAACTGTCAAACCTTAAAGAGAATGTGGTTAATTTGTCTCGCAAAGGGGCACACTTCTTTGTTACCCATCCTTCACTGTTGTCTATGTGTCTACTATTACACAGAATACGTTTAAATGAATGTTTACCCAGAATATAAATTTTCATTTGTACAATTATGTACTGTTTTAATTTATGAGTCTATTTTAGGATGTGCAAAATTAAATTTATCTAAACTTAATTGAACACTAATATTATAATTGATCTAAACATCTCTGAATACCAGAAATGAGTTTCTTTTTAGACCTGACCACGAGATTTTTTTTTTAAATTGAATCAAGGCAGTGCAGATGCGGCCGAAGGTGGTCCACGCTTACCTAGTAAGTGCCCATTTACCCTAGATTTGAAGGCCCCGAGGTTGTAATTTTGAGGAAACACAGACGCAGGCAGTGAGTTCCACTCCCTAGCAGTTCGGACAAGGAAGGTGGAACTGTAACGCTTCGTGCGTGACCGAGGAACATCAACCACGAAGGGATGAAACCCCTGTCCGCGCCTTGTGGTCCTCAAGTGGAACGGTTCCAATTGGATTAGATCGTATAGAATTGACGCACCACTCTCCACAGTGCAGACGATAGGAAATCGATAGGTATGATACTTTTCGGCGATGCTGCAGGCTTTGAAGTTGAGACTCCACAAGGGTGTCGTTGTCAATAAGTTTCTTAACTTGCCTTTCAATCGAGAACAACGAATAGAAATAAATAATCTTAAAACCTACATGTTGCAGTAATCTTTATTAATGATATTATTAATGACAGGCCTATTAACTTAGTATCATCCAAACTTCTTCAAAAATAAGATTAAAATCAAATCGAATGAGGCAGATGGTTCAGATGAAAAATATCTACCAATTCTAATTCTAATTCTAATTCATTTATTTACAGGCAACTGAACCCATATTTTACACTTTTATAAATCAGTTATTATATCTAGATAGTTCCTACTTCAATAATTATATACTTCAATAATAAAACTACTACCTATATGCCCGCGACTTCGTCCGCGTCCGATCGCTACCAAACTTCACAGGAACACCCGCTACACTAATCTAAATATTGTCTATAGGTGACATACGGAGACATACAAACACATCAAATTTTCCTTTACTTTTAAAAGGTCAGACTTTCAGATGGTACGAGTAAGAAGAAGAAGATAAAAGCAAATTGTTTATATATATATATATATATATATATATATATACTATACACTAAATTCGCAATTAATTTATGTTTCAACCCATATTAATTATCTCCGAATAGGCATATGCAATATACATATGCCTCTATGTAAAGCGTAACGGGCCATAACTCCATCACGCCAACCCACTGCGATTTGCCAGGACTACGCCCACCTTTTGTTCGGGATTTTTGCGAATTGGCGGACTAGATCTTTTGTTCAAAGATCACCAAAGAAGCATCTTTTGTTTCATCGCAATGGTTTTGTCGCCATTAGGGTATTATTTCCGTTACACATTATATCTAATCTAGGCTTTATTTTATCTAATCTAGGCTTGAAATAAAAAAATCAGAGGTGCTAACTCAATAGGGATTCGAACTTGCATCACTCTAATCAGAAGCCGAGCTATTACTAATATTAGCGATAAATATGTATTTACGCAAATAAGTTGCTTTATTTTATTAAATTTAATTTTGTCGCGTTTTAACCTTATTATGTATGTAAGTAGTTATATCATCGTATCATTAAAAGTAGCTACCCTCAAATCAAAATAGATCTTTAAGATGTGAATGTTGGATGAGTTACGTAAATAATGTAAAACTTAATAATTAATTATTAAATAAATAAAAACACTTAATAAGATAGTTTGTGAAATAATAGCTTAAAGATTGTTTTTCTTTTAAGGAAAGATTTACATTTAATTTTTGTCAAAGTATATTTCCACAGTATATAGATAATATAAAATTAAATATGGCTATTAAAAACTGTCAAACTTTCACAGGAACGTAATACAGTGTATATTGAAATGTTTGCACATTATATATTACCATAAAGTACACATGTTAGAAAAGGTTCCGGAGTATCTGAATTTCAAAAGATCCAAATAGCCGGACAATGCTCAAAAGGAGCCTGAAGACCTCAATGTTACACATGTAACCGAAAGACCTTGGACTCCGAACTAAATCAAACCACGAAATGTCCATTACAGTATAATAATTTTAAGTGGTTTTCTCTGTCGGGGATCACATCAAAGGTGAGACATTTGTTGTGTGACTAATATGATGTAGGTACCTACTATTTAAGTAATAGTTGTGTATATTATTTCAAAGTAGCTGGTGCCCGCGACTTCGTCCGCATTGAAAAATAAAAAATACAACCCCTGAGAAAAGATTATTATAGTAATACAACGCCCGACATCGTTATTGTTACGACAGTGGCGCTGCGCCGCCACCATATTTTACATTTTTAGATGATCCCTAGGGAACAGTACTTTTTTTCTAGATGAAAGGTACCCTACTCTATGTCCATTCTTGTATCCCTAACAACCTGTATGCAAAATTTCATGATGGTCGGTTGAGTAGTTAAGATGTGAAAAGGTAATAGACAGACAGAGTTACTTTCACATTTATAATATTAGTATGGATAAATCTACGAGGTATATTCTTAACGTTTGGTTTCATGATAAATCAAAATTTTAAAAATGTTTTGAATGTATAATCTCCAGTATGTTTCAGAAATTTTTTAGTGTCATTTACAAGTAGAATATTGGTGTTCTTATGTGTGTTGACTTGAAATGTTAATTTGTTTTAAGGCACTAAGGAATTTCGAACAAAAAGATGTCTCTGAGCTTCCCTAACGCTGCCTATGGGTGCTGGATTCGACGATTGACCTTTTAGAGGTTGACTCTGCCTAATTGGACTGCTTGTCCCAATAATTAAATGTATATTAATAATATTTTTAAATTTACACGCTGCTATGGGTGATCAATCTGTACTTGATAGAACTATTTACCAGAATTTACCAGATATTTACTACGATTGGACTCATTACCAGGAAAACCGCAGGGCACCCCTGTTGGTTAACAACTTCATAACTAAATTAAAGTGTGTTTTGTTAAATCCCTACGGTAAAAGGGTTACAATAAAGTGTCAGATTATGTTGATTATAAAACAATCTTTAGATGGATTAATTAAATTTGATATTTCTTGAATGTTCAGTTATGAAGATTTCTTGCCAAGTTTTTCCTCATAGAATAAAATATTTATTACACTGAAAAGTTAAATTTATCCTACAATCTGACTTTCGTAAAGAGTCAGATGTTGTCAATCAATGATTCCGATTCTCTGGATGTATGAACTTTCATGTAGAAAGTTCATACATCCAGAGAATCGGAATCGACATGAATAAATTTGTACTAAACCCTCAGCGCACAATATCGACTTGTATTTCTGAGCTTTTAACAAAACTTGATTGACATTGTTAAAAGACACAAATAAAACATTAGGTATAAATATTGTTTCAAGAAATTGTTTATCTGTTTCTTTACCTATTTTGTTTAAAAACTCTGGATGTGTGATTCTTCGTGCCTTTTTAATGTTATATTCGGTAGGCAGACCGATGGTCCTCTTTATGGTAGGTAGCTACTGTCGTATATTAACAGAAACGACCCCATTAGTGGCTATAAGTGTATTACTAATCTTGATAGGATAAAGGGAAAGAGATAAAGAGGTGATACGGGAATTATTTCTGACATCCTTACTCACTACGAAACAAAACAGGTCACGAAAAGCTATTTGATTGAGGTTTGCTATTTGATTGCTTATAGCAGGTGGTTACTGCCACCAGATGGGCTACAACATTTATGACTGTGAAACTTTGCTATTTTTTAACAGTTAAGAACTCATGAGTCCTAACTCCTAATATTAATAATTCAATTAAGTTAGAATCCTATACAGTGAGAGGTTTACTTGATAGGGTTGAATATATTCTCCTAAATAACTTAAATCGACTACTGGTTTTAAAAATGTGTAAGTCAATTAGTAATAAATCATTAATGGGACTTAAATAAAACTTGACATGCAAATATAAAACGAGGCTTCACTTATCATATACAATTTACCCAGTATGATAATTATTGTATTTTGAATACTTTTATTTATCAATATAACTGTCATAAAATAGATATTCTGATAGCAATATTACATTTTGAAGGAATACGGAATACATAATATATTTATTGATTTTTCTTGATGTTGAATAAGATTTTGTAATATGAAAAGCTGATATTAAAATACTTCTTTCAAAGTACTACCCAGATCTAGTTTTATCTAGTTAAACATTTCATACTACACATGTTTTTGTGGCAACCCTAGCTAGACCTAAATCAATTCACTAGGCGTCTGCAAGATATACGACACCATTTGTTATCGCTTGTATCACCGCTCGGTGTCCGGCTATTGTGTGCCGGAAAACTTCACAAAAAGAAATAGTATAGAATTTACGAATATCATATAACCTTTATACGTTGTAGCTACATAATTAAATGCATACAAACATACATTGAAATAAAAACTATTCATTAAGAAAAAAAGCTTTATACTACGAGTTAATGCAGCCAGCATGCTTGGAACCCTAAGGACTAAAACTAGATCTGATCGATTTTCTATAGAGAAGTTAGCATAATATTGTATAGTTCTTTATATCATTATAATTTAATAAATTTATAAATTTGGGTTTTAGATGCTAAATAAAAAATATATATTAATAAGAATTAACTTCTTAATAAGCCATAGTTCAGCCATAGTGTGACAAGCAGGCTGCCGACCCTGGGGAAGGCTGTGGCTACCGTCAGCTCTTGTGTACAAGCATCACCAAGAGAGGATTACCAAGAGTATGGCCAAAAAGCTGGGCTTCCTGAATATGGTGACGCTTGGACAGCTCCTCTCTTTATATAAAGAACAAGTACGATCTTGCATCGAGTATTTTAAAAACTAAGATGCAGAACCTGGCACATAGACGGTCAGTCTCCAAGAATTAACTAGGTAATATTAAGAACAATTTGATTAATTCATATTTATAATCTCAAAAAAAGTATATATATTCATTGAACATTTTAGTAACCAATTGAAAATTTAACCAAAATAAAAGAAACTAAAGATTTTTATTCCGACACTCAAACAGTACTGAAATCTGCATTGAATTTAAATACCCAATTCACATATTCATTTCATTGCATATTGCTATTAAATACATTTATGCAATAACCGAGAGGTTTCCAAGGATGGAAAATACTTTTTATTTGCCCAGGTAAAATTGAGACTTAGCGGTGAAATATGTTTTCAATTTTCTCGCACTGAAATAGCCGCCAAAGAAAATAGTTTTATAGAATTATTGGTTTCATCGTGAATTGAAATAAAAAAAGCTAGAAATCAAAGAGTCTATTTGATTCTATTAAAATCAAGTAGTTTATTTACCTACGATTATATGACATTTATTTATATATAACTTTTACAAGTATTCATAGATTGTTAAACAGAATAAAATTAGTTCGAAAAGCGATTTATATAAAGAATAAACCTGCATGGTCTATGTATCAAAGTTTCATTCAAAACTATTAGAGAAGCTTATATTTGATTTAAAAAATAATTTTCCTACATCCAAACCTAATCTGAAATTTACATTGAAATAATAATTTATAGAGGAGACAAGCAATATGTAAACAATTAATTTGTAGGTGTACATAAAATGAAGTTAAAACATAACGAGGCGAGTTTATCTCGGACGCTTTTACATACAAGTTGGCCTTTAACAAGACTCCCGGGTGACTAATTAGTTAATGCAACTGGGTTAATTTTTAATTAAACTATGTAGACAGTGTCGACATTGTAAAATAATTTATTATGCAAAGCCTGTTACCATAACTTATTAGAACTTATGATGGATTGAGGGAAATATTTTTCATCCTTTCTAGCTAACTTTTTCTAGACTTCACATAAGAAAAAAACTGTATAACTATTTTTATTTGATATTATAATAAAAAAATATAAATTGTATGTTTTTAGTATTGGAGACAAAATGTCGACTCTCTATTTGATTTATTTTTTTCTTTTAAACAAAATAAAAAAAAAATAAGCATTAATATTTTCCTAATCACTACATTCGGCGTATATTTTAGAAAAAAAAACCTGTCAAGAAGTTTTCTGTCAAGAAGAAGCCAACTTAGTGAGTTTTAAAATATTTTTGTGTTAAACGAAACAACCGGCTGAAATGCAATGATGTGGTTTTTAACCAAAAGCCACACTTTCAATCTAAACAGAAATCATGCAAATCAATAAATTTAGTTAGTTAATTCACGTACATTTAGATGTGGGTACATGCGAACCAAATTAGAATTAAAATGCACGCTCATGATTTTACATTTGTTTTGTCAACGTTATTGAATATTTGCGAGTATTATTTACGCCAATTACAATCGTGATTGGAAACAATTAACAGCACAATTATTTAGATGAAGTTGATTTTTATAGTTTGAACTACCTACCAATCTAGTTGGATGTAATATACAGTATTTTTGGTCAAAAAATATTTAAGTTATCAAAATTGAAAACTCTACAAAGGATGAAAATTATTTTTATTACATAACTAGCTGTTGCACGCGAATTAGCCCGCGTATTTTTATAAAATATAACCCATGTTACTCGCTGATAATGTAGCTTTCTATATGTGAAATAATTTTCAAAATCGATCCAATAGTTTTTTAATTTATTCATTACAAACATTATACATAAATACAAATCTTCTCTATTTATAATACAAATCTTCTAGTTACATAATAATACATAATTATAATTACAAGGCATTATATTTCAATAATTTTATTTATAATAAAATTATATATTAATAAAATGGAACAATGGCACCAATAGCCTATGAATCGGCTAGATTGCGTTATTTAAGGAGTCTATAAATATTTATATTGCAATAATATTGAAGAGCCTAGTGTCATTAACTACGCTCTTTACAAAGAGAATACGATAATGATAGAAGACCTTTTCAAAGTTCGAGTGAATAGGCATCTTCTGGGTAAGCTCGCTCCATCATAAGCCTCATCTTCGCTACACGGTTAGATGCTGGCCAAGAGCAAACCCATCTTTAATAAAAAAAAGACCAGTTTTACATTTGCATACCAAGTGGATAGTCAAGTTAGGTGCACACCTTCGTCGAATGTTTTAACAATAATAAGCCAAATTTTGTTCGCAGCACCAGCATTGATCTGACTGTACAGTTACTGCTCTTTTGTAGAAATAGAATTGCATTCAATAGGTTTAACCACTAGGCTAACTCTAAATTACAAAGTTGCAACTAAAGTTCCGCGTGTAAAGTTAAAACGAATGGTTTACTCGTTACAATGTAGAGTCGCTAACGATTTAGGTATATCCAACATACTAAACACCTTTTAAGCTACATGTGATTAGACGAACAGCAACCGGCTCCTTACATAAAACTAACTGGTCGCGATGTTGATGGGTAAAAGAAAAGAATAAACTGCTTCCAATTTTTTTTTACTTTTAGTTTTAATTTTTTTTACTCATATAAGATTATTTCCGTTTTTTTAACACATAGATACTTAAGAAAAAACGTTTATTCACCAAACTTACTACTTACTAATTCCATTTTTTGAGCAAAATTTATGATAAAAAAAGTCTTCAACAAGTTGGAACGGAAAATTTGTGTAAAGAAAACAATCTAAGCGGTTAGTGTCGTGTTTAGTAAACGTTGTCAGTGACACTGTAAACATGGCTATATTTGTTCAGTCAGCCTGTTGGTACAACAAGCCTGCTGTCACTAATGGCCTCCCACAATTTACTGCAGTCCCTTTGAAAGCGAACTTATATTTTTAAATCCTATCTCAAAATTATACGACAAAATAATTATGTAATTGCAATGTGTTGCCCTTTTTTTTAAATTTGGGAAATGGTCTTATATAACTGCGGGTGGGGGACACTTCGAGGTTATGCCAGATTATGCCCAACGACTTTCTAGCGCGGCCGTTGATGGGCGGGGTCGCGGGTACGCTATGACACGACATCGGTGCCCCGCCACGGTTAGACATTGTAAGTCTTCTACATTTTAAATCTTCTACTGTCCGTCTTTGTTCATATATCTTTCTGCAAAATTTCAGTTGTAATGAAAGACATTCAAGAGGTAATAATATATTTAGATTATACATACAGAAAACATTCTAGAAGGTAGTGACGACTGCATTAAAATCAGTTGTGAAATTTATGAACAGTTGTGAACTAAAGTAATTAAATCTTTAAGAATTGAACAACTATAACTATATACGAACTACATGGATATCGTCCATAAAGATATCCACATAAATAGAATCCATACGTGAAAAGGAATTTCATAATATTTTTGTTTGAAGTACGGGTACGTATACTCATAGTATGTTTGACTTCCGCTCGCAAACACACCTCACCTATTGACAGTCGAATAAAGGTCACAATGAATCCTAAAAATAATAGTCATACAATAATAATGAGTAATGAGTATACCTATCAACCATTTTATAATTATAATAAAATACAAATATAACAATACAAATATACAAATTATAACAAAACACGCCAAAGAAAAACCAAGTCATGATTAAATATTTTATTATTAAACTTTTTGGCAACACTCAAAAGTTTTAAGACAAAATTGCAAAATATGTTAATGTTTTCATATTTTTTTTGATAAATAACTTTTAATTAAGTAATATATAATAAAAATGTTGTTTAGAAATTTTAGAATACTAATTAAAATAGAATACAATTAGAAATAGGTACTAGTTTAAAAAAGAACACCATTAAAAGGAATAAAATTAAACTAATTAGGTGTTTTAGTGATATTCCTATTACCATGTTTTTCAACTTTCAATGTTAATGTAAGCTTTCGTTTTAAATTTTGTTGTGCTCATTTAACGAACTGTGTTTGATACAATGCCGCCTACACTTAAACAAACCAAATGGTTCTGTTTTATGTGTGACTCCATTTAATACTGTGTTACTACGTGTTTGAAGACTTTAAAAAAAAATGAAAATATTGTGAGATATCATAGAACTTATCAGAGATTAATAGTGGCAGCTTATCTGGCGGCTGTAACCACCTCCTTACAGAATAGCACCGTGAGATAACAGCATGTGTGCTGTTGTATTGTGTTTCGGTGAGTGAGTAAGATAAGCAGAGCACATTACCCCATCCCTTCCTTATCCTTTATCTATGGCGTTGCTTGTACTATAGGCGACGGTAGCCACCTAACATCAAGTGAGCTGTCAGCCTGTCTGTCGACTTTAACATTAAAAAAAAAGAAAAAATAATATACATTTTGAAAATACAATACATACCATATTACTCCTATGTCCACGATAATGAAGATTTCAAAAAAAATTAAAATCAGTTAAGTAGTTTTTGAGTTTATCCATTAAAAACAATCATACAAAAAAAATTTTTTTTTTTTTCTTAATATAAGTGTAGATCTTATGATTATGTTATAATCATAATATAATCACATCACATCTAATATAAAATCTGCAAAACAGTAAAGAAAATTTCTAAGGGAACTACATTTATTTAATGTTGCTTCTTCCATAAACATTCACAATGTGTTTTTAATAAAAAATTGAGGGTATTCGTAGTACGGGTTTAACAAGTGCCGTCGAAAATTGGATTTTGGTTACGACTACCCAAGTTTACTGCGACTGCCGCCCGCTGTTTAGACCCGATATCGCGCCTCTGTTGTTTTAAATTACACTCTTTTTATCAAATTCCACTTTTTTTTCTCTAGAATTTAATTTTGAACCAAATATCAAATTCGTTTTTGGTTTTAATATTAGAAATTTTATTACCACTCTCAAATAAGCCGAACTCAAACGATCACTGGAAAATAAAGAATGGACAATAAAGCGGGGCAATCATAATTGTATTATGTTTGTATTTTTCTCACTTAAATTCTCTGTTGATTGGTGTTTTCTTTTAAACGCCCGACGCAAAAACGAGGTGTTATAAGTTTGACGTGTGTGTCTGTCTGCGGAATCATAGCTCCCAAACGGATGGACGGATTGTGATCCGGTTTTTTTCTTTTGAAAGCTGACTTGATCGGAATAGTTCTTAGCTATAATTTATGAAGATATGTTCAAGCGCTTGAAGACCATCAGCAAATTTCCTAGTTGACGTAGGGATTCAACTAACTTCCACAGTTTCAATTGATGTGAAATTTATTATACTGTTACTTCGGTGGTATTTCTATGACATGGTAACCTTGAGTTGAAGCTGCAGTATTTGTGGTAGGTAGGTTAAAAAATAAAGAGTTAACTGATTGATGTTTTAAAATGTAAAACTTAAAATTTATATCCTAACCCAAAATACAACTGTATTTGCAATATCAGAAACGATAACTTTATTATCGTATATGGTATTTACCTATATCAGCTGTTTATTGCCGACAACAATGTGTATTCGTTCGTATGGCATATTCGTAGTTTCGTTAATAAACCACTTTAGACGCTATCCCCTGGGAGATATCCGGTCGTGACTAAACACAATATGCCCGAAAATCGTGATGCCTCGGAATAAACGGGATACCCACGTTACATTCACAAAGTAACTTCTACGCAAACACTAATAGGAAGTAATATGCTTTCAAGAGAGGATTCTATGTTTGAGTACAGCTCGGTGAGTTACATACAGATTTTTTTTTTTTTCATAACAAAACAGCTCTTTTAACTGTAAGTTCTTCCACAGTATGTACCTACTTCATACTTCAGTTTTAGAGTTCATGCATGTGTGTCTTCAGATATCGTATAATGGCAAATTTTCCTCAGCAGATTTATTCTTGTCTGTTTGTCTGTGATTTTTTGCACACTAATCTCATAAATGACAGGTTACTTTTTATCGTGCAAAGTAAAACACAAACACGACCAATTTTTTATTATTTTTTTTTATTATTTTATTTTTTTTTTTTTATTTTTTTTTTATTTTTTAAAACTTTTTGATATTTCAGTTACTCTTAAGTTTCACAAATGCAAGTTATAGCAGTAAATTAGGCACTTAACTCATACAAGAGTTTTAAAATTACATATTTTACCACTATAAATGAAGTGTATTAGATAACCGACATTTACATTAGCGAGTGTAGAACAAGTATATACATATAACGTTATAACATTCGAAGATTTGGGATACAATGACAGCGGCCTATTTCTCACCGTGAACAATATCTGATACACTCCAAATTGGAATCCAAGTGTTTGCTCATGCCCGAAGCGATGTATCGGAATACGCGTTACGCTCGACGGCTCTTTTGCTCGATTTACGCTGTTCACTTGTTACACACTAGTGGTGTTTGCCAGCCTATATTTCGTTCGGAAACAAAGGCTTTATACTAAAAATATACATTGTTTAAATTACAAGAAATAAACAGTGCAGTTTCTTTGAAAAAAAAAAAAATTTTTTTTTTTACTTAAATATGGTGAAAGACAAATTGCAATTGTTTAGAATTTTCGTTAAAGTATTAGAAACTCCACAAAAAGTAATTAGAACACAAGAAGAATAAATTTGACTTTTATTGAAAAATATTTCGAATAAGGCTTATTGCGCGCACATGAAATCTGCACCGATTAATAAGTTAATATCAGTTTTAAAAATTGGTTTGTTTATTTTGATTTTTGAAGTGAAAACTTTTTTAGGCGCATTGGGCATTTTTGAGAGGGGAAAAAACCATTGAACTCGCAACACTGTTACCGTAACCGACACCTCAATATACATATAAGTATGTACATATATTGTGTATGTACGTACGTACATAGATACATATGTATGTTGGCATTTTTTGAGATGGGAAAAAATCTTTGAACTCGCGACTCTGTTACCGTAACCGAAACCTCTGTATATAAGTATGTACTTTCCTGACGATTCAAAAAATACACACGTAATTGTTCGAGTTTTTACTTCTATCGGCACTCCCGGAGTGCCACTGTTTTTTTTATTGCATATTGTTCTAACTGCAAAAACAAAAATCATTATTGCCAGGCCCATAAACGTACTTAGTTCAGATTTAATATAATATTCAAAATAATATATGTTGCTTCATCCTTTAAATTAAATTATTATAATTATTTAAAACTATTTAATTCACGCTTAAAATAACTTTAGACTGATTTGAGATTTTCAGTTCGAGTAAAAAATTGTTTCATTAAAACTGTGTAAATAAAGATTAATGTATATTTTTGGATCGTAAGTAAATAAGTTTTATATTTAAACTAACTTTTTTTATATGGTTTTGACTATCCATTAGTGAATACCATATAAAAATCCATAGCGATAAACGTGGAAGGTTACAATTTGCGGAAAAATAATCATCCGTGCGAAGCCGGGGTTGGATCGCTAGTATTGTATAATCCAATGATCCGAGTACTTATAATAGGAAAAGCATTAAGAGAACTTATTACGCGTATTAGAATATCATACATATATAACTAGTAAAAATGCTGAGCAACATGTCACAAATACATACATAATATATCCAATCGCTTATGCTGTCTTTGATTCCTTCTCGTAATACATTTTGGTATAGGTTGGTTATTGTTATATTATATTTATTCACGCATTTACATAATGCTTTCGCTGGGATTATGTCTGGAAATAAATTAGTTTTCCTTAGCCAAGAAGACCTTTTTTAGTGTATTTAAAAAAAAATTAAATTATACTACACTGAACCGCAAAGAAAAAGGGTCGGTTAGAAAATCTTCAATATATTCAAAAGTACCTGACCTAGCTTTATGAAATAAAGACTAAATGGAAGGTAAACTAAATAAATTTTATTTTTATTTAAGCACATTAAAATGTTCTTTAATTTAGTCTTTATTTCATTTACTTTTGAAGATATTGAAGATTTTCTTCCAGTGTATTTAAACCTACACATAGCGAATGTCTGGAAATTCTTATCAAAAGTTAATTAAAAAAAAAAAAATCTTTCTAGGAATATCATGAAAAAAAATTGAGCCCAATCTAGAAGAAAATTTTTCTTCGCCCTTCAGCAATCAAACAATTAATTTATTTTGAAATAATATTTATTTTTGTGTAAGTATTTCCTTATTAGAGACATCGCAAGTACACGGTGGTAAATTCTGGTTACATTTTATTTTTTAACATGGTTTTTTTTTTCTTTTTTTTTTTTTTTTCAATTAGAACTAAAACTCAATATTTGATTCCAGTCACATAATAACGTTTCAAGCGTACTGATTTGATTATACAATAATGTTTGCTTCTTGTTCAGAATAAATAGGCATATTTTATTTTGCTTAGTTGTCACTAGAGTATTCTAATTAGTTACACTATTCTTTACAATAATAAAAATTTAAATGTGTTAAAGTTGGTTGAAAATTTTAAAAAATTATTTAATATATTCTAGAAAAAGACTTAACTTAGTTTTATTTTTGTATTAAGACTAAAAATATTCCCGTTCACTGAAGCAATTTTTTCTGCATATTTTTTATAAATACATATAAGGAAATTTTTTAAAATAACTCATTCTATTATCATCTTAATTTAAATTTAAAATTATATAGAAAATACTAAAAAAATAATAATTTATCTATACTAAGTCTATATCTATACTAAATATTATGAAGAGAGAAGATTTGTATTTTTGTATATTTGTAATGAATAAACTCAAAAACTACTGGGCCGATTTTAAAAATATTTTCACCTATAGAAAGCTAAATTGACAGCGAGTAACATAGGCTATATTTTATGAAGTTAGCGGACGAAGTCGCGTGCAAATTCTAGTATTATATAAAGAAATTGGGCACAGGTTCGAAATATTTAATCTAAATCCAAGCAATGATTAACAGCTGAGCAAGATAGTGCCCAGCGCTGAGGTCGTCAATGGTCTCAACAAGACGCTGTTTTCTCCGATAAATTTATGGACGCTGGCACCCTACAGACCCTGATTACTAAGATAAGGAAATGAAAAAAAAAAGCTAGATTAGTTTACGAGTTAATTACTTTTATTTAGAAACTTATATTTAAACTCACTCTTTTACAGGCCATTATGTGAATGAATAATTTTCGTTTACGTCAATTTAACCCTTGTCTGCACGTCTGAAACAACAGTTCTGATGACGTATTTCATATGACTACTACGCGGAGATAAATTAGTTGCAAATGCTACGAGTATACCGAACGCGTCTCAAATACAAACGTCGCTTTAACAAGGTATCTTTCACGGGCAAAATTATAATAACCTGTCACAAGCAACGCGGTTAACATAAACCAATTAAAATTCAATCTTATTTCGATATATAAATTGAAATTAAAATTATTTCCCATTTTAGGATCGAGCGGTGCCGCGTAATTACCTTTTGTGTAATATTCAAGAAATAATTAAAACAAGAACGAGCCTTGTTTGTGATGCCTCGTTTTCAGATGTTCAAAGTTTCCACGCGATTCTAAATGCTGAATGGAAAACGCTGGTCCTCCCAGAGACTAACAATATATCACTTATTAATTCGCGATTCAAAACTAGTGACCTTTATGTTCTTTACACAAGATCACTGTGCTGCCCAGCAATTAGGTAGGCTGACGGTCCACTTAATGGTAGGTGGCGACCGTCGTCTATAACACAAGTAACGCCACTGGAGCTGCATAGTATTGTTATGAACAGAAACCACCCAACGGATTTTGATACGGTTTTTACTAGTGGAAAAAGCGATCAGCGTGCGAAGAACGCTAGAAGAACGAAGAAGTTAGAAATGTCAAAGTGTATACATACATACAGAGGGACAGACGGTAACAATAATAATAAATAAATAAATAATAATATATATATCTTCACACATTCCACACAGCACCATTATGGATACCGCAGACAGTTGATATATTTACTAAATAGGTTACTTTTTTTTCCGTAAATACATACATATTATAAATACAAAACATCCATGACTCAGGTACAAAGGTAAAATGTTAACACATAAACATTTGCCCCTAGCGGGATTCGAACCCGCGACCGTTTGGTTAGACCAAACGTGTCGCCAAAGAAAAAAGAAGTGGCGATTTGAAAAGACTTTGTTTTGTTCTATTTAAAGATGGAGAAAAACTATCACTATTATCATTATAACTAAAATTAACACTAGCTAACAATCATTTACACTTTTTTTAATATTTAATATCTAGGACGTCCAGACGATCTCACATCGCTTTTTGAGTCATCAAAGATTCTACCTAATGCATTTTTCTTTATTTTTTTATTTATTTATTTAGATTACATACAGACATAAATTTAAAAAATATATATTATAGATTATATACGAATAGGCCTAAAGAATCATAAAAATTATATTTTTACATTTATTTATTAAATAAATAATAATAATACATGCACATTACAAGGCACTACCATTACATAGACGAAAATCAATAATCCTTTTTTTCCTTGTACGGCCGAAATATTCTTTACTCACTTGTCCGTGAATTTACAGGCCAGTAAACATAATAATGTAACAAAAGCAATAGCGATTCGTTAAACGAACGTTAACGAACATTTTTTTTTTTATTGAAATCGAGACGATTGCTTACAGCGAAGAGAAAATCTAAATACTCTGTGTATTTAAGTAAACAACATTATTTTCATATTTTTAATTTTTTTTTAAATATACACATTTTTATTTAATTGTTTACTAGCTACCCGCTCGTCCCGGCTTCATATAGTTTATTAGATGCAGTTTTGTTTCTGTAACTTATATACACATATTTTCCTCGTTTATCGCTCTATCCATTATTTAAATTTGCATCTAAATCTCTCGAAGATATCTCTAAGATATCGACAAAATATATGTCCAAGATATCGACAAAACATGTGATAACAGGGCTGGGCATAATTTCTCTCATCGATTAAATAGTACTTTGAGAATTTTGTGTTTTGGCGACCTCGGTCATCAAATTAGCCTTGCTACAATAAGGTAATGCAGCCAGCGCATTTGACCTAAGTTAGATATTATACACAATTTGTAAATAATTAAGATTTTTTAAATAAACTATTTATATATAGGTATTTATTTTTAAAATTTTAACTAATCTATTCCATCTAATCTAATCTATCTGATCTAATTTAACTATCTAATCTATAATTTAAATCTAGAAGAGTTTAGAAACTTTTATGTGTAACGATGTGACAACGACATTTGACTTCATCGTGGATCCAACTTCAATTAGCATCGAATGCTTTATCTATTTGAACTTATAAAGAATCTTTTCTAAGTAACATTCCAAAAATTCGCAGATAATGAAGTCTGTCAGGAACATTAGTTTGGGAACATTTTCAATTAGATATTCAATACGGGCACTTTTCAAACTTCAAATGAATCAATTAAAGCATTCAATTCAAAACGTGATGAGAAAGTAGAGAGAACCTTTGATAAAGAAATCGTGACTTATTTGGTGAAGTTCAAGCAAGGGCAAAGTAAGACATTTGTGTCCACTTTTTTTCTTAATTTAAGGTCACCAAACAATCTAACAGTCTACTTGAAGGCATTGGCTACCGTCGCCTATAACACAAGCAACGCCACAGATTATGCAACTGCGCTGCTAGCCATAATAGGATTAAGTTTATGGGATTAAGGAATGACATTATCAGAACACTTTGATTTTCTTATATATCTGGCTATAACATTTGATTAAAACTGCAGCATGAGTGGTATGCAGCATGACGGTCATCGTGATTGCAAATGGATACCGTCGTCTGCGAATACAAGCTACACAATAGAATACGAGTCTAAGTTTAAGGTATAGAGATTAGATTAAGCGTCTCTTATTTAGACTATGAAATAAGACGACATATGTAAATTTTGTATTAAACGAGCTGACCCGGCAAACGTTATTTTGCCAAAAAATTATATTTATTAATTATGTACACCCACACATCACAACAATATGAGGCCAATCGATTTGACTTTTTATAGTAATTTCTGTTTATTATTTTTATTTTTTTCCTTAATTTTTTCGATATAAGTATTATTCTGCTATTCGGGACGGAGACGAATCCAACAAAACTAAGATCATTAAAATCGGTCCTGCCGTTTTCGTGTTATAAATGCTGTAACTAACACGTCTTCCTTTTGTATATTTTGAAGATTAATAGAATTCAGTCGTTCAGAACATATATTTTTCTAATTTAAATGTCGTTAGACAGGCTGAGAGTCCTAATGTAATAGATACTTAACATTAACTCATTCACGCAAAAACTACTGAACCGATCACCATGAAATTTTGCATACACGTTGTCTGAGACACCAGAAAGGACATAAGGTACCTTTCATCGTTCAACGCGGACGAAGTCGCGGGCACCAGCTAGTTACTCAATAAATCATCCTGAAATTTTTCATTCACGTAGTCAGGGATACAGGAAACGACTTAGGATACCTTTCATCCAGAAAGGAAGAACCTGAGGGATCATTTAAAAATAAAAATAAAAATATCAACGCTTCACAAAAATATATGAGCCATAAAGATTGTATAATTAATGTTTTCACACCACAAAGATAGTTGAGAATAAAATATTAAAAAGGCAAGGAAATAAATGGTACGAGTAAAAACGTATCGTACCTGTCTTTCGCTTCGTTTTTTCTTTATATTAAAGAGCACTTTGTTCTTCGCTGTAAAAGTTTAACAAGTCCAATATTGAGGTGAAAGTAAACAAGATTCGCTCAAACAAATTACTTGAACGGAAACAACTAGAACTTTGTCAACTGGTCTTCTAAAGTTTTTACATATAAAATTGTCTAAGTATAGAAGAAGAAAAATATTGAATAATTTATGAACACTATAAAAATGTGTGTCTCGTCAGAAATTATATTTTTATATTTATTACAGATTTTGTCTCTGGATGCATTTTTATCGAGTGAAAATAATAATACAGTCAAGTGTAAAAATATGTATCTACTAAACCATTACAATAATATATGTACTAAAGAAAAAAAAACAGAAAAAAATCCGGATTTTTTTCTGAAAATTATAAATAAAAACCTTCCTCCTTTAACGCTCTTTCCATTAGTGAAAACGCATTAAAATCCGTAGTTTAAAAGTTCTAAGCGTACATACAAAGGGACAGACGGCTGGAAGCCTTGTTTTATACTATGTAAAGATAGACAATACTTGAATAGTAAGGTTTCGAATGAAAGGAAGTTATTCCTTGCAGGAAGGAATCGAATTTGTATAATAAAATATGGACTTCAATATATTAATATTCTATAGTGCAAATATCATTACCAACCTTAATTTTTTTTTACTTTCCTATCAAAACTCAACAGCACACGTGCTGTTATTTCACGGTGGTTTTCTGTAAGGGAGGTATTTAAAAAATTATAATAAAATTGTATTGCAATTATTTCTGTTAGTCCAATAGGACAATAGACAAATGAATAATTAAAATGGAGCAAAGAGACAAAGTGGACTACGGGCAAATAATTTCCTGTGGTCCACCCAGGTGGACAAGGTGAACAAATCAGGCCAATTACTAATTCTGAAAAAAATAAAAAAATATATATACCAATATAAAAATTGCTTACAGATTTAGAATGTTATTTTTTAAATCCTATATTATTCATCGTTAACTCTTAGAATATTTTATCTGTAACCTTTTCAGTCCCCTTATGAAACTCGATACCCAACTGTCCCTAAATAGAAAAAAAAAAATCTCTTTCCTCATTTCAGTTCGGCCTTCAAACATGCAAAATAGTGTTAATGTTTCAAAGCATCTACGTCACATTTGACTTTACACCTTCTTAAGGTCGTTGGGAATTCTTGTTTACGCTCTGCCCTAAAATTATGTTAAGGGCATCCGTCACAATACACCTCATTTGAAATTACGTTATTCGAGACACGCTTCAATCTTTCAGCAAGTTGTTCGTGACGCGATATATAAATGGCGCTACAGAGATGTTGCTAGATATTTGTGTTACGTGCAGAAACGAACGTATATAATCATATAGTACTAACGAACCGTTCCTGACATTACATGTATGCAAGTTTTTATCTGCCATTTATATACAGAAGCCTTCCTCGTTTGTCGCTCTTTAAATTAGTAAAACTCGCGTCATAAACCGTTAAGACTGTGGCCTGTGATAAGGTCCTCAGAGATTCCCGGCGTACTTCCACTTTATCTCTTAGCTGTTCTTATTCCTTACCCTATCAACCCCCCTATCAAGATTAGCAGCGCAATCGCAACCCCAAATATGATATGATAGCCACTTATCAAAGTGGACCGTCATCAGTCAAAATCCAAGTATTTTAGGTCTGACTTAATAAGAAATGGATTATTGAATTATAGCCATTTTAAAACTTCCTGTAACTTCCAATCCCTAAACTATAACTTTGTAAAGCTATATTAAAGGCCATTTATTATTTCTAGCGTGAAAATTGTAACTAACATCCATACATAATAATAAACTTTAAAATTTGATATACAGCGGCGTATTAAAAATTATTCAGTAAAGTACTGTTCCTGGATCAGCTTAGACCTCACCTCTGTCTGAGTTGGGATATCTTTCGAATATTCTTAGTCATCTGTGACAAGCAGATTATCTATGTTAGTTGAAAAACAGTAGGTATTTCCGCTTATTTTCTTTCTTATAAGATTTTTAAACTACATAAGGTCAGTAGATACCTAATAAAGTCGGTAACAGCTAGAAAAGTTGTTGGCCAAGAGCAAACCCATCTCTAATAAATAAATAAAAAAAGATACATATAAAAATTGTGTTCATTTTCCTTTTTATTGGTACTCGTACCTACCTATTGAATGTAGAACCAGTAACATTAAAATAATTATTTTACAATGTCACTTATGGTACATTGTTGTAACCAAAAAACCTAAAATGAAATTACTAAAATCTTCATCAATTATTGATGATCCACTTTCAGAATTGTATTTACGTTTACATTTGTGTATTAATGTAAAGAAAGGTTGTTTTTTCATTGATATAAATACGTACAACAAAATATCTTTCACAGTGTCCAACAAGATTAGCTGACAACCGAAAGAAGCAAAGGGTCGCAATTGAAATTCTTTGTGTGCCAGACTGAATATCCCGTAGGAATCCAATATACGAGTATATACAATTACTCCACATAGTTCAATAGTATCTCTGAAACAAAGACAGCGAGGTGTCTTAGATTAATAGGACCGTTAACCGTTTTAGATCATTGGAAGAGAAACAAATTCCGCTGACTTCATACAGCAGACTAAAGAATAAATAATTTGACGTAACCATAACGGAAATCTTACCTGTTAACATTAGAAATGCGACCAATAACATTCGAATATGACATGTAGAAAAATGAACCGACATTGTAATAAGGGCGCGGTTCAACTTTGAATGCACACTGCTTCTGACCGGTTCTTCTGGAAAATTAATTACTAATTCAGCAGTGAATTTAGTACGGCTAAGTTGTTGATGGTGACTTTTAAAAATGCGAAAGTTGGTACCTACATGAGAATGTTGTCTTTAAATTTTGGTTACTCGTTGACGTGTAAGGCATCGCCTAAAAGTATTAACATATTGTACTTACTTTTAATACAGATCAAATGTTGTTATGGGTAAATGTTTTATGTTATAGTATGCGTAGTTTGGCCACAAACTAACAAATTTACTTGTGAGTTGAAGAATACAATGGACTGGGGGTGTAATTGGTTTTCTTCCAGTTCAATGACAACTTTGGAAAGTTCTTTTCCAAAGTTGAGCGGGCCTTTGAGTCAAGGTGATAAAACGTTAACCACTTGATAAACTTGACGAGCCTGTTGGATGAGAGTTTAAGCATTAGGGATCCCGGGTTCGTGTCCCGGCACTGTCAACTTTGGAAATGAACTTTTAAAAGTTGGCTCTGGTCTCGTTCTTGAAAGTAATTTATTCTTTTCTTAATATATAAAAGGCAATGTGTGTATGTATGTACCAGTATGTTCCATATAGACTCCAAAACCGCTGTACCGATTTTGATGAAATTTTCAGACAATCGTCAAATTAGTCCAGTGGGTTCTGTGAAGTTTGGTAGCGATTGGATAAGAAAAATGGGCGCGGACAAAGTCGCGAGCAAAAACTAGTATTTTATATTTACATTTATTTGCATTACATGCGGAGCAGCGAATATAACGTCTAATAATACTCGTATCATATTATTTCCCAAATCCTATAAGGTTTAAATTATGTATAAAACATGTTACCGGAAACAATCTTTCCGTGACGGGTGTTTGTAGGCTATAAGCCGACGACAAGGCCCGTTTAAAAGTAATTACACAACAAATACCTGGGTTCAAAACTTTTGACAGTTTTGACGTGTTCGCATAAACGTTTCTTTGATAATGAAAATTCTCAAGACAAATAACGTTTTTCGAGTACGAGTAACTTGTCTTAGGTGTGTATAAATAAACGCGCAGCGTCCTTTTCACTGCCTACATCTGTAAGGATATCCTTCCTTTAAATAAATTCAGGGTAGGCAGCCAGAAGTCGCAGATTCGATTCCCGGCAGGGTCAATTTTGGAAATGAACTTTTGAAAGTTGACTCTGGTCTGACTTTGGAAAATAGTGGCAGGGCACACTGCGTTTCGCAGTCATTTGGACAGCCCGTCTGGCGGCAGTAACCACCCACTTACAGAAGACCACCGTGAAATAACAGCAAGAGTGTTGTTATTTTTTGGTGAGTGAGTAAGTTATGCCAGAACCCATTGTTAGAACCCTTCCTAATTCCGTATCCTTAATCTCACTATGGTTGGCGCACTTGCAGCACCTGAGGCGTTGCTTGTATTATAGGCGACGGTAACCACCTACCATTAAGTAGACGCCAATCAGCCTGTCTGTCAACCTTAACATACAAAAAATCTTTTGTAAATTGTGTTTTCCTACCATTAATTGGACCGTTAGTCTGTCTGTCGATCTTAATATAAAAAAGTATTTTGTAAAGAAGTGTTTTTGTCGTCGCAAGATAAGTAGGTAACAGCAGCAAAGTTTAATTACAGGAATAACAATAAAATATTTTATTGAACATCTGTAATATTAGTTTCCTAGTTCATACATTACTTACTTGAGAAATAACCTTACTTATGTGATGTACACGTATAGAACTTTAAGAAGATACTTGACAACATTGTTAACAAAATCATGAATATTAGAGCGTTCTGTAAATTAGTTTAGGCACTAAACATTGCCGTTAAAACTTAAATTTTATTAATATCGACAAGCCAGTTTCCATACATGATAAGAGAATTGGTTATTTTTTTCTATTGTGTTTTTTTTTGTGGATTTGTTTGCTACTATCTAAAAGAGATGCTTTTGTGGATTTTATGATACTTTTGTGGAATTGTTTGCTACTATTTAGTTAGGCTACTATCTAAATACTATCTAACACAGGCTTACTATTACTGCTTAGACTATAAAATTTTTAAAAAAACTAACCTGATTAAGTATGTCACGAAGTCTCAATATAAAATAACAAGTAACAAGTAATTTGGTTAGATATATGTTCGTTTTTTCTCTTAGTAGAGATAAAATAAATATTCAATTTCAGGAAGCTAAAATTCATAAATAAGAAAGAGTTCTCTGTCTTCTTAATAGTCTTGTATTAAACCGTTTTTCTTTTTTTTTTTTTTTTAATAATAAAACTAACTCAACGGTTAGAAAAAATGATAATAAGACCTCTAAATAGAGCGTTAAGATGACGCTAATAGAGGTGGTATGTAATGTAGTGACGACCGCGTTGATCATGTAACACCCTAGTCACGTGACGACGTGACGCTGTACATGTAACACTTATGACCGACCCTTATATAACCCCTTCTGACGTCACGCCTTCTGACGCTTTTAGACGATTTAATGTTTTATTAATAGTATTACGAAATAGTTTAACCTAATTATAATTATCGCAATAATTTTTTAAACTATTCTCATGACGAAATTCCTAATAAGGCCTATTATTTTTAAATTATTTTTTAAAATCTTCCAATGTATACGAAGAATGAAGATATTCAAAATTAAAAAAGTGACAAAATCAAATCAAAATCAAAATATTTATCAATTAGGTTTCTACAAGAAACTCTTATGATCGTCATTATTAATTTAAAGCATTATAAAGTGTTTATTATATATGTATTTGTTCTTTATGTTTTCATGGTACTCGAAACATAAAATATATCTGACTGATATTTACATTATTATTGTCTGTACAGGTACAGAGCAACAACCTGAACGCTGTTAGTTGTGAAGTCCGTATTTTCTTACAAATTTCTTCTTCCGGGGTTGCCAATAACTTTTATATTTCCTGTAAGTATTTTATTTTACAGAATCTTAGTTTTTACTAAAATAATTTTAACTAGAACAGTTACATAGAATATTTATGAAAATCATATCCTCAATATAATTTTTGTTTTCGAATTTCGAATGTCTCCATATTGTCATTCAGCATTGTAATAGAAGTATGTAAAATATTTTTACATTAGAAAGAAACACCTTGCACAACTTGTTCGAGATATCCACACTTAGAATATAAATGCTCTCTGACATTTTTATAAGTGCCCTGAAATCTAAGTATCACTACAACTGTGTAAGCGCAGAATGTCATTTAAGCCGAGCTCCGAGCGAGCTCGTGGCGGAGCATCAGTTTGGAGGCTCCAACTGTCTGTTGGAGCTTCATCGGTCACCGCTCGCTGGGATGAGGATCCGTACTTGGCCCACGCGGGTGTTGGCCGGTGAGAGATGGCACCTCCGGTCCTTGTGCGTCGGACCGAGGTATGAGTCTCGATTCTGCCCACGAAGACTGGCGCGGGTCGCAGCAGATTTTCTCGGATGGCTCTGTCGCTCAGTGGTAGTTGGGTAACGCACGCGAAGACGGAGCTCTGCGGCAGGGAAGGACCGCCTGACAGAGTACCGCAATCGTGGCTTTATGGAGGGTGGTGTAGACCCGGTTTCGGGGGATGGCCTAGTAGTGGTCTCTTTTCTTTTCTTATTATACTATTTATGTAAATACATAGAGAAATTCGCACTAGTGCCAGCCCTACCGTTGGCATATTGCCAATTTTCCGTCGTGTACACCCAGTGTTTACATTAAACCAGTTTTGTTGTTGCTGTTCCCAACTGCACTTAAACGCAGTTAAAGTTTAAGAAGTGTGTTATCTGGTAATGTATGGGTTACTTACGGGTTATTCGATCCGAATAACTTAAACTTTGTACACAAGTTTACATGGAAGATAGTTCACTTTGCTACTGCTATCGTGTATAGTTTGATGTTACTTTAATTGCAATATTGAAATTAACCTTTAACCAGACACTAAGGAACCCGAAAAGGATATCCTATGGCCTATCTAGGTATCATAAAGGTATCATATACGTACTAATATAAATTGTTCAATAAAAATAAAATATTTAATATAATATTTTATTAAAATATTCAAATAACCAAATTAAATTTAAAATAACAAGATTAAATTTAAGATTTTGAAATTTCAAAATTTCAAAATCTCGAAAATTCAATATTATATTCGCACTTTATCGTTAGAACTGTACTTATTAGTAGCCTGGATATTTAGGGGTACGGGGCCATTTTTATATTGGTTATGTGGTCTGTAGAATAATCTATTTTCAATTGTTTTTTTTTTAGAGTTTATGCAGTTTATATATATACATATATATCTATGAAAATTATTCATACAAATCGGATTAAGCATATAGTGATGAAATGTGACCCAGATTTCGGTGAAAATTTTGTACATATATAACTCATTGGCATCAAATAACCCAGTAATTGGGTTTAGTCAGCTGGCCAGCAATTTACATTGGATTTGTGAAGGTACTACGCAAGAAATCCCTTTGTATGCTCCCTTTGTCCAATTATTTTCACTAACAAACATCATTCATTAAACTAACTAAGGCCTAAGGCTTTAGCGTCCACTTACACTGATCTTTATATATAGCTATAACACGTTTATTTATAATTCATTTGCATCAGAAACTGTATTCCTAAATTAAGGTGCTAAGAATCTATCTACTAAATATATAAAATAATATTTATGAAATTCTTGATCACTTTTTAACTTTCCTTTTACTTTGCCTGTCATTACTGATAATAAAATATATGTGTGTAAAAATAAAGTTATATCAACAAATAAGATTAAGTAGGTAAAGTTTTGTAAAAGTACACTTATAAGCATCGTAGTAACGAGTAACTGCATATCAGTCTGGAAAGATTTCAATTATCTTACCAAGAGACGAGTATAACCACAGTTATCCCAGGGGAATCACAGTTCCAACTTCAACAGAGTGTTCTGTTCCATTTCTAAAGCACTTATAGTGTGTGCAAATATTCAACATACATTTCTGGCCTTTGGACTGTTAGCATTTAGTTAAATATATCCTTTATTAAGTGAAAAGTAACAAATAGGTAAAGCCTTAAGTGGCTTTATAATTCTGTTGATAAATAAAATAACTTTGATGCGTGTTTGGGAAGCAGTCAGACGGAGTACTTGATGGTAAGTGGTTACTGTCACCTATGAACACAAACAAGACTGTACACATAGGTAAGTGCATATGCGTTATGGCACTCTTTATGTCAACTTACATTTAATTGAAATGACCATTTCAATTTTATTCTTAGCGGAACATATTATAGGAAAATACTTATTTGATCAGAGCATGTGGAGAATTCAACAACTTGAACAACTGTTGGTCTGTATGTTTCAAGCAATAAAACAACTAAATAAGGTTAACATTACCAATTAAATTTAAACGGTGCTTTTGATTTGAGAAGGATTATATTCTTGACATCGCCAATTGGTACAAATTACTAAATTAATTACATTTAAATATATTATATTCGTTATTATTAATTTGTTACTATGACAACCGATCAATAAAGTCTTTATAAATAAGACCATTTTGATATTTTTTTTATCTTGCAATCTATAAGTTATTTTGAAAAAGCTCAAGTTTATAATAGTGTTTTTTCTTAAATTTGAGTTTAAACAATAGTAGATAACAGTGTCGGATCGTTGGAAGTGCAATAACGTTACAATGTTTGATTAACGCATTATTAATTTTCATTGTTCAGTAAATTGTTTAGAATTGTTGGGAATAAACAACAAAGTTCCGGAACTTTTAATGAAGCCAGCACACAGGCGTTCGATGAGTTTCAGTTTTATTAAAAATGTACTTACCAAGGTACATATTTATTTTGAGAAAAAAATAAACTATAAACTACCTACTTGTTTGTGTTAGTGTTAAAATTTTGTCTTTCCTATATCTGTTGGGAACAAATATTAAAATAGCTCCCAAACTTACGGGACAGCTTATGACAGGACAGTTTAGTTCAGACGTGATGTTCACATAGCCAATATCTATACCGATCAGTACCTTTACCATGAGTTTACAATGACCGCACTCGCTAGCGAAAGGGTAAAACATTTATATGAAAAACTGTCAACTGTCAATGTCAAATTGACAATTTTATGCTATCGCTAGCGATTGCGGTCATTGTAAACTCATGGTTAAGGTACAGATGCCAATGACATTCGGCAAGGACGGACGCAGTTTTATTCTATTGCTATTGTTTTTTGCGTCATATTATATGGAACTCTCGGTATTATTACCAGAAGATATTAATGAGACAAAGACTTCGTGATGGGGCCTTTTATTCAATTATATCGATTGCAACGAGACTAATTAAATTTTCGATTATTATTGTAAATCAATGTCTATTTTTAATTAACATCTCAATTTTACTTTTAGCACATAATTGAAGATTTTGTGTTAAATATTTAACATATAATTGATGTAAAAGACTGTAAAATGTTGTGTGATGTGGTGTTAAATTACAGCAATATTCTTTAAGGAGGTGTGGTTACTGCCTCCAGACGGACTGCTCATTTATGATAAAATGCAAAACTGCGAAACGCAACGTGCCTTGCCACTGGCGCTGACAAGAAAAGAAAAACTTATAAGATAAAATTAAATGTAAAATACTGTAATAGGTTGTTGAATCACTGTAATATTCTGTAAGGAGTGGTTGGTTACTGCCTCCAGAAGGGCTGCTAGTATGACTGCGAAACGGAAGAAAAATTGTCAAAGGAAAGAAAAATTTATATGTCCCTGTCAAGAAAAGAAAAGATAAATTGGACAGTCAAATGGAGTGAACGGGTTTTAAATCTATCTTGTATCTACGCACTAAAGCCTTATATTGGAGGTGAACGTACGATATATTATACTTTATTGTCTCGACAGTCCAGACCATCCGGCTGCAGACTGCAACCCGCTTTGTATATCAGTTTAAAACGAGTGGGAACACACGGGCGGTTTTAACAACGCTTTAACCGCATGTAGGTTTACTCTGTAAGTATTCAGTGAGTAATTAAAGCTATCGAGATTATCGTTTACTTTAAAAACGTATTTATTGCAGTGCAAATATATTATCACACACTTATACTCACAGAGAAACATAATTACACTATTTCTTCTAAGTAGATAATTTACATTTAATTAAGTAAAGCAATTTATAAGTGAAAAAATCACTTAATTTTTGAAAATATTTAATACAAAAAAACATAATCTATACCACAAATATAATATATACAGGTATACATAAATACACACAAATATATTAAATATACTTTCACAATACACATAAACTAAAAAATTCGATCTGTTTTGTGTTACTGCATACCTACTCTAAGATAGGTAGATATAGGATTTTATGTATTGTAATGATTACAAGGCGAAAAGTAGTTCCACGGGAAACGAAAACTAAGATTGATGGCACTATCCGTATTTCGTTCATTGGATTCGTTGAATGAACTTTTGTGTCCTTGAAGTCTACAGGGGATTTATCAACAACACTTACTTAACTGGGATCAAAATGGCAAACACGAATTACGAATTTATCATCATGGCCGTGTACGTATGGCGAGTATATGTATGTACGTGTATGTGGCCGTGTATATAATATAAAATTGGCATGCATATACATAAGTAAGAAAGAAAGAAAGAAATTTATTAAGTAGTTTTGGTAAGAATATAAATTTTTCCAATGGTTGTCTGTATCGGAAGAGCTATTCTATATTTCACCATTAATTTACTTGTAACTAAAAATAAATTAAGGATATAAGGAAAGAAGAAAAATAATATTGGAGATTTAAAATTAAGTATACAAATTGCGTATTATTCCATTACGTGTGTATATTAGTATGTATATACGAGCGAACTGAAATTGTATATTATTTCGATGGTATCATAATCCTAACCAATATTATAAATGCGAAAGTGAGTTTGTTAATTGGTTATTCTTTCGCGCCCCACGAAGTTTAAAAAAAAGTTAATGAAAATTAACTTTTCAAAGTTTGCATAGCCAGGAATTAAGAACCTTAACTATGAGCTCGGCATTAATATGCCCAATTATTGATACAGCTCACCACTAACCATTGTAAAATAATTTTTTTTAGTCTCGCACATAAAAAAAATGTGACCTTTTTCGAGTCTCTCCCCTCCTGAATTCATCTTATTTAATTTCCGAACTGTGACCACAGCGAAACGAAATAAATAGAAAAACAGAGCAGTTGAATAGAGTTCATTGAACGCTTTCCAATCCCGCCGTCGAGTCGGGAACAACTGCGAAAAATAATCTCGCAATACCAGTCATTGCATCTCTACTATTTGATTGATGAGGGTTACCGTGACCTGCAGACGAGCGTTTGAAACGCAACGGTTGAAACGGTCGGAAGAAATAAAAAAAAATAATAATTTTGTGTTTGAAAAATTAACTTATTAATTTAATTATTGATAGAAAAGTTAATGAAATTAACTTCATTTTCCAATTTAAGAGTATTGTGTATTTAGAAGTTACATCTCTATTCTCGAAGCGTGAAAAATTATGGGCTATTTGAGGCTATATAGGCCAACTAGTTCTGGATAGAACAATTTGGACAAAAAAAGGGGCAAAGTAGTTCCACTCTGGGAACTTAAAGGCTAAAAGTGCATTTAAAGCTTATTAAGTCTTCTCGATTACTATAAAGGTGATTCCAGACGGTAAAACAAAATATGTTATAAAACATAGTTATGCAGCATGTTTTATATGGATGGACGATATTTTTTGTAAATTGAAATAATACCACAGCCATTTTTTCATCGTTAAATCGTTTCATATTCTTAAACTAGCAATGACGCATATTTCCCAACATTTTTGATGGCTTGTTTGTATATATACTAATCTATATTTATAAAGATAGAAGTATAAGATATTTATAATCTGTATTTTTGTATATTTGTAATAAATAAACTCAAAAACTGGACCGATTTAAAAAATTCTTTCATCTACAGAAAGCTACATTATCATAGACCATATTTTATAAAGTTACGCGGACGAAGTCGCGTGCTTCAGCTAGTAATTTTATATATAAATATGATATAAATCATTTAATTATTTTACTATCGCGTGGGAACTTGATAAAAGCAAATAATCATTTCAAAGATATGTTCTGAATAATTTAATTCTGTTCTCTAATAAATGTTACCCGTTTGAGAGTTCAAATTCGAATTTTAAATTCAGGATTTATGTCAATCAATCATTTGCAATCAATCAATCATTTATTTGCCTTTAATAAAACAAGTGTGTCTTAATATTTTATGTTGTCTTTAATAAAACAAGCGTGGGTAAATTCAAAAATTTTCGCATTGAAAATGGCACGCCTGAAAAGCAACGACGCTCGCGCCGTGTTGTGCAAAAAACAAATATGTAAATAGTGAAACGAAGTTTGTTCGGTCTGTGATTTAAATAAATTAAAAATTCCTCTTTGTGAATATTGCACGCAAACCGCTTCCCTAACAACACACAACTGAACAGGGAACAATCGTAACTGGTTACGAAGCTTCAGTTACGTACGCGGCCGAAGCCAAATTATTCTAATATATGTCATCGTATTAATAATGTAACAATTCGTATTATGTTTCGGTAAGTGAGTAAGGGATGCCAGAGCCCATTACCCCGTCCCTTCCTTATCCCTTATCCTGCTTGTGTCATAGGCGACGGTAGCCACCTATCATCAGGTGGACCGTCAGCCTGTCTGTCGACCTTAGCATTAAAAAAAAAAACAGTTAATTTACTTGATAATAGTGATTAAAACTGAAAAGATTTTGAAAACTTTTGTACTGATTTGGAGTTCGTAAATACGCATTAAGCATGACTGTGTATCTGTGTATTAAGATATTGTGTGTGTGTGTGTGTGTGTGTGTGTGCGTGTGTGTGTGTGTGATCTGTGGGATGAAAGAGAGTTAATTTTAATTTTTATAGCTGTAAAATACGTAACAATATATAAAATTCTATTTGACCTCATTAGAAATGTATATTTTTATTGTAAATAAAAAATTAAAATGAAAGTATTTTGACACCATACAGTTGACAGAGATGTCAGTCGATTGTCAATTCGATGGGTCAAAACTAATATTTATCTTTTATCCATTTGATGGTAGGCATCAAAGGATATAAACTGTCGCGTATAAATAAAAGCAATTTCATGGAGGATCAGTTGCACTGCCTGCAAATAAGAAACAATAATTCTATATAAGGGGAATAGGCGCTATAGTATACTTGGTATAATGCATATTCTATTAAACCACATTTACATGAATTTCCTTTAATTTTATTTATTTATTAAAGCAAAAACTTATCTTACAAAAATAGAAACAATAAGACCTATATTACCATGGATTAATACAAATATTTACAAGCGATGGTACAAATCGACACTTCAATAGTGTAAAGTGTTACAAGTAGGCTCAAATTAAAAACGTAATAGCAAATATAATATTATAATTTTATATTATAAGGTAAAATAATATTATAAATGCGACAGTTTGTATATTTGTTACTGAATCACGCAAAAACGGCTGAATGGATTTAAATGAAATTTGGGCACAATATAATTTATTAACTGGATTCACACATAGGATACTTTTTATCTTGGCGTTTCTCGGGTGTTATATTATTCATTTTTCAACAGGGACGAAGTCGCGGACATTAACTAGTATATAATAAACAAATATTCAGTCATCAATTCAAAGCAACTCTAAGTTTTGAATATGACTTGGGACGTTTTTGCGTTGGATATATAAAAGATTTCTTGACTTTCTTAAGTCTTATTCGATATTGGTGTAGCTAGACAAAAAAGAGTCCTTTAATAACTCTGAATAAATTGAGTAACTCTCTTGAGTAATTTATTCATCCCAGCTATATCCGATGGAACGTGCAAATAAAAAGATTTTATAAAAATGTCAATAGGATAAAAAGAATGTAAACAAGCAATTTTTTAGGAAATATTTTTTTTCCACAAAAGATCCTGAGCACCGATAAACTAATTGAGATTTCATAAGAAATTTAAATATATATATATATATATAATATGAAAGGTATTACCTTAAATATTATATAAGGTAATTAATATTTATGTATTTACTAGAAGTACCCGCGGATTTATCTGCTTTGAAATTTAATAGCATGAAAACTTTCTCTCAGAAAAATAATGTGATATTATCGATGACATTTTAGTTTAACGATTATTTAAGTTTTTAATTTGTTATAAAAAATAATATTTTATGAAATATTTACTTTTTATATTTTAAGTAAAAAGTAAAAAGTTTATTGTTATTGATAACTTTCAAACTCTTTGTTATAACAAAAAAGGCATTATTAATAAATACGCTCCAATAAAAGTCAGTTTATGTGTTGCAAAATTGTTTAAAAAATATTTATTCTCTCAGTAATACTTTCTGCACATCGAAAGTATGTCCAGATTGAAACTGTGCTAGATGAATAAGATAGGATATTACATTCGCGAACGAAATAACTGTTATATTCATCTATCTATACTAATAATTGTTAATCGTCGGGGCCCATTTAATTTACAACACAAATTAGCAAAGTCATCCAAAAAAATTTGTAGTCATAATAAGTAATTAAACTAATGAAAGCTATTAGAATATTGGACTAAATTATAAAAGGTGTGTATGATTAGGTAAAAAAAAAGTAATAATCTATGATGTTTTGTATCACTGACCTTGATATATTGTTATCTCTTTTGGGGCTCAATTTTAAATAACTATATGAAAAAGTATGTTTCAGTCTACATACAAATGTTATACCCCATTGCTGAACACAGGCTTTTTCTCAATTTTAGCTACAAAGCATTTCTTATGTTGGCTTCATATATTTACTTGGCACGCTGCCTTTCAGGTTTCAGTTCAAGTTTCAGTCTAGAATGTGAACTTGTTTGATAAAACCACTTATTAAATGGCCAAAATCTAAACAGACATATAATATTTTTTTAACTTTAAGTTAAGAAATCTTATGTTGAAGACATAGGATACTTACGTTTCAGAAAAAAAGTACTGTTCCCGAGGAAGCATCTAAAAATAATAGAATAAATGTTGTAACCCCTAAGAAAAGGAGGCGCCGGCGAAGACGCAGGCAAAAGCTAATGCCTTATAATTTGTTTAGCGTCATCTGTCGTTAAACATAATTATATTTAAAGTAGTAATCATGTTCAGAATTTAACATGTTCAGAAAGCAAACAGAGTTAGGCAACGTATTTCTTGAAATTAGGTTCAAACAGAACGATGCAATGACAAATAGAAGCAGATCCACTTCAAGTCTTGCCTGTAACCGTTCCGACTGTCAATAGATTTTAAAATGGAACAGGATAGATGTACACAAAGGGAATATGCATCATCTATTATCCGTTTCTCTTTTGCTCTTGAGTTAATGCTACATTATTCATGATAATGTCAGTGCATAATACCCTGCGACAGTCATACAAAGCATGTACACAAAACAAACGTAGACACAGCGAGTTTATGAGTGGAAGAAGCTTTGCAAGTAGGTGCATTTATTATTCGGAAATGTTGATAGTAAACATTTTTGAAGTGAAAACTTCTTTATGCGGGGTAGGGCAGTTTGTATAGGGAATTTGGTATGGCGTAAAATAGTGATCGTCGCCCTCAGTGATGCTCTGTGACATTCAGTGATGCTCAGCGATGCTCAGCGATGCTCAGCGATGCTCAGCGATGCTCAGTGATGCTCAGTGATGCTCAGTGATGCTCAGTGACGCTCAGATAGGAATCTAGTATGAAAAGTGTAACGGGGAACTACAGCTTTCATGGATTTTTAAATCTTTATAAAAACTTAAATATGCTTGAAATAGAACTTCAAGTAGGTACTAAAACAAAAATATCTCTTCATTTACGTCAAAGCCTTTGACTCTTTTTAAATCACAAAGCTATATGGACAGCATTAGAACAACACGGAGTACAAGGATAAAACTCAACAATGCTTGATACTCTTTAATTGTTAAAACGATAGAAAGTTTAATGCATTGCCAACCATCAACAAACAAAGACATTGACATAACAAATAGCTCTGAACCGGAAAGGAGCTAATTCGCGAGGTCACCGAATCAATTTTCATCAAACTTTCACCGTTACTTCAAAAGTTTAAGTTTTAGTACGATTTACTTTATCTCATCAAATCTTATCTGCCAAGTTCTATGAACGCCATTTCTTCAATCTGTATTTTATTCTGAAAACTCTTTAATACACTGAAAATTCTTAGGCCCTAACTCAATTTTATGAAACCTTTGCGGATTTACCCGCAGTTTCATTTAAAGAAGTTGAGTTTTCTCTCTTAGCCACTGTCCCATTACATCGTATTGCCGGCCCATGGATTTACTTCAATTTCGCTTAATTTTCTTTTTGACTTCTTGTCTATTTGCTTGGCTCTACAGGCGATAACATTATTTTAATAGCCTTTAACCTTCTTCGAGAAATGGACTATCAAATGCAAAAAGAAATTTTCAAATCCGATCGGTATTTCCCAAGATTAGCGCATTCAAACAAAAAAATCTATCTTCTGTTATCTATATCTTCTATACTTCTATGTTTGGATGTATGGATGTATGAATGTACGTTGATACCTTTCATCCAGAAAAAAGGACTATTCCCGAGGGATAAATAAAAAATAAAAAGCTAACGCCTGGTCAAAGTGTTATAGCAACACGAAGGTCAAGCGTTATATTGTTTTTTTTTTTTTAATTTTCAACGCGGACGAAGTCGCGAGCACCAGCTAGTATTATATATTTTTTGAAATATGACTTAAAAACTATTAGTCCCATCCACAATGTAGCGAAGTACAGAAAAGCGAAAATTGAGTTGTCTTTTATTAAGTTATATTGTGAAACTAGCAAACGTAGCAACAAATTCAAATTTAAAGAAAAATGTATTGCTTACAAAAACTTTATGAACCGATCGGAGGAAACCTTAGGTAAAAATTATTTTAGGTCGAGAAAAATATTTACCTATGCAAAAATATTTCAAAGTTTAATGTTTTTATTACTAACGAAGACTTTCGTGGCAACGCGAAATTAAAACTGTTATTTTTTTATGGAATAACTTCATTTAAAAGAAACCCCAAATCATTTGCCTAATTTAGACACAAGAGTGCGTTCTTTTATTATTTAAACTACGAGTAAAGAAGCGAAGCGAGTTTGTTATTTGCGGTCTGTTTGCGCTAAGTATCTGCTGATAAATCCGTACTAATATTATAAATGCGAAAGTATGTTTGGATGTATGGATGTTTGTAACTCTTTCACGCAAAAACTACTGAACCGATCACCATGAAATTTTGCACACACGTTGTCTGGGACACCAGAAAGGACATAGGGTACCTGTCATCGTTCAACGCGGACGAAGACGCAGGCACCAGCTAGTTATATTATATAACATTGCATAGGGCACGCTATATGTTTCCGGAACTAGCCACTTACATAAACAATATTTAAAAAGTATTTACAACATTTGAAAATGGAACTCTTTGTCTGCAGAATACAGTTTGTTTCATTTGACTTTCACTTGTTCTTAAATTGTGGCGTCATTGTAAAAATTGCCTGTTTACATCACCATTGATTTAACACATGAATATTTTCGTGTGACAACTTTCGCAACATATACTTATGAGAAAATAATTTTACAGTGAAAGTATAGTTCCGTAGATTATCCTTCAAATAGAATCAGTTTTATAAAATTCGCACTTTTTTCATAATATAAACTTAGAAAACTTATTCCGAAAAATCTGTGCTGATTGCGGCGCGGCCTGTTTGTTGTGATGGAAATAAAAGTACTATTTTGTGTCACATTTTTTTTAATTGTTCATAATTTGTACTAATCCGGAGTTACCCAACGTATCGGGAAATGTACTACGTACTAGATTTCGAGCTCCGAACACTCACTGTCTTCCAGGGAACTGTACAGTAACTCTGTACACCTTATTTAGTTACGGGTTGAACAAAACGCGTAAACGCCGCAGAAAACTCGGCGCTTAAGACCTTATCATCGCGAGGAAATAAAACCCTGCAGCGTATTACTAAATACATAATGGAGCAAAACTTGTACTTACGATAGCCTATCTAGTACGTTAGTACATTATACTCGATACCTCAATGGAGTTAAACAAGAAATTATCGCGGGCCGTATACACTGTCAACAATTACACAATAGTAAACAAAATGGGATTGCTTTGCATATAATATTTTTTTTTACATTGAGTCACATACATTGAATTAAATATTAACAATCATTTACAAAACTAACAAATCTCTACCTTGGAATACTCGTATTGCTTACATGACTCACATTGTCTTTTGACACTACAAAAAATACGGAATATCATTATTATATAATTATTAACCTAATTTCATCACAAGGGAGGGTATAACATTAAACTATAGGAGTTCACATCTTGCGCAAGTCGTAGGCCTTTCTAATCGAGAATTGGAAGCGTTGTCGTTCACAATAAGATAGGCAAAATACCACACAATTAAATCGCAAGTCTTTTTTAGGAGTAGAGCTAAAGACATATTAAGAAGACAGACTAGTCTGAAAACATAAATAAGAAACCAGTCTGATGTAAGTAATCACGCCCATTTCACGAACATTCTCTGGTGTCGTTACTCAGAATAATCAAATAGAAAAGATGAATAGTAATCAATAACAAAATGGCGTTGTTTTTACATTTGAATTTGGGCAGGTAAGCTGACGGGTCACTAAACTTAATTGTCGATGGCTACCGTCGCCTATTATTTTGTGTTTAGTCTTGGCGATTTTTAGTTGGTTTAGCGATTTATTTTTTTTAATATCGAGAGATATGGTGAACAAAATATTAGATGCAGTGGTAAAAAAAAGACTTGTTTATGTTTTAATTTGTTTCAGTGTAAGTTGTTTTGGGTTTCCACATTTTCTTTACACAAAAGTGTCTCTGTTTTACTCAATGTCTTCAGTATACTGCTATAGTCTGTGCATATTGTTTTGTTTTCATTATTATCGTCAATTATAATTTAGAACAATCTCTATATATGAATGTTAATGCTAAAGGGTCTGCAACAGTACATTTGTAAATTGGCTAGTCCTGTTACTCACACAACGGAGCTTACTTTGGAGCGGCCAACGACTTACGCACAGTCCTTAATTATCATAAAGTGAAACAGTGCTTCAAAACGGTAATTTAATACGGTTTATGAAAACTTATGTAATATCAACAAATCGGATAAGAAACAAATTTTTTATAAAAAAGTAAATTTCTTATAAATAGATAGAAAATATTTACAAAAAGTAAACAAGTAAAAAAAAATTATAAGATACAAGACAAGTCATTCTTTTAAAAATGTAATATGGATTCATATTTTAATTAAAACTAGTGACTCTCGTTTTTTCTCGTAAAAACCTTCCTCGGACTTCAACGAATATTTGAAAAAAATAATCTAATTGTTTCAGCCGTTTTTTGAAGTTTTGCGGTTAAAAAAAATTCATTGTGGTTCATTGTTTTATTTATATAGATAAACTAGCTGACCAGGTAAACGTTGTTTTGCCATAGAAAAAAAAAATTGGGGTGGGCCACCCTTATCACTAAGGAGTATAAAAAATAGTTTACAACCTATTCTCAAACCTACCGAATATATACAAAAAATTTCATAAAAATCGAAGAAGTTTGGTTACAAACACTGTGACACGAGAATTTTATATATGTGTATATATAGATAGATAAAATACGAATTCATATTAAATTTGGATTGCATTTAAATCTATTAATAAATGAAAAAATGGAAGTAAATTTAATTTAATAATAATTTTGTATCAAATTGACAAGAATCTCTTCGATGATTCGTATAATTCTTTTTCTCGAAACGTGCGATCGAAATTGTTTATTTTAAAAACACCCTAAAAGTTGAGTGCTTCTCACACAATGATATTGTTCTTACATTATTAGTTCATTTTACTTCCCACGAAATTTTTACACCCTAACTTGGGAGTTATTTTTTTTTAATTAGCTCCCAAGTTAATTTTAAAAAAATAAACTTCGTCTTGAGAAGTAATTTAAACCAATAAAAACATAATTTAACTATATCACGATATCCTATAATTGTGAGTTACCCCACTTCACCAGTCTAACGATGATTTTTTCAGGTAATATTTTGATTTAATAATTTTTTGTGCGTCGTGTCAAAAAGTGTAAGTCAAAAGATGTCATCACACACTTTTGATATTTTTATATTTTGGCGATAGAGTATTATATACGTACAAGAAAATGTTTAGGATAAACTTTACTAAGTAAGTGTAAAATTGTGCTGTAACAGTCATTTATGATATTTCTCTATTTATTCTAAATTTAATTTTATTAAATTTATTAGTTTTAATTTAATTAGTTTAGTTTCAGGAGCCCTGCGTAGACATTGAACTCTTAGATATCCTGATCTACTGATCTGAAAAATACTTTTTTCCTTGTCAATATAAATATGGCGAGATTTATAAGATTTTTTTAGAAATTTATTGTGTTTTTACTATTTCACCTAGAATTTTTTAATATGTACCTAAAATTATTAAAAACTAATTTATTTAAATCCAATATTGCCATATTTTTGTAAACACATAAAATCTTTGAATCTATTCTCTAGACACACGTAGGTACCTTTCATACAAAAATAAAGTTATTGAAATGAAATAAAATTATAAATGACTACTTTTAAAAACTTTAAGAAGTCAACATAGAAATAAAAAAATGGAAGTGCACTTCTTAACAATTCACTAAACGGGCACTAGCTTTTAAAAGCCACTATAGAATCTGTTATCACTATATCTACATAAAGTTCTATGAACATTTCTCAATAATATATGAAGTATGTAACTATTCTAATAAAAACTACTGTTGTAGGCGTAATTGGAGGTAATTGGTATTCGATTTACTAAAACTATGGGTACTGTCACATAAAAAAGGCAACGGCTTTCTCTAATGACTTTTCATTGTAAAGAATGGCAGACAGATTGACGGTTTGTCAGACTAAGTTGCAACAGTCATCGCTTAACATGTGCAACAAATGTTTGGTTTCATGTGAGTTGCCAACTCTAGTTAATAAGAGTACTCTCGTATTCCATAGGGTTGGCAATGTATAAAAAAAAACGTTTCAATAGAAAATAGTTTTTTAAATAATATAAATTTACAGAATAGACATTGTTAAGGCAAATATCAAAATCTAAATTAATGAAGCCTTAAGGCTGTGTATTGGAGCAGACAAATTTTCTTGAAATATCTTTCATCATTGTAACGACTAATTAGTTCAAACTATCCATTTTGAATAAACTAAGTACATGTTAATGCTTTGAATGCAAACGTTTGTATTATTTTTATTTATATTATTAATTTTGTATTATTTTCTCAAATAAAATATTCACATAACTAATTGCAGTACTTATATCTATACTGCCTTCTTTATTTTTTGTATTATTTTATGTAGATTGTATTCTACGAGTATATTATTTCTTCTTGTAGAATGTAGATGGAGTTATGAAGCAAATATTTGCTGTATTGTTATTAATTATTAATAATTCCTAACATAAATTATTAATATTGTGCCTTCTGATTGCTATTTTAAAATGACGTAAAAAGTCTTATTGAATTTAAAGGTTTGTCAATATAATATTTCGAATTTTCGTTATTAACGAGACTGGTTTTGAGAGATAATGTATCATTAGCTTTATTGCCCTAAGATCGTCAAGCGATCATATTTGGCTAGTTCGTTGCTATTAATAATGCTTAAACAAAGTCACTGAAATTAAGTATTAAATTTTTACTTTATTCATACTGCCCTTAAGCTGAATATTGCCTGCAGGAAACTTGCTAAACCGTAAGTGCCTACAGGCGACATACAGGCTATTGCCTATATACGACTTTGCCACAGCCAAAGGGAAGGTAAATATTTATTGCGATGCCCCGTCCCCTGCAGGCAAAGCCAAAAAAAAAAAAACAATTCCTAACTCGTGCCTTTTTTTAAAATAATTCTGATTATTAAGTGAATTATTTACACATTTGCAAAATTCATAAGTTTTTCAAAATTTCGTATAGGTGTGAATGAGTAAATATGCTCATGAAAAAAAATGTATCCAAAAATATTGTAAAACTCTTGTAGGTACTGTTTCATTATACTTTCAAAGTTGGGTACGCTTCCAGAGCCGCACCTGTAAATAGAGTAAAATTATAATTTATTTTGATTAAATATTTTGTTTCCAAACTTTTTATTAAAACTCAAACATCCATAATTTTTACTGTAAGTTTTTTTTTTCTTATATATTTAAAGATTTTACAATTATTACCTACTTTATTTTCTCGAAAATCGTATATATATATTATAATGCGTTTACAATTTTCTTACAATGTTTATAAGAAAATGACTGCTATCAAAAATTTTTCACGTCCTTAGGGTGTTAAAACATTTATTCAATCTTTATTGCTCAATAAATTTTTGTCAGAAATTGAATATTTTTTTAGATAATCTCGAGAACTGTACTTTTTCTGGATGTAAGCTATATACTTTTCTGTATCCCTGACAATATGTAAGCAAAATTTCACGATGATCAGTTGAGTAGTTAAAGCGTGAAAGCATAACAAATAAACTCACTTTCGCATTTGCAATATTAGTTAGCTTAATAAAAATCTCACCCGTGATATCAACCGTTAGAATTGACTCTGAGTCGGCGTCCCATCAAAAGACTCCTCATTGATCAGTCTTAGCTTAACTGACTCCCTCCTAAGGTTATAGCTCGTTGAAATGTGACAATGCTTCACATCAACAGTCAGCAAATCTTCGTTTAACTCGACACCACTCCTCTCAACATCTGCTGCTGCACTCGGCTTCCTTTTATGCCTAAACGAAGTGGACCTCTGAGAGCTTGAACCCAAGTAGCTGTCTGTGGTTGTGTTACCATTGAAAGTCTTCTCAGATGCTCCCATGCCTATCTGCTCTAATTGTATACCTCGTAATTGAGCCGAGGAGTCAATACATGGGATTAGCTGCTTGAACTCCTTCCTGAAGTTCTCATTCATCCACGCGTATATGAATGGGTTGTAACAAGTCGATGACATTGCAACGACGTGCCCCACAAAAAACACCAGGAAATAGTACTTAAGGTGAATTGCGTATATGTAGTAATCGTTACACAAATTGATCACGTTCAAAGGCAGCCAAGATAACCCGAAAATTGTGACCATGGCAATCAGCATTTGATTTGTCCTTCGTTTACGACACTTGTCCAACTCCTCTTTACGTGAGTTTTTACTGGCAGCTTTTGCCTTTGCCCTGTCATTCAATTTAAAACTTACACAAGTGTAGCAGAAGGCAATCACGATGAACGGCAAAACGAATTGCAAGATCGAAGTCACTGTACCAAAAATTCGCCTCAATTTCTCCGTCGGCCATGTTTCATCGCAAAACTTTCCGATTTCCAAATCGTAATACGTCATAAATACTGCATACGGCATTGTCACTGTTACAGAGAATGTCCATATCATAACTATAACTGTTAAACACGTTTCGACCTTCATCCGCGGTCGAAATGGATAAATTATTACAAAGAACCTATCGATAGCTATAGACATAAGCGTTAAAGTGGATATGTATACGCTGCATCCTTGTGCGAAAGGCATCACGTGACACAATAGAGAACCCCAACTCCACGTGCCACGAAAGGAATATAGAGGCGTGAATGGCACGGCGAAAACGCACAGGAGAATGTCGGATAAGGCCAAGTTTGTGATGAACAAATTAGTGACGGTCTGCATAGCTTTGTTTCTTATTACGACGAAGCACACCAAAATGTTGCCAAGCAAACCGAGGACGAAGATAATTGTGTAGATAACGCAAAACAAAGCTTGCACCCATTTGTTGTCAATTATGTTCTCGTATCCTGTTGTCTGAGAACTCGTGTTCAGACTGTCCGGCGTCACGTTCTTCAATCTCTCAGTTATATTGCGCAGTGTGGTATAACTCAAATCGGTTTTATTCATTGTGTCTCCGTCCAATCGGCGGTTTCCTCCGTTGTAAAAAGCGGTTGTAAACTGTTTGTAATTTATTTGTCGCCTTAAACGTCACTTTTTAGTGGCTCTCTTGAATTTATTGTCTGAAACAAGACATAACAAACATTGCAATGTTTAGACATTAAAAGAAGATTTTATTATTTACTCCTAATGTTGCTATCAACGCGCATAGATACATAATGGAAATTTATCGATAGGTCAACAAAACGAATATATTATTATATGTTAAGTTTGACGGACAGGTTGAAGGTCTTTTTTGATAGTGTTTTAATTTATATTTCGTATATTTCATCATTAATAAACATTTATTTAAAACTCCCAGAACACATCCTTAATTTCGCAATTGATAAAGAAAGTGAAAAAACAAATTATTCACATTGACAAATTTAAAACAAAATCAGACTGGCAGCGCTATATCTAGACTAAAACACAATGTAAGACCCTGACCACTAAGACCCTGACCAGAGCCAACTTTGAAAAGTTAATTTCCAAAGTTGGCCCTGCCAGAAATCAAACCAATGGGCTCGTCTCCTCAATTATTATTATTAATTAAGTCCAATGACATAATCTGCTCAAGGAGATGCATAACCTTAAGTTTTCCACTGAGCAATCTATGAAGAAACACCATATCCAGGATCATTCGTCGATCATATAAGGAATGTATTCCAATCTTATCGTATACCTTAACCTAACCTTATTTCGACTGTACTCATGTTTCTCTTTAATCCAGAAATGTTAAACTTATCCAAAGCTAACGTTTCAGAACCAATTTGCTTTCAAAGCATATTTGCGGTTTGGAGTAAAATAATATATGTATAAGCTAATCCGCAATCGTGGAGGAATCAAAATGTTTCAACATTTGATTAGTAGGGAAACACAAATAGAATGCAAATCATTTTTGACACACAAACATATTCGGTAATTTTAATGTATCTAAAGTACCTACTTGATATTTTTTGTGATGGTGGAACATGGAGTTAGTGACGTTACCTATTGATGGTTTGTGATGGTTGACATGTGCACACTACTCTAAAAAGATTAAAAAGTTAAATAGTAATTGTGACATGTTGTTTGTGTTCTTGTTAGTAAATAAATAAATAAGCTTAAAGAAATATAAATAATATAAAGGTATTTCCAGAAGAGAGTTTTCTTCGAATCTCATTTGAATTGACCTGCATACTTCGCGTGAACCTTCACATATTTAAAAATAATTGCATTTGGAATTAACTTTTCTATTATACCTATAATATTACGAGGCTGCGAGCTGCGATAGTCCCGACCGCCAGTATGTATTTACAGTATGTAAGTACACAGTTTTTTTTTTTATAAAGTGCGAATATATTATCAAATTATGGAGAACTAGAGACAGATAAGCCGGAATATTATTTGAGATGTTGTTGATTCTAAAATTTCTAATGAAATCTACGCACATATTTCAGTATTTTCCTATTTTTTTTAAATTATTATAATATAACCCAATTTTATAAGTATATTATGTGGGTACATGTCTTCAAGATACTTATGTAGATAGGTAATAGGATATCCTTTTCCCAAATATTATTGAGTATATTAAACAAAGTTTTAGAAATTTTTCAATATAAGACATATAGAAAATTTTCTAGCAAAAGTAGTTTATCGCGGCCTTATTAGGGCACCTAAATCGACTATTAAAAAATGTCATAATAAGAAGTCGAATACATAAAAGCAATTTTAAAAAATACGTAATCACTCTTAAATCACTCTTAAATAGGGATGCGGTTCAAACGAGAACTTTTGGTAACTTAACCCTAAGTAGGTACGTCGTTGCAATTAACATATAGTTTCTTATAGCCCATTAACTTCAGAGGAGCCTTTAGATTCGTTGGACGTACGCCAGTTCTTCGTAGAAATTATACTTCCACATTACGTTGATTCCGTTTACCCGGCTTTAGTAGGTACGGTGGCAGCATTAAAATATTATTATCAGATCAAACACTTCCAACTACTCCAATTCTTGGAACTTGTGACATTATGATGTAGGTACTTATTATGTAATAATAACTATTTGGCTTGGAGATATTTTTCCACCAACATTTGCTGATAAAACATTTCATGTTGGAACTATGAAATCAAATATTCCTATGTAAACATCAGAAAGAAGAGAAGATAATAACGTTAGTAAATAAAATATTCGTTAAAATAGAAACAAAGGCATCTAAAATTAAATTCACAGAATGTACATGCAATTTTAATAAAATTCCTTTTTTTATATACAGAACAATGAAATCCCCAAAAATAACTTTTTATTATATAACAAAAGGACTTGAAATAACAAACACGAAAAACGACAGTTTGTTAATGGCCGAAATATTCATTTTGAAAATAATTCAATTTGTTCGCTACAGATCACAGAGATTTATAAAATATCAAAAATCGACGCCACTGTGATTCTCTCTGTAGCGTTGATTTTTTTTTATGTAAAGGTCGTCCGACAGGCTGACGGTCCACTTGATAGTAGTTTTTTACCGTAGCCTTTAACACAAACAATGTCATAGGTGCTGCATGCACGCTGCCGACTTTAATTGGAATAAAAATAAGGGATTATAGGAAGGGACATGGAAATGGGCTCTGGCATCCCTTACTCACTCACCGAAACAGCACACGTGCTGTTAATTCACGGCGGTCTTCTGTAATTCACGAGCTGTCCAATTATATGACTGCCAAACGTGACGACGTGACGACGTGACGCTTTACGCCAAACGTAGTATCTGTCACTTTAGTTAAAAAATGTAAAATACACAAAAGAATAATTTCTACGGCTGTGCAACGAAATATTTCTTAAAACTCTGTACAATTATATTTAATACTAATACAATAAAGATGGAGAGTTTGTTTGTTTGAACGCGATAATCTCTGAAAACACAAGTCGGATATGAAAATTTCTTATTAAATTCAAATTAAAATTGATTGCAATTCTTAAGAATGGTTACAGGTTATTTAATATCACGCTACGACCTTTAGGTCAGAGCAAAAAGAAAGAAAGTCAGATGAATGCTAAGTATAAACGAAGTAAAAGCGGACGCAGCTATGCGATAGGTCGATATTACGACCGCCCGGCGGAAACCGAGCATTACTGAGAATATCCGAAGTGTACGAGTACATGCCTGTGTCAGTGACGTAAGATTCGTATGGATTCTTTTCGCAAGTCGTATCCTATATTTGTTTATCTACATTAATTATAATAAATAAATAAATAAATAATAATAAATATCTTCACACATTCCACACAGCACCATCTAGTTCCACAGTAAGCAACTAATGCTTGTATTATGGATACCAGACAGTTGATATACTATATAGATTACTTTTTTTTTGTAAATATATACATATTATAAATACAAAACATCCATGACTCAGGTACAAAGGTAAAATGTTAACACATATTCGCCCCTAGCGGGATTCGAACCCGCGACCGTTTGATTAACAGCTAGGGTTACTGGCCACTAGACCAAACGAGTCGTCAAAATTATATTTTTATAATAATCCAATTTCTTATAAATTAAACTGCAGGTAAAACCTAAAGCACATCTATTTTCTAATACGAAAAAAGTTAAACGAATCAATGTCCATAGTCCACTTAGTGTCATAAAACTTGGAAATTCTATTAAGCTTCGTGAAAATGAATATCAATCTCTTTGCGTCTCACAATAATTTATTATTTTGTCGAAAATATTAGCTTGATCTATACTGCACAAAATAAGGCAATTGTAATTAATACAGACAAAGTTTAAATGTCTAGATTTAATTGTCTCCAAATTAATTTTGAAACTTTGTTGTTGGAGTTCAAATATTTTAAATTTTACCAATATAAAATCCGTTACTAGCTGTATTTTCTGAATTTTAATATTGAACAGGAAGCAAGCAATTAAAATTATTGGTATTTTGAATAAACATTTAAAAAATAATGTAATATTTACTTATTAATGGATCTAATTAAATTAATTATAACACGTGGGTTACGTGTACGAGTATACTGACCAAACCTTATTTTTTAGTTTTCTTGAACATTTAATCCAAGGTTCAGCGTTGGTCTGCATTAACATAATAAAAAACAACATTTTAATGACATTTTTCCTGCTTTTTTTTTTTTTTTTTTTTTTTTTTTCATTTTTGCTTACCTTCTAAGGCTTGAAGCGTGTTGATAAATAGACTATAATCTTCCCCACGAATTGGGCTGTCTAATGCAAAAAGAATTTTCTAAATCCGTATAGTAGCTCCAAGTTCAGCAAATTCAAACAAAGAAACTCCTCAACTTTATTATATTAGTTACAGATGAGTATAGATGCGGGTTTACATTTCCGAATGTTTCGGAATGCACTGTTAGTTACATAACATGTTAGAATGTGTAACTTCGCTAAGTGATCCGAAAGCTCCATTCAAGTTTCGAATAACCAATTCGAAATTTTACACGTTTCGCATTTGGAATCCTGGAACCTTTTTTTAGATATTTCTATATCAAGCTACGATTAAAATTATAAACTAACCCTCGACTTTCTATCGAGGCTAAACACGCTATATCTGCTGTAAGTTATTGACGAGTGGATGTCCCGCGGTCTACTTGAAGCTGTAGCATCAGGTCAAGGTTACCAGTAACAGTATACCTACCAGATTTCACATCAATCAAACCTGTGGAAGTTAGTGAAATCTTTTCGTTAAATAGGAAATGGGCTGATGGTCTTCAAACGCCTGAATTTATAGCTAAGAACCATTCCAATCACGTCAGCTTTCAAACTAAAAAAAAAAAACGGATAAAAATCGGTCCATCCGTTTGGGAGCCACGATTACATAACAGATATAATATCTACACAGACACACACATAAAACCTAATATGTAACACCACGTTTTTTTGTATTGGGCGTTAAAAATAATTATATCTAGATCAAAAATTAGCCTTCTACATTTTTGTGCTAATAATTTGCCAATCAATAAAATATGTTTCAATTAGCGACCAAATATCTTTCTCTTTTTAAACATTAGATTATAAATATAAATAAAAATAAAAAGAGTATAAAACGTAACATGCTTATAAAATGATTACACATGTGTATATTATTACATATTAGCGACACGCTCCCGGCTTCGCACTGGTGCAATTTTTTTCTGAAAGATATATATAAAACCTTCCTCATTTAACGCTCTTTCTAACAGTGAAAACTGCATTAAAATTCATTGCGGAGTTTAGATCTAGGCGTACATAAGAGGGGCGGGAAGCGACTTTATTTTATACTAGCTGGTGCTCGCGACTTCGTCCGCGTTCAAAATGTTATATAGCCTATAGCCTTCTTCGATAAATGGACTATCCAACACAAAAAGAATTTTTCAATTCGTTCGAACCAGTAGTTCCTGAGATTAACGCGTTTAACCAAACACACAAACAAACTCTTCAGCTTTATAATATTAGTATAGTATAGACTATGTATACTTACTATTTAATAGTAAATACACTAACAAATCTATTAATACTTATATATTTTAAGTAATAGTTTTAAGTAAGTAATAGCGGAAGTGCCAATATCTCACGCATAGAAATAATCTCACGATACTCGTTCAAAAGGGAGGCTGGTAATGGTCGCTAGCATTTATTTTTCACTTTTATGTTTACAAACGATCGATCCATCTTGTGACATTTTCGAAATGTCGTTCATTCAAGCCAATCAAGCGAAAAACGATAGATCACACCATTCAATTATGTTCACACAAAAATCACTCTTATTATCACTGCAATAAAGGTCATTTTAACTTTGAATTTATTCAAAAATCCACTTATGGCGTTATTGGATTTGTAATGCCAAGGAACATGGTGAAAGGAATGCTAAGGAAAGGGGGGCATTCTTCGTATGAGGAATAACATAAATTACTTATAATTCTATAGGTGACTTACTTATATTGACAGACATACTATAACAAACATTACATGACATACTACAAAGCGCCATTAAATTTATCTCTGTCTGTTTTATTTCACGATTAACCAATAAATTGAGTTTATATGTACTCACATATAAAATGTAAAGTAAAACAGGCTGACGGTCCAATTCATGGTAGTTGCCTATATTATGGATAAGAGATTAGGAAGGAATAGGGAAATCGCATCCCTTACCCACTCACCGAACCTTACACAACAGCACATGTGCTTTATTTCACGAAGAATAATATACTTAAGTAGATAATGGTTATTACCGCCAATTAAATATAAATTAGGCATGGGGTTTCCCTAACCGCCATTTGTCAAGTAGGCTAACCGCCATTTGTTTGTACGGTAAAAGTCCCAAACATTAAAAAGAAAATAATAAAAAAATTCGCCTATCGAAGGATGCAGTAAACCGAGTGCAAAATTTAAAAAACATAATTAAACATAATCATAATCATAATCAAACATAATCATAATCATGTTACAAAAGTAACTAATCAACACTTTACTTGTAGTTGATGAAAGAGTGTTTTTATTGACATTAATGTGTATCTATCAAATACACTGAATCACTGAAAAACCACTTAAAATATATTATAAATTATACATATAAAAAATGCCACATTTTCATATCATTATTGTCATCATTTTAAGTAATGCACCAAATAAATACCACAAATATGAGAGATTATAAATATATACGTCTATTCAAAAGTATAGTTTTATTACTGTAATATATTATTACAAAATATTACTACTAAAATATTACTGTGTATTGTTTAGCACAAATACATTACAACTCAATAGAACATATAATACTAAAAAGGAATTATGACACGTGTTTAATTTTTTAATAAAATATAATTAAATGGGATTTCAAATTGAAAAACAATATACAGGTATTTCAAAGGTTTCATTGGAGTTAAAAAAAAAAACTACTTAACAAAATCAAATTACGATTATGTGGAAAAGTGCACGAGATTATAGGTTATCCGTGGCAAATAAAGGACGAATAGGATACTAGTAACACTCAACAATACGTACTGTTTAATACGAGAACAGACTGGTGTCTTCGACTCCTCCAAATCATTATTAAAAACAATATAAACTATTCATATTTAGAACTGCAATAAAAATAGAATGACATTTTAATATAGGTATTTGTTTTTGCTCGAGTTTGGAGGCAAAATAGCCTCGTGACATGCGCTGAAATAAATTTCACGCTTGCGCACTGAACACAGCGTAGAGGGGAAGACGATTATTCCTGTGAAATTTCCGCCCCAACGACGGTGGCCGATTATATCTGATATTTTTAGGGCTTGGCCGGCTTCCCTTATATTGGAATTTACGCACCTGTAATTTTTTTTTAGAATTACTTTCAAAGGTTTTATACTGTGATACTAATGGGTGTTGCTATGATATGTTGGCATTTGTTTAAACTTTTGCATTTCATATATTTTTAGAACATTATTTGGTGATCAATTGCTAACAATTGTAGGTTTCCCCTATTCGTTCGCAAATTATAAATTCTGTAACTCTTATTTATTTTATTTTTATTAAAACAAAGTCACACAGCACTTAATTCAACAATATATTAGAAATTAATACATATGTATGCCTTAAATCTTAATTTAGTAAATTTTCGAATCGTTTTTTTGTATTTTTGACTGATGTAGGTACAATCACGCTTGAAATATATCTTCGCAGCACCAATCGGCTCTCTTTATACGTATACTTATTATATATTTCTTTTGTCATCTTGTATGTGACTGAACTCCTCCTAAAAGACTGAACGTACATATATTAAACATGTTGTTTAAGTATCCATAAATAAAAAACCATGTGTGTATGTATTTCCCTATGGACTCTAAAACCGCTCAACCGATTTCAATCGGGTTTACACTTATGGAAAGACCAATAAACGAGGAAGATTTGTGTGTATAATTTGCAGAAGCACATTCTATCCGTGCGGAATCGGGATCGAGTTGCTAGTTAGATATAAATATTAAGTATGTTTGGAACCGCGGAAAGTCATAGGTATGCATTAGGTCTATAGTTAGGAATCCTATTGGAAATAATGAATGAACAAAAATTTTGCAAATCATTAGAAGGTGTTTGGTAATTGATCTACCTGTATACTTAAGTATAATATATCACTATTATTGTTCATAAGTTTCAGCAATTTATTTTAATGTATTGTAATATGTTTTATAGTTTTTTTTTTATTGCAAATATTACACCTGTAATGAAATTAGTATGCTGATTTGGAATAAATGTGCCACTAAAAACCTGTTTCGAAATATTGATGCACGCCCGGCCAAAGCTCGTCAAGCCCTCCCGGAAACATTCACCGCTGAGGTTATTGTATTCGATGGCAACGGACGTAACGAGGAAATCGCGACAAACAATTTTCCTGGTGTGCTTTATTGCTTTTCAAACTACCTTTGCCTCGCAACATTGCTTATCTATCTTTATCTTTATTGGCTATCCATTTGCAAATAAAACTTTTTTTATGTTAAGGTCGACAGACAAGCTTACGGTCCACCTGATGGTTGATGGCTACCGTCCCATATAATACAAGCAACGCCACAGTTGCTGCAAGTGCACTGCTGACCACAGTAGGATTAAGTATAAGGAATTAAGAAGGGATACGGGAGGGGTTATAGGCATCGAAACACAACCGCACATACGCTGTTAATTCACGTGATCTTTTGTAAGGAGGTGGTTACTGCAGCTAGACGGGCTACTCAAATGGCTGCAAAGTGCCACGATTTTCCAAATCCAGACCAGAGCAAGTAGAGGCAGAGCATACTATGTTTCGCGGTCATATAATTTAGGCAGCCCGTCTGACGACTGCAAAAACCCCTTTAGAGAAAACCATCGTGAAATAATAGGATGTGTGCTATTGTATATCAGTGAGTGAACCCGTATATCTTCCTAATATCTTATTCCTAATCCTTCTTAAGCCTGGAGCACACTTGCAGCACCTGATGTTGTTGACGTTGCTTATTTTAATAGGCATGTATTAGCCAGCTAAGAACATTAAAAAATTAATATTGTAATTAGATTCACGAGTTTCTATTTAATGTTAGCCTTAAATTGAAATAAGCAAATAAACAAACGCTGTATAAAATATTCATTTAAACAGGCTTATTTATAAAGATGAAGCGGTCGACCGCGTGTAATGAAACAACCTTTTGTAACTACTTAAAATGGGGGCCTAATTAACATAGGATCCATCGATCCTTGCCATTCTAATGAAGTAAACTTTCCTGAATTGTAAGCGTAAGCAACAATCATTTTAAAAACAGTTGACTACGCCCACATTGGGAACCCATCTGTGAAGACATTCAAAAGGATATCTCGTTTATTGAAACTGTTTTATTCTAATTTATAAACTTTATAAACTGTTTTATTCTGATCTTATAACTGTAAAAATTCGTTTAACTAGTTTTAACGTGAAGACGTAATCAATCAATAAGAGTAACAAAAAATTATCATAATAAAATCGTAACATATATCTCAGTAATATACACTCAAACGCACTTACAAAAGTTATTTTAAAAACTACACCTTTTTCCCAATTGACCTTATAAGTTAGAGTACTAGAAATGTTAAAAATTCTATTTATTTCTTGTATATATGACACTACATTTAAATTTAAATTCTGAAGACAAAACTAAATTAATGTAAAGTTTCATCAAAGTCCACTTCAACACAAACTTTCGCATTTATAATATTATATACGCTCGTTAATTATTTATGGTTTTATTATAAACTTCCCGAAATAATTAGAGCCTTACTTATAAATAAATTTAAAGTGTAATCAAAACCAAACTTTGTGTGAAAGGTTACTATAAAATCGCTAATTATTTAAGCGATAATGAAGCCTGGATTTAAACGATGCTGAGCTTATACTATATTTAGAATTGCGTATTATATCTGTGATTTGTATATAATAATAATAAGAATTCTAATTGTGATAATATATTATATTTTAAAGATGACAAAAAGAATTGCATCCTGAGTTTTTTTTCTGGGTGTCTTCTCAGGATCGTCATCATCTTGCCTTTTTTTTTTCGAAACCCTGGCAAATTATATATAGACATTTAAAAGCGTTTTTGAACTTATTTAATAATAACTGTTTTACTATTTCACTGTGGCACTGTCCACCACGAAAAAAATGTTTAGAGAAGAAAAGCCAGGCCTGTTTTTCTGTTTTTATATGCACTGGTAATGATCCCTTATGCCTATGGTAAAAGCGCTTTTATATCGCATCGAAATAAAAGCAGCGGTCGCTTGTGACCAGCCAGCTTCTCATGGCTACGTCCATAAGGACAAGTAGTCTTTAAGTTGGATTACAGAGTACTTAACTTATAACTTTCGAAGGAGACTTAAGCAGGAAAAATTCCACAATATTGTAAAAGTTCCACCGTTATGACACTGAAGTTGCTACGAGTAATTTACATACTTCTAGCCATTTTTACTAAGAGTTCTTAATTTAAATTTGTAACCAGACGGAATAAAATCCATTGATGGATTTTAATAATGGATTAGAGTGGAATAGATCATTTTAACAGCGTTCTGAAATCTTAGTGTCTGAAAGCTCCTTGTAAACGAAATTGATGTTGATTTTTAATAATTGTTTCGAATTTACTGGACACTATCTATAGAGTAATGACAAGGCCCAAGTCTGACCCTCATCTACTCTGACAAAGGTACACTCAGAAATTTGTCGTAATAACTTAACCGATCAAGTAATTCAATTGGGTATACTGTAAATTTAGTATTTATATAATCAACTATAGTTTCATCGTTCGCACGCACTATTACTTTGTTTTTTCTTAGCGTTCTTTCTGACTTTTTCTTCTTGCCCTGCTGCTAAGGACCACAGCGATATTATACAGTCGGGATGAGAAAAGTTTCGTCACCTTAATGTCGGTATTTGTCAGTCAATCATCAGTCCTGCCAAAATTTCATTTGAAACGCCTGTCAATAGTCAGTGTTTTAGTTTCGAAAGGTACTAAGAGCTTGATAAACGAATGAATTTTAAAATTGACGAAGGTTTTCATACCCCTGTATCGACTGTACAAAATCAAATGCAAATAAATCCAGATTGAACTCGCTTAACCAAACAAAAACCTTTTTAGCTTAATTATTACACTATATAGTGCCCGCTACTTCATCCGCATTGAAAAATGCAAAATATAACAACTGACAAACGCCTGACTTCTTTATCACTATGACGACGGTGGCGCCGCCACTGTTGAAGTCAGTGGCGCCGGATTTTTTATTATTTTGAGACGATCTCCTGTGCTTTGCGTTGCTTGTGTTATAGTCGACTTTAGGCACCTACCATCAAGTGAACCGTCAGCCTGTCTACCAACCTTAACATAAAAAAGTAATATAAATAATGCTTTCCCATTATATTTTATCCACAATCATTCCATAATACGATCAATTGTTCATGACATATGTTCATCACATACAGATAAAGGTTTTAGGAGCGTCACACAATGGTTATATATCATTTTGTTCAAATGTGTACACACCATTAATCAATTTTGTGTTAACGCTGCCATCGTCAATCTTTCCTATTGTTAGAAAGGAAAATTATTTCTAATTTTACTCGTCATTGTCTGTAAATTTAGCGTAGTGGACAGTTTACACAAAATTTTCTTATCTCAGGGTCGTCAGACAGACTGATGGTATACACTTGATGGTGCGAAGAGCCAACTTTTAAAATATTTTTTTATTAGTCATCTCGCAAACATATATTTTTTCTTGCGTGCGACATGATGCACCTTCAGAAAATCGTAGTAAGCGAGTGGCACATTTTGGGTTTTATAGAAGAAAAAAAAAATTTAAGTACAGTCGTGTACGTCAATGAAATAGGTTAAGTAGATAAATCGAAAGAGGCATCATAAAATTTTCCATACACATACACATTTTCAACCAAAGGACATAGAAAAGGACAATCTTGTTCATCTAGAAAGTAATGTTCTCAGGGATCATCTAAAAATAAAATATAAAAATTCAAAGCATGACAAAAATATATGAGCAATAAAAATTGAGTGAATGATTTAACATTTTAGAAAAAGGGTCGCGGATAAAGTCGCGGTCACAAGCTAGTGTTTTATTCATATAGTTGAGCCTCGCGAGCTAGGCTTTGAACACGTGTAAAAGATTTATTAACCCGTCGTGACCTTTCGACGTGGTTTTTGGCAACTTTCAACGATATTCTTCGACTTATTTTGATTGCTTACGTGCCGAGTCTAACGTCGGATATATTCCAGTATCTTGGTGTATTGAATTCATGACAAATTGGGATCTCTATCCGAACAATAACTTGTACGAGCCAACATTATTCATTCACAAACGCAGTATCTACATAATCCTGGCTACAACACAAACAGAAAGCTTTGTTTAAATGTTAAGGTCGTCAGACAGGCTGATGTTCCACTTGATATAATCAATGCCACATGTGCTTCAAGTGCGCTGCTCATCATAGTACGATTAAGTATTCCTTTATACAAAAATGGTGACAAACACAACATTGCTAATTATAGACCTATATCGAAACTTAACATTATTGCCAAATTATTTGAAAAAATTATATATGACCATATTTTTCCCCTATTAAGGCCTACAATTATCAACCAACAGCATGGATTTGTAAATAAAAAATCCACTGAAAGTAATGGTCAGGTTGCCTCTGCGATGGAAACTGGTTTTTTGTATGTTTTCTCGCAGATCCAATATTCTGTAGTGACTTGTAATTTATAATATGTTTTAATAGTAATTTAGTGGAAACTTTGCTGATTTAGTTTTTCTTGTATGTATATGTATAATGTGTAGCGAGATATTGTATGTTTCCCTAATATAAATAAAATAAAATAACATAAGGATAAGGGATTTATAAGGGATAGGGAAAATCTCATTATTGTGCAAAAAAGGGGGGATATTATATGTATATTATATGTATATTATATGTTATATCCAACGAATTAAAATATACCATATATTAAAAAAAATCTTTGAACCTTTAGCTATTGAGTGGTGTAATTAAACTTTGGATGTAGAAGTTAAAAAATTAAAAAGGAATAGTTTTCGAAGAAGCAAAAGGAATTGAGGGTCGCATGTAAACAAATCTAAAAGTTCTATCAGTTGGAATTGCGACCACAACCTTACTCTATTTTCAAAATCGTTAACCTACTAAGAAAATAAACAAAGATATAAAACTTGTTCCATCAACTCGTTGAACGAATGAGTTTAACCAGATGAAAGTAACAAACTTCTTCATTGAACTATCTCACTATACCTTTAGTATATACTAACACTAACTATACCAGGATTTATATTTGTGGTAAGATGTATATATTGTGGCAATATATACAATTTAAATATATACTGGATACTTATTGTTATTATATCTGACGATCCCCTTGGATTAGGGTGCTTAAGGCTCCGTCTCAAGTTTCAATTCATGGCATGGTCAACTTTGGAAGTACTATTCAAAGTTGGCTCAGGTCTGGATTTAGAAAGTAGTGGCAAAGCATTTCGCTGTCATTTGATCAGCCTGTCTGGCGGCAGTAACCACCCCCTTACAGAAGACAACCATGAAATAGCAGCATGTGTGCTGTTGGTGAGTAAGTAAGGGATGCCTGAGCCCATTTCCTTATCCCTTCCGAATCCCTTATCCTCAAACTCACTGTGGTCGACAACGCACTTGCGGCACCTATGGCATTGCTTGTGTTATAGGCGACAGTGGCCACCTACCATAAAGCTGTCAGCTTGTCTGTGAAGTTAACAATTTAAAAATAATGGTATTAACATTTAGTTTCTAGTTTGTCTATGATAGATCATAAGTGTAAGTACTTTTCTAAGTTATCGACATTGTATGAATAATGATAATATATTACCAAGCAAATATTTACGTCCATTTCAAATAACATAGACTACATTAAACTTTCGATATTGGTTTTGGAAAGTTTTAATGGATGAGTTCATATGTTACAATCAGAAGTCTTTCCCAGTAACAACTAATTTTTGAAGAACTTCGCGGGACTTTTTCACACATTTCACAAAATTTGTGAACAATTATTTCTTACAAAACTGAGCTTACAACGTTTTAAAACTGCTTTTGATTTTATAATCTAATAACTCCACTTTAGATAAAGTACAGATAAGATAAGATAAGTTTTAAAAGTACAGATGTACTTTTTTTAATTAAAAGTCAGCTGAATGAGGTGGACTAGAACTATGGCTGGGGATAGTATGGTATGGTAAAATAAGTTTTCTTTTTATAGTCGATCGACGTCTTCGATAATATACAATTATCGAAACTTCATTGTAATGAAAGCTGAAAGAGCATATCTACACCGGTGCGATGGTTATGTTAGGTGATTCCAAAGACTTTGAATGTTGTTGCCTAGTCAGTACAATTTAAATTTGCTGCGAATGAATACAAGAATAATAACTGTTCTAGGATAATTTTTGTCTGCTTTATAACTAATTAACCATATTTTAATTCTTTGCATATATAACTAAAATTATTTCTGAGAAGAACGAAAAAATTTTAAAAAAAATTCTTATTTAAAAAAATAATAGTATCTAATGAATTTCCATTAATTTTATTTCTATCTGGACATTGATGACATACTTACAAACTTTAAGGAAAACAATCATAGTTTTCAGGGAGCCAAGCCTTAAGTAGACAACTACTGGTACCAATTTATGACTGTGGTGTACCGTGCCACTGTTAATTTTCAGTTTAAAAATTAAATTACAATATTGAAGCAGTAAAGTAGTTTCATTGCTCGGAGCCCTTAAGTCCAATTTAGTGCTTACAAGTTACACAGTTAGCGAATACATTAGCAGTTACGAAGTGGCGCTACTGGTAACTTTGTCGCTAAATTGTTTGGTTATTTAACGTGGAACAGCAATATTGTGCAAAAAGTAAAATATTGCTTGTTGGACCTTAGTCTGGTAAATTATAAAAAGGTCGGCAGGAAGGCTGACGGTCACACTTGATAAAATTTGGACTTGGTCGGTAAATGGTTACTGTCAGCTAACACAATCAACATCATAAGTATATTTAAAGTATTACCGATACCAAATGTAAAGACTTTGGCATCACTTACTCACTAAATGGTATAATATGAATTTATTTTACTAGGATATTTTAAAAAAAGAAACTAGCTAAGATTAGATAAGAACTTTATAAGATAATAAATAACTGATGCCCGCGACTTCGACCGCGTTGTCAAATTAAAAATATAAGACCTTAGATAATATGTGACAACTTTTTCGCAGTTACGACGGTGGCGCCGCCACGGCGTCAGGATAAAAGGTTATCCTATGTGTTAATCCAGATAATAAACTATCTGTGCGCCAAATTTCATCCAAATACAAAAGTAATAAACATTCATACATCTCCAAAACTTTCGCACTTATAATATCACTAGCGAGTTAGCGACCCGCTAGTAATATAAATGCAGGAAGTAGTTAACTTGTATCGTTTTAAAAATTATATGTTTTATTTTTTACGTTTAATTCTTTGTGACTAACGTAGAGCGGGGTTATTATGATCAATTTTGAAATTAAAATACCTTTATGCACATAGTTTGACGGAGATTTCAATTAACTACGCTCTGCTAAAATTTAATAAGAATTAAGACGAAGAAGCGATACAGTGTATACCAAAAATACTTGACACAATGGTACATTGAAAGTTATTCAGGTTTACAAAATCATGTGAAAATAATACATATTTGTTGTATATGTACGTACATACATATTGCAATGACAAAGAATGATAATCAGTGATGCCAACCGTAGAATAAAAACTTGGCGCTGCGTTCAGATACCGAAAAAAATTCATTTAAAAACAAAATAAAGTTTTTATCGAAGTAACCCCGCAGTTCAAAATAACCCCGTTCCACGGTATATTATAAATACAAGCGCCCACATCTGCTGATTCTCTTTTGCAAATTATTAGTGCTAATAACGTTCCTCGTTTATCGCTCTTTCCATTTAGTGAAAACCATATCAAAATCCTTTTTGGTGCTTTAGGAAAAGTTAGAAAAAGTCAGAAGGGTGCAGAGAAACAGACAAAAGCGAACGACTTCATTTTATTTATAAAGTGTATAAATTAATTACAATTAGGAGCTAATTTTAACAAGAATATGTAATATATCACGTCTCACTGCTGGGCAGAAGCCACTCTTTTGTGAGGTAATTATGCGTATTGTACAAAGCCTCTTCGTCATAAATAAAGAGATTCCACGAAGGTACCCTAAATCCTACTTCCCTAATACCTACTATGCATAATTTATTCATCCTTGAAAATTAGAAATGTTAATAATTCCGTGTGTCGTAACAAACACAGTGTAACTTGAGTTGTATCAAAAATGACTATTTCAATCCCATTTAATCAAAGAGGAATTCCATGTTTTAGGCATTTTTTTAAAAAAAATTTTTAGAACTAAAAATAGTTCTAAACCTGCTTTTTAAGTAAAGAGTATTTTAAGTTCTTCTAAATTTTTGCAGGTGACAAACCCCAGACATATACAATGTAGCTTTCTTCATAGCTCGTGAGCGACGTTGGTCAAAAACCCTTAGCTTTCAGTTTTCTCTTTGTTAAGGGCCTCTTTCACCAACTAAAAGTAAAGTGTTGATTGGTTACTTTTAGAAATAATTTTATGTTTTATTAAATTATGCACTCGGTTTACTGCATCCTTCGAATTTTTTTATTTTCTTTTTAATGTTTGGGACTTTTACCGTACATACAAAGGTATATCAGCTCCATCATTCCCGGTGACCGGTGACTTTAAATGGCGGTTAGCCTACTCGACACTTTACTCAGAGATGGTGAAAAAGGCCCTAAGAGATTGTCAGTTCGCTATTATCTTTTCCCGTTTTGCAAAAATCATTGTGTAACAGATATTTTTAATATCACAGTTAATATCGAGAACTCCCTCGTGCGTTGAATCTTTGTTCTGAGAAATACTTCTTTGTATATTTTTTTCAATATGAAAGTATCAATAGAACAAAGTGACACATTCTATTTACAACAGTTCCTTCAGTCTCTTTGCTATTTGAATTCCCTTGTATAGCGGAAGAAAAATATAATGTTAAAAAAGATTTTTATTAAGAACGTTCATATACGCTCTGGATTGCTCTATTCATTTGTAGGGAGTATTATCCGGCAATATTCATGCATATCGATAGACGATTCGACCTCTAGAACGCTAAAATATAGATCCCTTTGAGATGTAAAGTGGGACATAAGTGGGACATCTTGATTTTGAAATAAAGGATCTGAAACCAGTCATTGGGTTTTAGCCGGTACGAATCCGGTATAACCCCGCAGTGTCCCTACACTATCCAAGAGAATTTCCCAGCGTTAAAAAAAATCCGCGTGAAGCCGAGGGTGGCCCGCTAGTTAAAATAAATATGTGTACAGGCTTCATTTTACAAGCGTTCATTTCACTCAAATGGACGTAAAAATCAGGACGGCCACGCCTATTCGTTGTCGCCAACCTCCAAATTGGTTTTTCGTGCAAATCTGTTTACTTTTGTTTGCAATTTTGCATATTTAACTGTTCTATTTTCAAAATAAAGCCGTCCTAGTTCGGCTTAGGTATGGATGGATCTCTTCAATTGCATATTATGCATAGTAAAACGATTACAACGAATTTTGCAATTCAAAACATTCAAGCGTCAGAGAAATTAACATAGATCGAAGAAAAATATGAATAAAATGAATAATTTAGTGAGAACGAACGCACGACGAATGTTTCTTATGCAAAATAGATGTCTGTTGACATCGCCTAAGGTGCACATTAATATTGCTCATTCTAACAAAATAAACATTTTTTTTAACATATTGTTAAAAATATAAATATTTTATATAATGATATAATTTGAAAAATGTTAATAAGGTTACCTTAAAGCATTTTTTGTGCAAGCCTAGCAAATTTGTAATGTATTTGGCCGCCATTTTGGTGACGTAATCTCGTCACACTCTCTGTATCAGCAACACATACTGGCGAGTTTTTCGTTGCGGATGACGTCACGTAGAGGTGACAAGGTTCCTTCACAATATCAATTTGTGGAGATTATATATAAGTAAGTACCTAAAAATTTTTGACACATTGCTAATAACTATTTTTGAAAAAACAATAAAAATGTAAGTAGGTACCTAAAGTATTGCCCAAAGGCATTGAGCTTCTAACGTATTTTAAACGTTATAATATTTTTTAACTAGCGTTGTGGAAACTAGGATAAGGACAATGAAGTGGAGATGGACAGGACACACATTCAGAGACAAAAGAGTGAAGTGGGCTAGAACAGCAACAGAGTGGACACCCCGCTACAATACAAAAAGAAAGAAAGGACGACAATATAGGAGATGGTCAGATGACCTCATGAAAATAGCCGGCCCTCAGTGGCCCACAATCGCACGGGATAGACAGGCTTGGAAAAAACTGGAGGAGACCTTTGTGTCAAAAGGACAAGCTAAATAGAGGACTGCTGTGTACGAATTTAGTTTATAAGTTTTTTTATTTATATAATTGTACTCTTTTTAGTAAATAAAGGTTTTGAAATTGAAATTGAAATATTTTTTAAAGTTACATTTCAGAACACTTCATGAAGACCAGCGACGCGAATTTCCCACAACGCGTTTTGAGCTATTTTTTCGCTCAATAAGCGTAACCGGTTTGTGAATCTAACATGAAATATATAATATACATATTAACATATTATATTTTTTTGTTATTATAATAAATGGACTAAAACTGTTTTAATTAAGGTATTAAGAATAAACTTGAGTTAACGTAAGGAAAAATTCATTATTTACTATTTTAATTTAATTAGATATTTTTAAAACTAATTTTTAAATAAGATCATTTCATTTGCAAGACTCTCAATACTTCAACAGTTGTTTGCCAACACGAAACACGTCTTTCTCCGACTATATAATTAGGACTCTTCTATCACAATCAATCACAGTGAGAAAACCACGTTACAAGTCGGTTCCATGTCGGGATTTCATTACTGGGTCCCCATGGACGAAAGAAAATTGGGGGTTCTTGATTGATTCCCTTATCCGTGCGTCTCGGCACATGTCTATTTTGGGACACCTTTGTGTTTCTACATTATTGCAGACTTTAAAAATATCTAATCATATCGCCATTTTTTAATTAAAATTAAATATTAAATATAAGTACTATTAAAATTTGTTTATAGACGCGGCCGAAAAAAATATACCGATGCAGAGATAATCAGTGCTGGTCACATTTTTATTAACCCCCGACGCCCAATGCAAAGAGGGGTGTCTAAGTATGACCTGTGTATCTGTCTGTACCATCATAGTTTCCAAATAAATGGATCTATTTTGATTCGTTATCTATTTTGATCTAGCTAAAATTTATGACGATGTGTTCAGGCGTTTGAAGATCATCGATTCATTTCTTAGTTAATGAAGGGTTCTCACAACTTCTAGTTTCGATTTAATTACATTGTATATATGATTAATTGTGATGTTAATTAACAATGCAGGTATAACGATTTAACTGCTCACGTTTACGTCCGTGGAGGACAAAGTGAAAATTATTAAATTTAATTTAAAAAAAACCTGTCACAACACACTACATCAATATTGCTTCTGAACTTAATTGTAGAAAAAGTTCCTTAAAAAAATTAATAATTCTACACTCCTTTGCACTTTAAAGACAGACAAGTCGACTCCATTGTCTGCGAAGCCATCAGAAATCCTTTTAGTGAGTTTCATTTTCCTTATGAAATTCCATGACAAAGCGAAAATTTTCACTTCGAATCCGAGTCATTTATCTTAAGTGTATTATTTCTCTTTTAAAAATACGTGTCAGGAAATTAGGATATCAACATGTCAACATGCCAAAATTGTACACCCAACAATATCAACAACTTAGCTGTTGCCCGCGATTTTGTTCGAGCAGGTTTCATTTTGAGATTGTACACAAAATTGAGGCGTATCTTTCGAACGATGCTTTCAATAATGAACTCTTTAGAGCTTCGATCGAGAAAAGGGACAGCACTAATTATTATACATTTTCCTTTAACGAAGCGTTTATTAATTAATGACGGAATAAAGCAAGTTTTATAGTCTTCATTTCTTCGTAGCTTGATTAAATTGATGACGCGTTTGTAAAGTTTGCTCAGACGTTTGACGATACAAGAATATTTGCTTTCAGTAAATTATAATTTAAATATCTTTTTACTAACAACGTGGATATTCAATGATGAATAGGTTCATAAATTTCTTTAGGAGATATTATCCTATTCTAGTTATATTTCTATTATTCTAGTTATTCTAGTTCATATTTCTAGTTCTACCATTCTAGCTTTAAATATTTTTAACAGTAAATAATTTCAATTATGTACAATAACAGGCAACAGCACCTGTGCCTGTTATTAGTCTTTTTGAGGATAATTTTTGCCTTTGACATTTTTTTTATATCTATTAAAGTTTTCGCAAAATACTTAAAAAACCGTTAACGGGGACAAATTTCACAATGTGGGGGGTGAAGCGGCTAGTAGAAAGGGCTGGAGAGTTGTGGGTTTTGATCAGCAGACCCAAAGCAGTAACTATTAGGTAATCTGTGCCCAAAGATATAACCCACACAAGTTTCAAGTAGGTATGTTCCAATATTTCGTTGTCACATTTTTTCCTTTATACTCAGTTTTTTGTTGATTTTCATTTAAATAAATTTCGTTCCTTTTCGGGACGGTCAAATCAAATAATGTATAGTAGACACGTCACGTGTACCACTGTATGGAGGTAAACCGCTTTTAGATTTTCCCTTTTGTGTAAAACGCTTTTATTTTTACACACTCGACCTTTTATGAGGAGAGCGCGAACAATTTTTTATTGAATATAAATAGGATTATTATGATTATTTCAACTGAATAAAAATGAAACGTAATGAGGCTACCCTGTGATCTTATCTACAAATAGCGATACGACTGTCTTCGCACAGTTGCTATTTTTTTCTGCAAATTATATACCTACATAAACCTTTCCAGTTTATCCTTTTCAGTGGAGAGAATCGTATCTAAGTCAGTTGGGAGAAGTTTGGCTGGTTTAGAAGAAGTTAGCGAAGAAACAGACAGGCTGACAGCGGTTTTTTTTTTTTTAATAAATATGTATATAAAAGACTTAGATTATACATATGTCATATATATATAATATATGTCTAATATTTATAGGTTAATATTTTAACCTATGTAGTGGCAATGCACCCAGCGTCATCTTTCATTCACTTCTAAGGCACTTACAGATGCTCTGGCGTTGTTAATATTATGGTCAATGCTCAACCGTAGGGTGCAATAAATTGCGGCGGAGTCTGACATGGAGCGTAGCTCTCCCCGCGCTTGATAGCCGTGGCGGGCACCGATATCGTGTCATAACGTCCCCGCAACCCCGCCCATCTACGGCCGCGCTAGAAAGTCGTTTGGTTTGAGCCTGTACGAATCCTGCATAACCCTACACTGCCGGGTAACCAAGAGGTTTTCCCAAAGTTAAAAAAAAAGGTATAAAAAAGGGGGTACATTTGATGAATCTTTCCATTATGCTGTATCCATATGGGTATTACAATTGTTTTTATATACAATTCTTCTGTACGTGTGTATGTCACTAAAGTCCTCCTAAACCAATGAACAAATTAATGATTTTTAAACTTTTTATTTATTTGTTTCAGTGGGTTCCCGGATGGATTAGATTCAAAATTGGAACCAATAGGTGGCGCTGCGGTCGGGTAACAGCCAACATCTGCTGAGTCTCCAAGTCTGAGCTTTATATAAATTATGCATAATTCGCGTCCATCGGTTCATACGAATGAAGTAATAAATCCCAGAGAAATTTCGACATTCTATTCTAGGCAGAGTTTATTGTTTTCGCGTTACGCTGACTGCATACTTTATTTATATTGTGAATAAATTTCAATCGGAAATTGGAGGATTTCAATATTCGCAACACGTATGTCTCAACGTTTAGGCTACACATAAAAATTCTCTGCAAAATGTCGCATCGTGTTAAAACTGGATAGTTCTTAAAAGATCAAACATAATAATAATAAAATAATAAAGAAGTATACTTTATTCATCATTTTATCTCTAATCCGATAAGCAAGAATCACAAAGAAATAAAAATAATAAAAATTCTGAGAAAATTACAAGATTTAAGCTATTCACAGATTAGATTCTATTTAATTGGATCACTGACTCGAAAACTATTTTTAATGTATTATCAGACTCAGTGAAAATAAAGTATTTTAATGTTAAAAATAATTAATAAATGATTAAATATTAAGTTAATTATTTTGGATAATATTTAAATATAGATACATAATATATATGTTACAAATACATACATACCGTATATATACAATATATATAAACAGTTATAAACATTGACGCGGTACCTATACCTACGTATATTCGTTAAATCAAAATTTAATTAGTAATTTTACTAATTTTGACATTTTTAACTTATTATGTTATATGCTTTATCCAAAAAACATCATTTTCTTTTTAAAAGAATATGACAATTCGCGGCACTTATTGAACTGGCGAAAATAATAAAATATACGCCAGCATTTCCCCAAGCGTAGAGATCTTATAAAAAATAGTGAGATCATTGGACATATATGCCGAAACCCGGGATTGAACCAGGGACCTTTAGATCTTCAGTCTAACGCTCTCCCAACTGAGCTATTTCGGCCATATGGAGTCGCGTCGAAATTCGTGCATATATAATTATGTCATAGATCAAACCTTCTGTTTATAATTAAAATAATAGTAAATTGTAAAAATGACTTAATCCGACATAGTAAAGACGAATTAATTATTTATTGATGCTTCAGCACCTTTTTACTCATTTATATAAAAAATTAATTTACAAATTCCTCTGAAAATTACAAAAAATATGTCTCTTTCGTGTAAATAAATAGTCGTGTGTACTTAATTACCTAGAATAGTGTATAATAATTATTATAAATGCGAAAGTGAGTTTGTTTGTTACGCTTTCACGCCTTAACTATTCATTCAATCGTCTTGAAATTTGTCATACACGTTGTCAGGGAAACAGAAAAAGGATAGGATTTTTTTCATCCAAAAAAAAGTACTGCTCCCGAAGGATCATCAATGCCAGATAGGAATAGGAATAGATAAGAAATTCAATTCTAGACAAAAATATATAAACAATAAAGACTGAATAATATTGCTCATATATTTTAGTCAAGCGTTAAATAATTTTGATCAATGATAATTTTTTCAAAGCGAGATATTAATTTGGTTTACAATTTTATTATTGAAGTCATAATTTTGAATTTGGAAAACCAATCGTCAATCTTTTCTCCTATAGTAGGAAGGTTACCGGTGAGAAATATATTAAGAGACATTACTTTTATTACTATTACTAGTGACGCGCTCCCGACTTCGCCCGTGATCCAATTTTTATATACACAAACCTTCCACGTTTATTCCTTTTTCCACAAGTTAAAACCAAATTAAAATCGGTTGAGCTGTTTTGGAGTCCACAGAGGACAAACAGACTTACATTGGTATATAGATTACCTATTATATTCTGCTTAACAACATCTTCATATAACAAATATTATAATTCGTAACATTCAACTCGCCTCAATTTATAATCATTAAGGAAACTCTTGAAGTAACTTATAGCAATTAAAACCATTCAAGGAGTGCCTATAATTTATTTTTAACTTCCGTTGCCGTGTGCTTAGCTCCAGTACAAATTTAACATATAACTTAGGTAAATATAAAGTCAACTTTATAGTATACTAGCGACCCGCTCCCGGCTTGGCACGGGTGTAATTTTTTTTTGCAAATGTATACCTGCTGTAAAGAGAAAAGATTTGTTTTTTCTTTGTGTTTCTATTTGTAATGAATAAACTCAAAAACTACGAAATATTGTTACATCTATAGAAAGCTACATTATTGGCGAGTGACATATGTTATATTTTATAAAGTTACGCGGACGAAGTGGCGAGCAACAGCTATATAAATTATTACTTAAGCAATTTCTGTTCACCGCTGCCATCTGTAATCGCTGTGAATAAATAGTAATTATTGGCTTTTAATATCAAAAAAATAAGCCTAGCGCTAAATAATGCTACATTTGTGTGATAGATGTCACTTGTGTTACAGGAGTTACTTGTGTTAAAGGCGACGGTAGCCACCTGCCATCAAAAAGACCTGCCTATGTGGCGACCTGTACGTAAAAAGAAATTACACAAAGGCAATAAAGGATAACAACTTCAAATACCTACTTACTAATGAAATCTTTATTAAAATCGACAATAAATAAAAGTACAGGTTTAAATTCCTAACTCTTTATTATTTTGATAGGCGGAGGTTGATGGAGTTAAAATTGGATCCTTAAGAATTAACACTAGTGATCTAAACATTCTTCCATTTGTTTCACTTGAAGATATAATACCTCGCTGTTACTTCTTTTGTCTCTTTTCTGTTCTGTTCTTGCCTCGTTGAATTCGTAGCCCCGTGACATAAAATAGAATACCGTGATGCCGACGAACATCATGCCCGTGTATATAAAATATTGAGTCTCCTGTAAATACGTAAAAACGTGTATTGATACGAAAGTGTAATTTGTATATTTTAATAACCTGTTATTTATGTTAAAGATTGGCAATTAGGGAGACGGTAGCTTGATGGTAGCCACCGTCGTTTCTGAACCAGTTCGTAAATTCTTTAAATTTTTAGACAATATACCTACGCTAAACCACAGCTAAACTCTAATGTTACTGCGTACGACTTTTCCATTGTTACCTTTTGATATCCAACAAAGAGACGTGTCAATATGATTATAAGCATATTTCCCACAGCTTCAGTGAAAAGAAACACAGCGGTCATTACAGCTTTCATGCTATTTGGCGATTCTTTGAATGCGAATTCATTACCAGTAACTGCGAATAATACCTGTAAAATAATGTTTAAGAAGTTCACAGTATATTTAGTCATAATACACTGTAAACTGTGGTAAAAATACAAAAGAAACTATCAACACAACACAAATAAGAGTTGAAAATCCTTTCTTAGCGGATGTTTACGTCATAAAATAAACCAATTTTCCAAGTTTCAACATTCTAAGCTCAGTAGGTGGATCAAATATACTTACAATCAACACTACATGTACGCATAGGGTAGTAGGGAAAAAAAGTAACACAAAAAAAAAACTCAAAAATGCTAAAGAAGTTACCTACCTCTCCCACGGCCATGATGAAAAATTGTGGCAACAATAATGCCATAGTGATTGAATTTGCTTCCGTTATAACTATAAATCGTGTCACCTGTAATAGAAGATAATAATTAATAGATGAATAAAAATTTTAGTAAATGTTTAAATTTAAAAAATACTCACAAATTCACCGTTAACTTTATCAATCATAATAGTGTATACTCCTCCACTCGACATTTTTATGTCACTAAATATAATATTTTCTCCAATTCTTACGCTATATGTGGAAGTAAATACATCTATCTGTGGAGATACACCTTCGCTTATAAATGCCTCCACCTCGTTACGTCTCTCATCAAATAATGTCATATTGGCTGCTTGGACATTGTCTGATACTAGAAATCTGAAATTGTTAAGATTAAACGCTAAGTATATCTGTGTTAATATTATAATAAAAACCCAAAAAGTCAACTTAGATTCTTTTGATACTTTGCAGCATCGAATTTTTCGAATTTTCTATTATCGATTGCTCACTCAACAGTGGCTAGAATCCCTTAGTTTAAGTAGTGGACAATAGTGACAAAGCACGCTGCTATTAGCAGTTATTTGGGCTGCCCGTCTAACGGCAGTAACCACCCCCTTACAGAAGACCACCATGAAATGAAATTAAGCATGTATGCTGTTGTGTTTGGTGAGTGAGTAAGGCATGCCAGTGAACATTTCCCTATCCCTTCCTAATCCCTATCCAGTGTCGGATTAGCTATGTAGCAAAAGTAGCAATTGCTATAGCAATGCCTGCTTGAGCGTAAAATAATTTTTATAGCAAAAATATTTTTATGCTAAAAAAAAAATTTTTGTTCAACCTTAAGGAAACATAAGCTTACAATTAAACGAAACCAGATCTAAACAGCTAAATTTTCAATATTTTAAAAAGAAAATATTGTTTAAATGTATGTATGTATGTATGTATGTGTACATACATACTTTTATGTACTTAAAAGTTTAAATACACTTTATTTTAATATTTAAAATCCACGTAATCAACAACTTAAACAGAAGATCCTAATACAAACCAAGGGCCTCTTGATAGAATTTGCTACGGGCCCCGCGGCTTCTTAATCCAGCACACTTGCACCAATGGCGTTACTTGTTTTATAGGCAACAGTAGCCACCTACTATCAAATGAATCGTCAGACTGGTTGTCAAGTTTGACATATAAAAAGAACTACCAATTTCAAATGAATTTTCTGGATTGTTCTAAAATTACTTCAAATTAAATTCTTGGTTTTGTGTTAGGAAAATAGCATAAAATGTTCAAGATTAGGTATATGATATTTTAAGTACCAATCTATCTTTTAATTCTACACGATATAGAACACTTAAATTATTTCTTTTGTTTTTTTATGCCTAAATCAAAATAAATGTGAATTTTAAGGATTCAAAAATCATAATAAGATTTTTTTCATTCATTTATTAAAATCGTGGTGATTTTTTTTTATTATTTCACCACAATCACAGAACAAACAATGTGGAATTGAAACACAATAAAATTAACTTATCAATTTTCAAATAAATCCCTAATCCATTTACAACGGATATGTTTCAATCCTCCGAAAACAAAATATATCAAACGGAACTATCTCATCTCCAGCCTCTTCGAGAGGTTTCAATAAAATCACTCAATCAGAACCCAAACCAATAACTTGACAGAATGAAAGTTTTTCTGCACAGTTTCACATGAAAGGGTAAAATTTATTTTTGTTCATTCTCAAATTGAATGATGCACTCTTTGTAAAATACCTTTTAAGTTGTATTTTCTGTAAAAGGTTGTCTAGTTGTATTTTCACGCCTAGCAGATATTTATCGATGAAAAAATATATGTCTGCAATTTCTCATATAAATTGCAGACATTGGCAAACAGGTCTGTAATTCTGATTAATTCTAGACTGTTTGTATGACTTGCAAGATAAAAATCATAACTTTAGTTTTGTTTATTTATATGTAAACTTTTGCTACTGTGTCCTACCAGTTTTGTAAGCTGTTTCGATGGAAAAAAAAAGTTTGTATACAAACTTTTTTTTACAAATACAGTTTTGTAAGTTGCTTTTTTCAACTATATCCAAAATACATTTATAAAAGTAATAAATATATGTACATTGAATGATATTCATGTACGTGTGACATTATTGACCAAAATAGCTTATACAATTGTCTTTTAATAAATTATTTTAATTTACCTATATACGTTCATAAATCGTACACATAGACCTTTAAAAGAATTACTTCAAATTATTTCTTAAAATCGCGCAAAGTTTGTGGTTTAACCTTTGTAATTATAAATTTTATAAAAAGTACTATAGTTTTTTTTTTCTTTTACCTTACCTCACAACAGGAAATCCAGCTTTACTTTTATCCACATTATCAATGTACCGGACAACGTTATGTCTGGTCACATAATAAGACACAGCAACATTTTCTTCTAGCAATAAGGATTCATTACTCGGATCAATACAACCGCCGTACAACGTGTGAGTGAAATTTTTAGTACCACTCACGGGTATATCTCTTTTGAAATAATATTCGATGACATTGTTCGCAAGATCTCCTTCGAAATTCATTTTCAGGGAGCATGGGTTACCGTTGTATATCCGCAATTGAGAGTAACCTACTTGCGGCAGCTGAGGATATGTTGTCTAAAAAAGTTTTGTTATTTAATTATAGGTGATAAGGCACATTGCGTTTCGCAGTTACAAATTGGATAGATCTTGTTGAAGCATTATCCCTCCTTCACAGAAGACCACAGAAAATAAATGAATAAGGGATGCCTAATGAATAAGGTCGGCAACGCATTGGAAACACCTTTGTCGTTACTTTTTAGTAGAATTTTTTTTATTTAGCCTTCTCATTTATTTATTTTTATTTAAGCCCAAACAAACTTTGGTGCTGTGGTAATTAAAATTAAAATTAGGGATTTTATATTTTATATATGTTAAGATAAGATTAGAGTTTTTATTAATATTATTTATTCAATGACTTAACAAAAATACTATTAAGTTACCTTTAAGTAAATCTCCAATATCCCTGACGCAATAAATGATACGCCAGCTAGCACACCTCCAAGGGTCAACCTATCTAAGGGATTCTTCAAAATGTTACGTCTCTCTAAATACGGATATACATACTGTAACAAAATAAACAAAGTATCTGTAATACTCTTTATAATACACTAGGATAAAGGATAAAAGAGTAAACTGAGTCGGAGCTGACACACACACACATTTTTTTCTGCAAATTATATAAATCTTTTTCGTTTACTCCTTTGGGGAATCCAAAAAAAAAAAGAGAAGAAGAAAAATGTTAAAAAAGAGATTCCCTAATCTTCTGGGTTATACCTCTAAAGGTCGGCCCTTAGTCAGCGCCGGCCTTATAATATTATGATAATGAATATTCTAATTTTAATAAATCCTTTATCCTACAGGCGGAGGTCTTCAATATTCTATAGACCTCTAATATAATAATGGCTTTAATAATAAGTCGAAAATAAACTTAATAAAGAAATTTACTCACCTTCTGTGTTACTGGTATTAGAATAATACAAAATATGGGATTCAAAACTTGCATCTGGTCGGGCTTAATGGTTACGAAACCGAATCGGCCGTCCATTTTAGTGGCTTGTAGTGTCCATCGAGAGCCCTAAAACAACACTCCACTTTGTGAGGGGCAAAGAAAATATTGTATCACAAGTTATACCACTTTTTCTGTAAAGATAACACTGTTATTATGTTTATTGCTAGAAAACTATGTTATATTAGCACGACATGCTTATTTTTACGAGATGGATTCTTCTTATTTGTTTTTTATTCTGATGTTTCAATAAATATGTGTATAATAAAGAATTCAAAAGATAATGTACCAGTATATCTATTGAAATATTGCCCGCGTAGCAAGAATAATGGGCTCGATTTAGCGCCGTGCGGAGCGTTTGTGAGGTCGCTTCGGTCGAGATTAATGTTTTTAAAATTACTTCCATTTTAATATTACTTAGGTAGATTAGATACATGAGTGAACCCAGCAGCTTCTATGGGCCTCTTTCACCATCTATGAGTAAAGTGTCAAGTAGGCTAACCACCATTTAAAGTCACCGGTCACCGAGAATGATGGAGCTGATATACCTTTGTTTGTACGGTAAAAGTCCCAAACATTAAAAAGAAAATAATAAAAAAATTCGCCTATCTAAGGATGCAGTAAACCGAGTGCAAAATTTAATAAAACATAAAATTATTTCTAAAAGTAACTAATCAACACTTTACTTGTAGTTGGTGAAAGAGGCCCTATAAGTTTTAATCAACCAATAAAATTGCTATTGGGTGATTTTTTAAATATTTTTTATGCATCGACAGGGGCTTAATATCGTCACAATAATTGGTTAACACAATAATTTATGTTACTAAGTATTGAATGTAAGCCGAAAATATTTGTATTAATATAGGGCTATATGAATAGAGATTTTCATTTTCTTTATTATAAAGAAACTATCAAGAATCGTAGCGGTAAAAGTCTAAATTACTCACCATTTGATCCAATAAAGCCCAAAAAACTGGCAATACAGTGAACAACATCAATATTGATAATGTTTTTTTACTGTCTCTGATGAAGCCTTTGTCATACTGATGTTGTGTGCTGTCCAACCAATGACTTTTATTGTCGCTTCTGCCTTTCACTACATTCTTTATGCCTAGCTGTTCAAAAAACGATTTTTTATCATTAAAAAAATAACTATACTCGTATTTAACACTTAAATAATAAGAATAAATAAATACTACTACCGCCAATCCATAAATAAATGGACCAAAGACATTGTGGAATGGTACCCGAGAGGATCATTACGGAAAAGAGGAAGACCTCATATCAGATGGACAGATGGCAATAAACGGCAAGGGACCGCACTGAGGCAAGCTTTGGAAGAGGCCTATGTCGCAAGACAAGTTAAAGATCTTGGTGATAGATAATATATTCTTGTTAATTAACTTCAGCAATAAAGGCTTTATTTTTATTTTATTTATTTTATACTACTGCCGTTACTATTGTTGTAATTATCTAAAGGACTCTTTGTACCCATTTAGAGCCTTAAAATTAAAAAAGTATTCTATATCGTGGTTAACGTGCTTGCTATGACGTTCTATGTCAAAGGTTCCGGGTTCATTTCCCGGAAGAGCTAACTTTTCATTAACTTTTCATTTGGAAATTAACTTTTCATAGTTTGCTCTGGTCTGGATCTGGAAAGTAGTTGCATCAGCAATCAACCAAACCAAGTAAGTTACTGTATGTACGTTGTTGTATTTCAGTGAATGAGTAAGGGATGCCAGAGCCCATTTCCCTATCCCGTCCTAATCCTTTATCCTCCTATAGTCAACAGAGTATCTACAGCACCTGTGGACATCAGTCTGTCTGCTTTAAAATTACTTTTAAAAAAACAATAAACAAATACTTACAGCTACACACTTAACAAAATCAATTATGGCGTTTCCTTCAGGTTTTTTGATGACATACCTCTTTCTTGCACTTACGAAAATTACTAAAAATTAATATTTTTAATTAATAACAAGCATTTTAATTTCATTGTTCTCTATTTGTGAGTGTAATGACGGAGTTTACACTCCGTCATAAATGTTAATTTTAATTAATACGAGTACTATACAATCCATTTAGAACCTTTATAAATATATTGTATATCAGAACCCAAATTGGAGCCAGCTGTATGCGATCTTTATATTTAACTATACTCGTATGTACCTGACACTGTATAAGATAACTCATTATCTAGAAAAACTATTGGGGATGTAAGACATTACTCGCCATTTGTTTTATATAAATAAATAAAAATATAAAATAATTTTATAAATTATAATCATCATCATCATCACGCACCACGCATGAAAATAGAAAATATTTTACACTTTTTACGCTTTGGTTTTCGTATTTATTGTTCAAGACCTGGTCTGAGTCCTTGCGGAGTCTGAGTCAGGGTCCTTGCAGTACTGAGGGGAATTTCGTATATCGAGATTTATTTATTTATTTTCTGGAAAGTTTAGTGGGTCTTAGCAAGTGTTTGAGAATTGACCAGTTATGACGTCATAAATTTTATGTTGGAAAAAAAAAAATTTCTTCAGAAACTTATTTAGTGGACTATCAAATGAAAGAGCTCCATGAGCTGATTCCAAAAATATACCATAAAATTACTTTCCTATTAGTTATATCGTAAAAATAAAATGCATTTGAAAAAACATCAAATTTGCTCTCTTCTTTACTAGAAACGGCTCAATTTTTTTTTTTAATATAACTGGTTTTTTTATTATTTTCTTATAAAAAAAAAATTTAAGAATGAGTATTTACTCACCAACGGAACTCAAAATCACAAGCCCAGGGGCGCCAAACGCTAAAGAATAACAGTCTTTATCACCAAAACAATGCACCTCAGACCTTAGAATGGGCGATAAAGTTTTCGCAATTAAACTTCCAACAGAATTTTGAAAATATAGGATACTAAAAAATATGGCGAGATACTTTTCTTGCTGTGGCAATACAAATTGATCTCCTCCAAATGCGGTAACGCAAGGCTTTATGCCTCCTGTTCCGAGCGTAATCATGAACAGGCCAATCAGTGTGCACAGTCTAAAAAATACAATTTTTCTAAAAATACTTCATGTAGAACCGTAGGAAAGACTAAATACTTTTTTTTTCTCTTTTATTTAAAGGAATTCGCTGCAAAACATTTTAGCAGTTTCAATAAGATATGCATATTATTAAAATACTAGCTGTTGCCGCGTCTTCTTACGCGTTAAAAAATGACCTGACAGCTTTATCGCTGTGACAACACTGCGATATGCTGATGTTTTAACTAGATTTAAAACTATAATTTTCAGACTTTAATTCAAATCGTTGCCTAAATAATGGTAAATATAAACAATACTTTACCGACTAGGTAATCCTAAATGAGGTATTGCGGTGACCGCAACCAGGATATTTCCAGCTGCGTATACGAACATCATATATAAAATTGTTCTGAAAATTTAATTAGATAATAAACAAAACTCTCATGTCTAAAAATAAAAATAAATGATTGACACAAGATTTAACTTGCCTGTATTTTCCCAGATAATTGTCTGCTAATATTCCACCGATTATTGGGAAGAAATAGACAAATGTGCTGAAAAAATGATATATTTCTGTTGCTCCATCATCTGAATAATGCAGTTTACTTCGAAGGTATATTGTTAGAAACGCTAAAACAAATTAAAACTGAACTGATATACTGTTATTTAAATTGTAAACATTTCTGTTTATTATGTACCTATAAGATTCCATAACAAAATTTATTGCTTCTTTTATTATTGTGATGTAATAAAAAAATGTGATTTTTATTACATAACAATAATAAAATTTGACCGGGTTCGTATCCTGGTTACGTATGAGCATAATTTTAAAAAGTTTGAATGTTCAGTTTCAGATTTGTTCAGACTGATCACATGAGAAAGAGAATGGAAGTGCTAAGAGCGATAAAGGAGAGGAAGGATAAAGGAGACAAAGGTATTATCGTATTCTGTTAGTATGAGCACTTGCTCCCTCTTTCGTACCTTCGCAGAGAAATGGCACCATAAGAAGAAGATACATTATATTTCTAGAAAGATTCATCAAAATTTAGTATTTTGCATGAAAGAGTAACAAACATTAGTGTAAAAAAAAATTACAGTTACAATACTCACCTCGCATACCAGAATACGAGAAACGTTCACAAAACTCCGTTAGAATTATAAATATTACTATACGTGGAAATCGCTCTTTTACCTAAAACAATATTCAGCTGTTATTTTATTTTATTTTTTAATTAGTTTTTATGATAATAGCAAGGGTAACTGTTCTGATTATACACTTTTTTTGACTCCTTATATGCCCTATAATTACTTAATTAATATAATTAATACTTAATTAGTAAATATTATAATTCGTTTAGTAACATACCGCGGACACATTACAATTCATAGGTATACATAATTTGGGCGGCCATCGTTTTACAAAAGACCAACGTAATGCAACAGCCTATTTCTCTATCCCATCCTAATACCTTAACCTTTATTGAATAAAGGATAAGAGGATGAAGTTTATAACTTGTGCTTGTGTTAGAGAGTAACTACACTTACTTATTCTGCTCCATTCGCGTCAACTTCTTTGTCAGAGTAGTTAGTGCCTAACTGTCTGGTAATACAAGCCAATAGTTGCTTAATTTGGAACTAGATGGTGCTGTGTGGAATGTGTGAAAATATTTATTTATTTATTATTTATTATAGTGGAAAATAAAGTCGCTTCCCGACGTCTGTCTCTCTATATGTATGCTTATATCTTTTAAACTACGCAACGGATTTTAATGCGGTTTTTATTAGTGGGAAAAGCGAAGTCGGGGGCGGGTCGCTAGTTTTTATTATAATATAAATAATCATAATAAGACATCTAAGAGAGTAACTACATTTATTCAGCTCAATCCTGCTTTTGTCCATAGAAAACAGTAATTTTCTAAAAAAAAATAACATACCTTAGGCGGTAAATCTATATTTGAATCTTCGTTAAACATTTTAACAGTACAGTCACACAATCCTCACACTTGAATTTATCACTGAGTTTACTTAAATCAAAACCAAATCATTCTCTTGAGACAACCTTATGAATGACATGAAACATCCTATTTTTCAATTTATATTGTTTTCGAATTAATGTTTGTTCATTTATAAAGTCAACAACCGTATCAAATTAAATACGACATTACCGTGTATCATTTAACTACTAGTATTCCACACACTCGCTCATTTGACTTTTTATCTTGATTGTACAGTAAGTACAGTCAAGATAGCAAATAGAGTTAGTGCTTACATGTATTTCAATTTCATCACATCAGACAAACTACGACTGATTATGATCCTTTGAGAAGACGTGATTGACACCAATGACACTACAGGCAAACTGATTTCTAAGACAGACTCTCTGTATTTTCCATAGTTTCAGGTTTCCCTGTACCTACTCTTCCGATAAAAATAAATCTAATTCTTTATACAAAATTGTTTTTTTATATAAAAAGGCCTTATAGTTTTCTAAGATGTACCTAATATTTTCTATAATTTCAGATTTTCCTGTACTGTTAAACTGTTGAAAGGGATTATTGTTTCCTAAGACAGATTCTCTGCACTATCTATAGTTTCGGGTTTCTCTGTACTGTCCCAGTAAAAAAATCAATTTTTTATATAAAAAAATGTTTTTGTATTTAAAAAAGGTTCATTGTTTTGCAAGTCACTCTGTATATTTAATAATTTCAGGTTTCCCTGTACTGTACTGTCCCAAAAAAACAATCTGTATACCTACGTATAAATATTCTTAGAGCTTGTTCGGGGATATAATCGAAACATAAAAAGATAATCTAAAAATAATTTTAATAATTAATTTAGATAGGTAAGTTATAGTTATTATTAATTTTTAAGTTTAACAACAGTTTTCAACACCAAGTTTAAATTTTCACCCAAGAATATGAGTTAGTCAATATATTATATTCATTCAAGAATATACTCAAGGATATACCTATTATCTATCTTCGTCAAATCAAATCCATTCCTACGCGTTACCAAACAAACAGAAAATTTGTTACTTACCTAGCTTTGTTTTATCTTATTTTGCTTTACAGAAATAGATCGTTAAAACTAACACTGAAACAAAGATTATAACTAATACTACAAAGTTCTTATTTCGAACTTATTTATAATTTTTACTACTGGTACAAAACGTCAGTGAGAACCGAAACTTATGGACCGTAGATTGATTGTTTATCACTGTAAAAAAAAATATTTTGATCCTTCAAGCCAGATAACGCATTGGCCTACGGACAATGTGGATACTCACAAGCATCCACATTGTCCGTAGGCCTTTGTAGTTTTTGATTTATTTTTAATTACTGCTACAAACATCCGTATCAAAAGAATTACGTTTCTTTGATCCTTTATTATTTATTTAACTTCACGAGGTTTCGCACAGTTAGCTGTACATGGCCTATAAATCACTAATCCAAGATTTTTACAAATCGTAACATATCTAGTACACTAAAATCTGTGTAATAAACAGAAATAGACAATAACAAGTATAAGTCGAATCATGTTAGGTATGTATGACGTTAGAAGGTGTGTGTCTCGGTACAACTCTTCAAACAGACGTTATCAAAGATAAATCAAACGGTTATTAATAGTTAGTTAAGTATTATATTTATGTAGGTTCAGATTTAAATACCTACATACAAATAAACCTGTAAAACTAAACAATAAAAAACAATTAGGTAAATATACTTAATAAATTATAGCATAGTCAATATAGTGGATATAATATTTATATTTAATACAATGATCTACAAGCAGCTCCAATTTAGGTAATGGTTTCCCAACCCGCAACCGGTTGTCAATCAAAAACAGCAACTCTGAATCGAACCGATATCGATAATGGTACCATCCATGATCTACTTATATCGAAGTTATAAACAGCACTTGTCGGTCTAGCTCTAGCGGATGCAAGATTAGAAGCTATTTTAACATTAAAATGCCACGTATTCATAGTCCAAGGGAACGGTGGCTAAAAAATGTAAGCTTTCGGAATGCTGATATTCCGGAATTTGATATGTAGTACCTACCACCTGGTGCCCGCGAGTTTGCGACTTTTCCCAAGTTGAAAAATAAAAAATATAACGCCTGACAAAATATATGAGCAACATTTTATACAATCTTTACTGCTGTTATTGTCTTGCCAAGTGTTGGATTTTCATTATTATGATATTTTTCATATCATACGTGCATTTATATGGCATTTAGAAGCGCTACACGTTAGCACTAGGTGGCGCTGCTTCATTCCCATACAAATCACGTTTACGCGTTCGATGCGTTTGATCGAGTAAAACTCGCACTACCCACTCTGGGTGCTTAAATTTTTACTGGTTATTGACTTACGCGTCTCATTACTTGACGGGCTGACAATATTCATACCACATTTTGTTTGCTATAATCCAGATTACATAACAATAATTATAAAACAGTAGGCATATTAAAATATCAAATTTCTAAATCAGCAACATTCTTTAGCCGCTCACCTCTCGGCTTATTATTTATTAGTCTATAATGCCACGTGGAACGCTGTAATGCCGTGTCGTGATATTATTTATTTAGTTATAAGTAATCATTATGTACACTTATGCGAACTGAAGAAACAAAGTGTAGTGTGGCTTCTCCACGTTGTAAGTTATCGATAATAAATTTTATCTAAATAGCTCTCTTTCTTAGCGAATTGAACATTTTTTATATACATTCGTAAATAGGTAATCGTAGACCTCAGACCGCCTTATACAAATCGTTAACGCGCTCGTTGGCTCAGATCGAAATTATAGAAAAATCGAGCTAATAAACCTTTCTGAGTACATATTTTAGGCACCGTGAAACAGTTTACGTCTTCTTTATCGATTGAATTTATATACACCTAAGCAACTGAAGACCTGGCTGAAAGGTGGTGAAGTGTCTACCAATGAATTTTAAATATCACTATCTCAAACTTTTTAAAAAGGCGTTTATTTTTATTTAAAATACAACAACAAATCTTTTTGTTTATAGAAACAAATTATTATTAATCATTTCTCACATCATAATGTATTGAGCAAAACATTAATGGCCATAATACTTGATTTTCGTGAAATGAAACGCGCTGACACAGAGTCCCCTAAAATAACTTTTGGGTTCTAACGTGATCATTCATATTCACAATTATCCGTCTCTTAATTCGAAATTAGTTAGACTAAAACTTTACCAGCAGTGATGTTAATGTTATTATTATAATTCATAAGTATTATGCATTTTTTAAACAGAATGTATTCTACTGTAACCAACTGTAACCTTATGAGTATATTTATAGTGTTCTGTGATCTTATACAGAGCCCGCCAATCGAATACGCCTCTTTTAAGTTCGTTTTAAATTCAAATTCCACTCAAAAGTCAACTGTCAAATCAACGTTCGTTGAAGGAGGCGCTTCGAAAGATAATTATTTTGATTGTTTAAAAATTTTAATAAAAGAACAGTCATTTCAACAGATTTTATCAAAATAATTAACAATTCATTCATGGCGCTCGTTGGTGTTAAAATAGTTTAGCTACATTATAAGTGTGTTTTTGTGTCTAGTGTTTAGTTAATATATAAGATGCCTAAATCAAGGAATCAATCGCCAGCCCGATCTGTAGGAATAGGGACCCCAAACACTCAAAGATCAAGTAAATACACTCTCCGAAAAATTAAAATGTCTCGCAGCGTTGGATCTCCCGGACAAAATACGTCTCTCAAATTATCTACAGTTGTCTCACGATTAAAAGAAAATGATATTCCATCATTTAACCTTAGCGTGGACTCAGTTTTATCTGATAATACACAAATCGAACAACCGAAACGTAAGTAAACGTTTTTGTGCTATAATATTTCATTTATAAAGCTTTAGTGTAGTTTTCTATTGAAAATTCACAGCATTATTATCAACAGCTAACTAAATGCAAGTAATGAAGGACAATTTATCGAAACATATTTTATTATATAGTTAGGTACAGACATCAAAAGTGACAGTGTCAAACATCCTTTTTTATTAAGGTTGACAGTGAAAGTCTGCTGCAGATCATAGTAGGATTAAGGCCTTACATTAGATTTGGAAATGGCCTCTTGCGTTCCTTACTCAATGATACACAACAGTACACATGCTGTTATTTCATGGTAGTCTTTTGTAAGAGGGTGGTTACTGACGCCATATGGGCTGTCTAAATGTCCACGAAATGCAGTGTACGCTGTCATTACTTTCAGAACTGACTTTGAAAAGTTCATTTCTAAAGTTTACTATGACATGTATTTAAAAATTATTCTACAAATTTACTTGTATAATACATAATAAAAATTTAAATTATTGATGTCTCAGTTCTTAAATTTTCTTGCTACTTCTGCTATTCTTTAAGAAATTCTTTCAATTTGGCTTTAAACCTGAACAAATTGCTTTATGAATAATGTTTATGAATCTATAAAACTAAATTCCAGGTCGTAGCTGGTGGAAAAGAGTGCAAGATACATCAAGATCCGTATTGGAGATATTAGAAAATAATAAAATAAATGACAGAGAGGTTAATGATATTATCCAGGAGTATGTCGATGTTGATGTACTGAGGTAATCATATCTTTGATAACAATGTTATTATAAAATGTAATACTGTTACAATATAGAAATAATTTTATTGATGAAGCCAAGGTTTATTTGTAATTAAAATAAAAATGTCCCTTTGAGTAGAAACTTGGTATAGTATGTAACATTTTAAGAGTAAAGAAAACACTTTGCAAAGGGTTTCTACAAACAAAACAAAAGGTTTGGTTCATTTCCAATACCGACTGAGTAAAAAAATTGTTTGATCTACATATCCATATCCATAGATTTGCATTTTTAACTTTTTAATGATACAGAATCACTAAAAACAATCAGTGAACTTGTAAAAATTCCATATTGTTTCATTCACGTCCATTGTTGTTTGTGTTAATAAGCACTAGTTGTCACCACCAGCCTCCTTCTGCTCTTTATCAAAATAATAAGTAGATGCTAACTGTCTCTTAAACTCATGTTTAGATCAAAAATATCTATTTGTCACTTACCTTACCAGTTAAACACAAGGTAAAGTAAGTAATTTTCTTGAAGTAATCTTCCTGATATAATTTTCAAAACGTAAGCTCATAGTCTTCATTGAATTTCATAATGGCTTTTTTTATATTTCAGTCAAGAAAAAAGAAATCAAACATTTGATTTACCAGATAGCAGCGACAATGACTCGTATCGGAGCATAATAGTTCCTCAAAGAAAATTATTTTCTCAGCAACAAAGACTTACATCAAAAGTAAACTACAAACAACTACAAAGCCAAAGAGAATCTTTGGAAAGTAACAAAACTGTAATAGATGTAAAAGAAATCAGTGTGTCGAGAAGAAAATTATTAAATCATGGTACTAGAAGAACTAAACTAGAATTTCCAGCAGCTCTGCTAAACCTTTCCGCTAATAAATCTGCTAATAACAAAACTAAAGAATTGCCTAATGTGGAAATTAAAACTCAAACCCGCAATCTCTTTGGAAATAAAGAAGCCACTAAACGTAAAAATATTTTTGCCAATTTTGTTCTCTCTGATAGTGAAGATGAAATGCCAGAGGTTCAACCGCGGATCTTTGCATTTAAAAAACCATCACAATCAAATCGTAGAAACAGTTGGAAATTACAGTCTTCGCCAGCATCAAGTACCACTACTGACTTAGAAATGGATGAATGGACACATCTGCCGTCATCAACAATGGTTGAACACCAATTAGAAGCAATGGTAACATCACCTGTGAAAAGAGCAAGGTTGAGCAAATTGTCTGAGGAGAAAGATTCTCATACAATCTCTAATAAATCTAAACCATCTAACAGATCCTTAAGAAGCAATACAAGCAGGCAATCTAACAAAAATGACAGTAAAATAAATGAAGAAAATAATTCTAAAAACCAGCTCAGCAAAGGTTCAAGGCGATGTAATACTAGTTATAAAAATGAACCAAATGGTGAGATAAATATTAAAAATATTAACAATAATGAGCGGGGTACAGAAATTAACAAATTAACGTCGATTGATCAAATTGACGTCCCAGAAAATAATAATGATGACAACCACGAAGAAGTTTCTAGTGACAATGTTTCACTACAATATGTAGAAGAACAAGTTGACGAAGATGTCGAAGAAGAAGTATGCGGCGAAAAAGAACTGGAAAGTGAGGAAGAAATTAACAATGACGAAGATGAAGAAGAAGAGTGCGATGAAAAAGAACTGGAAAGTGAGGAAGAAACTAACAATGTTGATGAAGTAGAAGATAATCAAAGTTCTATTGAAGAAAATGAAGACGAACAAGAAATTGGCAATGATCTCGATGACTTAGAAGAAATGGAACATGTTTCACAACATGAAATTGATCAAATTGAAGGCGATGAAGATGAAAACGTTGAAAAAAATAATCATACTGATTATGCTAATGATGAAAATGAAGGCAATAACTTGAATGAAAATGAACCAGAAATCAACAAGGAAATTGATGACACTGAAGAAAAGGAAGAACATCAAATTTCACATCCTAAAGAGACTAATGAACAGAATGAAGAAGATAGAGAAATTCACGATGAGATCGTTGAAAGAGAAGAGATGCGCAATTTACAACAAGATGCAGAAGATGAACCAATCGATAGAGATGATGGCGACAACGTAATTGAAGAAGATCAAGAAACTAACAAAGAAATTAAACACATGAAAGCTTTAGAAAAACGGGCTGGTGATGAAATTAATGAAACGAGCGAGGAAGATAATGAACCTTCACAAGACAATGATGATGAACCACAAGAAGAAAACGTTTCACTACTGACACACAGAAGTGCAGAAGCAGTTTTGTGTGAAAAAAGAAATATAAAAAGTATAACCATCAACAACCGCAATCGATCAACAATCAACAATGAATCGATCATCAAACGCAGTTTAACGCCGACACTGGAACCACAGCGTTCTAGTACTAGATATAGCAGTGACCTGAGGGATTCTTCCGGGGCCGGTTCCGGATGGGACTCTCACAGGGTCACTCGTAAGACACTTCGAATGACTCTCGGAAAAGATTTCTCACCTCGAAAGTCATTGCGGACATTGGTCATGGAGAAATCAGTTAAAAGAAGGACTGCTGTCAATCCAGTAGAACAAGAGGAAACTGGATTAAACAAATCGTTTAAAAAGGTACTCGAGCCGTCAGGAGTTTCAATCAATGATGATGACATCGGTCTTGATATGACAACGGAATCTGACCACGAGGCTTCCAGGATTAGACAGGAGCGGGCTGAATATAATAACTGGATTCAGAAAATACGACAGAAAAACTTGGAAGTCGCTCGTAAAATTGTAAGTGTCAAATTATATTGCATATTTTTTAAATTTATTTGTGACATACCTACAGCCATACGAATTTTCAACCCACGAGCGTAGCTAAAGCATCTTAGATCACGTAAGAATAAGGTTAAGTGAAGATCAAGTCCCTTGCCCTTAATTCCATATCTAGCTGATTAGCTGGTGCCCTCTTCGTTCTTCGTCGTTAAAATTCATCAAAAACAGTAAAAAAAAATAGACTTCTATATGTACTTTAGCCTAAAGCCTTCCTCGATAAATGGACTATCCAACACAAAAAGAATTTTTCAATTCGAACTAGTAGTTCCTGAGATTAAACAAACTCTTCAGCTTTATAATATCTCGACAAAGCCCATTGGCTATGTAGAGTAGTGACAGGGCACACTGTGTTTCGGAGTTATTTGAGCAACCCGTCTGGCAGCAGTAACCATAGTAACAACCTGACACACATTGTGTATTTAAATGAGTAAGAAGGGATGCTAGAACCCATTACCCTAAATGTTCGTACCATGGTCGACAGAGAACATGCAACACCCGTGGGATTGCTTGTCTTATAGGCGACGGTAACCACACACCTTGACATAAAAAAAGTATCCTTATTTTAATTGTTCATAAAAGTTTTTTTTTTAGATTCGGTTAATATGTAGTTTCACTGTTTTAATTTTAGGAAGAAACCGTTAAAGAAAATCTCGCTCGTCGATCCAAGGACAATGTAATATTCAAAGTACCCGCAGTGCCGATACAAAGGAATAAAGGCGAAACAAGGAAACCACGTAAACCCCAAAAGGCAAAGGAAAAGGTGTTTCCTGCTGGTTTACCTCCAGAATTCTTTGCGGACATGAAATATAAGCCTCCAAAGAGGTTTGCCCCTAGAAACGCTCCGTGGATCACTAAACGACTGTACAAATACTTGGAAGACAAGTTGGAGCCAAGGTAAGATATCTTTTTATGATAAAAATTTATGTAAAGATAAAAAAAATAGGCAATTTTGTTTTATAAAGTTGGCATGCAATTAATTTTAACATATTTTTTTTAGCTAAATTGAAGAAATAATTCAAGAGATAGAGAGAATTTTTAAGACCAAATTATATTTTGCGATCAAACCTAATTAAGCCATAATATTTGTTTTTGTCTACGAAATTGTGTGAACTTTTCAATATTAATTGAAAAATAAAAATTTCTTGGAATTATTTGGCCTGATCTCAACACTGAGATTTTTTTGTAATGAAGATTCAAATGTTTTTTTTTTTTTTCTCTTTACAGATATGACTATAAAGCGAGAATCCGAGCTGAAAAACTAGTAATGTTTATATACGAATTTACTAAGATAGTTCGCAAATATCCCGTTGCCGCTCCAGTCGAAGATATTAATCGGCTCAAGTATGAAATGGCCAAATTAAATATTGTGAAGACACACTTTGATTTCAATAATTTCTTTGAAGAGTTTATGCCGCGCGGGATACGGACTAAGGTATGTTGCATTTCAGGTTTTGCCATTTAATAACATAATTACTTCTCTGAAATAAGTTCTGTTCTTTGCAGGTATTGTGTATTCCAATATATTTTTTATGAAAAAAATTAAAAAAAAAATTCACATTATATAAAAGCGATAGAGGTGAGAGTTATTAAATTTAACAAAAAAATGTTAATTAAACTTTTTTTGTTAAAATTACAATTAAAATTATAAAAAAACTGCAAAGCTAAGAATCTATTGTGTGTAAAATTGACTCTATTATCAGAATAATAATAAAATTTCTTAATTTTCATGTTTAAAAAAAAAAATATATAACAACCCTGTTTCAAATTCAGCCTTATTAATTTTTTTTTTAATAAACTTTCATGTAATTTTTTTTGTCAATAATTATCTCAAAAGTATACTTTTTGTTTCAGGTGATTCCAGATATTCTAAATGGATTACCTTTACCAAGACCGGACCTATTTTCTGAAATACTTCTTAACAACTCATCAAATCGTTGAATTTTATTGTTTCCCATTACATACCTATTAAGTGCTGTAAATAAAAAAAAATTGACTTAAATTATATAAGAACCCATTTTTTTGAATTGAACTGCACTCAGTTGCTTTGCCGTCATCAAGCGGAACGTCAGCCTGTCTGACGATATTTACAAGTAAAAAAAAATAAGGTAAGACATTTATTGTAATTAGAAAAAACTAAAAATAGTTGATAGAAAATTGTTTTAATAAACTCGCTTTAATAAATGAACTTATCCATTGTTCATTGGTTTAATATGATTATTTATTTCATCCACTATCATTAATTTTGAAAAACCAAAGGCAGTGAAATTTATTTAAAAAAAAAAGTGATCTGATTAAAAAAAGTCTTTGATTTTTTTCTTGCACTTCTAAAGTCAATTTTGTGAGTTCAAACTAAAACTATACACTTTGTAACGGGTTTTTAAGTGTGATAGTGTTAACTTATTAAGTTTTGTGTACTTTAATGATTTATACTTAGTATTTTAGAATGTATTTTGAGTGTATAATATAATGGTTAATGATAAATAAAGGTGTTTTTTTATCTCGTGGTCGCCCATAGACATTGTATGCGGTCTCCTCTTATTATTTTTCCCACTCATCGCTGAAGCAAGACGCTCCACGCATTACTGAAACTATTGTAATAATATATAAATAAAACACAAAATATTCTATAGGACTTGTTTATTTCGAAAAAATTATAGGATTACAAATTGTAAACTTACTTTTAATTGGAGCACCATACAAATAAAATTAATATTGCAGTAGGTACACTCATGTAGGTACATAGCCATAATAATAATTATTATATATATATATATTCAGTAGATATAGAACGTAATTGATTAGACACGAAAAATACATCTCACTTACAAACTATTTACTGTGTATAAAAGGGATAAAGGCAAAGCTTAGTCTTTGATAAGTATAACTTAAATGCAACTTGCCCAATTTCAAATAAAACGTCTTCGTGATTTTGTAAACCACTGAAACTTAAGTTTAAATCAATATCAACGGTTGGGCTCACATATGATTATCAATATTTAAAGTCTATGGTTATCGCATAAAATAATACAACCCATTGGAAATATCTTGGCACCTCGAAGAAAGAATGCTATACCGCTCGCTACGGTTGGCAAAAAAGTTTATTTATATTATAATAAAAATAATGAATGAGTATGAGTTTTAATTGAAACAGTTTGTTGCAAAATGTCGAGAAATTTCCGACGGGTTATAGAAGAACAAATAAATAAAAGCGACTCATGGCAGTGACATTGTGGTTGTGACTTTTAAATAATCTAATATCTAAATGTGCTTTAGTGTTGCCAAATAAGAAAATATAAGTACATATCTATTTCAATTTTATCTATTGCGTGCAGCATATTTCATAAAAATTAAGAATGAGAGTAAATGTTAAAACACGTTTTATTTTAAGCTATATTGTGAAGCACAATGCATAATTAAGTAATATAATAATTAAACGCTAAGTAAAATTTACAATGAAATCTGGTCCCCGTTTAGGAAAAAAAGAAACCAGAATATTTTACGAGGGCTAATTTTTAGTTCTAATTCTAGTCATAGGTACTAAATTCCTTACAAATGTCCCTTTACATTGGCGTGGAATTATTGGTTTAGCGTAAATGTGACTTAGCGGCCAATGAGATCCTGCTTCAGTTTAGTCTTCCAATGAGAGGACTTAGACTCTACATAGGTCTTCCTTATTTTCTTGCCATAACACTAAGTGCGTTGACTAAACAGTCAAACGCCTGTTACATTTTATTAAAACTAACCTGTTGAACTACCGTATCGCTACCAGTAGCACAACGATACTAGTTTCTTTTTAATAAACTATTAAGTTTTATAAAACAGAATATCGAGTAATAAAAAATCTTAACTTTATATGCAATTGATATTGTGAATTAAAAAAATTGTGAAATTTGTGGCGGACCGAAGCTGTGATTGACGTCGAATATTTCATAACAGTGTGGCAAAAGGTTCACATTATAATTATGCCGATGTAAGTACATTGTATGATAATATATTTATATTGTATAATAATGTAACCATCCCTAACAATATTCCAAAAGCGATAAACACTCGAATTAAAATACTATAAGCGATCATACCACAAAAATAATTAAATAACTTTGGGCAAAAGGATGGGATACCTACGAATAGGCCGCCTAATGTTAAGTAACTAGTTATGACACAATAACTGTATTTGTACCAAATAATGGTACCAAAAAGGTTATAAAAACACGCTTTTGGCACTACTAAGACACAATTTTAAGGGTATTGAGGTTAACCGATATAATATATTCTAGACATTAATTTGTGACTTGGAGAAGGAAACTTAGGCCTCCATTTATCCACTACATCTAAACAAGTATAGCGAGGCCAACGCAAAAATGTAAAACTTTCAAGGGATGTCAAGATGGCTTCCAATGCCATGAAACAGAGGGCCGGATTTGTTTACATTGTTTGCGTTGTCTCCTTGGCTTTACTATAGTATTTTATAAACACGAGCGATTTATCGATTATACACCATCCCACATTCCCATTGCTATTTAGAACTTGCATAGACATGTCTTCTGTTCTCTCCTGTTCATTTGTCTTTTGCTGTTTAGAATCTTAGACAAATTAGTCTCTCCTGCCTTCATTGTTTTGGACTGTTGTACAATGTACAATGACTTTCACTAAAAAACCGAAGCTTTGTTGTGACCAAAAACCCCTCTTTGACCTTAATAGTTGTTTATTAAGATCATACCTAACGTTGGGGTATATAGATCAAGGTTGTTGCGGATATTCGCATGCGCATCCGCAAATGCGGAACTTCCGCATCGATTTGAAATCTATTGCAGATGGGGACACAGAATTAGTCCTAGACTGATTTCACCTGGATAAATTATGAAATTTTTCAGTTTTTTTCTATTAAAATAATTACTTTGTCATTAATTTCTGCATTAAAAATTAAATCTATTAAAAACTTGAAATAAGTTCATAGTCTGCATCAATATTCTGCATCCGCAACAACCAGTTCAGAGTAGTTTTATTGTAAAATACACACGTGTTAATCAAAAAATAAATGGAAAACTGAAAAGAAATTATTGTTAATTTATAATTTGCGGTGTCCTCGTCTATGATTATAACGGTGTGTCCTCTAAAGCAACGCCATGGGGACAAAGAATATAAATAAAGCTTCAGGGGTTCTTTACTTTTTTTTATATAAAACAAATAGTTAATACGTATTTTATCTAGAAGCGCAACCATTCATACAAAAGGATCATAAAAAGGCATCAACCTATAATGTATTCTACTAGACTTGGTGATGGAAACAAAATTGTTTGTCAAATAGTTCGCGACCAAAAGGACGAGTCTTTGCTTCCTTCATTCACTCTCTTGCAAATGAGTTACGAAGAACTACCCGCAACTAAATGCGCAATTTCTGCGTTCCGCTCAGCGAGTCTGGTATATATGTCATTGTAAAAAGGTGACCAGGTGCTGTCAAGATTGCTTTTGACACTTTTACGAGCGCGAGAAAAGGACAGAGATACATAAACACTCGACGTTGTAAAACTTAATATTGTTTGCGTTGTCTCCGTGGCTTTACTTTAAAAAGATCTTGGTCTAAAAATTTGTGAAGCAGTTAATGAGACATGCTATGAAACTTTTATGAATGAAAAAACACGTGAAAGGTATGGGATAAGTGTTTTCTTTTATAAATTTAACAAGTAATTGTTACTTTTTTTTATTTTATTTTTTTCATGTAAATTAATTTCAGCTCGTATTAACTTTTCTGACCAAAAATCAACTAAAAAAAAAACACTAAATCTAAAACAGTCAATGTCTTATACGAACTACTTTTAAAGCTAAAAAAAAAAACATTTTAATACAATATATTGGAATTTCATAGAAAAATTTTCAAAAATGATTAATACTTTCGTTTTAGTAAAGAAAAATGCACTAACAATACATTATTATTAAAATAATATTAAAAAGAAACACAATAATAATATATGCAGTTTCTTAAAATGCATATTAAAAAATCATCTAAGTAAAGTAAACGTTAATAATTTTAATACATTTTGAGACCAAAACATTCACATTCATAAGGGATTTTACACAACAACCTTATATAAGAAGAAAATTTCATTATTCAAAATTAATTTTATACACTAGTTCATTTTAGGATTTCAATAAATTATATAATTTCATTAGCTTCTCTCGATTGTTTCATACTGAATTGAAATTAAAATCCTGGGGTGCAATAGTTATGTTAATGCGATATTGCAAATTAACAAATCAAATATTTCAATATGTTTAGTGCGAGATACGGCATAAGAGATATAAAATATATAATAATATATGATAACAAAGATTATCTGGTAGAATGATATTTACATTGATAAATTGTTAATGGTTTGTGTCATCTACTAGATAATATTTGTCATCATTAAACAACAAATTAGGATATAATATATTTTTAAGACGAGTACATTTTAAATGGATCCATGGCTATTGAAAAGTGTATAAACTAGAGATTAAGTGATTCCATTGAGAATGACGTTTGAACCTTATACAAAATTCAATCAACCAAAATAGTTAAAACCATTTTTTAAAGCAATTTTATATGGAACGTTTGCATGGGACAAGTATTGTGTATAGTCGAGTGAAGTTTATATGGGACGCTTAGTACATCTAGAGCAAGGCCAACGAGACAACGCAAAGAATGTAAACAAACTTTCAAGTGTTGTCAAGATGGCTTCATATACAATGAAACAGAGGGTCGGGTTTGTTTACATTGTTTGCGTTGTCTCCTTGGCCTTACTTTAGCGTCTCCATTTCAAACGTGAAGAGAGAAAAGGTGAAATAAAGTCTAACAATAGATAGTTTAAACATTTTATTTTTTATTTATAATAATATAATATTAGTAATTTATAAGTAAGTTATATTACCAGTTTACTAGTTGTATCTTAAAATAAAATTTTATCAATGATTCTTTTTTTTTAAACTGACAATGGGCTCTGCCATCTCTTGAGTTACTCAACAAAACACAGTTTAAATAAAAAAACGAAATGCAATGTTTTTTTGTTTTTGATGACTTCATTTATTCCTATTTCATTTAAGATTTGTTGAACATTGCACTTCTCATTAAGTCACACTACATGAGATTATAAAATTAATTTATAGTATCTTATAAATAATAATAATATATTAGGGAATCTCAAAACAGAATAAACTTGTATTTTTTATATATAATTATATATATTGCCGCCAATTAAAAAAAAATCTATAATATTTTTTTTTTCCTAAAAGTGTAAATTTTCAATCGTTTTTATTTTTCTCTCTTATCGTTTGAAAGGAAAAAGGTATAGAGCGAGTTTGATGGTACCTCTCACTCTGTTTCGACCTGCCGATGATTTAACGAGGCGGCGATGGCAATAATTCGACATAATTGGCCGGAAAAAGGCCGAAAAGACCCCTCGGGCCGAGTCCCTGCCACCATCCGGCGTCTATTTGCTCGATGTGCGTTATCACATCGCCCGGGTCGAATGTTATCTCAGACTCGTCAGCTGCAAATCAAACATTTCTCTCTTATTAATCTATACTTTCTATTATCTGCTGCGAGTTGCTGACTGCTTAGCATGCATGCAGCTGCAGCATCAGATCGAGGTTTCCGTGTCATGGAAATGCCACCAGTGTACCAGTGGTCTTACCGGCTTGGTAGTCGTAGAGAGCGCGCGCCATCAGCCCTGGATCATCATCTAGATCCTCGTATATGGCACCCTCTTCCTCCATACCTTCAGGGGATACATCTGAAAGTAAACAGTTTAATTTAATACTTATATGAGTGGACCTACAAAATTATGACTGTCGCTACTCAAAAAGAAACCATCAAATACGTTTGCACTTTATTAAGCAAATTGACTTTATTAAACGTGACATAGCTTTCAACATCCCATGTCGATAAGAAAGGGTGAAAATTTATAGAAGTATTTACAAAAATTAGAAGTAACTACATCACCATGTTTTTAGAGATTTTGACCCACCGTTTAAACGGGCATATAAAAGCACAAGTGCCGGAGGTCCATGCAGTTTTTATATTCGGAGGCAAAAAAAAAAAAATTTTTCTAAACGTTTTGAAACGTCAGTTTACATTGAAATGTGTAAAAAAGAGATTCTCTTTTGAGAATCTCGAAAATACCTTCGAGTGTTGTCCCGTTTTGATCTTTTTTGTAATTAACATTTTCTATGACCGTATTCTGTCTGCTCAGCTCCGCCCTTTCATTCTCTTCGGCTATATTATTCTTGCTATAAGGCGATCGCTTTATAGTGCTGAATTTATTATCACTATCGTCATCGTCGTTCTCGTTCGAACTCGAATATGATGCATCGAACATGTCATTCTCTAGAATATTCTGCTTTATCATCGGCTCGCTTTGTTTCAAACCCTCTATTTCTCTGTAAGAGTTGTCCTTGTATTCTGAATAATTGATGGCACTGAAAGAGTCCGGGTCGTCTTCGGTGCTGGGACTCAAGTCTGTCGGGTCTATTATAGGTTCGTACTGTATCTGCGATGGACTCTCTAGACTCAGCTTTATCTTGTCTATGTTCTTCATGGGGCTGGTCTTCTGCGGTGGTTCAGGTTGTTCCTGTAGTGTCGTTTTCACTTCGGCCCTTGGCGGTTTTGTAGTTGGCGAAATGGGTGCAGTTGGATTCTGTGAGAACGTGTTGATGCGTTGCGTTATCACCGAACTGCGTATCGGTTTTTCCGGTATGCTAGCGTTTGTTCTGAAAAAAAAAAAAATCACGACTTCCTAGATAACACGTCTTAATAGAAGAGTTCTCAGGAACTATCAGGTCTATGTAGACCGAGTTTATCTCATTTTATTGGAAATTTAGAGCACTTTAATAATAATTTAAAAGGTAATTTTTGCTATAAACCCATTTCTTATGGGTCAAAATTAACGAAAACTAAAAACAACTGTAAAACATCCATTTTTTTGAAATTTTACAAACATTTTATTAGCCGCATCTTTAAAACTATTTTCCTACCAAGATTAAATTATTATTCTCATTCTCATAGTTAAAAAGTGTGCATAGTGACTTTTGCCGTAACACAGGTCCTTATTAGTAGTAAAAATCGACCAAAAACTGACAAAAAACCTAAAATTTACTGAATAAAACATGAACTCAATGAATTGAAAACGTAAACTTGGATTTATCATTACCATTTCATCAGTACCAACATATTTTATAAAGAAATCAGACTGTAAAATGTGCCAATTCCATGGGCTAAGTGTGTATAGTGACCTGTTGTTGATCTGTCCCTGTGCGAGGTTCTGTTCGAAAAGCGCCCTCGCGGCGGCCGTGGAGGTGCCGATGAGTTGTCGCGCCTCCGCCGACCGCTGACGACGAACCGCCTCGCCCCCCACCACACCACCACCCTCACCCTCTTTCGAGCCCTCCGACGCACTGCGTCTGCAGACGTGTCATGTTTGTTGTCAGTCAACCTGTCTGCGTTGGCAACTACCAATCGTTGAACTTCTTCAATAATAGTCTGTCTCTAGCGTGTGGCGTAACTAACACTTTCTCGATCCAAATTTCAATAATGAAATAAAGCGCCTTAATGTGTAAGAGCCTGAATTCAAGTTAATTTTAACGAAACAAACAAGCTTGTTGCAAGAAGATTTGGCGTTTTGTTGAAATGCCTAACATAAGGTTTTACCACAGTACTGCGTACCATATGCGGAGTTATATCTGCATATATCCGTCATATCAGCATTACTTAGATTACGTGCCCACAATCCGGATTAGTAGAAACTTTATCCCACTGAGGCGCAAACTTTGAAAAAATCTATCTTGTACAGGGTGTTGGTAAGATGAAATTGATCTATTATAAATAATACCATTAAAAATACATTCACAAATAGATGCACTTTTATAAACCATTTTAAATTAACAATCTAACAATACATCATGATATCATGGGACAGAAGGAATAGGACAAAACTTCTATTTACACAAACTTTGATGTGTTCTGGCAAATTTTGTCGATCTGTTTGAAAACCACAGTCTACATTAGATTCTGAGCACAACTGTATCAATTTGCGAATTGATAGAGGACTTTATACATTACATATAATTATTAATCACTTGGTTTTCTCGTGGTTTTTTCCTTAACCGTTAAAGCTATATTTAATTATTACTTAAAATTTTACAGTTGCAATAAAGACCACTCCAGTGCAGACCCAATCAGGCTTGGAACTTGTGTCAACCACTCTGACAACATAAAATTCGCTTCACTGGGCCACAATTGCATTGTTTATAAACCTGTATAATTTTTCTATGAAACTATTCACTCACCCCTGTTGCTCAGCCTGAGCTCTTCTAGCGGCTTCTATTTCGTCTCTCCTTCTAACTTCTTCTTCTGCTTTTCTTTTCTCCTGCAACACAATACAATTATCTATGTAATTGAAAATTCATATTGTGGCCTCAAAACCCAAAGCAAGGGCGTATAGTGTATAACTTCTTAAAAGCTTATAACTCTCGTGGCGTACTTCAGTTGATATTCGTTACAAATTAGTAGGTAATCATAATCAAAGACCAATAAGAAGCCAATAAGCGATATTGTAATAGTGTCAGTAAACAATAATGTAATAAAAAGCAAGGGGCTATGATATGAAACACAATAGGATTCTAATAATTATTATTATATTAATGAAAATTACAGCATAAGTTCAATATTTACAGAGTATCTCGTACAATACGGTATTTTACATAAAATATAGTTAACATAGAGATTGAATTTACCTCTTCTCTCCTTTTCTTCTCTGTCTCCACTCTCTTCTTCTCTTCTTGTTCTTCTTTCAACCAAAACTGATCTCTTTCTTTCGAATTTATTTCTTGCACTGCAAAAAGTTTAATTACGTTAATCGACAGATTAAATATTTGTGAAAGGACATCTTTCAAAACTAGGCCCCCTTTTTTAACTTACACTGTGGAGAATTTGGTACTAAGTCTTTCTTAATTTCAGTTATTTCCTATGAATATTTCAGATTTTTTAAATGGAGAAAACATTCAAAAATTCAAGACTTTTTATACTTCCATACTTTTCGAACTTTAATACTTTCAAAATTAAATATCTATGAAACCCCACTAGCAAATTATACGATATTTTCCCAGTATAATATATAATTTCTTCTTACCTAATGGTACAAGTTTCAGCTGTTGAAACGAAAATAATAAATAATTGCCCTCAAAACAAAACTTGATTGATCTCCTTTAGTATGGAGATGGTTTAATTAAACTATTAAACCTTGGAGAAGTTCACTTCCCTATATGTATAATAATATAATATCCTTTATTATGTAATTGAGCAACTAGGTATGGCGGAAGTAACCACCCTCATAGAGAGAGGACCATTGAAAGGGAGTAACTATATTAATGTTGTACAGAGATGTGTGTGCGTCCGTTCAGTTTTCCGAGTATATAAGCCTTTTCCCCTGAAGATTAAAAAATATCCGCTAGAGGCTACACCCACTAGGGCAATATTACCAGCTAAAATATTGTGTATACTTCAGGCACATTATAGTATTATGATATTTTGGTGTAGTATATGGTGTAGCTGCAAAATATTTCATTATTATTTATTCAAAGAATTTTGTTTTACAGTTCATAATCCGGTCAAAGTTTGGCAAGTTTATGACATAAATGAAATGAGTCATATGGTGTGTCAATTGCCAACGCGGTTTAATTAGTTCATTGAGTGTTTTGATCTGTTTCACACTTGTGAACTTATAATTGTTACCAATCAAATATTTATACTAGGCATAAGTCTTGCATATTCAATTTAGAAACTGAATTAACTGAATTATATATACCAAAAACAATAGGCATTATCAGGTTAATAATGCCAATTGTTTGGTATATATACATATAACTAACATCAAGGACATTTGATGTTATGATAATTAAGGAAAAACATGGAAAACAATGGTGTCGATTTTTTAAATGTAGAATAATATTTTTATGTAAAAAGTTTGCAGGGAGATTGCCAGTCTACTTGATAGTAGGATAAAAAATAAGAAATAAAGAACGGCCATGGCATGGGCCATAAAACTAACTAAAGGCGAGAAAACTAGCAATTGACGCCACGAGCCTATTGAAGTAGTGCTTGCCTTAGATATAATTAAAAGCAGTAGTAGCTTAAATAGCCTTCATTTTTTCCCCATATATCATGGCAATTTTAGATGGTATTGTTTGCAAAATAGCAAAATTAAGATTCCTGAAATATCTATCTCTAATATATAAAATTCTCATGTCACAGTGTTTGTAACCATACTCCTCCGAAACGGCTTGACCGATTTTTATGAAATATTTGTATATATATTGGGTAGGCCTGAGAATAGGTCCTAAACTATTTTTTATGCCCCTAAGTAATAAGGGTGGCCTACCCCAATTTTTTTTTCTTTTTTGGCAAAACAACGTTTGTCGGGTCAGCTAGTAAAAATATACAATCTTACCATCAGTATCATCTTACCTGGATTAACTTTCTTATAAGTTGTACCAACTGGACCGCTAGGTGGAATTTCGTCTGGTCTGCTGGTCTTAATGTTGAAGGCGGAACCGGCCTTGGCTACTTTATCAAGCATGACCTTCTCATCGAGATCATCCTCAGTCCTCGCGTGCATCGTCAGGTGGAATCCAGGGAAAAATTGAGCAACTTGTTTGACATGATTGGCGCATGTGCCTTTGCGTACTGTTGGTGCTCCTTCACCCTTAAAGAGACCACAAACCGCTTATTTATTAGTTTCCAAAGGATAGTTGAAATTGTTTACATCTGCTTATTATGTTTGAAACAGTTGAGACTCTTTATTGATTGTTTCTAAGTCCTGGGACACAAAACCGCTCATTATCAAAGTCCCATGATGTGGCTTGGGGTTTGGCCAATTTATTTTGGCCTTTTTATTTCCCTAATCCCTGGTAAATTTAAATTTATAATAACGATCATAAGAGTTTCTTTGAGAAACAAATTCTACATAATAATATAAACTTAACACACCTTTGCTTTTAGATTATCTTATCTAAAATATAATTTGCAGGTATTATCTTACCTGCCAGTTGATAAGTACATATTTAGATATGCTGCCATTGGGAAGGTCCATTTTCAAGAAAGCATATTGTATTTTACCACTGTTAAAGTCATCTGTGAGTTCAGTGAGACCACCATCGCCTTTGCTTATGAATTTTAGGTCATTTGTTAATCCTTCATAGCCAAATAATGCCCTATAAAAAGGAAAGAAACTTACATTTTACCAATTTTAATAAGTTCAATAAAGTTCTTAGGTACGGATTATAGCTGCGTGTGTACTAACTCAAAAATACCGTAGGTAGTATAGAAAATATTATATAGTATATATTATGCATTGTTCTATAATATATATTAATACTAGCTGTTGCACGCGACTTCGTCCACGTAACTTTATAAAATATAGCCTATGTTGCTAGCTGATAATATAGCTTTCTATAGGTGAATGTATTTTCAAAATCGGTTCAGTAGTTTAATTCAAAATCGCAAAGAAACAACGTGACACGAAATTATTATATATATAGAGATATTATATTATAGCTACGTCTATCCTAGGCTTTATTAGCCATAATATTTCATATTCAGCAGCATCAGTCAGTGTGTAATGAATTTAATATTACGATACTATTGCACATACGACGTTAAATTGTGCGTTAATCACACTGCATATAAAAAAGCCAGTCTTTGCAAGTACATAAAAGGAGTGTTGTGCATGCCTCGTTAATAGATTTAATTCGTTATTTTCATTAGGCATGACTGTTTATTTAATATTGTTTGCAAGTAGGTCGACGAACACTTGCACTTACCAGTTGGTGTCAGTTTTCTCATCTAATACGTCTTTCCACGCAGCAATCAATGCATCTCTGTGTTTATTTAAATTTATAGCCATTGTACATTCTTTACTTTGAAATGTGTTTTCACAAAATACTGAAATTATTTTACTCAGTGAAATGTAAACGCCGACCGAATAAGTAAATTTCTGATTTCTGCTGATATGACTTGACTTGACTTGTTAATTTGACGCACAAATTCTTGTTTTTGACAAGCGATTGACATTTTTAATCTGACGCTTATAGTGCTTACGACAGAGCGAAAACATTAATAACAGAAAAACCACAGAACAAATCTAATGTTTAATTTGCTACATGACATGTTTCCTATTTATGATATTATTATTATTTATGATTTATTTATATTATTTACAATAATAGAGACAATAATAGAGAATATAATTTATTGTGGTCCTTGAATTCCTTGATGCTGATTTGATGACGCAAAGTATGGTTTAATTTAGATGTAGGTACCGTTAAATCCTACAAGGATGGGCAATCCTTCCTAATTTTACCCAAACAGCAAAATTAACTTCAATCTAAAAAACTAAATTCTAAAATAATATGACTAGTAAAATGTAATGTAAGCAGGTACTTGTATGTAGTAAAATTCATTAATTTTATATTCATAAGGAAAGACATCGAAAGATTATTTACATTTTAGGGCAAGTACCTAGGTACGAAAAACGTATTTGGACAGCGGCAACCACTTAAAAGGCAATATACTCGTGTATATTAATAACTTTTACTATAGGATCAACTACGAATTAGCAAAACAGCTATTCCATAGAATATTTAAATTCAAGCGATCGAAATGTATGGAAAAGTTGATTTTTTTTTCGCGCAAATATCCAATAATAAAGTACAGGTCACAAAACGTAGTTCAATTGAAGGACCAAAATATAGGAACTAATACTTATTATAAATATGAAAGTAACTCTATCTGTCTGTTACCTTTTCTCGCCTTAACTACTTCATTCTGAAAAAAAAACTGATTCCCCAGTGGTCATCTAAAAATAAAAATTTAACACCCAGCAAAAGTATAACAGCAGTAAAGTGTATTTTTTTTAGTAAAGTATGTAGTTATTATTTCTTATGTTTATCGATTTGCATATATAAGCCCGGGGTATAATTTATGGGAGTAAAATCAAAATTGTCACACGGTATGCATTACATTCCATTTTTGAATATTTTAGAATGTCTGACGTTTTGGGTGTTAGCTCGTTGTCAGGGTGAAGCTATTATTATTATTATTATTTACACAATATCTCTGAAACTTAAAATATGTTACCTATCTTGCGAAAACTAGATGGCACCTGAGCACCAGAGATGGCGCTGATATTAATTCGTTATGATATGCTGCCTGCGTCTGTGTTTCCCTCAAAATTACAACTTCGGGGTCTTCAAATCTAGGGTAAATGGGCACTTGCTAGGTAAGCGTGGTCCACCTTCGGCAGCATCTGCACTTTACATCAATTACAGGTTATAATAAATCAGCGTATCATGAGCGTAACACGTCATCGTCTGCTAAAGGAATGAGAGCGAAATTAAGGAGTAATAACATTGGTGATTTTTATCTTGATTTCAAGGTTTAACATTTGTTGCATCATGTGTAGACCGATTAATTATTTACTTATGCGTGCAAATTTTTTTCAACTCCAAATTAAGTTTCTTCTACAATCTGACCATCAAATAGGTACCTACAGGCAAAATGGATGAATATACTGATATCTAAATCGTTGTAATCTAAATGGCCAGAATCACGCTGTAATTGGGGTGAGTACTGAGTACCTATACCTACACTTGATATCTATAAAATCTAATATAATTATTATTTCTATTTTCATAATAGGTACAAATATTTCATAAATAATGTCAGCAACTTGTTTGACCCGAGGTTGCCTCGCGAGCACATTCATCTTCTTTACTTATATAAATACTTACATACGAAGCCGGGAACGGGTCGCTAGTAAAATATAACAAAACTTTTAAGATAAAATTTGTTGCTCTCTTTAGAGACTGCAATAAATTAGTTACTGCAAAGAATCAATCTATTCACACTTTAACCGAAGATTACCATTTTTAATTAATCGAACTTCAGCATAGTCGTTTTACACATTTTTTTTATGATGTCTATTATCCTCATGAACAATCACAATGCAACCCCTGGTTACAACTTATCTTTAACTTTATAAGAACTTTCCTTGTTGCGCGCGCATCGCCGTGGTCACGTTTAGGGTCACGAGAATGGAAGTAACTTAAGCACTTTCATAGTACCAGTCACAAGTAAGATTTCTTGCTGTCTAAACGTCGCGAGTGCCAAACACAATGGTGTCATGTGTTTACATTTCAAACATACAAACGAAAGCCTAGAAAATTGTATACCTAAATTATGTGGGTAGACGTTAGCGGGCGTGAAAGACAAAATTATTTGACACAGACGAACGGATCATTCATTCCGGGGTGAGTAAAACAGTATTTGTTTGTGTAGTTACAGAATTGGGGGGAAAACAATGGTTACGGTGTTTGGGGGATACAGAAACAGAAGGGCTTAAGTGCTACTTGAATTAATGATGAAAATACATTTTTTAGTTGCGTGCCGTTTTATGTTGATTTATTGTTTATGAACCTTTTTTAAATCATATAACACGTGCGTGGCTTGTCGTTCTGTGTGATAAGGTGAAAAGTTAATAAATAAATCGATGCTCAAACTAACTTATAACAATGGTAAACTATAGTTTAATCTTGGTAATAAATTTAGTAATTTAAACGCGAAAGGGTGACAGACAGACAACCTTCTGTATTTATAAAATTAATAAGGAATATGGGTATGAATAGTCTGTTACCAGTGGTTATACAGAAAGTTACATTGGGCAACTTTATTCCCATTAGTTTCATTATTTAGAAAATTCGGTTTGATGTCACTAGTGGGATTTTTTCGTCCCAGTAGTTATATTTGGACATAAAAAAATTGTGTGTCAGCTCCGACACACGACTGGAGTTTACTCCTTACGAACGATTATAAAATTTAAATTTTCACAATTCGAACACGCCGAAAGAACAACATTGTTCTTTTTTTAAATAAAATTGTGTTATTAAAAAAATGGCCCAATATCTCTGAAACTTCAGATATTCTAAAATATCCAAAAAATAGAACGTAACTATAACCTATAACGCATTCGTGTGACAATTTTGATTTTACTCCCATAAATTTTCATACCACGGGTATATATAATGCAAATCGATTCTTAAGGAGTCCAATAATTTTTATAACTCCAAAATTATCAGCATAAAAAAATTCATTACTATAGAAAAGTACTGCACTAGGAAAGCACTGAAAAGTACTAGGAGCACATGGCTACCAAGAGGTTTTTAATATACAAGCTATAATCAAAACTGTAACTAATCCCCGACTTTCTATTGAGCACAAACACGCTATATCTGCTCTAAGTTGCTGAGGAGTTGGGTGTCCTGCAGACGACTTGATGCTGCAGTATCAGGTCATGGTTACCATGTCATATAAAAACCACTGAATTAACAGTAACTACCTATATCAATCTAATATGTGGAAATTAGTGAAATCCCTTCGTTAACTAGGGAAATTGGATGATGGTCATCGTAATAGATCTTCATAAATCATAGCTATAAGAACACTACCGAGCACGTCAGCTTTCTAGCAAAAAAAACATGAAAATCTGTTTATGTTTATCAATTATGTTTTAACGGCTAAAAAAATACATTGTAACAAAACTTGATGATTGATGACAACGATTTTTAAGAGTCCTATGTATTCTAAAAGTCAAGCTATCTTCGAAATATGTGAACCTTCTCATCTTGAGGAAACTCTTGTTCCCAGCAATGAAACTTAATACAAGCAAGTATGTGTCACTATGTATGGTATCACATGTATGTATGTATGTACTAGTATATATGGTTATCACTGACAAGATATAAAAAATAGACTCTACCTTTTAACCTTTGCCAAGCAAAAGGAAATGTTGGTTTAGGCAAGCGGAAGAAAGCTATAAAATATAATAATGTTAACCGACGGTTGGATGATATTGCATTTTCACGGATGATTACTCTATACGATTATAATATCGACAAGTTCAGAATAGGAACGACGAATAAAGTAGGTAGGTATAATATAGAATCCGTCTTGTCGGTTTCTCTGATAACTACTTAGATACGAGGAAGGTTTGTATATATAAAAAAAGGACATACCGGGCGAAGCCGGGAGCGGGTCGCTATACTAATATACTAATACGCTATACTAATACCTATACTAATATAAGTTGAAGTCGCTGTTCACGTCGGTCTGCTACTTCGCTAACTTTTTTAATATCATTTTTGACAGACAGGCTGACAGTCCACTTAATAGTAGGTTAAGGTATAACACAAACAACGCCACATATGTTGCATGTGCGCTGCCGACCATAGTTTTATTAATGATAAGGGATAAGGAAGGGATGGGGCGATGGGGCAATAAATTGAATAAGCCTCTTAGAAAAATCCGGCGCGGACGATGTCGCGGACAATAGCTAGTGTTAAGATAAGTCTAAGGAAGTTTTCCAAGAGGTGGAAAATTAATGCTTTATACGGAAGCCTTATTCCATAACACAATTCACAATACAAAGCTAAATACCTAAACGTCATTTCTCATGACGTTATAAGTCATAAGAAAAACGTACCACAATAGAATGTAATACGTAATCTGGTTTTCCTGTCTTCGCATATATATATGTTATTCAATAGCGTTTGTCTGGTACATCTTGTATCTGTATCTTCTGTTTTTAGAATTTTTGTGTGTTTGTCTGTGCTAATCTCAGAAAAGGCTCAAAGCAAAGTGTGGCAATGGTGACCATTATTACATTACACATATTATGTCTACGGAAACAACTGAATAAGACCGCTCGCTCATGGGCAGTCTCGGCATATCAATAATAAATAATAATTTTCGTCCGCCGATGGGCGGGCTGATCTATTCCACAAAGTTCAACTGGAAGTGCAACATTCCAATTATTAACTTTAATGTAATCATTCCTAATAAAGATCTGGGTTGAAATTACATTACAATTGAAATATAATACGATCAGGGTTAAAAAATTTTTTTGAAAAATTTTATACGAGTATCATATAGAGATTTTTAGTTGAGTGTGGTCTCCTCTTTAACCTCCGACGCCCAACGCAAAAATGGGGTGTTATAATTTGGACGTGTGTGTCTATGTAGATATCTGTCTCTGAAATCGTAGCTAGTAAATGGTTGGACCGATTTTAATTCGTTTTTTTTTGTTTTATTTGTAATCTGACATGATCGGGTTGGTTTTTAGCTATCTATAAGTTATTTATGAATATCTGTTCAGGCGTTTGAAGACCATCAGTCTGTTTACTAGTTAAGGAAGGGATTTCACTAACACTCACAAGTTCGATTGATGTGAAATTTCGAACACTATTACTGCGGTGGTATTTCCGTGACATGGTAACCTTGACCTGATGCTGCAGCGTCAAGTAGTCTATGGGACACCGAACTCCTCAGCAATATAGCGATATAGCGTGTTGTGCTCAATAGAAAGTCGTTGATTAGTTTATAATTTTAATTATAGCTCGTTAAACATACAGTGGTAGGTTTTGTAGGTAGGTACCAATACCAACATGATATATTATAAAGTTAAAATCACATTAAAAATTGATTAAAATAGCCTTTTAGCCAATTGCACACTCCCGTAACGGAGACAGGTCGCTAAATATATAAATAATATATTAGCAGTGTTCCCGGAAACGTAATTTGAAAGAAGATATTTTATCTAATAAGTAGATAAATTTGATCAAGGAAATGTTATAATTACCGAATTAAGTGTTATTAATAATTTGGTAGGTGCTTGGTTTTAGTTGTTTGTATATTTCGATCAATACTTATTTATAATATGTTAGCATGATAACGCAAACCGTTAGCATGATAACGCCCTAAAGAAACGCATCAAAATTTGTTGCATACTTACTATTATATATAAATAGGTACAACAAACAAGCTGTTTGTCAATCACACTATACTTACATTAAATATTTTTTAAAAGAACAATTTATTTATATTTGAAAAAACCATTTGTAGGTACCTACACGTTGTACCTATTTCAAAAAATAGTTTTTAGAATTTTTGTCCGTTTGTCTATGCGTTTGTGCACGCTAATCTCAGAAACTGCTTAACAGATTTGAATGCGGTGCTCACTGATGTATTGTAGCAAGCTTTCCGTAACATTCAGTATTTGTTTCATTCCAATCGTACGAAAACCGCGTGTACCAACGAAGTTTCGGGCGCTAGTAGGTATTTTTTTCTATTTAAATATTTCATGAACAATAAATAATATTGCGTTACCTTGTCTATGTACAATAGCTTCAATCTCTACTTAATCCATAAACCTACTTTGTAAGTTCTAATATTACTTTCGTAAGATGCGAACGTTCGACAACACAAAATGAGAAAGTTGGGGAAAGATCTTATATAAACAATGGCTTGTATTGTACCATAGTGAAACCGTTCTAATCTAAGGAGCCATTCCGCACTCGAACTAAATTGTTGCCAATAATTTGTGTGAGCCATATTTGTTACTAGCTGGTGCCCGCGACTTCGTCAGTAAGCTGAATTCATTAAGTCAAATTATAAAATTAAGGCTTCAATAGTATTAAGTATATATGTGTATACTAGTGGCCCGCTCCCGGTTTCGCCCGGGTTCAAAATAAAAACTATCCTATCTTTTAAATTGGACCATGGTTGGACCTAATTACATATAGTTACAAAGTTTGATCAAAATCGGTTCAGATAGTTTAGGAGTTCATCGCGAAGGAACATATGACACGTATTTTTTATATATTAAGAAGATATATGTGGTTGCCTTCGAAAATACGTTCATGAATTACGACTGCAAAGCTTAGAAATTTTAAAAAATTTAGCTAGCAAAGATATGCGAGAGAGAAACAGTGCAGTGTAATAGAGAAGGACGCATAGCATAGTAGCAATTTTTTTTAAATTAAGGATATCTATGAGCAGATCTTAATAGGCAACACAATCGGGATTTATTTTCTCATAGATAACAATTTGTTAATAACTAGGTATAAGCAACACAAATTTGTTAAGAAAGTTAACTAAGCCTAATTCTTATCGGTTCAAATCAAATGACTCATGTGGCACGCTGCCATACAAGTGTACAATATCGCTATCAATCATGATTCTATAGAAACTTAATCTATAGAATCATGATTGATATAAATATGTTGCTATAGTTTTTTATGTTGCTTTGACGGCTTCATTTTTGGGTTTTATTTTGAAACATTTATACCATTTCCGTATCCTACTTCCTAATCCTATTATGGTCGGCAGTACTTGCTTCACCTGTGGCGTTGCTTGTGTTATAGGCGACGGTAGCCACCTACCATCAAGTGGATCATTAGCCTGCGATCTTTGCCTAAAATGCAATGAAATAGTTTGAACTGCTACTTACTTTGTCATAATGAAAACGGCGTGTTATCTGATGGTCCTTCGAGCCGATTTGATTAGAGATGGCGTAGCAAGGCCGCATATCGCAAATACTGGTGCCAGCCGGGCACATCGCCCCGCCGTATCTTATAAATACGAGTAGGTATAGTATAGATACAATAAGGTAATTATAGCTACAAGCCTACCACCTCGTTACCTACCTATATTTATTTATAGGCTAAACGAGCTATTCCGTGTTTCGTGCTAGTTTCAACGGCAGATAGTTTTTCCTAACAAGTGAGTTACTCGTAGTTTGGTAACTTCGCTGCAATAAATACCATTGGTATTTACGACCAATAACTTTTCACCAATATAACCAATATAAGAGGTGGTTACTGTTACCAGGCGAACTGCCGAATTTGTGACCGTGGAACTCGCTATATTCTGTCACGACTGGGCATAAATTTAAAGGTTTAAGATGGATTTAAGCAACAACATATCTAAATATTTACATAAAAGCTTCATTGTGAGAATTGCTGATTTAGGTATATACATAGGTACTTATTTGTAGTCGGGCCACGGTTTGAGATAATTGAATTGTGAATTTAATGTTTCCATTGCTGCTTTTAACTGTATCAACTGTGAATTCAATAGAATGTGGCGAATAATCTATACTTTACAATAGAATTTGTAGGTGAGTATAGATTTATTTTACCTATATGAATATATCTTTGTTACAGGTACACAGGTCATTGTCCTCTACTGAAATTTCGTTACGGCAAATGCTACGGGGACAACACAAGACAGATTTTGCGGGAAATACGATCCAAAGGATTATTCAAGTAAATGCTTCCACTGCATGTTTTGGTTTGAAGCTTTTAAATCCGATAGTTATTGCCCGAAACTTTTGTAGAAAAATTATTGGAATTCGTAGTTACGCTAGCATACCTACGCTGTTCTACAAACTAGCCTACCTATGCGCTGTAGTTGGTTTTTTGAAAATCCCACAAGAACTTAACATTTTTTCAAAATAAAATGTATCCTATGAACTGTTTGGAACAACCCTTATAATCCAGGTAATAAACTAATGTGTATAGGGAGCGGACTGTAAAATTCCTTATTCCAACTTTTTGCTGACATACTTATACGTACAAAATTATATAGTTTATTTTTTATTTTTTAGGAAACCTCTCGAATACCGGCCAGGCGATAATTACGAATTAGATAATATGCCCAAATACGACAGGCCTCAGCAAGACATCTATGACGGTCTGCAAAATCAGCAACCAGCTCATATGACAGGGTACACAGGCTATGTGCCTGGAATGAATTTTAGGTGAGTATCCTTTCTATTGATTTAAAAATTCTAGGCTCTAAATTATACCGCGATCCCATTAGTCACTCAGATCACTCAGAAAATAATCTTAAATCAATAAATTCTAAATTTAATCGCAAATAATAATAATTATAACGAATCGCCACGCCTTAGCGATTCTTTAGCTCCGTGGGCAGGGCACAACAGGGAGTATAGGCCTCCCCGCGGTGGATAGCCGTGACGGGGCACCGAAGTCGTGTCATAACGTCCGCGCGACCCCGGCTACGCTAGGAAGTCGTTGGGTATTAGCCGGTACGAATCCGGCATAACCCCGCAGTGTTCCCTACACTGCCGGGTATCCAAAATAGGGCACACTGCATTTCGGAGTTATAAATAAGTAGCTAGTCTAGTGGCAGTAACTACCTCCATAAAGCACCTTGAAATAACACCGTATGCTGCCGTGTTTCAGTGAAGAAGTAACGGAAGTCAGAGCCCATTTCACTATTCCATCCTAACTCCTTTGTCCTACCAAGGACTAAGCGGACTTGCAGTAGGTACATTAGCGTCCTATTCAGTGGTCAAGTGGACCATCTGCCGGCCTGTCGACCAATACTTTTTTTTTTATCAACAGATACGGCAAGTCGTACGGACGATCAGCAGACGACTGCATGGCGGACTTTACCGAGAAACAACGTGAATTGAGACGAAAGGCAGACTTGCATCGAAGCTATATGCGATCAAAAAGTGCTCCTAAAATGGAGACTATACACACGAGAGACGAGATCCGACGAGATCTTAGCAGATTTAGAGAAATTAACAAATATAAAGGTAATATATAATCGAATTTAATATTTTTTTACAATATTAATAGATAATTTAATTTCTAAAAAAATTATTGTTTTGAAGTTTAAAAAAAAAACACGGTAAAACATGGTAGTTCTTGCACCAGATTGCAGGCGGCAATCCCCCAACCGCTATACCTACTAAAAAAATTATGGTCTCTAACCGTCTTAAGGGTTAATATGTTTTGTCGATGTGTTGTAGTTTTCGATTTAACATAATAAAATAATATATAATAAAACTAGTGGCCCGCTCCCGGCTTCGCCCGGGTTCAAAATAAAAACTATTCTATCTTTTAAGTTGGTTCAAAACATGTGACACGTAATTTTTATATATTAAGATAATTTGTGATATTTTGTTCAGGTAAAAATACAATATCGCCAGAATTTCCACCAATCGCTGGTTACACTGGTCACATACCGAGAATCAAAGGTTCAGAGGCATCGTTGAGTCAGAGATACCATTGCGCCGCAAGAAGGGGCTTGGAACTGTTAAGGATGGAGAAAGACAACAGAAAAGACCTTCAAAACGCCGGTGCGAACGTTCACCACATATTAAAAGACCGCGAAAAGAAATATTCGTCTTACTGCAACTGGGGATAGCATACAGGCAGAAGAATGTTCTTTGGCAAATGTCGGTGATCATTCTTCTGTTGACGAACAGAATTCTTCTGTTACGCGTGTGGTTCCTACGTCAATTTTATAGAATAATATAAACTAGTTATTTTACTAGATAAAAAAATATTGGTTTCAAAGATAATAATTAGTAAAAGAAAAAGTATTATATGAGTATGTATTTTAAGTTTTTGTGAGATTTTAGCTTTATCTTAGCATTTGTATTAAATACACTGCATTCCACGTTATTTTTCACATAATTATATATTATATTATAATATAATATAATATAATATAATATAGTATAATATAATATAATATAATATAATATAATATAATATAGTATAATATAATATAATATAATATAATATAATATAATATAATATAATATAGTATAATATAATATAATATAATATAATATAATATAATATAATATAATATAATATAATATAATATAATATAATATAATATAATATAATATAATATAATATAATATAATATAATATAATATAATATAATATTATTATTATATTACATTCCACACAGCACCATCTACGAGTAGTTCCACAGTAAGCAACTAATGCTTGTATTATGGATACCAGAAAGTTGATTTGATATAATATATAGATTACTTTTTTTTGTAAATACATACATATTATAAATACAAAACATCCATGTCTCAGGTGCAAAGGTAAAATGTTAACACATAAACATTTGCCCCTAGCGGGATTCGAACCCGCGACCGTTTGGTTAACAGCTAGGGTTACTAGCCACCAGACGAAACGTGTCGTCAAATAACAATAATTAAGTAGATAATATAGTTCATAATGTTAATCAATATGAAGGCATGGTGACATTTTTTTGAATATTTCTTTCTGAAATATAGTCAAGTATAAGAAATTAAATTATTTTATTCTTATAGTTGCGAGCATGTATCAAAGTATGTATCTATGAATGAAATCATTAATGGGTAGGTTAATCCTTACATTTTATCAGGCATATAAAAAACAATACTTGTACCTACCTTTCTAAAAATAAAAATCCAACGCCTGGCAAAACTATAACAGCAATAAAGATTGAATAAACTACCTATCAATGAAAATTTCATACTATTGTATAAATAATGTATACATATATTAAAATAATGTATATGTTATTTATTTCATTATATTGTGTATATTTATTTAAAAGGTTATTTGTTTAAAAAAAAATTAATTTAAAAAAGGCATTCAAAGAGTATGTTAGCATACTTCTATATTTGAAAATGTATCTTTAAAAACACATCACTTAACTCTCTACAAAAGATAGATCCTATATTTATCTTTAATCTTAATACCTAAGTATTGTACACTCACCTACTCGTAACTCAGTGACGAGACTCGGTAGAGATTCATCAAATATCAAAGTTAAATTAGTAACCTAGTTCCCATTCAGGCCTGTACAACGTGTACATTTGCAAAAAGTAGTAATTGCTGTGTTATTATTTCTATTCCACACGTAAAGATTCACACATGTGATGTTCGTTTTGGCCTCCCTCCACTGGCTCCCATGTTTAGGATCCCATGGGATTCTAGAATAATTCTTTTGCCTTTTGGCTCCCAAAGGATCGTAGGTTAATTATTTACAACCCATTTCCTTTTGATTTGAACATAAAGATATATTAAGTCTCCATTTCGTAAAATGAATAAATTGCCAGCGATGGACCTTCTTCTTATTACGCGTTCTTGCATTGAAGATTGTGTCCAGCAGTGGTATGTATATTCTTATTTATTAGTATATGCTGGCCCTACCAGCGATTGCATACCGGTCACACGGCCCTAAAATCGGTGGCAATATCGGGGCAATGGTGGGGAGCCCCCTAGATCACCTCATATGTAGGCAAATCGTAACATAATTAGAAGCGATTTAGGGGGCGATCTAGGGGGCTCCCAACACTGCCCAGATATTGCCACCGATTTTAGGGCTGTGTCAAGGCGCTTTTAGGCACTTTCCAATGTGAACAAAGTGGTAAATAAATAATAATGTGATAAACGCATAATAATATTTTCATCGATTTATTCTTTTGCATTATGGAAGTAAGTATTTCCAGATATACATAGGTATATAAATAAAATAGGTACAAGTATTGGTTGAACTCCGCCTACTTTATTTACGTGGGTGGATGGATCACAGACTATTTTTTTTGCCCATAGTTTATTGTTTCCAAAATTGATCAAATTAAATTGTTTTCTTAGTATCGGTAAAAAATTAACGGATTATTGAGAATTGGAGAAACTTATCATTTACTGCACCATCAATGTGTAATTTAGTAAGTATAAACTTGACAATAACATTTATTGTAAAAATTCATGTTATTTCATTACTTATTTGAATACTTTTATTACTATTCTTAGTGCTAGACTTACAATAATTGAGAATCAGTATTAAATTTACAATATATTGTAAATTATATTTTAAAATCTATGTATCTAAATTTTAAAAAAACGTACCATTGAGGTTATTAGTAAATAAAATGCAATTTAAGTTATTAAACTATCTTTTATTTCAATTAACAGGAAATTAGAATTTTAATAATTACATAAAAATGCTCATATTGTTATACTTAGATAAGTATAGCGAGATATATAATAAATACATATAACAAAATTCGTAATAGGAATATATTTTTTAAATATTTCAATTAATATTAATTAATAGGTATATTAACATTAACTTATTTTACAATTATTAATTAATAACATGCACTTATTGACAACATTTTATATATTTTATAGCACCCATACTTACTAACAATAAGGCACAAGATTTTTTTTTCTATTTTATAATTGCACTATAAATTTTAAGACTAATGTTATTATAAAAATAATTATTTGTATAAACTAAAAACTTTTTTATTGTATTGAACAGTAACTGTTAAAGTAAGTCAGTTCGTTGCGAATGTGTGTATTTAAGCTCTCAAGGCACACATTCAAACAATAGTAGACCAATTGATGTGAAAATATATCATTATTTATTATCTTTGACAATATACTAAAACTTATTCACGGAGACGAGCTTATAGGGAGAAAAAGCGTTCGGCTGTGATTGGTGGAAATAACTGACAATGTATTTTTTAGTCTGTTCGTAAAACTTTCACTGTTATTATACGCCGGTTATTTTAAGGTTTGAATTTAGTTTAACTAACGTTTTTTAAAGTATATTTTTCATTTTATGATTATATCAGGAACCGAAATGTCTATTATCTTAATTAATAAATAATTCACAACTTAATAGCTAGAATAGTTTATATACAAAATAAAAAGTGTAGGGTTTTTGGGTAAGTACGTAAGTATTACTATAATATTTTATTATAGTTTACAAAGCTAAAAGAGGCTTAAAGTGAACGTTCATCTATTATTGTAAAGAACCCATTCAAGATTTGCTGTCCTTGCCTTTTGTATGTGTTGTAAATACTAATTGATAGTTAACCTTTTTTGTAAATATACTCTTTTTATATTTCTTATTTTAAAATATTAAAGTAATAATATAAATTTTGATGTATATTATCTAAGATGAATATCAATAAAACTATGTACATAGCAACATCTATTTTTCTCTTTAATAATTCTGTGGCCTGGTGCTAAAAGGGCCAATATCTATATTCCTATCTTTCGGTAATAAGCATTAGAACAATGAACAAGAATTGATAGTTATAATTTACATGTTATATTGTAGTATTACTAAAATATCTTTTTGTTATTGTTAGGACAAATAAATATCATTCTTTTTCAACAACTTTGCTGTTAAATCCCATTTTTCACAAAAAAGGACTTTGGCCCTTTTAGCACCAGGCCACAGAATTAATTTTACATAAAACTAGGACTTTTTAAGCATCTTCCAACAGTATGGAATTGAGTGAAAGAGAAAGCGCTCTATAAGCTCGTTTCCGTGAATAAGGTATAGAACTAAAAATCATAAACTTAGAAAATATTCTTAGAAACAATTATGAACAAAACAAAAAAAAAATAGTAAAATTGGACATGTGAAAATTTGTTTTTTTTACTATATATAATAGAATATATAACAGACAAAAACTAGCATTTCTACATACAAAAACAAAACTTATTACTTTAAAAATATAAATGAAGAGTAACCAAAATCAAATTAAATCAATTGTCATGTTATTGTTTTTGATTGACCCGTTAGAAGCTAAAAATTAAAAAATCATTTTAGATTAAATAAAAAAATATCCACATAATTAATACCTAGTTTAAGAAAAACTGATCTTACATTTAAACGTAACTATTGCTTTAGCTATTTAGTTATTTATTAATAAAGTTAAATAAATACTCATAATAAAATCACTTGATCTTTATCAACATTTTCATTTTCATCGATACCATCCGAGTCAATTGTAAAAGTTATATTTATAATTAATTTCATGTTTTCTTTTTGCATTTACGTCTTAGCTAATTCAACCATTTTACCTGTCCTCTGATCGACACCGTCTACTATGTCTCTATGATTATCATCATCATCAACAACAACAACAATAACATCATCTTTTTTAACATTATCATCATTTAAAACCCCATCACTCACTTGAAAGTTTACTTTATTTTTATCACTGGCAAGTTCGAGCATAAGTGTTTCCAGCTTCTGAGCTTTTCTCCTTTCGTTGTGAGTTATTAGAGAGCACAAGTGCTCAGTCAACAGTTCCTTCTTCTCTCTCTCCTTTTGTAGATTCATTTTCGCTTGTAAAAATTCCTTCTCAATTCTCAAGTAATGCTTTCTGTAAATTAAATATAACATTGTATATAAAAAGCCTATCTTAGTCGTTTTTGGTGGCCCGTATGGCTGCAGTAACCATCCCCTTAGAGAAGACCACCGTGAAAAAATAACAGCATATCTGCTGATGTGTTTCGGCAAGTGAGAACGGGATACAAGAGCCCATTTCGTTATCCCATCCTTAATACTATTATGGTAGGCAACACAGTTGCAGCGCCTGTGTCGTTGTTCGTGTTATGGGCGGCGGTAGCCACCTACCATCAAGTGGGCTATCAGCCTGTCCGCCGACATTAACATTAAAAAAAAAAAAAGGTTTTCCTTAACTGTTAGAACAATTCAAACGACACGGTGACAACATCAACAAAATTCCCTGGTGACCGGTGACTTTAAATGGCGGTTAGCCTACTTGACACTTTACTCAGAGATGGTGAAAGAGGCCCTTAATATTGATAAAAATTACTTATTAAATGTACTTTTACTAAAACACTATGAGGGTCCATCACCGTAGCCAGTCTCTTGAAGTTTCCCTACAATTAAATTAAGGAATTTGCTGCTGATACCTGAACATAATAACCGTGCAATAAACAAGAATCACAAAATCAAAGACAGAATAATAACTTCAATCAGTACTTACTCTGCTTCCGAATAACTGAGACAAGCCTGATCAATCTTTTTCCTTATAACTGCGACATCTTGTGAGAACTGACCGTCTAGCACTTGCAACTCCTTTTTTATCTTCTCCAACTTTAAAACCTCCTCTTCTGTTTGTCGAGTCCTGAAATTTCAATTTTGAAATTTGAATTCATTCACATTGGACATTGGACATGCCAATAATGGACTTCTTTTTTACTTTTTTTTCTTTTTCTATAAAAATATGTAGCTATAAGCATTTAATATTAAAAAGAGGAAAGATTTGATTGTTTGTTTGTTTGCATTGAATAGGCTCCGAAACTACTGGACCGATTTGAAAAATTCTTTCACTGTTGGGAAGCTATATTATCAGCGAGTAACATAGGCAATATTTTATAAAATTAAGCGGGCGAAGCCGCGTGCAACAGGTAGTATTTAATAAAATGAATTACAAATGAACGACACACGGATCAAAAACTCCGTATTTGTTATACCAAAGATTTGAAAGATTAATAGAACAGACCTAATACTTAAATTATATTCTATAGATTTAACTGAATTTAAATATTCTGTAGAGAATTTTTATATTTATATAAAACTTACCTACCATATTGGTTTGCTGATAAGTTGAAAAAATTTAGAAACCATAATTTTAAAAAAATATTAACTACATGTTTAAACTATGAATGACCAATAAATTTCAACACGATTCAGTCAAGAAGATTTGATAAGAAATATCTTCCATATAACTTTGATAACATGTTCCGATACTATTGATGGCGAAGATAAGATTATAGACTACATACACAAACTGTAAACTTTCTTAGAGCTTGAGTGCATTAACTGAGTTTTAAGCAGTATTGTAAAAATAGGAATTGTAAACTCGTTCTTACGAGAGGAAATAAGACACTGAATGCAACTATTTTGAATAGTAAAATAATTTATTTTGTTTTTCTAGCAAATTCCTAAACACACAAGAATTGTAGTGTCGTTTTGAACTAATTTTATTCAACTATTCTTGTTAATAAAAGAATAGACTAGTAAAATATTCTGTGTAAATTTATAAACTGTAGGTTTAGAATTATAAATAAATTTTGTTCTTATTATTTTTGTACATATATATGCCTGTTTGTTTCATAATAAAATAAAATAAAACTTTGAAAGTTATGATTGTTTTGACTTATTATCCATTGATGTCCCACTGGTGGATATAAACCATAGTTTTTTGAAAGAGAAATTAGAAGCAGGCTCGACACAGCGTCAACCTAAGACCCTCATTTTTTTAAGACTAGTAAATATGTCTTCACCTGAAGACAAAACCAATGATGTCCAGAAATAGTTCATAGTTAATACAAATAACAGAAATTACCTGTCGGCCAAGGCTTTCGCGAGCATCTCTTTCCTCTTCTTATTCTGTTCTTCCATCAATTTCTGTTGCAGCTGTAATTCTTCTAACTTGACTCTATGCTTTGCCAAGTCATCTTCAGTATAATTGTTAACTCCTCTAATTAGATCTGGATTCATATCAACACTGCTTTTTCTATTATCTTGTTCAGTATTACCATTAAAATCGCCAGAAATACAATTACCATCATTATTTACATGTGAATCTCTTTCTACCTCTCTTTCCATTTGTACTTCCAATTCACTATTGTTGGAAGCAAATTCAGCGGGTGATGTGGACGTTGGACTTTTAATACTGAGTCTACATTTATCAAATTGAATACTATCTATACTTTCATCCGAATTTTGTAGTGGCAACTTGATCTGAGCAATCTTTCTGGATTGAACTCCCAGTTTATCTATTTTTCTTGCATTTGTTGTTTTAAATAATTGACCTGAAAATTTAAAAAGTTTATAAGTGCCTACTTGTTATAGCATACATGTTTTGTATGGTTGCCAAACATGAGTGTTGACAAAACAATTGCCAAACAAAATAAGTATGTCAGAACAGCATTGAACAATACAATAGTGCAACAACGACAACAACATGGAGAATAGTGACAGGGTAAAATTAGAAAAAATAGCAAAATAAAATTTAAAAACACAGGTATTTCCAAACAGCTAAAATGGCAAAGGACGAGAAATAAATTATAAAAATTATTAAATAAAATTATATGATTGCCACATTTACTGATGATACGGCATTGCTGGCATTGGCATTATTTTACACTGAGAAAGGGAGATTGTACTGCAGTGAGTTTGGGTAACATTATTCTGCCTCATAATGATTCCGTTTGATACCTTGGATTCTACTTGGACAGAAGATTGGCCTGGAAAAGGCACATCAAAACCAAGCGAGACGAGCTGAATATGCGATTTAGGACCATAAACTAGTTGCTCAACAGATAAGCTCTTAATCTATAAAATGATTCTAAAGCCAGCATGGATGTATGGAATTCAACTGTGGGGAAGCACCTGTGACTCCAGCATACTGATCCTGCAAAGGCTACAGAATGGCATATTGCGAACAATATCAAATGTACCATGGTTTGTGACTAATACCAAATCCATGAAGCGCTAAATGTGAAAACAGTTAAGGAGATCAAACTATCAGCCTGTAAATACAAAAAACAGCTCCAAAATCACCTAAATTATGACCAAAGTTATGACAAACGCCTAAAACACCACGAAGTCCAAGGTTTGGATGCTAGGTGGTGAAAACTAAGTGGCATCTCCTACTGGGGAGAGCCTCAAAAAAACAGAAAAACACAACAGATTTGTTTATAGTTTGGAAAGCTCTGTGCATCTCTTACAATTATTGATATACAAAACAAAAATGTATATTTTCTGAGGAAACCATTATAATTGATTTAGATGCATAGCTGTTACATAGAGCTAAGATAATGCCAACCATTAATAAAGCTTAATTAAATAAAAATATGAGATGAAATTTTAATGTTTTGGTATGGATTCATTTAATAAATAAATAATCTGAACTACAAACTTATTCGATAATAAATAACTGATGTTAATACATAGTTGAATTAATTTACCGCTCTTTGAACTAGTTTCACCAAACTTCATGCGTTTCAAATCTTCCTCGCTAAAACCAGTAAATGTTGACATTTTACTTTTAAGAAATAATAAACAAATTATAAAGAACAAAAGATCCTGATTTACGAGGAATACAGTCAAGACTAAATACAATACAAAATAAATTAGATTTTTGCACAAACAAGCTTTAAGAAAGTAAGCATTGTAATCTGTAATAAGACAAAAGAGATATTATGATAAAGTAAAATATCTGCTAGCTGTGCCAGTCGTGAGAGTCGTGCCATCATCAGTGAATCAATCAAGGTAATAATCACATCACAACACAACATAGGGTATAGAACTAACATAGAACACATCAACTCAAAACTAAGCTTTTTACCGCTGGCCTACCGTGGCTCTAGTATAATTATAAACTCATACTAGAGCCACTCATTTTAGCATGAAGTTGGCTGACCTAGAAGTTGAGTTCCTTCCTAAATGTTAAATTACATGTAATCCAGTTGAAGTTACAAATAATCCAGTTTGTTTTTTGCAAATATCATTATTTATAAGCTTGAACAATTTTTGCAAATTCATAATTAGATAGAGCAATTAATTTAACATCGATTTATGCTTTTGCTTTTGCATTGTTTGTAACTTCATCCATACCAGGCCAGGGTTAGTTACAGCGGTTAAAAATATCTCACATTATTTTGCTCTATGGTGAACGCGTACCGACCGTCCGTCATTCATAATACCATACTTACATACCGACACCGTAAAATTTGATTACCGTGAGCGGTGAGAGTAAATTTGGTGGTTATAATAAATTTTCATAACACAATTCATCAGATAAATCCGCAAAAATGAGTGCGAAACAGGAGACAAAAATGCCCATGAATCCTAAACCATTTCTAAACAGTCTTACAGGAAAATCGGTTTTAGTCAAGTTGAAGTGGGGCCACGAATATAAAGGTCTACTCGTGTCGACGGACGGATATATGAATATCCAACTTGCCAGTACAGAGGAAATAGTAGAGGGAAATTGTACAGGTTAGTATTTTAATTCACTATTCATTTAAACTTTGTAAATAAAAAACTAAATGTTTGGGTATCATTTGAATGTTTGCTACACAACAAACTGCTTAGACACTCCGATTGTGGCAAATATTCGACATACCAAAAGCTATTGCAACGAACATCGTGTTTTTCTTTCCAAATTTTCCTGTATCCAAGGAAATTCATGTGTCTGTATCACCGACTTCTGAATGGGGTTTTGTTTTGGCAATGCTTTTGTTTTTCACAATGCTTGTTTTAAGTCAACCAACAATGCTATGCAGATGGCAGCACTGGAAAATCTCTAATAAGTAACTAGGTTGTATATTTTTCTCAGGCAGCCTGTCTGGTATCCACTCCCTATAGAAAACCATGCATGTATTTCAATGAGTGAAGTAAGCGCTTTTACATAGCTTAACTGGCATCAACGACCGGCGCCAGCTGAGCGTGTCAACATGTACGCCATGCCATTATACCAAAGCTTACAGAGCAAGGCGCACGGTGGGTTTATACACTCGACCCGGTGGTGGGGCAGACCAACGCGTTCAATAGACAGTAATAGTATAGGATGCATATAAACTGATCTATGTTTTGACTTCTTTCTCTTTTTATTATTATAATATAAAGCAGTTATCAGCAATAATTTCTTTCTTCTTTCGTTCATGACTGTACATGACCGCGCTGTCCGCCACTGGAGCACGCATAACTAAAAATAAATTCAGACCAGCGCATGTTCAAACCGGCGCCAGTTGAGCTATGTAAAAGCACTAAGGGGAAGCTAGAGCCAATTTCGCTATCGCTTTCTAATACTACTATGGTTGGCAGTTGTAGCAACTGTGGTGTTGCATGTTTTATATGCCATGAATCAGTCTACCTTCAAGTGGACTCTTTCTGTCTGTCCAACTTAATATTTTAATGTACAAAGACGGCTTGTTTATGATTTTATTATAAGTATAGCTAATCTTTTTTGAACAACGATTTTGATTTGATTCTACAACAAAACCCTGATCATCTGGTATTTTTAGAGAGATATTGATGGAGAGATATGATAACTTGATAATATCTATTGTTTTCAGGTAATCTCGGAGAAGTTCTCATTAGATGTAACAATGTCCTGTACGTGAAAGGAGCAGAGGAAGAAGATGAAGAAGGGGAGATGAAAGAATAGTTTTAGATTTTTTACTTAAACTTAAGTGTATTCTTTAAAAAAAAACTCAACTGTACAAGTGATTTTGTAAAAAAAACGTTCTTAGATTATAAGATTTCATTCCAACATGTTTGTTTTCTTTTATGCCTTTACATATTAATAAATATTACTTATTTTTTATGTAAGTAAGAAATCTGTAATTTAGCCAGAGGTTTACCCTTACTGCTATAAATGCTATGATGTTAGAAACGGATATAATGTGTACAATTCAGGATTTAGTACACATCCATCAGATTCCAGTTTTGTCATAAATCGAAATTAATGAAAATTTAGTTCGCTTTTGTCATGAATGACGAATATTGAAAACCAATAATTACACTTTTGTCAGTTTCTACCAAAAAGCATAACAGAACGGACCACATGTAAGTTTTTAACTTCGAGCTAGTTAAATAAATCTTTTTGCTTTTAACAAAGTCAATACCATCGTCATCCATTTTCACAAAAATAAATTTAGTTTTCAAGCACTTATTATTCAAGTAGGTGTTTACAACAAAACGATTTAGGAGAGGTATTAGGGGTGTTGAATGCGAGATTAGAATTATGAAGGGTTCGTCCAACTAGTTATCTAACGAAAGCGGAATCTGTCGAACGTTTCATCGGTTTTAAAATTTTGACCTATCCGGTAAAATAAAATGATCTGACAAATGTGTTCTGAATCCAATTCAGGGTGTACCAATCTACTATGGTGTACAATACAACAATGAAGTGTGGCTGCAAATATTTGAACATTTTATGCTATTCCATACTTATTAATATTTTTAAAGAAATTAATACAATTCACGTGAAAACAATAAATATGTCAAAAATTTATTAATCATTGCCAATCAATATATAAATTTATAGCTAGTTATATATTATTATATAGAGATCTACTTACTGTAAAAACGAAATAGCATGCCGAAGAAAAAGAATTGCTACTCTACTATACTAGTTAAAGATTCAGCATGCCGAGAAAGCTGCATGTCTCGGGTTCTGTTCTATATCTAGAGAACCATGAGACATCAGCATAAATATGTATTGCGCAAGAACTAATAACTCGTATGTCCATTTTAGAGAAAAAAAAAAACAAATACATAGGTACCTATCGCTTTTTTTTATGTACATAATCTAGTAAAAATATTTTGACGCCATAAAATTCACTTGACTTTTTAGTACTTACTTCTAATCTCTTGTTCAATCAATTAAAAAATGGTGGTTTTAGCCATTGAACTACCTACCTATATGTTATGATTTTAGCCTTTCTTAAGGCTGTCAACTGTCATTTCGTATGGAATATTTAGTTTTTTTTATTAGAGATGGGTTTGGTCTTGGCCAGCATCTAGCCGTGTAGGTAGCGAAGATGAGGCCTATGATGTTGGAGCGAGCTCCCCCAGAAGATGTCTATTCACTACAACTTTAAAAACATTTGGGTTATGAGCTCGGAAACACAGACGGCGGCAGGGAGTTTCAAACATTCTTAGAATGTTTTAACTCTTTGTCCGAAAAAGAGGGATTTGGACAAGATGAGGATTGTAACCAGCCGTACTTCTGTACGTCCGATGTAAGAAAGGGGAAGGCGGTATGAACTCATACAGCTCGTGAGCACACTCTAAGAAGTACATTTTATAAAAGATACATATACTATGTTCCAGGCTCTGCATCTTAGTTCGCAAAAGCGTAAGTATTACTTAAAAGCGTAAGTACTCCACTGTATAATCCAGCGTATTTGTATATATAGAGGGCAGTGTAGTAAGGATTCGATGAAACAATGTTCCTGCATTTAGGCCCTACATGCAAAAACATTGTTTTGTAGGGAATATAAGATAAGATGAAGAAGGTTAAATGAAAGAATATATAGCTTTTTACTTAAATTTATATATTTTATTGTTTAAAAAAAAATCCATCACTGGTACAAGTTTACAGACATTTTCGTTTTCATTTGATTTGCTTATCAACTAAATACATATTGCTTACATATTTTGTGTAAGAATGAGATCAAAAGCTTAGCCAGAGAGGTGAGCTGCTAATAAATGTTTTTATGGCAACATATAAAATGGTGGCTGAAAAAAATTTAAAATATCGGAGTATTTCTGTAGAGGTATGTACATGAACCTTTTTTTTTTTAAAAATTTTTACACCCATCATACTTGCTTTTTAGAAACTTGTTTTCTAAATTATATTAATAAACTATAAAGTTTTTTATACTATACATCTAAAACAGTTGTTAACCGCTCACCTCTTTAGGGAAATACATGTCTTACGTACTCAATTATTACAAGAAAATCTATTACAAACATACAACAACTTAAAACAGTCCATAATTAGTTTAAAACAGTCTTGAAACAATATAATATAACACTGGGAAATGTTCTAAGATCCGATGAGAGGTCGAAACAGATGAGTTACCAGAAGGACGACTTCTTTTCGGATCCCAAATTACACTAAAATGTTCTCGGCCAATTTATTAGATAAAATTAAAATAAATGCAAAATTAATTAATTTATAACATAACTTTTAAAGTCTATTACTGTATATAATAAATTGGGGAGATATAAATATATTTTTTTCTACATACATACATACACGCTTTGAAGAAAATAATGTGATAAAGTTCTCATTAGTTACTTAATTGAACCTTTTTAAATGTATCTTTGATTGCATTTAAATGGCTCAATGACGACCATAGATTTAGAGTATATTCTAGTTTTCGTTAATCTATGATGACGACTCACTTCATCTACTGATTTGACTAAACACATAATTAACAGATCCTTCTATTTGAGCTAATTTTATCTTATTTCTATTCAAGATATTCACAATTATTATTTCTCTTTAAGAAATTGTTACATAAAATCTCAGATAAAATAAGAACTAAAGATGCGAGTATATAAAAATAAAAAAAAAAAAAAAAAAAAACAAGTAGGAAGCACATTTTACACGTAAGTCAACTTGGAGAACGATATTTTCAATAAAAAAAAAAAAAAAAAACAAGTAGGAAGCACATTTTACACGTAAGTCAACTTGGAGAACGATATTTTCAATAAAAAAAAAAAAAAAAATTAACAAAAATTGAGTTATACAAAACTTTGAATACAAAATATATTTAAAAAATCGGCTTCACTATGTTTTCAGATAAATTCTGTCTATAGTTCTTATTTGATCTGAACATTAAATGAGTCAAAAATTCATCAATTATTGCCATGTAACATTTAAAGTTACTTATAAATATATCTATAACCTACCTATTTACAAATATGTAATTACAAAAGAAAGTTTTATATATATATATATATATATCACATAATATGAATCTAATTTTCTATTTGACTAGGTATGTTATAATACGCTGAGATTGCTACGTATCTTCTTTCAATGTAATTCTGTTCTATTTCAACATCGCAACCATAGCTTTTCGATATATCCAGGAGCTGAAAACGATAATATTTTATTAGTTATTATATATAATGGCACAATATAATATTATTATGGTTCGTTGTCGTGCAAAAGATACAATTTTGAGATATTGACAAAAAAAAAAATATTTCCTGAAAAATTTCACTCGTAGGGTTACTACTTTTACAAAAAAAAAAAAAGTATTTTATTTGTAAATATGTAATCTTATTTGTCTTTTACATAATAATTTATTTGTTAATTTGAATCTAATGGAGTGAATTTTGCACATAAAATATTCTAACTACATTTTATAATTAAGAGGTCGTTGTATATGTCACCTATATGTCACCTGCCATCAAGTGGCCGACTTTAACGTTAAAAAAAAAAAACACAAACCTGATTAACCATAGTGTTTCTGGGCACGTAGAGTGCCACGTTATTGCTGATACTGAACGCCACTTTCATTAGTTCCGAGATCGGTTTAGGCTCTAACATTGACTCTAAATCGTAGTGAGCAGTCTGAAACAATTTCAAATATTCTTCAGTTTTTATAGGTCTACATTTTAAATCTATTTATATATTGGTATATAGCAATCGATAAGACATGACAATCATAAAGTCTATCGATCAATATAAACACATTCGTTGGTCTAGTGGCTAGTAACCCTAGCTGTTAACCAAACGGTCGCGGGTTCGAATCCCGCTAGGGGCGAATGTTTATGTATTAACATTTTACCTGAGTCATGGATGTTTTCTATTTATAATATATATGTATTTACAAAAAAAAAAAAAAAGTAATCTATGTAGTATATCAACTGTCTCGTATCCATAATACAAGCATTAGTTGCTTAGTGTGGAACTAGATGGTGCTGTGTGGAATGTGTGAAAATATTTATTTATTTATTTATTTATTTATTCAAGCATAGTAAAATTTACTTATTTACACGAGATCGCTTTCAATGTAATATGTGTGTATTGATTGTTAAAATACTTACTTGAGTATAATTAGGTCCACCCCAAGGTGGACTTAAAAAAACGAAGTCCGCCCTCAAGTCCGACGCCAACTCAAAGAAATCGCCCAAGACAAATTCAATCTTATGCAACACTCCATATATGGCGGCGTTGTGTTTCGCTAATTCGATCTTCTTTGGATCTATATCCACGGCTATGACTATAAAAAAAAAAAAAAAAAAAAACACAACTTCAAATAAAATTGTAAAACTGAAGACATTTTATCATTTCAAAAATTTTAACCAAGTTGTTTAAAGTTTTAAGTTTAAATAGTGTCTTAAGAAATTCTTTTTATCAAAAAAAAAAAAAGACAAGAATATAATAGTATCTATGTCTATCATATCAGTCGATTGATATATATATAATAGTCACAGTGACTATTATATCGATCGATATTCATGATAAAAAGTAAGACTGGAATATATATTTTTTACCTTTTTTGCAGACTTTAGCGAACTGGATAGTGTTTCCACCGGCTCCGCAGAATGCGTCAAGTATCACCGGATACGCGTTACTCTTCTGCGCTATGTGCTGAGCCACCTTCTCTGGGGTGATGCTGAACCAACTTTCACGATCCAGGAGACAACCTTCGTCGTACCTGCAGAGGACATACAACATTACTATGTGATTAAACTATATATAAATATTCACACTGGCCGTCAAAACCAAAAAATTGCTATTCTTAACTCGATGACAATATACTCAGACAACATTTATAAGTATGTTTACGGTTGGGCATACTGAAGACGAGGTTTCGGAGATGATGTTGAGGAATATTCTCCTATTCTTCCATTTAGGGCCTATTTTAATACCCTGAGAGTGGTAGAAGGTGGTCTGCGGCTTCTGACCAGCCTCCCGAGCTCGTCCCAGACGTGCTCGATCGGTTTGAGATCAGAACTTCTTAATGGCCAAGCCATCAAGCCGATACCAAAATCCTGAATGTACTCTTGTACGACCTCCGCGGTGTGTGGCCGGACATTATCACACATATTTACTAAATATGGCCCTGCATACTCCCTAGGGATCTTTTGAGCATATCTATCCCCAGTTAGAGTGCCATTTTATATGGCCACTAGCCTTGTACAACCTTCTGAAAAGATGTCAGCCCATATGTGTACAGAGTCTCCACCGTATTGGACATTTTCTGCAAAGCAGGCTTGAATGTATCGTTCACCAGGTCTCCCTGTAGACTCTTTGTCTTCTATTGGGAGTGAATAGTGAGAATCGAGACTCATCTGTGAACAAAACTCTTGTCCATTCTTCTTCTTCACCACACTGTATGTGTTCACAAGCGAAGTGCAGTCTTGCTACTCGATGACCTCTCTCGAGTTTGGGTCCACCACTTTGGCCTTTGGAGTTTCAGGTTTGCTTCAGCAAGTCTTCTTCTCACTGTACTGTCACTAATGTAGTCTCTTCGGATCTGAAGAAGCTATTACTGGACTTCAACTGCATTGAGGTGGCGATTTCTCAACACAGTGGAAACAGTATAGCGGTCTTCTCCGGTACTAGTGCACCTGGGTCTGCCATTACAAAGGTCTCCTCAGATGGTTTTCAGTTTCCTTGTACCTTCGCTTCATCTGCCAGATCCTTCTTAATGTTATATCCACCATTTTTGCACCATTTTGAAGTTTTTATATAAAAAATTAAATTTATTTCAAACGAATCCTATTTATTTCAAAACTCTAATTTCTATAGTTTAGGAGAAATACATAGCAATTTTAAAAGTGTGGTACTAAGTTTTGACGACCAGTGTAGTTGGATAAGCGTTATTAACATGATACGAATTGTACATCAAAACATGTTGATTTAGTAATTAGAATAAAAAAAAAACCGTTATTGTGATTTAACTATAATAGTTAAGACATATTTTCTAGCGAACCTCTTTGTGGGTAATGATGATTGCTAAAAACCATTAGTACATAATTTTATTATTATCAATAAAATAATGATGTCTATAGGTGAAAGAATTTTAAAAACTGAGTTTATCCGTTACATACAATCACACAACAACCTAATCTTTCCTCTTAGCATTGGTGTTATTAGTGTAGATAGACTAATAACACTAAATATTGATGTAGAAAGTATTGTACACTAGCTGATGCACGCGTCTATGTCCACGTTGAAAAATGAAAAAAAATATCTGACATCTTTATGGTCTATCTTTATGGCTGTGACGATATATATTGACGTAACATGTAACCATTGCTAATTCGAGAAATCTATACTAATATAATATAAAGCTGAAGAGTTTGTTTGTTTGGTTGAACGCGTTAATCTCAGAAACTACTGGTTCGAATTGAAAAATTATTTTTGTTTTGGATAGTCCATTTATCGAGGAAGGCTTTAGGCTATATAACATTTTGAACGCGTAAAAAGTCGCGGACACCAGCTAGTAAATTATATGTGTGTGCTAAATTTCATCCAAATCCTAAAAGCTTAACAAACATTTCATCAATAAATCGATCCACCCATACATTCATCCATCCTCAAAAACATTCGCACTTAATATAGAAATTTTTAACCAACCTGGATAACAGCGAGAATCTTTTCACCCAATATTTGTACATCGCCGGGTCGCCGTTCAATTCCGGCGGCATTTTGGCCACCTCATCTTTGCTTGCCATTTTTGCATTCCTCCTTCGCAAGTAACGCGCTGCACATACAACAAAAAATCACCAAAACATTAATAAAGTGAACACAAAAGCCACTATCAATTTCACAAGAAACATTGATCAACAACAGCCTTCCACATCATCAATAGCCTGCGCCTCTCTACTTTTAGACACGGGCCTCTTTTTGAGGCTTTAAAACACCAAAACTAACTGCTGTTATGAAAATTTTATTAAAAGATTATGTACCAGTCATGTTCCAATGTGCCATCTTTATGAGGATCGAGTGTGAATATCGCGCACTGTTTTACGAAAAAGTAGCGGACCTCTACTTTGGTAAGCGCCAAAATTAACACAAGTGCACTCGTTTCGAAAGACTAGCGTTAACTGATATTTTTCAAAAACGGTCCCTAAGGGGTTTAATTGTCTAGGAGCGGGCGCGCGTATAAGCCAATCACGGCTCGCCAAGACTTACCCCGCACAGACGCTCCGCCCCATTTTTGGTTAAAGTTAAGTTCTTGGAATTTGTAAATTAGACATCATTAGTTAATCACCGTTTTTTTTTTTATCAGATTTCAATTTAACTTTGAGATTGTTTGCTATAATTAACAATGAATATGTCTAAAAAAATACTGTTTTGACAAAAACATACACCAATAATGACAAAATGATGTGGTTTATGTTTTATTTAAATTATTTTGAAATAATTTATTACAAAAAGTAAATTATTTTGAATAAAAAAAAAAAAAAAGAAACTGAAGAAGGCTCAGAACGCAGTCTTTGACGAATCATCAAGAATTTAGGCTTTTAGGGAAAAAAGAATGAAAAAACCGTAAAGTACTGAAGAGTCTTCAAATATAGGAACATTTATAGCAATACAAATCTTCTCTCTTTATAATATTACTAGTATACATAAAAAACAAAGTAAGTTAACGGCGTCTGTCTGTTCCTCCGCATTTACGCCTAGATCTTTTAAATCTATTTTAATGCGGTTTTCATTAATAGCTAGAGTGATTCAAGAGGAAGGTTTATATGTATAGTTTAATATTGTTCGGTTTCAATTTGTTAAAATATGACGATTATTGTTGAAGATGTCGGAAAAAATCAAGCCGTCGGGAAGCCGTTTGAGATATAACAAAACAATGTATGGTGTAATTATTTCTCTTCTATAGATCTACAAAAAAGACCGAGATGGCATATGTCTATATTACACGGATAGCCTTCTATAAACCATTTTAATGTTTAAAAAAATTTACACAAATTATGTGGCGTTTGGAAAGCTATTTAGACAGATACGATATTTATCCTTATCAAATTAAACTTTAACTTAACTTAAGCATTTCATGTAATAATAATTGCCTTTTACATAACGCAATTTAAATAAATATCTTTGGAGTTATCGTAAATTAAAACCTCCGTCGGCGCTCTACCACCCGGTGTCGTACAAAATTGTACGCGTGCGAAGCTAGTTGCGAGGCTATCGCTAGTTGTGCGGTTCGCTCGTTGACCCATAAAAGAAATACCTCGTGGAGTCGCGTCAAATCAATATCATTTTTAAACCTAATATTAAAATAGTGAATGCTAGCTGTTTCACGCGACTTCGCCCGCGAAACTTTATAAAACTATATAAAATATAAACTTTTTAAAAATAATGTAGCTTTCTATAGGTGAAAGAATTTACAAAATCGGTCCAGTAGTTTTTTGAGTTTATTCATTACAAACATACAATTCTTCTCTCTATATAATATTAGTATAGATTATAGAAGTATAGATTAGATTTTTTATTAAATTTACAAAAATTTTTATGCGTATAAATTATATTTTCATAAAAATATTGACAAGTAACAACAGTTAAGATTTCCGAGAAAAAGACTGCAGAAGAATCCCATAACACATTATACTGTAATAAATAATTGAAAAGGACAATTCTAGCTATATCGACATCTAATAGATGTCTAATCTGTTTATCAGCATAAGCTGCAGAGCTAAGCCTTTTACTTAGTTTTTCAAAATGGGTCCCCCATTGTAATTTCGAATCTAAACTAATCTAAAGTAAGTAATTTTTGTATATTTTCTACGGGCACCAATTTTTCACTACCCAAAATCGCATTCGTTCTAATATCTTTTATATTATAAAGTATTGAATTTAACAAGTTTAGTTCTCTTAGAACCAAATGCTTCGAAAAACCAAACTGTATTTTAAAATGTAAATTATGATCATTAAAATATTTGAGTAATTGACTTAAAATATTTTTTTCAAAGATTTTACTAACTATTCGATCTATAATTAGCGGAATTAGTTGTATCATCCGACTTAAACAAAGGCACAAACCCTGCTTATTTTCATTATACATATTAGAAAATTGAATTTAATACTGTGCGGTGCAATTATATTTACTATAGAGGCAACTGTTTTATCTGAGATGTCCCACAGATCTATACTTCTTTATGCACGTTAGGCACTTTTTGTATGGGGAAAAAAGAACTGAACTCGATTGAACGTCACGATTTGATATAAATATATAGATGTATGTATGTGTGTTTGGTGATAATAGACTTGATTAAGAAATAATACAGATATATTTTGAAAATGGGTAAAATCGACAGACAACCTGAACGACATTTATGGGTATTGTGATCACAAATTTGCAAATTTTGCAGTTTTTGTATAATTTTTTGTAATAATTTTTTGTATAATCCTATAAATAACTATGCTCTTGATTGCAGTCAATATATTCGATAATTTATTTTCTGTAAGTTTTGTATAAAAATAAATAAAGTTTAATCGAGTCATAGTTAAAAATCATTTTCTTGACATTGACACTTCGTCTTTTTAAAAAGGGGGGGCAAGTTATTTAAAAAAATAATATTATTATTATATGGTAATGACTTTACGAAATTAATTACTAATTGACATAAATAAATAGTCATACAAATCATTAAGATCATCATTATAAATACCATGGCAGTTTATTGCTTTAATTATTTATTATTGCTTTATCTCAGCTTATGTTGATCATGCTGAATGGGATTGAACCTTGTATTTCATTTATATATATGTAGAAATTTTTTATGTGCTTAATTATTTTCTACTCTTTTTTTTTGTTAAGTTATATGTATTATTTATGTCATTCTCCTTGTGTGTGTGTGTGTGTCATGTTCATACAAATATTTTTTTTTTCTTAATATCTATCTAAACTATAAAGTCTGCTTTCTATTGCAATCTGTCGCGACGTTATAAGGAAATAAAAAAATAAGGCCTGGTTTACTGCTTAAAAACCACTTAGAATACAAAATTTTTCCACAAATTAAGAGGTCTTAAGCTGCTGTCGACGCATTTTGTTAGATATTTTTAAAAAAAGCTATTATTGAAACGTTGCCAGGCCGATGGAAAACATCATCCTGGTTAGACTACGAACTTTTCAAACCCATTTTTCACAAACACAAAAAATTTTCATTGAATAAACAATTATACAAAAGAAGGCGAGTAATATAAAACAAGCCAAATACCTTTTTTCTCTGCAACTACTTCTTCGCCTTCCGACATCGAGTTTTGATCATCCTCCCCATTGTCCGATATAAGATCATCCTTATGCTCTTTGGTTTCACTCAAATTAGAAGTGTTATCCATTTTTTCATTTTTCAATTCAACATTGCTATCATTTGTAACATTAACATCTGCATTACTGGAATCAAGACAGTCATCGTCTGTTACGATTTCCCTCTCGTCTTGAGACTCTCCAGCCTGGAAAAATTCAAATTTAATATATCATTATCATTGTTTATTTAGATGAAGGACGTCCGTTGCTGGACACGGGGACACAGGCCTCCCCAATATTACAAATCAATCATAATATTTTTATTTGCAACTTACAACACATACAATTAAACTCGAATAAAACAACAAAAGCAAGAATACAAGTTACGAAAAGGTCCTACACAGCATTCTGCTAAGAACCCTTAGTTCATACATACAACACATACATGAAGACATTACTTTAAAATAATAATAATAATAATCTTTTATTTCAGACAAATATTCGTCCATATCAATATATACAAAATTAACATTTAATTACATATAACTACATTTTAATAAGTTCTTTATATAATAAATAAATAAATATGTAATGCCACATGTATGACAGAGAATCAAATTTTTGAATTTCACAGAAATTTAAAAAAAAAAATTGGATTTGGATGGATTTATGGATGGATTTTTTACATTAAATTGACAGAGCACAACGGCTGTCGGATCAATATACAATAATATAAATAACTATATTATAGTATTTACCGTGTCCAGCCTTATGTGTAATGTTTGAATGGGGCTGTCGACTTTATCCATGATTGTTTTCAGAATACTTTTTGCTATTGGCACGCATTTTGTGCCATAGCTATATGCCACATTCTTTCTTCTTATGGCAAAAAAAAACATCCGTATGAATTTGGACATACGTTTCTGATGCAATGCAATAGCGTAAAAATGTGCAGAGCAATTTGTACGCCCTTTGAATATGAGTCACCCACAGACTAACCTCGAAATTAATGTTATTAATACAAATACCATCTGTATAGATGGTATTTGTATTAATAACATTAACATTGTATTTGTATTAAGGTTCTTATACAAGAAGCTCATGCTCAGCAGCACAAATGAAGGTTCTTATACAAGAACCTTCATGTATGCTGCTGAGCTTCTCGAACCAAATCTGGAAAAGTCTAATAAAAGTCGACTGACAAATCACTGTTAATCGTAGCAATGACTATACTATTGTGACTACTAAGTCTTCAATGGATCATGCCATCGGATTTATTACTTCAAATTAAAGTAATGTCAGTAGTTGCTGGTATAAAAATTCATTTTTGATCAGTTAAGAGTACAGTTAAAAAGTCTAAAAGCCCTACTCGTTAAAATCTGAGAAATTTAAGGTAAATTTTATGCCTACCCATTGCCATTTTAACTTACTAATCTGTAGGGTTATGTTGATGAGTTTCATTCGTCTACGGAACTACTCATTACTGATTCGATCTCGTAGAATAGACCTGACGTTAAGCTTTTTTGTGAGGCCTATAGACTTTTGTAAGAAAGGCAACATTTCAGGTCAATTTGGTAACAAATACCTTTGTTTCGAGACACTGAGGATAATAATGCTGCCCATCCCAGCTAGATTTTTGGATCTGCCTAATTTGACTGTTTATCTTACATTATACACAACATTTCAAAACGTAATTTCATCATATTTAAACTGTTTGTCAGAAATAAAAAAAAAAAACTGACAAGTATTGTTAAGTATTGAATTTGAAGTTAAAAATGTTATCTTACGTAGCATATAATATAAACCTAAAATACTCTTATGAACTCAAAAATTAGTTATGTTTTTTATTTTTAATAAAAATGGGAAAATAAAGCAACTTAAAAAAATGTTTCAATTAAGTTTTGAAATTTACCTCATGAAATGAAATATGAAAGTGTACAAAGAAAGCTAAAATACCTGATATGGATTTCCATCATAATCAAAATAGATTTTCTTCGCCATTTTTTTATTTTTTGGCCCACGAAGTACAGCGTTTCTCCTTTTATATACAAGCGAACCTTTTGGCATCTTGTTTGGTGTTATTGAAAAACCCATGATTTCGAAAGTAGTGTTTATTCTGTCTGCAGTCTCCTCCTCGTCTAACTCATGGCTGAAAAAATATTTTAATTTTTAAATTTAATATGAATTCATAAGCTCGCCATATTTCTTTTTTGTTACAGATCATTTGATTGATTTTCATTTGTAAATCATGTTATTTATCCTTTATTTATTTATTTATATGTAACTAGCTCGTTTTTTAGCTTCGCTGTGGCTCTCTTTTTTCGTTTTTCGAAATAAAAAGTATATAAAACACTGTTATGATAAAATGAAATGTATAAAAATTTCAAATCAATCCGTCGGATGGAAGTTATGAATGAGCGAGTATCTTTCCTCAAATTACTAGTTACGTCATAGTTAAAATATAAAATCATAATTTTTACTTTACTGAAAGTTATAGAAATTGTGGTGTAAGAGCTGTGAGGACCGAAACCTAGGTTATTTTGGAATGGCTGAAATTTCAAGTATGACTGCTGTTTTATATACTCATAATAGGCGGCCAATTCTCAGGTAGCAAGTTGAAAAGGTAAAAAAAATCTTACCTATTTAAATTAAATTAGAATGGCTGATTTTCATATTATGTTTTATAAAATATTGTTAGAAAACAATTTTTATTGGTGCCAGACAGTTTCCTTTCGTTTAAATTACTATTAAGAGAGTGAGAGAGAGAGAGATTTGACCTGTATGATTGACCCTATCGATTGAAGGCGACTACATCGACACTATCGACACAAAAGGCGTATTACATTTAAAAAAAAATTGTCTTACTTTCTATAATTGGTTTTACTTATGCGTCGTATTTTAATTGGCACCGAAGAGTCTTGCGTGACTCACCAAATTAAGTGAAATTTGTAAGATACATTAATATGTTATTTATGTTAATACATAAGTTAATGACTCCTATATCTTATTTGTAAAATAATTTATAATAATTGCAAAATATTTTTATAATTTGACTATATTATTAGCGTTCATGGACATTAAAACATTAAGTCATTTCTTAGTTAAGTATATGAATTAATAATAATTGAAATGATTGAAAATGTTAGACATAATTACAGGATCTGATACAATTTTATTTTCGTGATTAATTTCCTTAATAGTTTCTCTAGGTCGATCTAGTTTTACTTTGTCAGCCATTTGCCACTTGCCAGGCTGTTTTATTTTTATATTGAGCGTTTACGATAGCTTATTTTTTTTTTACTACTTTTACTAAAACGCAATCTGATTATTGGATTCTTTTTTTTTCTTGAGTTAAGGTCGACAGACAGGCTGACGGTTCACTTTTCAAAGTTATCCATTAATTACCGGACGGGATTGTTTGTTTGATTGAACGTTTTTAACTCTGAAACTACTAATTGGATTTTTAAAATTATTTTTGCATTTGAAAACCCAATTCTTGAGGACGGTTATAGGCTACCGAGAATTACCGAAAAGAACCGACGTGCGTTTGACGTTTGGCAATTTAAATTAAACGGCGGATGAAATTTCGGGACACATTTAACTGTAAGAATATTAACTGCAAGTGATTGTCAGACATCATTATATAAAATGACTAGCTATTGCACGCGACTTCGGTACGCGTAACTTTATAAAATATATCTGATAATGTAACTTTTTATATGTGAAAGAATTTTCAAAATCGGTCCAGTATTTTTAATATAAATCTTCTCTTTTTATAATATTATAGTATAGCATAGATTTAAAAAAAATTAAAAAAAAAAAAAGTATATACATAAAAATATATTGGATACGGTTCATGTAGTCTACATTGCCGAATAACATTTATTTTCAAAATGTCTGGAATGACGTGATATTTTTTTTGTTAACCACGTCAAGGAATCTAGACTATGTGAACCGAACCCGAAATGTTTACCTTCTTTTTAAAGTAAAAGGCCTTTCTTCGGGTGGATCATCATCGTCATCATTATAATCACGATATAGATCTTTGCTTTGTTCTATTGTTGTACGTGTTGAGCTTACAGAACCATCCGCTTGATCAGTAGATTCAGTTTTATCTTTTTTATTATTTTTCTCGTCTCCTGCATCTACAGGTTCATTTGTTTTCACTTTCTTCTGTTCATCCAGAAGTAAATTCTGTAGTAAAACACCAACAGAATCAATATACTTAAAGCCATCTTTGTTATTTCGTCTCTTTTGCGGTTTTTTAACTTCTGCTTTCGTTTTATCTGTTTTTGGCTTCTCCGGTTGTGTATTTTCCATAATCGTTGGCATTTCTTGCGAGTTACCTTCGCTGTTTTCATATTCGATCTCTTGAACCGTTTCATTTACCGTATCACTGTATGTTTCTACATTTATCGTTGGTAACACTGTATTTTGTGGAGTGTGACATTGAACATAAAGTTCATAGTGCAATGCGTATTGCTCTCCAAAATGTTTCTTCCAAAGGAGTTGCCAGTACTCTTCAGAGTCCACTTCATTTGATGGAATAAAATCGAAATTTTCTTCAAAATTTGCAATTCTTGTTTGGTCATTCTGATCGTCAGAGGTTGAAGTCGAAACGCTATAATCATCGGTCGGCGTTGAGTTCGACGTAACATGACTCGAAGTCACATCGTAGCTTGACATTGTAAGTTTCGTGACATTAGTCATTGAATCACTAGTCGCCAAAGTCCTCGGGCTCAACATTCTCTCGTGTTCTGAACAAGATCTTCTTCTATTTATTGGTGTGAATGTATTATCTTGGCATGAAATCATCTTTTCACATTTATCACCTTGGTTATGACCATGAACTTTTCTATAAGGATTTACTTTAGAGTCATAGGAAAATTTGCGTTCTCTGATATCTTCTTCTAATTTATGGTTAAAATCAAAATCTTTGTTCACATTTTCTTTAGCGACTTCCATCGGGGTATTGTTATCATCTAATAATAAATCATTATTTTCATCTAGATACGCGGGATTAATATAGTTACTGTATTTCTTTATCCAAGAGGCCCAAATGAGCCTCTCGCCGTTTATACCCCAGAATTTGTCCCATGTGTCCTCTGAGAAGTAGTTTTCATTGTTCTCCGTCGTACTTGGCTGGTCTTGTTCCATCTTTTCAAACTTGTATTGACTGTAGTCATGGCACTCTTGATATGTGAGATCAGCTCCACTGTCACTTGTTTGCAATGTATGGGATGTAGTGCCATGAGGTTGTGACGGATCATGTTCATCCGTAGAACAATAGTTATCAGTATGGGATGCACTACAATAGCAGCTGGCATTTTCATCCTTCTGGAAAATGAATGGTAATGTTTTAATTAGATGTACACAAAATACACACTATGCAACGATTAAGGTGGATTAATTAATTTATAACTACAAAATCATAGGCAACTAAAACATCTATCAAACTGAAATAAGAAATTAAAACTTTAGTAAAATGTGTCCAAAGTATTTTAAAGACATAATCCATAACTTACTCTTATAACTACAATATATTATAAATAAGTTTTTACAAGATAACTTTATGTTTTCGTGCTGACATTATTATTATTATTTCCGAAATAACTCGGAAAAAAATAATTTGAAGGCAATATCTAGTTTGGTTCATTAGAAGCGGAGCTGTAAAAGATCAAAGATAAAACATTTGTTCTTGCTTTAAATCTTCTGTTTATTTTTCGAGAGAATATACATGAAATGTTAAAATCATCGTTTAAATTAACAATTTAACTAGGTTGGCCCATGACTGGATCCTATTGGCGAAAAAGAAGCCCCGATACTCTCATTCTTTGTTATTAATTGATTATATCATTGAACTATTGCATATTGCAACTAACGAATCAATCGTTTGGTTGTACCTTTAATTTGTGAGTAAAGACCTTTAACCTTCAAATTAAATAAAATTCCGTTGTATATTATCGAAGTTATTGCATTTGAAGAAAATTAAAAAAAAAAGAAAAAAAAAAAGCAATTCTCTAGACGCCCCCTAATGAAAGGATTTAAATTTTTTATGAGTTCACCAATTTTTAATCCAAATGTTTTTTGTGTCAATGTTTGGAAGCTCTATTATACGACTGATGTGAGTATTTTTAAGATTTTTCACAAAATATATTGTGCAATATTATTTTTTGTCTGTCTGTATGATCGCGATAATCTCAAAATCTACTTAATGGATTTTCATGCGGTTTTCACTAAAGAAAAGAGCGTTAAACAGGGAAGGTTTTTATTTTATATATAAAATTTTCAGAAAAAAATTACATCCTTGCGAAGACGGGAGCGGGTCGCTAGTAATTACTATTAAAAAGCTGAAAACTGATACTAATCAAAGTTAATAAGTGTAAATGTTGGTAAATATTAAAAGGTATCAATAGATCACTTGTGATGCCTAATATAGATATTATAGACAATTGGTGTTTGCAATTTTCATTGGCTTGCAATTTTATATTTATTTGGAAGCATCCTTACTTTTAAATAGCAAATATATGTTTGAAAAAACATCTAGAACTTTCAAATTTCAATTCGGGTAATAATAATAATAAAATATTTAGTTCCCTAGTGGCGTCGGCGGCGTCTCTTTTGTTGAAGTTTAACAATAACAATACTTAATTTATTTTTTAATCACTAATAACAATACGATTTTACACAGCGTCGTTTCCTGGAAAGTGGTCCCTCTTGTTGCGCAAGAATTTTTCTATTAGTACACAAAGAAATTGAAATTGATATTTTAGAAAATATACTTATTTATACCTATACACAAATGAGTCATATTTACAAGTGCTTATTCCATAATTCTTTTGTGCAAAATTCTTTTATTTTATGATTTAAATATTCGAAAAATGTTATCGATAAAAAATAATAATTTAAAATATTGAAAATTGTGACAAAGAAAATTAGTTGGGCAGATAAAAAAAAAAAGAGTAGGGAGTATTTTATCAGTCATACATCCTCTTTAAGGTTTTTTTTTCTGATTATCGCTAATATTTTTTTTTTGTTATTAACTGCCTACACTAAATGCCTTTTTTTCTTATCTTTTTTTATAACTTGAAATTTTTTCTGCACTTTATCTAGAGTCTTGTGTTCCTTACTCAGCGTCTCATTCACAGCCTACGTTACTCGCCGATAATGTAGCTTTCTATAGGTGAAAGAACTTTCAAAATCGGTCCAGTAGTTTTTGAGTTTTATATGAGTTTTTGAGTTTTTTGAGTTTTTGATGATTTTTGAGTTTTAGATGAAATAGTTCCGAGCTGTGCTTGGAGTTTCTTTGGTGGATAGGATCAGAAATTCTTCAATTTATATATAACCAAATTGTCGACATAACCAAGAGAATTAGCAAGTTGAGTGGCAATGGTCTCAGAGTTACCACTCTGATGGGGTAGAAAAGTTCTCGAGTGGAGGCAATGAACTATTATTCTGTAATCGCAACATGGTGTGCGATAAAACTCTAATGAGTTTGTGTTTACACCAATATTAAATTAAATGAAACATTTAAGTATAAGAGGTGACAGGAAACAATTATCGTAGATATTTTTATGGGTTGTAAACTGGTCCCCTGAGATGATTTATGTTGGTCTGCCTGATTTCAGTGGTTGCATCTTCGAGAAGAAGTGCATGAAAGATCGTTTTTGTTGAGAAACGATCTATAAAAAAACTATAATAGAAATGGTCAGTTTTGGTAAGTATTCGAAGTGACCTCTCCTTCACTGAAAAAAGAAGTCTAATTTCAGTGGTTGCATATCTATGAGAAAAAGCGCTTGAAAGAAGATACATTTAATACATTAAAAAATTAAATTTGCAGTCAGTTCCAAAAATCTTCTTTAAAATTGGCATTAACTAATGAGTCCTTATCCCTAATGGGTACATTAACTTTAAAGACGTTGCACAAAACGATTGACGGCCCTTTTAAAGGTTCCTTAGCTGAAGTTCAAAATTCTTTTTCTTTGTTATAAATTTGCTTTGCTTTATTTTCAAAACTAATTTGTAAATAACCAAATGTCATGAAAACAAAATAAATAATGAAGACAAACTTGATAGAGACATGATAGACTGTGAAAACTACTGAAATTAATTAAAATCTGTTAAATATTACACTAATGACAAGTTAATGGGCGCTTCTTCCGTCATTAAAAACAAACTATCAAATAAAGGGCCTTTAGAGCAAATATGGCGCTAATGTCGCTTTGTGCAACGCTTTTTCTCTTAAAGTAAAAGATAAAGGTCTAGTTTGACACTTCTTTAGTTAAATTTTAATGGCGCATTTAAAGTTGACATTAAAGGTGCTTTGTGCAACACTTTAATGATCCATTAGTTTTTAAAGGCGACTTTATAATTTAAAGAATGGATTGCATTCGTCAGAGCACGCAATTTTATTTTTTGGATGTCAAGAGGAAGTTAATGTAAAGTTAAATCCAAGTTTGTGGGGTCGCAACCCTTGTCCCATCCACGATCATTCTCAGTTTACCTGTCACCTCCTAAATTAACTATATTGTATTAATAAATAAATAAAAATAAAAACTGGTAAGCTCAGTGCAGGACGGCCTGCAGCCAAGTGGGCAGAAGACCTGAAAGGTTTCACAGAAAAAGGCTGGATGCGAAGGACAGAAGACTGTGCGTGGGAGAGGCAGCAGTGGACAAATGATGTTAAACAGTACATGGCATTTTACTTGAACATCGTTATCAAAGTAATATGTTATCACCATTATTCTAAGAGATATGTACTTATTCTCAGTAATGTTTAAAGAAAAGAAAAATTCACATTGTGTCCCCAACAAAAAATAAAATTTTAACTGCCTTGCATTGCTATATAAAAATAAACATTAAAGTGCACTCATGGGCAACCTTATAAAATTGTTAATTTAAACGACAATTTTAACATTTCATGAGTGCAAGTATTGCAAGTTTATATCAGGCAAAAGCCAGTGGCAAAAAAGCAGCCGCCACACTATCATCCTTTTGTTATTAATTGTTATTACTCATTAATTGACTTCAAAGTATTAAATCGATAAATAAAAATCAAATCGAAATGTTTTTACCCTCAAACTAAACAAGTGCTTTCAATATAAATGTTTCTTAAATCAAAATGCCAGAACCCATTACTCCATCCCTTCCTTATCCCTTATTCTTAATCCTTCTATGGTTGGCAGCGCACTTGCAGCACATATGGTGTTGCTTGTGTTATAGACGACGGTAACCACCCTAGCATCAAGTGGACTATCAGCCTGTCTTTCGACCTTTACATAAAGAAAAAAGTGTAGCATTATAAAATATAAGTAGGTAGGTACTATATAAATATTATTACTGCTTTGGGATGTAGTTAAATTTAAAATTGCAAGACAGTTTTTATTCACGCTAATCATCTCCAGAAATTTGTTGGATAAGTTTAGTACATGAAAATGAAAAATTAAGAAAATAAAGAAAGGGGCAAAAAATGGATTACACGGAAATATCATGAGCATCTGGCCTTTATAACCTAAAATTTCAGTTTAAATAATATAAATTTGCAAACATTTAATATTTTTGTTTAAAGAATGTTCAATGATTAAATGAAAAGTTTAGTACAACAAATAAGTACAATACCTACTTAAAAATTTGCATTCTTTATTCATGTTACTCAGACCCAAAGTGTTAATAACATTTTACAAAACCTGTTGTTAATATACACAGCAAAAAAACCAAACATATTCAAAACCTTATTTTTAATCATTTAAATCTAGCCTCTCTGCCTGGCATCATCAAGCAATGTTTATCAAGACACGAATGGAGTTGCCTGTCATTTTGCAGAGCAGGGACACACACCACTTACATAATTATGATGGTAAAAAAACAGTCCGCTCTTGTCTCCACAAATATTTTTGATGCACTGAATTCATGAATTTTGCGTATATCTTCTTCACAGAGGATGAATATAAAACTAACAGTAAAAGTAAACGAAGTAATAATTGAAGTCAACTTTTTTAACTATTAAACTGCATTGCACTCCAACTTATAGCATTTAAATACTGCATCATTTAAATGGGGATTAAAGATATGAAAATGATGGTTAATCACTTACTTCACATTTCACTTTGTACGAAGTATCAGTTGAAAAATGCACATGTGATTGGTCTTCAAATTCATTATTTTTTGATTCTCTTGTAGTATCCAAATCGCTTTCGCTGGCATCTTTTTCAATATGACAAACCTTGTCCCTGTAAAGCAGATTAATTAAGGTTAGTATTTTGAGATTATAAAAAAATTATGATAAAATGTTACTTACCTTATTAATATACGACTGCACAAACAATAAAAATATTCATCTTCGCAAGGTTCTTTATCGTCGTTTAAATTAAAGTGAAACTCGGCTAAAGTATCCCATCGATAGTTATAAGATGTATCATAATAATCGGACATTATTAATGGAAGAGGTGGTTTTTTATGTGTATAGAACTAAATAATCTTTTAAACACGAAATCAATTTAAAAATACTAATACTTCGCAGTAAATTAGTGTATGTAACGTTATTTTAAGATTACAAAAACAGTAGTAATTACAGCAAAACACACCAAAATTTCATAATTCACTTCATCACAATAGATAGATAGTTAGATACTGTGGTTAGATCTATACTCTTTGGGTTAGATAGATAAAGAGATGGTAATAAACATGGGTCGAACCATAGACAGAGTAAATAAATTGAACAGTAACAGCCCGTCTCGTGGTGTAGTACGGGCATGGACCTAATTATAATAAGCAGGACTGTTTAGCTACGCTACAAATTTATAGTCATTTACAGTCATGTCACTTTAAAGGTGGAAACAAACTGCCTGACGCGTCCGATATATGCACGGTCGTTCACATCCCAGTCACGTCCGCGACTTACGTCCGATAGTTTACACAGCTTAGTGTGTTTGTAGTTTTGTACTATCCAGATACCAGTCGGCCGAGTTATTTTCAAAACAATGGATCAAAAACAATTTCGTGTTTTAATTTAACATTGCTTCTTGATGGGAAAAAATACCGTTCAAGCGAAGCAATGGCTTGAAAAGTGTTATGGGGACTCCGTTTCATCAGAAATAACAACGTAAACGTAGTCGTAAAAACACCGATGATGCAGAATGCAGTGGACATCCAAATGAGGCGGTAACACCAGAAAACATCAAAAAAATCCATAAAATCGTTTTAAATGATCGAAAAGTGAAGTTGCGTGAGTTAGCTGATTTAAAGATATCAAAGAACGTGTGTGTTAATATTGCATGAGCATTTGACTATGAGAAAGCTCTGTTTAAAGTGTGATGTTTGCTCGATATGTGACTCGTTATCTATTTTGAGGCAAAAGATAAATCGTTCTACAAAAGTGGTATGGAAATGTTAGATTGGCGCTAGTATTGAGTGGTATTGGCGCTAGTATGATTGTGTTGCTCTTGATGGAGATTACGTTGATGAATAAAGCTAATTTTGAACAAAAAAAAAACCGTGTTTTTTTTATTAGGCCTGGGACTTTTCAGCCCATGTGTTACAAGTGTTACAACTAAGATGTTTTAATCTAAATTTTTAATTAACTATATTTTTTTAGTCTGCCAAGATGAAAGAAAGACACACGGCCTCCGTTTGGCTCTCTCTCTCTGCTCGGTTTAGCCTCTGTATAAGGCGTAATGAAAAATAAATATATTTTAAATATTGGTAATACAGTTCATTTTCGTAAATGCAATTTTTTCATGCAATCAGTCCTGTTTATATTATTCTACGTCCATGGCTTTGTTGTTTTTTTTGATAACTGTCAAAACAATTTTGACATGACTCATGACCAGAGTTGGTAACACTGGTCATGAGTCAAGTCAACCAACTGCCAAAACAAAACCATGTGCTTTCATATTTTCATATTTCATTGTCAATTTCTCAAATCAATTGTATTTGATTTTTTTTATTTTATGTAAATAAAATAATATGGTTATGCTGGTATATGTATGTAACTGGTTAATTTTATTTATATTTTGAATTAGATTTTTGAAATTGTAGTGAAGATAGAACAGTATTTTCTTGGAATTTTTTGTTGATTTGTACAATCTCTCATAAATAAAACACTAAAATAATTAGGTATACCTATTAACTTCTCACGAAACAGCTTTATTGTGTAATAATGGGTAAGAAAAATAAAGATTCTCTTGGACGATCACTCATAAAAGATAAATTTTCCAAAAATCGGAATCGAAAACATGTCGAGGATAATATGGTATGTAATTTTATTTTATAGTTATATATACTTAAGTATCAATTTTTTTATCAAGTTAATTTTAGTAATTTTTTTATTTAATGGCTTGTCACAGAATAAATCTGGGTTACAATGACAATAAAGTTATAGCACACAACATTTCATAACTCAAATTGTTTTTAATGGCACTATTCACATTATAGTATCTCAGTCCGTTTATTGTGCTCGATGGACGCCTAAAACGCTTTAACTTCAAAACAAAACTAAATTTTCAATTATTTTCAAAATATTATCTTAAATAAAATATATAATACTTCATTTTCACAGCTACACACCACTGAACTAAATGATGGCTATGATTGGGGCCGTTTAAATCTTCAATCGGTTACAGCAGAGTCTTCGTTACAAGAATTCCTCTCTACTGCAGAATTAGCTCAAAGGGAATTCACCGCTGAAAAGCTTAATTTAAGATATGTTAAATCAGTACCTAGTGAAGTTGAGATTGCCACTTCACAGAGGAATTTCGATGAGCCCTTAACAGTACCCAGAAGGTAAGTAGAATACATAAATATTTTTTATTTTTACTAGGCACTAAAAAATATAACTCCTGACATCTTTATTGCTATTATAGCTTTGCCAATGGTTGAATTTTTATTTTTAGATAATCCCTCAGAAAAGTACCTACTTTTTTCTGGATGGAAGGTCCTTTCTGTATCCCTGTTAAATGTTAAAATAAAATTTCATGATGATTGATGAGTAGTTAAAACATAAAAAGGTAACACAAAGTTACTTTGACATTTATAATTTTTAGTACGGATTCCCACTAAAACCTTAAGACTTAATTTGCCAAGTCATTGTAATTATTATAGAAATAAACATGTCTAATATTGATATAGTCACTATAAATGTTGATAGATAATTGATTAGATAACAATTTATAATGAAAGTTGTTGAATAGGTGCTTCCATAGACAGTTAACTAAAATAGCTAACTTAATTTTACATGAGATCTCACAACTTTTTGTAGTGGATGAGCTGCGTTGCGAGAATTTGCATCATTTTACATTGTTTAGGTATTTGATGTGTTTATTTTTAATTACTTATTTAGTTCTAATTTCTAGCTACTTGCGGTAACTTTCTAAATATTATTAGTTATCATATTATCTGAAAAATAAATGGGTCTCATCAGGTGCTTGACAGATAAGAGTAACTTAACCGTACCTGCTGTAATGTCTACTGAACAATATTAAATCATACAACATTTTTTAAGCTAATACTAAACACTTTGGTAGAAGGGTAACTCAATTCTACCTATGTAATAACACATGAATTTTAAAGTTTAGCTTAAATTTCAGCTAAGAAATGGTTTAATACTGTTGTAGGCCAAAATGGAGTCCAGAGATAACGGCCGAAGAGCAACTGGAAAGAGAGAGGGATGCATTTCTTGATTGGCGCCGGAACCTTAATGAGTTACAAGCTAACCTCGGTGCAGCGCTTACACCTTATGAAAGAAATTTAGAACTTTGGAAGCAGCTTTGGAGGACTCTGGAAAAATCTGATATAGTTTTAATACTGCTTGATGCTAGAAATCCACTGTTGTTTAGGTAAGTAAAGAGCTGAAAATATGGTAAAAAATACTCTAAATAAGCTGTTTAGTTAAATTAAGTTTGGTTTCGGACTTTTCTTTGGGGAAACAGGTCGCAATAATAATCTTCTTAGAGAAGTTCAACATATAATAAAAGAATAAGGTGATAATGTGTTTTGGTATGTGAATGTAAGTTGCCCCACACCTGTTAACCTATCTGCAACCCCTTGGTATTTACGTATTTGATAATATAAAGGGTAGATAGGGCATAAAGATAAGGTACAAGTACAAAGTGAGCAGAAAGGGAGTCATTACAAACATATCAGACAATCTGCTCTAAAATGCATTCAATGATGATAATGAAATAGATGTATAAATTGACTATAGTGAGTAGCATATAAATTTAGATGGCGATTATTGGGTCATAAAGAGTTAAGGGTAATATTTAATTAGTTATAAATTAATGTAAGTTCCATTTTAATAAATAATCTTTGTTTTTTTTTTTTCATGACAGGTGTGCTGATTTAGAAGCATATGCATCGGAACAAAAATGCAAATGCATTTTACTTCTAAACAAAGCCGACTTGATTACTGAGTTTGAAAGGAAATGCTGGGCTGAATATTTTAGTAAAGAGGTATGTTGAAATTTATTGGAAGAAAATGTCTTGTTAAATCTCAGATTTTTTTAATCTAAGGTGATAATTTTTTAATCTGCTATCATCACGTTTTACAGGGAGTTCCAATTATATTCTTTTCTGCAGCAAAAAATTTAAATGCAAAAAAGATTTTGGAAGATGTAGACGAATCACAGAATGCAGAAGAAATTAACAACAAATCAGATTTAGATTCAAACGAAGATAACAACAGTGTTATAAGTGAAAAGGGTATAGAAAGTACTGAGGAAGACCTGGAATTAATGAGAAAACAGTTGGGGGATCTTGATCAAGCTGTTACTAATACTGGCAATAAACTTGATAAGATTCAAATGGCTTTGGAAAAAGTTTTAGAAAACTTTAAATGTGGTCGACAAATTGATCTAAGTGATGTTAAAGATATTATAGTTCCCGAAAAAACAATTCATGATAAAAATGATACAACAGCTGAAGATAAAGTTATAAATTCTGATGAAATAATGGATAGAGCTAAAGTATTAGAGGCATTAAAAGAGCAAAAACTAGACAGTTTGAAAAATGGCCCGAGAATCACAGTTGGATTGATTGGTTATCCAAATGTGGGGAAATCGAGTACTGTCAATGTTTTAATGCAGACAAAAAAGGTAGATTTAATAATTTAAATAATTTTTTTAGATGAAGCTGTGTTTTTTTAGTTATATATGGGCGGGTTTAAAGCTTCTCAAAGAAATAAGTCATTAACTCTTTTATAATAAAGGTCAGCAGACAGGACGACGACTCTATTGACACTAGCAATACCTTAGGCGAATACCAATCCAATGCGACATTAATAGGATAGGATAGGTGAGGATAGGATGATACTTTCCTTAAGAAGTATGTAAGAAAATTTTGTAAAAGCTGCCACACGAGTTGCCCTTGCTTTGTCTCAAGTAATGGTAGCTTTACTTAATCAAAAATAAATGAAATTAATAATGAATTTATACTCATAATCATAATACTTTGTTACAAGCTTACACGAATTAAATACAATCTAGGAATTACATATAATAATATTAGTAATTTGTGCAATCTATACTAATTACTAATATTATAAAAAGAGTATATAATATGTTTGTAATGAATAAACCCAAAAACTACTGGACCTATTTTCAAAATTCTTTCACCTATAGAAAGCTACATTATACAGCGAGTAACATAGGCTATATTTTATAAAGTTACGCGGGCGAAGTCGCGTGCAACAGCTAGTCCATAATAAATTCAGATGAAGACGAATTGGAATCCATTTTGTTTTTTTTTTTTTGCATTAAAATAGTCTAGAGATACCTACAGGATTTCGTTCACTTCTAGGTGAGCGTCAGTTCAATGCCTGGACACACTCGCCACGTTCAGTCTCTCATCCTTGACGATGATTTCGAAGTGTTGGACTGCCCCGGCTTGGTGTTGCCAGCGTACGCAGTAGCCCCCGACTTGTTACTCACTGCGGTGTTGCCAATAGATCAGGTAAACATTTTATATAGGCAAATGGAAATCGTGCCACTCTATGGTTAAAAATTTGATTCACTTACATGTGTGTTATTTTAACACAGCTAATTTAATTAAGCACAGATTTATTGTTATTTAAAAAAAAAATATTTAATGTACAAATGTTTCTCGTTTACGATTTTATTGACTTTTGAAATATTGACAAAAAGGTTTTTCTGAAAAATTTTACATGAAGGTTTATTTAAAAAAAAAGTTCTTTGAAACTTAGGGCTGTTATACGTAAACTTATTTAGAGAGAATGCAACATAATGATTTAAAAATAAACATTATACAAGTAGAGGAATTTGTCGTATATATGCGGCTCTGGCGAAATGGACACGAAAATAATTGTCGGATAAATCCGACTCTGGCGGCTAAATGATTAAACATGACAATGTAATAGATTATTGCGCATAGCATATTTCATTAAGAGGTTGTAGTGCTCATATAAGCAATCGGCAGTTTTTTTTATACGATAGATAAAGCAGTGAACTATTTACTCACTTAGGTGAAAATCTTTGAATCTCAAAAAAGTGCACATAGCCGATTTTTATTTGACAGCGACGATATGTATTTTTTATTTTCTTTTTTTTTTTTTAATTATCTTCACACATTCCACACAGCACCATCTAGTTCTACAGTAAGCAACTAATGCTTGTATTATGTATACTAGACAGTTGATATATTACATAGATTACTTTTTCTTTGTATTTATAATATGTAAATACATACATATAGGTGCAAAGGTAAAATGTTAACACATAAACATTTACCCCTAGCGGGATTCGAACCCGCGACCGTTTGGTTAACAGCTAGGGTTACTAGCCACTAGACACTAGACCAAACGTGTCGTCTGATTGATCTGATTGATTGATTGATCTGATCTGATTGATCTGATGGTCTTCAGATGCGGTCCCACGAGGCGGCGATGGCTCGTCTCTGTCAGATGGTGAGCAAACACACGTTCGAAGTGAAGTATGGTCTTCTTCTGCCGCAGGACGACAACAACGAGCCTGATTACAAGCAAATACTTACTTCTCATGCATGTAAGCCATACGTTTGTTACAATTTTAACATAAAAAAATTTAAAGGTCAGCAGACAGTGTGACAGTCCATTCAGTGTGGTAGTTTGCTCTGGCATGGCCACCGTGGCATATTAAAACAAGCAACGCCATGGGGCAATACAAGTCCTTCGCCGAGTCGTTTAAGGTCGAGGATTTGTATCGAACTGCTTGGTACGAGAAGCTTTTAATTTTTGTAAATAAAGAACTTCTACTTAGTTACGTAGCCACAATTCAATCAACAAGAAATAACACCAAATTCAATCAACTCAAAGTGACATACGTGTAATTTGAAATTAACGAGCGATTTCAATTGGTCGGGTTATATTTTAGCGATATAAAACGCTAATGTCGTCTAATGTTTTGTGGTACCGAAACGTTGATCCAAAGGTTGCGAACCCCTTAATGTGTGCTTAAAAACTTTATAGCTCCTCGTGACGGAGACTATAGTATGCTCCAATTTGTAAACCCTAGGAAATTTAAAAATTTTCCAGGATAAAACGTTCTTCAGAAATCACAAAAAAAAAGCGAATAGAACTTTATTGAGTAGTTTTTGAAATCATTGCTTTCTAAGGATGTAATGATATTTGTTTTTTGCACTATAAAGCGTTGACGTAATGACAAAAATATTTGTTAAAAGTTAACCGTGGCTTCATGACGGCCGCCGGTCAGCCAGACCAGTCGCGTTCAGCTCGGCTGCTCCTGAAGGACGCCGCCAGCGGTCGCCTGCAATGGGCCTGTCTTCCGCCGGGATACCATCAGCAGCAGGAGGAGCAGCTGCTGCAACAGGCAGTCGGGGACAAGAGGAAACCCACGCCCAGGGAGACTAGGGCGGTTGAGGTGATAATATATTTGAGTTCTCACCAGTTGCAGTGAGATAAAATAATTTTGAAAATTTTGAAATGCAAACGAAGGAGCGTAAAATTTGGTGCACTTAAATTTTATATTATGGAGAATGACTGGATAAACCTAATAATTGTGTATATGTTATGCATTAGAAACACATTAAATTAATTAAAATACACATTATATACAATAATGCATGTCTGACACACGCATACAAACACACACAAACACACACACACACACACACACACAATGCGACACCTAGTTGTATCAAAATTCCACGATTCGTGAAATTCAAGGACCACAAGAAAACTTATTTTCCTATACAATACACAAGTAAAGTATATTATATGAAAAATGTAATTTTATTTCCTAGGGTTGGCTCAATAAATCTGCTGAGATTGACAAGGCGTTCTTCTCTATGGCAAAAGGCACAGCACACGTCAAAGGGAAACCTGTTTTAGGGTGAGTAAAAATGGATCCACATAAATAAATAATAGAAATTGATTACGATTAAGATAACAAATTTAGATAAAGAATTTGCTACTTTGCCATCATTAATTTTGTCAAATTTTGTCACTTTCTAACTTACAAAACGTTGGTATTTTTTTTAAATTTTAAAAGTTTTTAGCGATACAATATTTATCTAAAGGTAAAAAAAAAATGTAAAATTGCAAAATTATATAATTTTCATATATATTATTTTGTAAAAAAACTGAAATAATTACCAAAAATACAACCATCGCCTATTAACACAAGCAACATCCGTCGAAGGATTGAAAAGTACTACCGTCCGAACAAAAGTGAGGGATAAAGAATAAGATAAGGGATAAGAACTTCAAATGACGAATCGCCAGAGCAATCGTGATGTTCAAGGTTAAAAGGTTGTGGTTACTAACGCCAGACAGGCTGCATAATTGAAAAATATCAACAGATGGCAGAACGACTTAAAATATTTAATATTATATAAAATATTTAAAAAAAAACACATAAAATATGTACTATAGACAAGCCACAACTTCCGGAAACATTTACGTCAAAACCATAAACATTCAAAGCAGCGTCCAATTATAAATTACACTTTTTTTTTTCTATTTTTATTGGGCCTGAATACAAATCTATTTGTGTACAAATTTTATTTATTCGCGTTCGCTCTATTACTTTTTATATGTCGTAATATTAGTTTAAAGATAAGTCATAATTATAAAATGATATTGTAAGTTATTTGCTGTTTTGTTTCAATTTAGAACTACTGAATTTTCCCGCAAACATTTTTATTTCAATATATTTCATCTTAGTTACTAAATAACATGATGAAATGTTCCAATTTTCGTTTATTTATTGTCTCTTTTTAAATTTTCTCGTCAAAGATCTGCTCAGTTTTTTTCTTCTTCTTTCATTGGAGTGAATTTATTATTGGGATATATATTTTTAATATATTATATTTTTACTAGAAATATTTTAAGAAATTAATAAATCTAAATGTCTTTAACCTCAAACGTTGTTTTTTTTTATAATTCGTGAAAGTAAGAATGTTTTAATAATAATGTAAATCTCAAAGAAAAGCCTTTTAGTGGTGGTATTAATCGTTTATTTTAATGTTAGTTGAGATTTGGTTAAATGAAATTTGCATTTGTTTGTATCAATAAATGACTCATTATTTATTATTCAAAGTTTCTAGCTCGTATCTCAATTTCTAGTTGGCACCTCTATCTTTAATATATGAAATTATTTCTTTTAAAATGTAATCAAAAGTCAAATAAATTGAAGAGTAACGCATTTAATATGTGAAAGATGAAAGAGATCTCTTCTTAGTGTATATTATCAATTGAGCCAAGGGAAGTGTAAATAAACGCTATACGGAGACCAAATCGGCATCGTGGACGGTTGCCAAGCGTTAATTCATAAAGTTGAACTTCTTTACGAGGCGACTAGAGGGTTAACGATCGTGAACATTAGTTTAAACAGAACCACCGTCTTGTGTTGCATACGAATCAACAAGTTACATTAACTAGACGCCAGATGAACTCATTTCGTATGAAACATCTCTACTCGTACATAACGTTGAAAGGCTGACAAAATCTCTAGAATGTTTTAAGAAATCAACGGTTACTTTGTTTCATCACAACATATTTAATTTAACGTCACGTCAAATTTTGGTCGTAGAAGACCATAGTGAAACAATGACTCGTGTGCTGTTGCATAATTATTTGTGTAAGAAATGCCAGAGACAAGAGGCCTTTTCAACAATGTTCCTACCTTTCTTGCAGAGTTTCAAACCTTCAGGCTGGCGATAGAATGATAACGAAACCGTGGAAGTTGGAGAAGAAACATGCCAACAAGAACAAGAGAGAGAAACTAAGAAGAGTGTACGCACACTTGGATGAACATTGAAACGAGATTAATTATTATGGAAAACCTTCAAATAGATGTATTGTAAATTGAAATTATATGAACATTCACATATAGTTTCGAGTCGAGGAAATATTGCCTTAAGATCAACTTTCTTATATGCTAGCGAAGCTACATTTTTTTTTCAGAAATAAATGTGTTTTTCGTTGATTTGTGTTTTTTTTATTATTCTTGTATACTCGTACCTACATTATTTCCCTATTCCTTCCTAATAGCTTATCCTTAATCCTGGCAGCGGTCGGCAGCGTTATGTTATAGGCGACCATCAAGTAAACAGTCAGCCTGTCTGACGACTTTTATGTAGAAAATAATATACTTCCAAAGGTTTATTAGCTCGTTTTAAATTGTTCGAAATTTTCTCAATGCCCCATGCATTCTTAAATCTTAAATGAAACTCTTTCTCTTAAAGTGAAAGAATTGTAAGTACTTTTATAATTTTTTTCTTATTGATCATTATCTATTTCATTGAGTGCCTCTTTCACCAACTACAAGTAAAGTGTTGATTAGTTACTGTTAGAAATAATTTTATGTTTTTAAATTATGCACTCTGTTTACTGTTTTCTGTATCCTTCGATAGGCTTTTTTTATTATTATTTTCTTTTTAATGTTTGGGACTTTTACCATACAAACAAAGGTATATCAGCTCCATCATTCCCGTCGACCGATGACTTTAAATGACGGTTAGCCTACTTGACACTTTACTCAGAGATGGTGAAAGAGGCCCTAATAATATCGAAATTAATCTATTATTTTTAAAATCACAATTTTTTTTTATTTCATTCTACATAAATTATATAAATCATAGTGATAAAAAATATTTTAGGAACTTATTTCATAACGTCCCGACCCAAATATCCTGATTTACGACATTATTGGTCGCTAATATAAGACAAGTGCACGCGTTTTATGTTCGTAATTTAAAATTGTTTATTTTCCTACCAGTTTCTGTGTTAACAGCAGAAAAAACATTCCGCGTCGTGGCCCAAACCATAATAATTTGTTGTTCATCCGTGAAATGATTTATGATATTATTTGTTATGATTTCCTAACAGATTTATATAGAATTATTATTATGTCAGAGAATATGCAGGTTTATTCGTAAATAGAAAGAGCTGGAGGAGAATTATTCGAAATCATTGCAAAACACATTTATCAATGCGACTGTATAATTATTATTTTTAATTTTCGAACAAGATACTCTCAAAATCACAATATGTCACGGTTTTCATGGTAGGTACTATTTCTAAAAATTAGTATTTTTTAATGTTAAGGTCGACAGTCAAGCTAATGGTCCACTTGATGGTACCTAGGTGGCTACCGTCGCCTGCAACACTAGCAACGCCACACATAGGTGTTGTAAATGTGCTGCCGACAATAGTAGGATTAAGGATAGGGGATAGGGAAATGGGATATGGCATCCCTTATTCACTCACCGCAACAGGTCTGGTATTCTGTAAGTGGGTGGTTACTGCCGCCAGATGAGCTGCCCTGCCACTACCTTCCAGATTTGAAATTGATAACTTTATAAAGTTATCAATTTCAATGTGCTTTCTATCAATTATATGATCATTATGTACATATATTATATTTAAAAGTACTTGTACATGACTTAGACTATTTTACCTCCATAATAACTCCAGAACTATTAACTGTTGGGTTGTTAATCTTGGAGTGGACACAACAATAGAAGTGTCCCATAAACCGATCATCTGTTCGCTGGATCGATGACTCCTAGAGAAAGGCTGGCGGTAGATGGATGCAGTGGGCGAGGACCTAGTGTGGTGACATTCGACTAAAAAGGTTTACCTATGTCTAACAGTGAACGATTATGAAACTATGTATGATGACGAACTGTTAACAAATAACAAAATCAATATTTATCATTGGAGTCCACCGACCTTAAAAAATAAATCACCGATAAATAATAAGTTTACTTAATGTTAAGATCGACAGACAGGCTGACGGTTCACTTGATGGTAGGTGGCAAGCAACGCCACATATGCTATAAGCTTAAAATTTGTATTCCTGTAGCGCGTATTTCAAATAAAATAAATGAATAAAATCTTGCAATTTCCATCTTTAATGTTCTGTGTGCTCCTCTTCTGTTTTGGAGTACGTTCTCATAAAGGAGACCTTTTCACTTTGCTGTTGACACGAAACCGAATAATCAGCAGCAAAGCGGAAAAAGACAAATTTATAGAGAACTGATTTTCTGTCTTCAATTCACTTTTCATTCTTCTTTTTTTTCTTCACTTATGTAGGTATATATATGTCAATACTAATAATAATCTATAATACATTAGGTTGCATATAATAGTTAGGTACATTTAATGATACCCATTTACTAGTGTACGCCCATTAGTACAAATTTGACTGCATTTCGAAAGAGGGGAAAAAATTTCCTGTCTACAATTTCTTTTATTTATAACCAAAAAAAGAAAATTGGAATACAAATAAATAAACAAAGAGTACTTACTGAAGTTTTTTTTACCTATTTACCAACATAAAGGATGGAATTTTTTAATCTTACCTGGAGCCCCTGGAGGGGAATTATCTACTATAAATACTGCAGATAGCAAATTTTACTCAAAATAAATATTTTTTTATAAGTAGCATCACTGCCTTCGCTCGCCGCATACGGGAATTGAACCGACCAAAATCTGAAAACATAACAACACTCAGTCATTTTATGGTATCAATCGATACGTAAATCGTAAGGACCAACATTGAAAAAAAAAAAAGGAAAACCATGAAATAGTGAATGTGAGATATATATATATATATATATACTTATACATAATGAAATAATACCTAACACCTGTGAAAATATCTGACATCTTTATCGCTGTGACGACAGTGGCGCCTAACTTTTAATATTTTTTGACGATCCCTCGGGAACCTAATATTGCTGCAGGATAAAAAGTATCCCATAATGTTAATCCAGGTAATAAGCTATCTGTGTGCCTAATTTCATACCCATTCGTTGAGCCTTTTTTGAGTAAAAAGCTTACAAACTTCCATACATCCACCTACACAAACTTTCTCATTTATAATATTATAGAAGTAAATCATATAAAAAATATTAGTAAACTATAAGGTTAAAATTAACTGAGGCATAAGGTTAAGCATAACGTAGTTTTAAAATAAAATTTGTTTTGTTATTTAGTAATAACAGTTAGTAGTATAACCTTAGACAGCATACTATAGCAACTGCATTGCACACAGTGTAAACAATATTCATGTTTATGTGAATTTAAACGAACGAGATTGAACAGGAATGTGAAGGACGGAACGCAGGGAACATTTTTCTCTCACTTCTCTCATGCTTCGCCGGATCAAAATAGGATTATTATAAACAACTTCTTACCAGCGTCCAATCTATTGATATTTGGTTTAGGAACAGCAGAAATTAAATCGTCGCTTCTAAAGAGTGTATATTTTAGATGCAGTTTTTTTAAAATCACGACGCCCGACGCATAAACGGGGTCTTATAAGTTTGACGTGTGTCTGTGTATGTGTGGATGGGTGTATCTGTGTGTCTGGCTATAGAATCATAGTTCCCAAACGGATGGACCGATTTTGTACTGGTTTTTAATTTGAAAGTTGACGTGATCGAGATAGTTCTCAGCTATAAGTAGTTTATGAAGATCTGTTCAGGCGTTTGGACATGAGTTAGGACACTTACTTAGTTTTACACAGTTTCTATTCCAACATTAAAATATAGTGGACAGATCCCCCGTAAGGACATGCATTTTTTTCTAAAAACTACTTAAAAACACAAATCTTCCGCGTTTATCGCTCTTTTCATTAGTGGAAACCATATCAAAATCCGTTAGGTGGTTTAGAAGAAATTTAATGAAAAAGACAGCAAATTTATTTTATAACACGCTTCGCTGTGGCTTAGTTAGCTACTTTCCATGGTTACCATAACAACGGTCAACGTATGAATTTTGTAAAAAAAAAAGTATATAAGATTATTCCTCTGTATAATGCAATGTGTAAAAATTTCAAGTCATCCGTCAGCTAGTTTTCGAGTTTTTGAAGCATACACAAACCAACAAAACATTTATATATGTATATATAGAATATATTAAGTATGAAGTATATACTGTCCAGTACTAGCTTAATACAAGACTTCCAGTACTTATACTTTGTAGGCCATGATGTTGAACACGATTGAGTCTATCTGGCATAACTCCAATTAGCTGCCATGTAACACTGTTACAGGTGTGTGCAATTCACTATTAAATTCGTTTATTTTAAAATTGAAACGAAATGTATTTTTGTATAAACAGATCGGGCGAGGGTCGAAATATACCAAGGTCGATCTCTAAATAATCATCGTCTTCACGCAAAGCGTAGGCTTGAAGCGCTTGGATACAAATTTATTGCATTACTTTTGCAAACGTGTATTAAGTACGTGTATTTTTGAGTAAATAAGCAGCCGTTTGCTAGGCACTTAGACATGACGTAAAAATAATATTAGGACATGACCAATAAATTAACATACAGCTACATATTTTGTAACGTAGCGTTACTTATTTTATTTATTTTATTAGTTATATTACCTTATTTGTTTATTTATTTATTTAAGTATTTAAAAACTTATTATTTTTTTTAAATATATAGAATTGCATTTGACGTTCAATATTCAAAATTTTCAGTCAGAGAGCGTTTTTTGTTTCTCTGTCGCTCGCAGAGAGCGGTTTAGTTTTTGTGCTGATAATAGCCTGTATTTGCCAGTTCATTTTCTTTTAAAATTTTATTATTCAGTTTAAAATATTTATGTAAAAACCCCGGTTTATAAATGGGTACGTATTTCATCTTATTTCTGATGATAGATTGTTGATTAATGTTTTTTTTTATTATAATTTGTGTTTTAGTTCATTTTAAATTTATTGTTAATTTACTCATTTAATTCTATTATCTTTTGCAGTTTATTTTTAATCCTTATGCAATTGTATTTTTTTTATTTTACTCTTGTTTGTTTTTGCCTGACCATTTATTGAATAAATTATTAACATTTAGGGATCTTATATCTAAATTTTAGATTCCCACGGTCAGGCACACATATTTTTTCTTTTAGATTTGTGTTTAATTATTTCTTTTTCATTTCAGGGTTTTTTTGTTATGGTTTTTTGTTTTGGTTTTTTTTTCATTCATGGATTTAATTAGAGATACATAAATAATATATAATGAAGCCTGGGTTTTATCTGCATTTACATTCTGATGAGCCTTCTTCATTTTTTCTCTGGTGACACTGATGAGCAGCCTGTTTTATTTTGCCGAGAAGGAAAACCTTATTATTACAGCCAGCCATTTATTCACATCCAGCTAAGTCTTTAACTTTTATTAGCCGGATTTATTGAATCAAATTTTAAATTTCACACATATATATATATAATAACGTACGGGCTTAAGGACCACCCCCTGTGTATTTTTTTTGTTTTGTTTAAATATATTTTAAGTGCTAACATATGATTTTTTTCATTTTTTAGTTAGCTGGCGCCCAATTTTTTTAGTTAATTTCAAAGCCGATAACGTTATCTTACTTCAATTATTTTCAACGTTTCATTGGCGCCCAACGTTTCAATTTAGTCTTATTATTATAATAAATGAATATCTCTCTATATAAATAAAAATGAATCCCTATGTGTTGCTATTATTACTAAGAGCAAAACTCGAGAACGGGTTGGACCAATTTGGCTATTTTTTTTTATCAAATATTCTTTGAAGTCCGAGGACGGTTCTTATGGAGAGAAAATTCGAAAAAAATCTGTGCAAAGCGGGCTAAGGTCGCTAGTATATAAAAATAAAATGAATAGCTAAATGTGTTGCTAAGCGTAAAACTCGAGAACAGCTGGATCAATTAGCACTATTTGTTTTTTTTTATATTCGTCGAAATACGGGGAAGGTTCTCATGATAAGAAAATTTTAAAAAATTCCGTGGGAGGCCGGGTCGCTAGTATATATGAATAAAATGGATCGCTAAAGCGCAAGATTGGAGAACGACTGGACTAATCTACTATTTTTTTTTATCAAATATTCTTTGAAGTCCGGTGAAGGCTCTTATGAAGAGAAAAATTGGAATAATTGTGGACATCCGCGCGAAGCGAAGAGAGGCGGTTCCTAGTTTAATAATAAGTATTACATTAAAATCTATTGGAAAGAGCGTTAACAACGCAGACGATGTCGCAGGCATATAAACCTTCAATTACGTTCATATACAACTAGGAATTGAACCAGGTCAAATCTGAAAAAAAAATCGCAATTATTTTTATTAACATAATTACCTATGTCCAACAGTCCAACTGTGTAGACTGATCTTGTTACTTTCTTCTGACTTGTAGAGTCTGTTATCGACGTAGAGTAACTCTGCCATCTGTTCTGTCACGCTTACCATAAACTAACGACTTTATCACATAAAAAAGACAACAATGACGTCCGACGATAAAAACATTTTGTTCAAACGTTACAAAATATTCGAAAACAACTCATTTTTAGCTCCACATGTGGGTTATGCCGTCTATTAATATTATTTATCGGCTATTGGTGTAAAGAGTACCTACTTGGCGGTAGACATCCACGCTCGAACGCCTACAGCAACTAATTTCTTTTCTTCACCACTGTCCAATTATTTCTGTGTGTTACACAAATACCTATGCACGTCTGCTACGAATTTGTATCGGGGTCGTTGACTTTCTGGAATGTGTGTATTCGCCATGGAACGTCTCTGGAAATTTAAATTTGACATCCAAACTCCTCAGTCGATACTCTATGATTTGATTTTAGAATAGGTACAATGTTTAAATTTCGAATGTGGTCAGTGGAACGAGCCAGTTAGTTCGCTTGGCTGGAAATATTGAACTGTCAACGAGGTAATTAATGAATCCGGAACGATAGAAAATCTGTAGGTAGGTTGAACGTACTGGACCATTAGGTAACAAATCTCTGGGGATTTTCGTACAAGATATTTCGCGCTTAATTCTCTAATATTATTAGGTGTCGTTAATTAATTTAGTTGTGACAAATTGCCTAAACATAGTTTGTTTCCGTGTCTGTACGTTTTGGCAGGAGTGCAACGGAAACATAGCCGGTGGTCGCACGAGAGGACTTTGATGACGCAAAACGCTTACCGCTATTTGGGATGTGACTTATAAATTTTACATTTTAATATATTTATATATTTTGATTCTTTATACTTCTAGTAAATATTGTTTTTATAGCCCACTGGTCGAAATTCAACTATGGTGGGAACATATACTTTATCAAAATCGTTTTAATAACAACTTTAAAGATTATCATATTGCTCGTTTTAAATGCAGTTTTCACCGATGTATTGTAGCGGGCACCGGTTTACAAACAAAAAAGTTATACCGAAATACCAAGCGTACGAAAACCGCGCGTACGAAGTACCGGGCATAGCTAGTTTTATACTATGTAGTATACATTTAATCCTGTTCATACTTACTGTAACAACTTAACTGTAACCAAATTTAACAAACAACGCTTTTTTTTTATTATAAATTTTATCTCGAACACTTTATTAGTGTTTCACAGACCCAAAAGTTTCACTTAATAAATTACTACTAAGATAATTTATGGAATATTTAGCATTAATTTAAACTAAGTGTTGGCTATTCGCTTGAAATATATGTGTCGAAATGAAGATTCATTTACAAATGTACTCGTACCTGCTGGACATTCGACCGTTCAGTTCCTTCACGTCGGATGATATTATGAATGAACGCATGTGCTCTCTCGAAATACACACCTAATGAGTTGAGCACACTGTAAATTATCGTTCTCATAGTTAACAGTTCCTGACTTCGTCATACTCTGCGCCTAGGTACACATATCACAAATAATGTCTTAAGTATCTGTTTACTTAAATGACTTTTTTGCTAATTAATTGTACTTAATTGTTTTATTTTAAAGATGAAAAAAGAAAAAATTGTTTTTTTTTTTCAAATTATGTAAAAATGGAATGAAATTTATTTTCAATTCATTAAAATTTTGAACTGACTTTCTAATCGATGTTTGATCAGAGAAAGAACTGGATTCAAATGACTGTATTGTATAAGTATTTACTACACTAATAAAATAAGAAAAAAAAAAACAAAGTTTGTGTTCACAAAAATTATTAACCAGAGCCAACGACACAACGTTTGTGTTCTCGACATTTATCTTGATTAAATTAACACTTATCTACTAATTTATAATTAATTAATTGATAAGTTTTATAACTTATATATTAATTAGTAATTAACTTATATATCTTATTATTAATTAAGTGCCACCCGCACCTTTATTAATTTCACTGATTTCGTAGTGGCCAGTGAATGTGTTAATTTTATGAATTCTTCACCAAAATCTTTAGGATCACATATCGTACGAGGGCTATGAGGATTATATTTGCCTGTCTAATCGTACAAGGAACATAAATAAGAATCGACCTTTCAAAAGGATGCGGAATGTACTAAAAAGCTACTTAGGTACACTATTTATAGACCCCGGAACATATATGCTCGCATAATATAAGGAGTAATGCCCTTATTTTTATCCTCTAAAATTCTCGGAAGCAGATCGTGTGTCCATTTTTGTTGGGTGTTAACAGAGTTAAAGTTTGGACAGATTGTTAGGGGCTATCAGATTTAAAAATAATTCCCATAGTTATTTCAGCTTCAGCTAGTTCTAAAAATGCGATGTGGCTAACTACTTATACTTATATAATAATACGAGTACTTAGGTGCCTAATAATAAGTGCCATTTGAAGCGTGAGAGTTCATTTTAATTCACAGGTGAGTCAGGAAGAAACTCAGGTTTCTCGTACTGATGTTATTAGGAAAATACTATGTCGAAAGGGGATTGCCCATAAACTATTGAAAAAACACGCCTAAGATAAGCAAATATTAATTATTCATCTAATTGTAGAAATATTTTATTTATCATTAACAACAATCTGGTTTTGCCAAAAACGCAACAATTTGTTATAATAGAGATCTGCCGCATTTAATTTCAGATTAGAGAAATATACCTATCTAATATACAAGTTTTATTTATTTTAGTTAGAATATAAACCTTTGAAGTCCGAAACGGTGTCTTTTTGTGGTTTCGTACTGTGGTGTATTTTATTTTAAAAGAAAGTGTTAACACTTGTTATGAAACCATAGATATACGGTTTTATCGTCTCATTCTAGAGTGACATTAATGGGGTTTATAGTTTTTTTAACGTGATCATTCGTTTTCTTTCGGACAGCTGGATTATGAAAATGTTAAAACATAGAAAAGATAATAAAACAAAATGTGAAGCGACGAAAGTTATTCTAAATTCAAAATGTTTCCGCTTCCTACTTCATCTGTCTTTTGAATTTTGCAGGACTGTGTAATTAAATCTAAGCCGTAAATAAGTTTGGTTAAAAGTATACCCACACCTCATTACAGACCAAATATTAGCTCCATTTTGATTTATTATTAATTTATTATGATTTTTATTCAGCCCAATTGCGATATATATGTCTTCGATAGTAGGCTTCGATTGTAATGGAATAACTGAATATATTCACAAGTTTTGTTTCAAACAAAAATTCGTTTCCACATTAAAATTGATCAGTTATCTGGTTAGATCAGTCATGGTTGAATATTATCATAGCACTAAGAGCTTGCCATACCTCTAAAAGAGACAATGAAATACTTAATCGAGTGGATTAAGAAACTCTCATTTTTCAGCCACGCTTGTACGGACCGAACTTTAGTTTAACTTGCTGCAGAGGACCTGTATCGGCTTCTAATCATTATAATTATATTGGAAAACTAAATCAAATTTAAGAAGAAATGTTTGATATTGTTCTGCCCAATATTTACATTTTTGTTAGTATTGTAAAACTGAATTGTGTAAATGAATCAAAATTCACTCGAAATTTTTGTATATACCATTGAATTCAAACAACGCAAGTCTGAGCCGGTAAGATTCAAATATACAGATGTAGGTTGAAGTGAGTTATGATTTGCCATTGTTTATGTTGACATTTACACGAAATCACAGCTGGGGGTAAATGTTTCGCTGATTACGAACGCAGCTAATTTTAACACCAAGGAAATGAGCTGAACTTTGTTACCTACGCACGGATTCAGTTTGAGAAAATCGTCTAAAATGTTTTACTCCTTTCACTACAATCGATACTGCATACAACATTATCTAAGTATGTATCGACAAGACGAAACTGTTATATTTAAAGTCAATGTTGTGCCCACCCCAGTATAATAGTTGGGAATTCAACTCTCGAAGTTGTTGACGAGTACATATATACCTAGGTACTTGGGACAAACAGTCCAATTAGGTAGAGCCAACTTCGAGTAGGTCAATCATCCGAATACAGCTCGAATGGGCATTGGGCGGCGTTCGTGAAGCTCTGAGATATTTCGTTTCAGGGTCATAGACAAATGTGTGTTGCCAGTGGTGACATATGACGCTGAAACGTGGTCTCTGACTATGGGCCTCAAAAGAAAGCTCAACCTCGTTTAACGAGCTATGGAGAGAACTATGCTATTCTCAAGATTACACTGCAAGATCGAATCAGAAATGAGAAGACTCGTAGAAAAATAAAACTCACGGTCCTTTTGGAAAATTATGTGGGAGACATCTGGATATATACATAGGTCCAGGAGTGGACGTCCTGCGGTTAGGATGATGATGACATTGTCACATGTCCCAAACGTCAAGGCACCTAAATAAAATAGTGCATATATAGCAGTGTAATGCAATTATCAATATTTTGAATTTGTTCTACATATCTACACAAAACGCTGACATTCATTAAGGATACAATAATCATTTATTCAAAGTGCATTTCTATAGCATATCCACAATCAAGGCTGAATTTTACTAGGGGCTATAGTGCCCAGGGTGGCATATTCTCAGAGGCGGTAAAATTCGGAGTATGAGAAAAAAATATGAGAAAATCAAAAATGCTTCAAAAAGTGTGCATTTACAAATAAAAATAAATACATTGAATTTATATCTTTACATAGTATAATTTGAAGTCGCTTTTTCCGCCTGTCTACATATGGGCGTTCTGCTCCTAAACCAGTCAACGGATTTTGAGGCGGAGTTTTTCACGGAGTTTTTATATGTACAATAAAACCTAATTAAGTTTTTTTTCTGGGCGAAACCGGGAGCGGGTCGCTAGTATTTATATAATGTGCTATACGACTACTTTCCCTAGACCAGAGCCGACTTTGAAAAGTTCATTTCCTGCCAGGAATCGAAACCGGGAAACCTAGAACAAAGCGTTAAGGCAAGCACCCCAACCACTCATCCAAAGGGCTCGTCAAAATGCACAAACAAGACTTGATATTTGATTAACGATTAGTTAATAAAATGCTAAACGTAACTGTTCCGCTCGAGAGGAATATTACCTGTCTGAAAAGCTATAAATCATACCGCGAGGCCAGTATTAGGGTTGGCGGGAGCCAGATGCGTCCTTCTATTTCTGAAACAAAACTCTCAATCGAAACTCAACTGCCGTGCTTACGGATTTATGCACAAATGTAGACTGAGCGAATGTTTATAACCACGTTACCGCTCCACTTTACTAAAATATATACGTCTTGGGATTCAGTTAAAAAATTGGGTGCCGAAATAAGTGTGCAAGCCGGTCCGACCGACGGATGTTTGCCTGTTATAAACAAAAATATGTATATATAATTTTATACATTTCGGTTCCGTGTACCTACAACGCTTGCAGCATGCCCTACATTTCGACTTACTTTATTGCTATCTGCTACAATTTGTAGTGTGCGGTGAAAACGTTATATGCGTCTATATTTGTAATTTTTTCACTGGGAATACTTCGAGGTGGTTTGATTTCGAAGAGATTGTTTTTGTTCCAAAGAAAATTAACAATTCAAATTGTAAAGTTATTAATGTAGGACATAAGATAGCTCTGTTCTTATTCAAAATTATTAACAGCGGCGCTCTGTTAATCGCTGAATTTCTTTCAATAGTAATGTCAAAGAAAATTGACAGTTTTTTTTAAATAAAGACTGCTTACGTACTTAATAGAAGTTTTATTTTCATTTGACAATTCAGAAAATCGCAACTACAAACGAAAGAAAATCACTAAAACCTAATAACATCTGAGTATTCTACAAACTTATATTAATTGGAATAACGTTTAACCAAAGTATCAATGATATAATTAGTATATAACTGATAACGATTTCACAGCTATAAGCTTCACAGATAAAAATTATATCTGACTTTTACAAAATGTATCACTTCTCCGCAGTTAGTCCAATAGTTTGAGGCTCTCGTCTCTGGATCTCAACCGATCATAATGAAATTTTGCGTATACGTTGTCAGGGATACAAAAAAGGACATAGGGTACCGTTCATCTAGAAAAATGTAGGATTCTGTTCACAAAGGATCACCTAAAAATAGAAATAACAAATTCAACGCCTGACAAAAATGTATGAGCAATAAAGAATGAATAAAGGTTTTAACGAATTTTTATTTTATTTATTTATTTATAATTTTAACAGTTTTAAGGGCTTATATAAAATACATGTAAAATGATACCTAACACTAAACTAATACCACTGAGGTTTAATCTCGTGTTATCATTTGTTATTATTATATAATCATTGTTATATATTACACTGAATAAAAACGGCCGAGTACGAAGTCGTGGGCAAAAGGTAGTTATTGTTATAATTAATATTCCAATGACATACATGGTGCTAGCCTAGCTCTGGGATAGTGTTTGATCGCTTGTGACGCAACAACAAACTGCGTCAATATCGTTACGAACCTTCATGTTTTGGCATTCGTTGGCGCCTTTTACCGCGTAGGAACACTAGGAATACGGAACTAAATGTTACATTTTATTTCGTTTATTTTAATAGATTGCATCTTTTGATTTGTATTAATGCCAGAAAATTACTCTTCTATTATTTAGAAGATAAACCTAATCTAATCTAACGAACCACCTCATTCTTCGCATGAACGCAATTTTTTTCATCAAATCATAGACAACCTTCCTTGTTTATCGCTCTTTCCATTAGTGATAAGAGTATCAAAATCCGTTGAATGATATAGAAGAAGTTAGCGGAGAAAGAGACAGAGGAGATAAATAAAATCAACTACGGATTCCTCATCGATTTCTCCGAGCATAACCCTCATAGGCGAAATAAATTCTAAACAAATAAAAACTTAATTTTTAGGGAAAACGTCACATAAAAATACCAAATAAAACAAAAAATATAGATAATATAGACGTATGGTTATCAGTATTGATTGAAAATTTCATCAGAATCGATTGAGCGGTTTTAGAGTCCAATAAGGAACATACTTAAGCAGATGTATATGTACATATATCGATTTTTATAATACATAACAATAAAATTAATACTTGAATTATAAATTCTACAGCAATTTTAATTGAAAGGAGATCAATCAGTAACCGTTTCAAAATCTAACAAAATATAATTCAATTAGTGAATTATATGACTACTTTCGATTGTGGATTCCCTCTTAACACGTGCTCCGCTCTTTATAGGTACATATCGCATTTATATCCTAAATAATAAAATCAGCCAGCGAATAAAAACTCATTTTACAACTAAATCGTGCTCTATACTTCCCGTAGAAAATCGTAATTCTGTACAGCCATATAGTGCAAGTATTAGATAGTGGGAACTTATCATAAAACCTAAAATTAGTTGTCTACTGTACTGTAGTCGTAATATTAACAACTATACATAAAACTTTATTGCCTGGCATTCCTACGTCTAACATTATTTTCAAAAATAACTGTAATTTGCACTAGGTACCTATGTACCTACTTATCTTAAATAAACCCTTTTTTTTAAATTTAGTGCTATGAAAACTTATTCTAATACTTATATGTGTTTATATTACATTAATTTATTTAATATTGAATTATTTTTGATGGTAATTTCCAAGTATTTTAAGTTAAAAAAAATTAAAGTTTTTGAATTAAATTAATAGTTTAGATTGCCTATAAATATAATTTTCCTTAGGTATGCGAAAAATAAACTGAATATTTTTCAAATAAAACGTCTATCTAACATTAAACATTTTTTAAATACAAACGCTCAGTTAGATATTTTTTTTATTAATTATTTTTCTTCAAAACCTCTTTAAATAAGTAGGTAAATTATAATATGCCACTCTATTGCTTTTAATGATCAATAGTCAAGTTTATTTGGTATTTAATAAAAAATTAAATTCATAATCTTCGTCTCAAGGGCTCGATTCATTAAAAAAAACTATTTCATAAAATAGATTTTTAAAAAATTAATGTACTTACAAATTTTCAGCGCATGTCTTGTTTCCTTGCACTCTACGGATAAATAAGTATATCTCCACATCCCACAGACATCGCGTACGCCGAAATCATCCCGTTATATTTTTAATATAAAGAGTATACACGGACCGCGAATCCAATCATAAAAATCATATCATCGACATACCTACTCGTACATATTTTAGATGCGAAAGAGCGCGCCGCACTGAGCACGCTTCGTCTAGCCATTGACGCATTCGTACTAATTTCAGTGCAGCCGACTATTCCGCGATTCTGTAAACACCACAGCGGGCGGCAGATGACCAGTTAATTTGGACACTTGTGTGCTTCTGAAAATTTCCCGATCCCTCATCGATTCATCTTCGGGAGGGAAGTGCTAAGGGTCGCTCTAAATTGGTGCATTTAAAAAGACTTACAAATTCAAACGTACAGTTCCATTGGTTCTTATGTGCACGTGTTAAGAGCTATATTGGAGCTTTTTGAGTTGTTTGAATTTGTAAGCCATAAGTTCTGTTTTGGGCACACACTGAGTCAGCGGTGATGAGGAAATGCGTGCATGTTATAATTTCGTCGCGGTCGGTGGTGGCCAACATTGTTGAATGGCTTAAAAATCAGACTAAGTATACCTATTTCACAAATATTTCTTCATTATTGCTTTGCGAATTTTTTATAACAATAATTGCTCTGCCAACCATAGTAGGATTAAGGATAAGAGTTAGAAAGGTATAGGGAAATGGGCTCTGGCATCCCTTACCTACTCACTTACTGCAACCAACAGCCCACATGCTGTTATATCCATAGATCTAGATCGATGTAATGGTGATATTCTGTAAAAGGGTGTTTACTGTCATCAGACTTACCACCCAATTTATGACTACGAAACGCAATGTGCCCTGACACCACTAAAACACTCAGGCCAGAGCAAACTTTGAAAGACCTGCCGGGAATAGAACCCGGAACCCCTGAGTCAGTGCAGTGCACTAAAACAAGCATTCCATTCCACCAATAATAATAATAGTAACGTTGCTCATGGTCATGATGCAACAGAGGGTTTAAAAAAATGAAATGGCTCCGGCGTATACCGTACTTCTGTACGGGCGTTTATTGCTGAAGAGTGAACGTAAGTGAACAGTCACGCTCGCGGTCGGTGACGCTGAATGGGCTTTACTGCGATCCACTCAAAAACAAGCGAGTTCGGATTGGTTATACACTCGCTTTTTATAATTGAAAAATTTTAAGTATTCCATTCTATCGTGTGGTCTATATAACTTATATTAAAATACAGTTTCAATAAAAAATAAAAAAACACAAATACACATCTATATTTTATTTTCATACTTAGCTATAGTTTATTTTAACTTAGCCCTTACATTAAACGTTAAACATCACTTCGCTATCAAAGCTTTAAGGGCGTCACAGGCTTCATTTAGCTCCAAGCCCTCCATTATGTAGAGTAAATTCTCCACCGAGGCGTCTTCATCATCATCGAACCACAGCTGAAGCATATTCTTGGCCCTCAATGGATCTGTGGCGTTTTCAGTTTCAAAGAACTGGATTTCATCCTCTTTGTATCCCAGTTTCGAAGCCAATTTCTTCCAACCACTGAGTTTAGCAGAAACAGCTTCGAGTTGTGCTGGAGTTATCATCGTGATGCGAGAACGACCCTTCACATCGTCATCTTCACCTGGATTCGTCGAGTCTGGGACCTGGTAAAAAAGTAAAAAAAGGATTGTCACAACTTTTTCTTTTTTTTCAAGCCTATTGAAATGAATCGAAACGAAAAAAAAAAAAAAAAAAAAAACTTTCTCCCTTAAAAAAGTTTAAACACAGTTTCATAAATTACAGTAACATTTTAAGAGAGAAGATTTATATGTGTGTGTAATGAATAAACTCAAAAACTACTGGGCCGATTTTAAAAATTCTTTCACATATAGAAAGCTATATTATGAGCGAGTAATATAGGCTATATTTTATAAAAAAAAACTTACGCGGACCAAGTCGCGTGCAACAGTTAGTTTGAAAATATACTGCATAATATAATGCAAAGGTTTTCATAATTAATAAATAATAATAAATAATAAATAAATATAAATAAATAAATATCTTCTTACATTCCACACAGCGCCATCTAGTTCCACAGTAAGCAACTAATGCTTGTATTATGGATACCAGACAGTTGATATATTACATAAATTACTTTTTTTTTGTAAATACATACATATTATAAATAGAAAACATCCATGACTCAGGTACAAAGGTAAAATGTTAACACATAAACATTTGCCCCAGCGGGATTCGAACCCGCGACCGTTCGGTTTACAGCTAGGGTTACTGGCCACTAGACCAAACGAGTCGTCACAATTGGCCAGTCAAATTTTTTTTTTTTTTTTGTGAACTTGAATAAACTAATTTTATTATTAAGAGGGTGTAAAAAATTTGAAAGTATTTTTGAAAAAATAAAATAAAAATAAAAACCTGTTCCATGTCGTTTGTATCCTTTAGTTCTGTTTCAAGTTGTTCCTCCGTCAAATCTTCTTCGGTAGGCTCCTGTAACGTAATTCGCATTTCAATCATATTATTATACTAGCTACCCGCTTCCGGCTTCGCACGGGTGCAATTTTTTTACTCAATCCAGACGATAAATTACTTTACACCGCCATCTGTTAGAATATTATGGAACTCACAGATAATTGTAACTCTTTCTCATATATAATAAACAAATAATTTTCAATAAAAAAAAAATATTGCGACTATAAATCGAATACGAAGAACTATCCTTTAAGTTGGACCAAATTACACAGTTACGATTTTTTTTTTTTCAAAATCTGTTCAGTAGTTCAAGAGTTCATTGGCGTCAAACAATGTGACACATAATTTATATATATATAGAAAATATATTATATAGGTTGCTTATTAAAAAAATATATCTAAAAGTGTTTATTTCTTCAATTCACTATAGTATACACTTCATTCACTTCAATGTACCAAAATTCAGAACAAGATCAAGTGATACATTTAATATTCCCTACTGTAGAACTAATCATTCTAAAAATTCCTTCTTTCATCGTTCTAAGTATCACTACAATAAGACTCTGAATGATATTGACATATTTTCCAACAATTTGAAATCTATTTGAAATTTGAAATGAATTTGAAAAAGAAAATTAGCGAATTACTTTTGAAAAATTAATTTTATCACTTATAGAATATTCTCTTCTTTTTCTTTTCCTTATTATTATTATTATTTTTTTTTTAATTAATAAATAAATGTAAAAATATAATTTTTATGATTCTTTAGGCCTATTTGTATATAATCTATAATATATATTTTTTAAATTTATGGCTGTATGTAATCTAAATCTAAATATATATAAATAAAAAATAAAAACAAAATTATCATTATCTTCTATTTTCGGCTAATAATATTACCTATATTATGTTTTATTTTTTCTGTATAGATTTGAATGTGGTAGTAATACTGACCAGTTTTATGGGCTTGTCGTGGTTGTTGGCTATCGCATTTTCGCTTGTAGCCATCGCAGCAACGTCGCGAGCTACGCGCTTCACCTGAAATCAAAATATTTTTTTCAATTTTTATTGCACATTGTTTTTTCTAAGGCGCCGAATACTTTTAAAGTTTTCTTACTGATCCCTCGAGAAAAATTACTTTTTTCTGGATGTAAGATGACCGAGGGCAACAATTATTTCTTATAGTTCACATTACGAAAAAATGGATTCATAATTTCGTAACTAAAAAAAAGTTTTTTTTTTTTTTTTTTAAATTATATAAATCGTTTTTTTTTTATAAATTACCACAGAAACAATCCCTGTTATCCTTTTTATTTTTTATTAGATAAACAGATTTTTAACTAAGCTACAACATAGAATTATTGTTGTTCGAACAACATAATATATTCAATGTCAGTATCCTGTTTTGTGTGCCTCATTGTACAAAATAAAAAATAAATAAATAGTGATGCGTCATACCATGTCGTCCAGGTAATCGGGCAGACAGCCGATGGGGTTGTTGGTGTGGGTGAAGAAGTGCGTCGACCTGCGGGACAGCAGCCTCAACGCGCGCCATCCCCACGCCCCGCACGACGTTCGACGCGCTCCCCCCGCACCCCCACCACCACCTCCCGCACCCCCTCCCCCTCCCCCTCCCGACACCTCACCCCCACCCAGCGCCTCCACACCGCGCGACATGTAGCCCTCTACACGGTAATTATTATACGATGAGATATCGTAAAAACAAATTTTAAAAAATCAATTGGGCTATTTGCGCGATCTGATTGGATTGATTGATGAAAATAAGACTTATTTGTCACTGCGGACTGCCAGTGTTATACATATTTAATGTCACAAGTATTATTCACTGACAGATGGCGCTAGAGTTGACGCAAATCGAAATTATACTAAAATTATATAGTCTAAAGCATTCCTCGATATATGGACTATCCAACACAAAAAAACATTTTTCAATTCGAACCAGTAGTACATCTTATAAAAACTCTATATAAGTCATGGACCAAAAGTGGTAAAAAATTGGGAGAGCACGCTGATTTTCGCAGTGATTTGGGCAGCCTGTCTGGCGCCAGTAACCACCCCAATACAGAATTCCCCAATGGACATTTGTCACCCTATGGTCTGCCAACATTTATTATACATAAAATTATATCCTTACATATTATAAAACAAAGTCCTCCGCCGCGTCTCTCTGTCTGTTCGCAATAAACTCAAAAACTACTGCACCGATTTTCATGCGGTTTTCACCAATGGATAGAGGGATAATCGGGGAAGGTTTTTTTTGTGGGAAAAAATGGAAGCTCCCGGGCGTATTTAATATAATTGTATCATTTCCTCTTGCAGCGATGAAAACTCATGGAACAAAACTAACAATTACCTAGAGTCGGCATAAAATCCCTCTCCTTGGTGCGACAAGCAGCCAGATTGTCAGGGCACAAATTCCACAGTCTCGTCATTTCAGTGCTGTAAATAAATAACGCTGTGTTAGACTTCACTGGCACATTTACTATATTATCTAAAAAATCCCTTTCTTAAGTCTTTAAGTGAGAATGCAATGATAATCCCTTTCTTGAGGGGAGTCAAGGGCTACTTCAACGACTCTAAAAGGATAAAGAGAGGAAGTCTGTGTAAGTTTACTGTATGTAGGAGGTAAGCTCAGAATTTTATCTTTTCATTTAAAGAATTACTTTACTCATTTTTTATAATTTACAAGTTTTTCATTTTATTATGATAAATAAAAGCAATCTTCATTATAATAAAATCTTATTATTATAATCATAAATATTGTAGAATAAAAGCCTATTATTCTTTAACGTAAGCCGATGAGGTGTAATCGTGGAGTTAATGAATTTATTGCTAATGCGAATAAAGAATAAATCATCAATGGTAAGACATATTTATCTTGGAGAACGCTGGAAAAGGAAATCATATGGGAAAGCACAAAGCGGCATAAAATTTTTAAAAATCATTTTGATTAATAAAAACAGCAAAAATATTAGATGAAATACTCACTTGCCCATAAAGATTTTGTTCTGAGTGTCATATTCCTTGACGATGTCGCCGAGAGGACGTCGGCGCTTTCTCGTTTTCTTTTCTTCCACTAGGTCAGCTTGAACCGGTGGCTTGGGTTTTTGGAACTCTGGAGTGAAAGTAAGCAAGGTGCGTACAATTCTCACATTAAATAGAATTTTAATTATGTATATCTAACATCACTACACGAAAACTGTTTCAACAAAAAATAAAGACTTTTCATAATGTTTTATATCGGATACATAACATAACTCGATTATTTAATAATTATTTTATGTCAATAAAACTGCAGCAAATGTGTTTTTCGAACTCATATTATGATACTGACTTGTATCATATTATGATACAAGTCAGTATCATAATATGAGTATCAAATGGTTTTAGTGCAGAAATGTGCTAAAAAGTAAAAGTCGATTTAGTTTAATTGAATATGAGACTATTCTGGGGAAAAGTTATAGAAAAAAAAAAAAAAACATTTTCAATTACAATTTTTTGTACTTTTTTGATGTTAGGAGCGACAGACAAGCTGACGGTCCACTTTTTTTACCCGGGGGTTTACACCACTCCCGTGGGCAGTTTATTATATCAATTCATAAATTATTTCTTACTTCTGTATTATTTATTGCTATTATTCTAATCTATTACAGTTTTTATTTCGCTACTTGTACTTATATTAGTCATTTAAAAAAAAAATCTGAAAAATAAGCTTACCTGGACACCCATCATTTTTCCATTGATTCCAATGCTCCTCCCTCTTCAGTATATTCTTGACAATCTCACCAAAACTTTTACCATCAGGTGGTGTTTCACATAGCAAACGGTACACCATTGATGTGGTCTCTTTCACCCAATCGAACTGATCTTGCTTCAACTCTTGGGACTCCCTGTTAAAGTTATTTATGTCAAAAGTTAACTCAGCTGTGATTTAAGGCGTAAATAAGATTTGCATTTCCAAAAAAGTACAGAGCTAAGAATACTGTCTTTGTTAGGAACAACATTCAAATAAATGGATCACATCATTAAATCATATTAAATAAAAAGCCTAACCTCTTTTCAATAAAAATTTATAAACCCTACTACATCTTATAATTTCTTTTAAAATTTTCATCGCGCTTAAAGCAATGTACTCTGTAAGTCAAATTAAATTAATTTTATTGAGAAATAATTATAATAAAATGTCAGTTTATTTATTAATGGAATGTGTGCAAAATGAAAAAGAAAATAATGTATTTATAAATTTTCTAATAATTTCCAACTATTATTTTTAATACCACAAAGCACACATTACTAGGAAAAAAAATATATATCTAAAACTTGATCTATCTTTTCAACAGTTCATACACAATTGGTTTCATGTTTATTATATTACTTCCTACAATCATTGTATCTTTTGTCTCTTACAGCTTAACCTATTATCTGAATTTGATAAATCAAGTATGGGAGTATTTTTAAACCTGGAGAAAGTCAAGCAAACATAATAATATAGCCAACTAATCCTATAACAGAACTTAATAAAACTTACATTTTAAATTTAACAGTAGACTTCAAATATTGGAACAAAATCAGAAATTGTATGAGGACACATCTTCTGAAATTTGAGTCAGACAATTGTAGTTCCAAGAGCTTTTGATTGGTGAGGAATTTTGCAAAATAATGCTGTTCTTTGTTGGACTCTTGCATTTCAACGTCTGTACTCACTGCTTTTAGTCTGTTCATCTTGGATTTCTGTAGTTCTACAGATTCTAACTTATATGATGAGAATGCAGATAGAACGCTGCCGGCATGCTAAAAGGCAAAGCATTATGGTTATTTAATCATTATATTAAACTCTTGCAAAAAGTACCTACCTAAAGATAAAACCAAATGTATGAAAAAGTAAAGCAATTAATATTGAATAAACATCTAAAACGTTATGCCAGTTCTTGAACCATGAATTTCATTGATTGTTATGGGGAGTCCCCATAATATGCTGTTATAACTAAGTTATTCACCAATGACAATGAACCATTACCCCAGTTGCTAGACAACTTAGGCTAGGTTCCCATTAGTACATAGACTAAGACCGGCAGTTTTGTTGGGCCGGTAAATCGTCAGAAAGGCAATTTATGTGAAGCTGTTCACTTGTCGGATTCAACGAGAGTGACGACAACACCCAGAACTGAGGAATGTAACCATCTCACAGCATTCCCTCATTTGGAAATTAATAGCAAGGCGCAAAGTACCAGCATGGCGCCGGTTTCCGGCATAATGGGAACTTAGCCTTATTGGTCCATGTAACATTTCACAGACAAAATGGAACAGCCATACTAAACAATTTATAGTAACGGTTCACAATATTGGAATATTTAGCTAACAACCAATACAGTCTACAAAATATAGAATCACTGGACTAGCTGTGGTGAGCAGTAAATTTATATTAAAAATAAAGAATAGCAAAAACTTACAGCAACAAAGGTTTTCCATTGAACTTTGTTGTAACAAGTGTTTGGATTTCTAAAGAAATCCTGTAAGCTCCAGAAACGACAGTACAAGTTGTAATCTATTGTCAACTTGCTCTTCTCATTGTCCACGACCATCTCCTCATCTAAAGCATCCTTCAAGGTGCTGGAGCTGTCTCCACCAAATTCAGTCACATTCTCAAGATTAAACTCGGAGACAATGTTGAGACCGGAGCGTTCAGAAAATGGGAAAAATTTTGCTAAGAATAATAATATTCTGCCACAGAAAACAGTGTTCTGTGATCTAGACAAGCGACGTAGAAGATCATTACACATCCGCAACAGGTTGTTCTTACAAGCGATAAAGAAGAGGTCTTCTCTCCATATATTTACACCGTTCTCCACATAACTAAACATTTTCTCGCATTTATTTAAAGTTAGTGCATCAAAAATGTCACCAAGGAGAACAACAGGCATCGTAGGAGTTACCATCTGTAGTCTACAAGATTCTATACAGAAAGAGACGAAATTTTCAAGAGTCTTGGGGTTTTCTACAAGCAGCTTCAATAGCTTATCCCTAAAAGCTTGATCCATTGCTGCTTTTCTGTCAGTCTCATTTGCATTCTTCGAAACCGAATATAGCAAGTCAATGTTGTTTGTGGGAAAGGCTTTCGAAAGAACATCCTGTAAACGAAAATTAGGTTATAAGTTCATGTAGTATTAAAATGAAAATTTCCTTTAGAAAATGTGTACCTTATATTTCGCGCGAAGTTCCTCAAAACCCATTTTTTCCGTCATGTTATAAAGAAAAAGAATTTTTAAGGCAGCACAGCCATAAGAGAATTTTATATACTATATTGATAAAGTAAGAATTTGCGGTTAATATTCTATTATTTACCTCCTACTCCTACTCCTACTCCTAGTTTAGTAGTTTACTTCAATCAAACTTACTTGATCTCAAACAAAATCATAAACAAAACAGAACAAGATAGAAATAACATGGAAATAACCAAAAATAACGCTTTCTGCGGCAGTCCGACCCATGTACGTCCGTCGGGCGTCGTCCGACCCACGTCCGACCGCAGAAAAGAGTAAAAGAGGCACAGAAAAATGAAAATTGTAATCTGTGCGCCGGACAGAAGATACATCCAACCGGACCACAGATTATAAAAATAATACAAAAAACTATGGAAAGTGGAACTGGAAATATCTTCCTTTGAACTCGTTTGATTAAAAAGACACTCCTCAAATGGCCTTTCGTATTTTCTGAATTTTAATACTTGCTTTCATTAAACTAAATAATTTACTGTGATTGGAAAAATTCTGTACTATTAAATTTATTTATTTATTTACTAAAAAATCCACAGCTCTCAACATAAAAATTTACATAAAATATAAAAATATCCAAGGATCTGCGGACCAACGGAAGTGCAACGAAATTTGACAGATGTTTGATGTGCGATGTGATGTGCGTGTCCGATTGCTTTTTGGCGTCCTCTTGTCTATTTATCTTTCTTTATTGTTCTTTATAACTAACACTTGCATTTTATAGATTAATAGATTTACGTGTTTTGTAATAAGGTTTGTACCTATATTAGAAATGTATTAGAATAATAAATAGGAATAAGTATATTTGTTCATAGTTTCATTTGATATAATCAAAAGTAGGAGTTTGATATAAAAGAAGAAAGTTGCTTAACTTGCTGATATAATTAAGATGGACAGAAACATGAGGTGAGATATTTTATCTATTCACTTTTTAGTTTTTTATATAGAAAATGCTTACGACAGTTATTTCACAAGTTCCTTCAGTTCCTTGTATTTAGATGAAATATTTCATGGTATCCCATTCTTTCTATAGAAAACTTGTCCAAGGTTTTGTTTGTTTTATTAATAGTAATGTAAATTTAATTTATGTCAATTGTTTACTTTATTTCATTTTTTAATATTAGCCTTGGTCACATCTGGAATTAAGTTTGAACTTTTTTATTTCAATGTAACAAATTTGCGAAGTAATGGACTCAATACATTAAAAGCCACTTATCATCAAGTGGAGTGTCAGCCCATGTGTCGAGCTTAAGATGATAAAAAAGTATAGGTATCTTATTTAGTGCTTCAGTCATCAATGATATTTGACTAAATTCTCAAAGTTTTTAATTATTAATATGGAGTAGTGTACATAATAAATTCAGACATTTTTATCCAAGCCAATGCAATTTTTTTTTTTATTTTAGTTAAAAAAAAATAATAATAAAAACTTCATATACTATATATTAGATAAAGGTATATATATATATCTCTCTCTATATCTAATTGTATGACTCAGGTTTATAAATAGCCAGTCTTAAATTTGGTCTCTGTTCTGAATTCAAATGTACTTTTTAAATTACTCTGGTATTTCAGATCAAGTTACATGAACAGTGGGCCACGTTCCCTGCCTCATATGAGCGGGAACAAACGTCACAATGGCAACGGACACCACAACGCCCGGCTCAGCCCACCCATGCAAGCTCAGCACTTGCAACAAGACAGAGACAGACCCATGCATAACAACAATAATCATCAAGATGACATCATAAATTATATATATGACGCTTGGAACAAGGTGAGACTACACTCATCTAAAACTCAAACCATTGTCATCATCGTCAACTGTTTACGGATTTCTATAAAGATTTACTTGTCTTCCATTGTATGTGTTATGTGCATTGTTTAAAATTTTTAAAGGTTATGTGGCTAAAGAGAGTATAATTTAAAGCTAGTTATCCCAACCTCTTTCCTAGGGTGGATCGTTACTCGCGGACACCTAAAAGAACAAAAAGAAAAACTAAAGCTATCTTTACATAGGTCTCTCACATTGGTGTATCTATCTATGTAAATTAATTAAAGAAAGTCGTGAGTAAATATATGCCATCAGTCCCCACAATGCAATATATTTTGTCACTTAAGATTAATAATATTAAGTATAGATATGTGAAATAAATTCCAGGTGAACAGTAGCGACGAAGCCAAATATTATCAAGAGATTCCAGCGCATCAGCTCGGAAACTTCAGACCGTTCAATCTGGAGGAGTTGTGGGCTCGGCGGTTAGTGCAGAACATTAGTCGCAACAAACACCGGTCTTAGTTATTTATTTCCATGACCAATAATAATATGTTAAAAGTGTCTCATTGAACTGCTAGTCTCTTATAAATGGTATCATTACATAGTATAAAATTTCCCGCCGTCTGTCCCTCTGTATGTACACTTAGATCTATAAAAATTACTCAACAGATTTAAATGAAGATTTCACTAATGGAAAGAGCATTAAACGAGGAATCTGCAAAGAACCAACGAATATGAAGAAATTTTTTTTTTGCATTTTCCTTCATTGTACTACTAAATGGTTTTTCATTATCAATATTCATTTTTTAACACTATAAAGTACACAATAAATATGAATCCTTTTTAAAAAAGTCTGCAATAAAGGAATATTAAAAATAATGATAAAAAACTAATAAAGTCTCTATTAAAAGTAACAAAACGCAATTAGAATACCCTTCAACTTGTTTACTATATAATATAATATGTTCATTTATTTATTTATTTATTTATTTATTTGAAAAGGCTTACCAACTAAAGACATACTTAATCACAATATACAACACACAGATAGAAAGGAACATCACAAGTATGAATTTAAATTATAGGAAAGCACAACATCATTGAGATCAATAATACTTTCAATATAATAATAATAAATAACATTTAATATCTTCAAATATCTATTTCAATACTAAAACAACTTGAATTTGTTGCTACTCATTATAGTGTAAGGTTCTGTAAGTTTTACTCTTGTGTTTACTCGTAAACATTTTTAGTTGTAATAAAGCCAAATCTTTTCTCTCTTTCATTTTGGTTTATAGCGAATGTTACCACAATCGTTTCTTGGCCTTACCGTGTACTATTTTATTGTGTGACAATCGGACAAGTCCACTTTGATTTTATCATTATATTTATTTATCAATTTGCCTCATAAGGAAACTATTAGGGAAACTATTTAGAAGTGGCAGGGTACACTGAGTTTCGCAGTCATTTGTGTGCAGCCTGTCTGGCGGCAGTAACCACCCCTCGTGTGCCCTCTTCCTTAATCCTACTATGGTCGACAGCGCAATTGCAACACATGTGGCGTTGCTTGCGTTATAGGCGACGGTAGCCACCCACCATCAAGTGGACCGTCAGCCTGTCTATCGACCTTAATATTTATAAAAAAAATAAATTGCAAACTTTCAAGAACTTGAGCGTTTTCATTGTATCCTAGCTATTGAATTTCATTAATTCAAACTGTTCATGTGTTTTATATGTTGAATGAGACATTTTATCGTAAACAATATTCATAGTTGATTCGTTTAGTTGTACAATATTCTTTGTGTGTTTGTCACGGTTTCCCTTCGTTATGTTGACTTTGTGTAGCGCGATTTTATTTAATGATATAATGTACTTACATATAAATAAACATTAAATATCTAATTTAGACAACCATAGACTAATGCGTTTAACTATCTCGATATGGCGATTGATTTGTTACTGGAATCTCTTTACTGGAACTGTTTTATCTAGGAAATATTGTTCTCCGTTCTAAGCGACACTCATTCTCGTGGCGGCCATTTTGAAATATTTTTTTTTAAATTTAACAAAAATATTATATATGCCATTTCTATTGGTTTAATTAAAAAGTGAGTTTTTAACTGAAATGACAGCATGCATACTGTATGTCCAATTTAAGCCAGTCACATACGTAGCTATAATATATATTACGATATACGTTGGTGACGTCATAGAAATGTATATTATAGCTACGTGTGTGACTGGCTTTAGAGTGGCTACAGTCGTCTTTAAATATGAGTTGGATGCAAGCTTGCTATTCACCCTGATAAAAAAAAAAAAAAAAAACGGTGGGGGATAAGATGAGGATAAGGATAGGCTTATTCCATCCCTACTTACTAGCTGCAATAATTTCACAGTGGCCCAGTTTCAAAAGTCATGTGTCATAATACACTATTAACGTATGTAATATTGACGATGTGATATAAATTATTTTACTAACATTCGATTTGAAGCAATAATATTGTAATTGTACGTAGATGATAGTCGACATGAAGATAGGGAAACTTGAAAATAATCTTCGGTCTTAGGTGACCAGTAAGTATAATGTAAATACTTTTAATTTTAATTATTATTTTAAAATTTGTAATTAGTCTTTTAAGTTTTCGATATGTTTGCCCCATTAGAATCAGCTAGCCTACGACTATATTTAAAGCAATGAAACTGTTGAAACGCTTATAGACTTTTTAAATATTATTTTTCGACTTTGATCCGCTTTTAGCTGTGAGCATTTTTAGCATCGTCCTGAAAATAAATTATCTTAATATTCGATTTGACCGCCATTTTGTAGTTATGAAAAGAAGGCCATTTTGTAGTTACGAAAGATCATTTTGTGATTACGAAAGATAGATCATTTTGTAGTTACGAAAGTTAGATCATTTTGTAGTTACGAAAGATCATTTTGTAGTTACGAAAGATAGATTTTTGTAGTTACGAAATATAGATTTTTGTAGTTACGAAAGATAGATCATTTTGTAGTTACGAAATATAGATCATTTTGTAGTTATGAAAAGAAGGCCATTTTGTAGTTACGAAAGATATATCATTTTGTAGTTATGAAAGGTAGGTCACTTTGTTACTCCCCATACTTCCTTGATTAATGCGAAAGGCTGTATTAATAGCTATTTTAATTTTATTAAATTTTAAATTACATATTTTATAAAAAATATTTATCGTGTACCACATGCATTTATTTGCGTTATAAAATGATCATAGTTAATTGGCGGATATCAAATGAAATTTTTTAATTTGTTTATAGCAAAACTGACATTCCAAGTACTTAGCATTTGAAACTATTGTAAATAGATCTTAAGTGACCGAGCGCTGCCCGAATGATTATGTGTATTTGGATAAAAAATAAATAAAAAGGTTTTTCATATTGATTGAATATGTTTTGTTTTATTGTTTATTTATCTAAGATTCATATAACACGATCCATTTGTCTCTACCATTGTCTCCCCTGGTAGACATGTCTACTTTTTAGTACACTTGTCCCTACCTACCTAATTTCTGGAATCATTCGGGACTCAAAACTTAGTTCTTCACAAAACCGTGGGAAATAATGTGTTTATTTATCTATTAATTTCTTTTTTGAAATTTATCACACTTTACTACTTAAATTTAGGGTCAGTGATCATTCATTCTATTCTACGCATGAAAAAATATATACCAACAACTCAAAATCATAGAGTAAATAGTACTTAACCAGTATTAAGTAGGTACTAATTACTCAATGTCAAAATGTATTTATAAAAGTTTTAATTGCAATCTTTTCGTAAACCACAAGTGCAGAGCAAAGGTCTTTTGTGTTTTGGTCACACATGACCTCAAACAGTGTCGCGCCAAAGCGAGCAGATATACATATTATCTCAATGGCAGATATATATTCACGTGACTGTGTACACTTGCCGCGGGCTCACTCGACCAACTTGCAAACACATAATGAGTTCAACAAAGTTCTCATTTTGTGTCACTTAAACAAGGACAATTACATGATAACTTTGTTAAGGAAGTTTCACTTGGCAACGGTTAGCGGTGTCGATTTGTTTTCAGTTTATTTTCTAATCTTTCTCGTTTACTTGTTTGACTGTAGTCTTTTAAACGTTAATTAAGTTAGTGAACTTTTATATACAAGTTACAATTAAAATTATATTCTATTACCCCCGACTTCTATTGAGGCCAAACACGCTAAGTATATCTGCTGTTTGCTTAAAGAGTTTGGTATCTGTCCTGAAGACTACTTGATGCTGTAGCATCAAATCAAGGTTATCATGTCATGGAAATACCACTGAAGTAACAGTGTACAAAATTTCACATCAATCGAATCTGTGGAAGTTAATGAGATTCCATCGTCAACTAGGAAATGGGCTGATAATCTTCAAATGGTTGAAAATTATAGCTAAGAACCATCTCGATCACTTCAGCTTTCAAACAAAAAAATTGTATGTATCAAAATCGGTCCATCCGTTTGGGTGCTGCGATTACACTACGATTACAATACATGATGCGTCAAACTTATCACACGGTTTTTGCGTCGGGCGTTAAAAAATATAGATACCCAAATAGACTTAATTTACCTTTTCTATATAGGTATATATTGAGTAAAAGATATACCTAAGCAACTATTCGATATATAGGTATATTCATGAAACCACCTAATTAGAAGTCTAAGGCTCGAGTTCACCAACAGACGGTTATTTTTAAATAGCCGATTAAAATTTAAACAGCCGTTTAATAATATTTGGTTCATCACCATCGCTAAACTGCGGGTTAAACGCCCTAAACATCAGATTAATCATTAAGTTAATCAGATGTTTAGGGCATTTTAGCGATTTTGAACAAAAAAATATTATTAAACGGCTGTTTAAATTTTAAACAGCTGTTTAAATTTTAACCAGCTGTTTAAAAATAACCGTCTGTTGGTGAAATCGAGCCTAAGATGTAACATGTTTTAATTAATTCTTCAAATTCAACAACTTAAGTTATCAGACACGGGCTCTAACTAATTGGGAAGACTTTCTAGCGGAGGGGTTCACCGCCTTACAATATACAAATAACAGTTATTTGTAGGTATTTGCTATCTAAAGTATCTTAATCCTTTAGCCGCCAGAGTCGGATTTATTCGACAATTATTTTCGTGTCCATTACGACAAAGCCGTAGTTATATACGACAAATTTTAAATCATCGCGTTACATTCTCTTAAAAAGAAAAGTCATGCGCTAGGGGCACAACTCTTACAAAACCAAGCGGTTAAAGTTTAAAGGGTCAATACATTAGGGTAAATACAAACAAACATACAAACTTTACTTTTTTTTAGATATAGATTCACAAATATATATTTAAATAGTAGAGAAGAGGGAGTGGGAAAATTGCGATTGTCCTAAATCTTGGCGGTAGTATTCTTAATTTGGGCCAAGTTGAGATTTAATTAAGTGTAACAAAGTGCGAACGGAGGCGAATGGAGTGTGATAGATTGAACTCCGCGGTTTCAAACCCGTTAATTAATTGCCTAAACTTGAACAGTAATTTAACGCATGCTTCTTACAGAGAGTTAACGGCAATTGTTAAATTATGAAAGTATCTGGTTTTTTTTTTTTAAATTTAATTTAGCCGTCCTGTATGTAGACTCTATACACATTCAAATTTTTGTAAATAGTGAATCCCCTGATGAGTTGTTCCAATTAATACTTACCCCAGACTTTTATAACCATACTGCACGCTATATTAGACTTGAGTTTATTATCTTTATTTGGATAAATCGCCGCTACACACAGTCAGGATGTGTAGAATCTTTATCCCGCGATCTTAAGACCAAACTTCTTACTAAGGTGGCTTCCGCTTAGCTACAACTACAATAAAGGCTTCTCAAAACGTTCTGTATACAAGTTCTTGCAGAGTTCGCACCGCATGACGTCCCCCTGGTGTTGATTATGCGTTGGATAGCTGAGGCGGGGCACCGAAGTCGTGTCATAACGTCCCCACGACCCCGCCCATCAACAGCCGCGCTAGAAAGAAAGTGGTTGGGTTTTAGACGATAGGAATCCGGCATAATCCCGCAGTGTCCCCTACACTGTCGGGTATCCAAGAGGATTTCCCAACGTTAAAAAAAAGGGCATACATTAAGTAGTTTACAGTTATTCGTGCAGCCTTCTGGCGACAGTAACCATACTTTGGAGTAATTTGGTATAGATACACCTTGATTCTGAAGGAGCGGAAAGCTAATTAATTTTTGTCAGACAAAAATTAGTAATAATTTAATGAACAAAGGAGCGATCTTTGAATTTTGCAGCGGGCCACGTTCATTCATAACTTCCTATAAAATATTTCATCCGACTCGCTAAACATTTTAACGATTTAAATTCCAGTGTCTAAACTTGTTGACGGGGGAAATCTCTTGTCTAAAACATTTGTGCTTTCTCATCAAAACAAGCCTTCGCAACAAATGTGTCTATACAAAAAGATATCTTGTAATCTTTCTAGACACTTCTCTTTTCAGTATCATTTCGTTTCATTCAAGCTTGTCATTACGGGAAAATGTTATAGTAGGTACCTATTTATTTATGACCTTATTTACATTTTTCGTAAAAATTGTAGAAAAATCTCTTTTTTCTAACAAAGGCGACTCTTGCATTTTGTTATTACAGTTCATCATAAATTGGGCAGTCCGTCTGGTGTCCGTAACCACAGATCACAGTAAAATAACAAAGTGTGTTGTTTCGATTCGGTGAGTGAGTAGATTCAGACCCCATTTCTAAAGTTTGCGTTGTCTTCGTGGCCTTACTTTACTCACCGCACTTGCAAACATAAATACATATCTAAACACACATAAATCCATAATGCATGTGTATCATGATATTGATACTCCAAGTTTCACTTTTATGGCCCAACGACACGTCCTTAAAGAGATGATACCTACATACGAGTATAGTAAAATATGTAATTGAGTTAGTGAGTTACCTAATAATAAATAATATACTAAATTTTTGAGGTACATTGAGGTATATGTATAAATAAAAAATGGATATGTTTTGTAATTTTTTTAAAATTCAAAGTAAAGGTCAGTAGAAGCCTGACAGTTCAGTTGATGGTAAGTGGCTTTATTGCTTGCGCTAAGTTGCGCAAGCAACACCAAGAGAAAATGCAAAGGAGCTTTCTGCCAATCTTGATAAGCAATAAGGAGAGAATAGGCCCACTGACTAATCCATATGTGGGTCACAACACAAATTAGTATGTGAGCTGCAAGCATAATAAGTTACAACATAGGTTCATATTACCTTCCCGACATCGCTTATTGAGGCTCTCTGCCTGTTCGTCACACATTCTTACAAAAAAAAGCTATTACTAAATAAAATTAATTTTAGAAAATTAAACAACTCCTTTGTATATTTCTTTATTTGCTCGTAATATGCCTGTCAGTCGTCGGGATCCATCGTAACATTTGTTATTTTTTTTTTATTATTTTTTACATTTGCTTCAAATAAAAAATATATAAACATTTTAGTGTCGCATAAAAATAAATATCGTGAGTAAGTAGTCATTTAAAACAAGTCCGCTTAACGATGAACTGATACAATGAATTTATATTTTAATTGCAATAAAGAATATAATATTTTATAACTTAATATAAAATATTAACTTCATGTGTGATTAATTTTTACAATATTTCTTCTGTATCAGTCTATTAGTGAACTTCAGTCTACATGAAATTCAAGCGTCAGTAACAGTTTGAGGTGCAGTGGCCGTGGTGTGGGACGACACAGTGTCAGGATCTTTTTCGCGAACGCCCATCCATGGCACTCGCTTTGTTAATTCTGCCCTGAAATTTAAAACAACCATGAAATGCCAAAGACGCAAAATTACAACATAATTTACGAGACCGTTAAATCAATGGTAGGGTGCTTGCTTTCCTTCCCTAGGTGGTTCATGACCGTCTAGTGGTGGAGAAGCTTAATCCTCGGCAATCCGGGAGGTTGCAAGGGCCGGTGCTCTCGGGCTGCCGCGATTGATGTGGAAATGTCAGTCGGAAAACCCCCTTTGGGCCGTCCACCCTTAATGCTGGAAATGAGCTGGAATTTAATTGGCAATATCCCAATTAGACTACATACAAACCTGTATCTGGGATGGTTGATGGCATAGACCCAAGGATCTATGCAGGAAACAATTTTACAGCATACAGCCGGCACCATCGTTGCCACAGGCGTCAGAACGTTCCTAATAAGCAGGAATGACTATGTAAGTGAGCTGTTTCAATAAATAAATATAAAATATTTAAGGGAAGCAATAAATTAACGTTTTTGTAAGTATTGTGCGTGGAAATAGAATATAAATTATAATCAAAGTTTTTTTGTTAATATTTTTAATTGTAACTATGAATTGTTTTAAAATAAGCTAAATTGTATAATAGCTCCTAGCCATATTTTAACTAAATTTAATTTAAAAAAAATTCAAATCAAAACTAATAGTGAAATGCTAAACTTTTATTTAAGTGTTTGTCTTCTATTGGTTAAATATTTTATTAAATTATTTTTCATTATATTTTTATAAATTTTAACTAGCACACGTTTACCAGTCAAGACTATCAACAATACGTTTGCATTACATTTGTAACATTGAATCGAGATACTTGCCTGTCACCAAATGCTCCAGTCATGGTGACGAATGCATACGGTGTCCAGGCGCAGACGAACAGGAAAAAGATTGTGAAGGCCACCTTGGCTATCCTGATTTCAATACTCTTGCTCGAATCTTCTTTGTTTGATGCCAACGATTTCACATTCATCTTCTTCGCCTGTTCTTTCAGCATTTTCTCGTGAAGCCGGACCTAATAATCAAATCTTCATATTAAATTCTCATTTATAAATATATTATATTTAGTAAAAGACATATTTAATTATCTAAATTTTAAAATTTTGGTAAAAATTCATCGCCTTTTTGTAATACAGATTCCTAGAGGTACATTGTTCTATTAAATAATTAACATTTATATAAACTTTAGAAGTGTAATATAATTGTTTTATTAAGGTAGGTAGTTAGAATGTACTTTGAAATATACAAAAGAAGGCATCAAACTAAATTTCAATTTGTAAAAGAATGCATAGTAGGTGGTATATATTTTACAAGCTATTCTTGTAGCTTCAGTTTACAATATATCCGAAAACACCATCTAGTTCAATCACCTATTGAACTAGATGGAACTAAATTTATATTTAATATGTATAAATTATGAAATATTATATTATAAATTAATTAAATTATTACATGCTATTTTACCCAGATTATAAACTATCTATATGCTATGTTTCATCCGATTCTGTTTTTAAAGATTTTCAACGATTTAAGCGTGATTCAATAAAAAAAAAACATACAAAAATCTTTGTAATTTTTCACAAACAACATTATTAAAGAATTGAAGAATGCTTTGATTCTTCAATAACATTATCGATTTGGGGCAAATTGTAATTTAATTTATAAGTTTTAATTAATTAATTTGGTTTTCAAATTTGGTTTGAGATTGGGTTCAATAAAATTAGTACGAATGTAGCGCGGAGTTGCCCCTTAAATGTTAGAATCTTTAATATGAAAGAGGTCATTAATTTATTTTCACATTTGTAACTACGTAAATGCCTTTTTACATCGTTTCTGTCTACACCCTCGGGGCAAGTTTGATGAAGGTACGGTCTAACTCAGAAATGCGACGAAAACCTTTGAAGCCCCCAACCACAAATTAATTTTCATCCAAATATTAATAATAATTCAAACACATCTAGATTCGTTTTTAAAATGTGTAATTCATTCGTAAATTTTTTTAATTGGTTCGATGACTTAAAATGGTTAATATATTATATATTTTAATTTCCATTAATTTTGACAACAAAATACAACTACATATCCAAGATAGGTAACTCGTATATATATTCATACGGTCGGTTTAACGTTGAGGAAATCATTTATCAAATTTATGAGTCGTCGCCGAATTTATGTTCTATGTGTATTAGTACTTACTACGTGTCTGGAGTCCATATCTTATCTATAGTAAACTTGTTGAGACAAACCCTACTTGGCTTGAGACTCTTTGAGTAACATAAATACGATCAGTTCCTCTACGAGTACAATGAGTTTATAATGACCGCATTATAAACTTGTTGTTATAAGAATTTTGAGTTGTTATAGTATAAGTGTTTGACATTGTATTTATAACATTTGTATGAGTATAAGTAAAACGGACATGAGCTATAATCACAAACTTGTTTGAAATGATCGTCCCGTTCCGCTTTGGTTGAAGTTGCAAGCAGTATCTCAGAATATATAATAATACTAGGCAGAATACCTGAAATTAGAATAGCTTGTCCCGCACCGCTACCCGCTTACCACATGTAACTCTGTGCTAACGCTGGAAACTAATCCTAAATGGCTATTTCCAGCAACTATTCTCGTGTCGTGGTAAAATTGAAAAATTTATAAATTAAATTGTTGTGGAATCCCTTATCCTATCAAGATCTGCAGCTCACATTCTACCTCAATGGCGTTGCTTATGTTTATACGTTACATAAATAAGATATTGTATAAGTATACCTACTTATGGTATTTATTGCCAAGTACACACTGTAAATGTTACAGAAATACAAAAATGACGCAGAAATCCTCTACTTTACCCGGACGCTGTGTCTGAACACATATTGGACTAACTTATTAAGGCTACGTCCGACTATAGTTGAGTCTAAGTAGAACATTGAACCTAGTTTCTCGAATACTTTTCTTAAACTAGTTTAATATAAAAATTTAAAAACATATTACAAAATATCATGCTTATTGATTTAGAAGTTTAAAATATTTTGTAATGAAATAATAAAAGTATCATGAGCCAATACTTTCTCACACATAAGTCAAATTTTAAATAAATATTTAAATGTTTATTTCTGATCTCATTAATAAATCTTATTACTTAATTTAAATTATTAGTCTTTGTTAGGTTTTAGTCACAGTATTGTTTTTATATTACACTACACAGTACACAGAGATCTGATAGAGTCTCCATATAGAGTCCTAACACCTATATTCCTCTTATAAAATTGATTGCGTCACTGACGTGAGCATCGTACGAGCCGAAGTGTAATGAACACACGCGGGGCATACTGTGCCCACCTGCCTAAGAAGGCCTGCTACGTACGAGTAGACGCTCTTACTACGTCTACTGCGTAGTCGCGAAGAGTGTTTTCAGCTTGTAGACATATATTTTCTTATGCATAGAGCGTAGGCACTTCTTTGATTGTGAGATAAATATTTTTTTTATATTAATAAATTCAAATGAAGATCATCATTCATCATAATTATTAGCCCGCAAGGGTTAGTCATAGGCATTTTAATTGAGTTGAGCGCCATCATACTTGATCCATCCATCACTACACCAACATCATCAGCTGACTGATCTTTTCGGCTATGTCTACCATCTTTGTTATCTGACCGATCTCCGTATTGCGTCGATAGGTCATAAGGTCGTCTTCACATTAGGTCGCAAGTAGTGCGGCCGCCGCGCGACTGCAGCGGATGCCTTCTTATTACAACTACAGCCGCGCGACTTGTTTAGTTTAGGGTGGCGCACTTCATTTCAATGGATTCCAACGAGGAAACATCACTGTTGCTCCTGTCCTGCTCTTGTTGGTTCTCCTTCGGAGCCGTCGACAAGGGTTCATAATAAAAAATTATGTTTCTTTGAATTGAGTAGCTAATACGAGTATGTGTACCGTGTAGAGGGCGTATATCCAAAGCTAAATAAAAAAAATATCTCCCTTTATTTCTGCATGATCAATTTATTAGAATTTCTTCGGCTAGTAAAAAGTCTTTTCAGATATTTTTTTGAACAATTTTCAATTTTGTATAAAACTTCAGTAACTGAGGGGCTCATCTAAATTTGCTAATAATATAAAGTGGTTAACTGGTATTATTTACCGCAAAACAAGTCCGCGGCAAAATTAATAATTACGCAGTACATCCTTCGCTGTTGGATAGCACCCAACTCGGAACTTATTTAATCCATTACGAGTTTATTCGGAAACAACAGTTCGAGAGGTGACGAACTTTAAAACCAATTTTCACTTCGAACAGCGCTTAAACTTTACTTAGATTTTTCCATTTGCTCGTCTGCGATTGATGGCTGCTCGAGGAAGTGAATTCTTTTTCGCCTTTCTTGGAATTTTCTTTCTACCTCACTTGAAATTTTGATCTTCCGCAGTAGGACATTGCGTATACATAATACTCGTATCTGTATCTACTATATCGATCCATATATTACACTAGCTGTTGCACACGACCTCGCCCGCGTAACTTTATAAAATATAGCCTATGTTACTCGCTGATAATGTAGCTTTCTATAAGTGAAAAAATTTTCAAAATCGGTCCAGTAGTTTTTGAGTTTATTCATTACAAACATACAAATCTTCTCGCTTTATAATATTAGTATGGATATTTATTTTATTTTATTTTATTTTATTTATATTAGGGAAACATACAATTTCTCGCTACACATTATACATATACATACATACCTACAAGAAAAACAGAAATCAGCATTCGACTAAATTATTAAAACATATTATAAATTACAAGTTACTGCAGAAAATTGGATAGAAAATTGGATACAGAATATAGATTAGCGGCGTCAAACATTATAAAATAGAATTAGTAGTTTTCAAAAAGAACAATATATCAACATTATAAGATAAATTTAGCAAATAAGTGAGCCAGACAAACAATGTTAACCCAGATTTTGTGTACTTTCATAAACGGAATCAAATGGAATGGAAGTTGTCTGAAATCATGAACAAACTGTAAAGAGGAAATCTTTCAATTAGGGAAACAAAATTGTTCAGCAGTGAAATTGTGGCTCACAAAATCCCTTTCGAAGATCTTCCTTAGAGCGAAGATCTTTAAATATTTATTTTATATTATATATTAATACCATTTATTAACTACTCTCTGTATTTTTCAAAATTACAGAGCGTAGTAGGTATTAATATTTTTCTTTTTTATTAAACATTGACAGATTCACATCGCACTAAATAAATCTCACTAATATATATCCATAATATTTTTTTAAATAATTTATATTAATAATAATATTTTTTTATTAATTTTGATTCGTTGTGTGATAAAATTTTGATTAATAACAAAGCATAATTTAAAATCATCGTCAAGAACTAATAAATCAGCATATAATTTAAAATTTAGTTTTTATTTTACTTTAAAAGTGTATGCTTTTTGAGTTGCCTTTTAAATAAATAAAACAAGTGGACCGTCAGCGTATCCGTCGTCCTTAGTAATTTAAAAAAAAACATATTTTACTTACGGCACCGAAGAGCTGTGAGTAGAAATAGCAAATGAGGGCCATCGGTATGCAGTAACTCCATATGAAAATGCAGCCAACAAATACCTTCGTGTCCTGGTCGTCGGTGAAGTAATCGAATGAACACGTTGTTAAGAAGCCCTCTGGAAAACACGTTTTTTTTTAGTAAACTAAAGCTTAGTACAGACGTGACTATCTTCTTCTATCTTCTATATATATAAAATTCTCATGTCACAGTGTTTGTAACCAAACTCCTCCGAAACGGCTTGACCGATTTTTATAATTTTTTTTGTGTATATTCGGTAGGTCTGAGAATAGGTAGTAAACTATTTTTATTCCTCCAAAAGATAAAGGTTGCCCAAAAAATTTTTTTTTGCAAAACAACGTTTGCCTGGTCAGCTAGATATATATTAAAATGCCAAAACATAAAATATATACATCCTCACAAAATTTCCTCATTTATAATATTAGTAGGATATATTATATCTATGTCTGTGCTGGGCTTTATAATGGTGTTAATGGTTTTATAATGCAGTTTTCGATATATCGTCTATTTTGTTTAAAGATTTCAATAACTGCTAACACTTTGCTGAACTTTTTAAAAACTTGTTGGAAAATCTGTGACAATCTTCGACGAAAACTTCACAGTGAAATAAAGAAACAGAGTTGTTCTGCGTTTGTGCCGACACATATTTTTCCTGAGCTCACGAATATTTTTTGTCTTTATACTTATGTTACTATAATTTTTTTATACAGAAGGGAAATCTTTCATGAGTATAAAAATAGTATTTGTTTCTTATTAGACTAGGAATCTTTTGAAAAAAAAAACGTCTACAGGTTACATAAATAAATATTACGAGTGTTGTATGTCAGGGCGATTATCAGTGAGGTCAGGTGAGGTCACACAAATCGACTATGGGCACATTATTGATTAATTTGACTTAAATAGTCAAATAAATCAGTTAGTTTTTGATTTGTAATATTGTATCAATTTAAAAAAAATATGTTTGTAAAAAGCATGGTATAAGAATGCACAATTATGCAGAACGAAAAGAAAAAAGTGTTGTGTATGGGGTTAAACAGAAAGTAGACCTTTCTAGGTGTTTTTTAGAATAATTATAAGCCTAACAAAGTCGTTAACAAACAGCATTGGGCGTCAACTACATAGCAATATAAGCAAGTGTAAAAATCGGTCGCTGACATTGCACGCACGCAAAGCCGCGCCTCTCTAATGACTTGCATTGTGGTGGGTAGTTTTAAACTTCCGCAATCTTATTACAACATTAAACTAAATTAAAAAAGAAACGCACGCCACCCAATTAAGTAAAATAATTAATGCGAAATTAATCCATCCAGGTTTATAATATTGTACAAGAAATAGACAACATTGCTTATTCCCAAACTTGCCAACTAAGTCTGATTTTAAATGCTTTTCAGGAGTTAACATCAAAGTTAAAAAAGGTATAGAAGAACTTAATATATTTAAATAACAATGAATTTAAAGCAAACATTTTTCTTTGTTTAATTTTGATGTTAGCTTTTGCTCGCATGAAAAATTTATTTGTCAATGACAATTGCCAACTGACAATTTTTTTTATAAAGTTGGCCCATGATGGATCAGTTGAGTAATTTAGGCTTGAAATCGTACAACACACACTCACTATCGCATTTCGATATACTTAGGTAGGGAGCAAAACAAAACTAGAGGTCATATAGGTAATCAGCAAAAACTAACACAGCTACTCGTTTATTTTGTATGCGGTAGCTATTGCCGATATGAAGAATGGATAAGGACAATTACATTCAAATTGTTGATTCATAATATTCCAAAGACAATGGAGGTAATCTCCTGTTTTCAGCGGATGCAAACAATTTGTCACTCAATTGGTGCATATAATCATTCGTTTAATTCCAATTTGAGGGTGCGAATTGTTGCCTCATTTGTGTCGAATTAGTGTTTGTTACTTTGACCTGTCTGGAACCTCGGGTTCAGTCATTACTTAATAATAATTTGAGAGTATAAACATGAGTGTGCGTCCGCCTTACTTTCATTAAGGGTTCTGTCTAAACTCTGAACCACAGAACAATATAATCCAAAAAGAAGCATGTAGGTGGAATCTCCATACCACTCGTAAGCACCGCAGAGCTTATTATGTCTTTTTTATTAAAAGGTCAGAAAACACAGTCCACTCGATGGTAGGTAGGTACCGTCGCCTTTTTAGTGCTGCAAGTGCGCCACCGAACTTAGGATAAAGGTTTAATAAGTTATAGCGAAATAGGTTGTGGCATCCCTTACTTATACTTAGGTACAGCGAAACACAACAACACACATTTTACGGTTATTTCAGGGTGGTCTTCTATTAGGGTGTGTTTGGTTATATCCATGTTTTTTTAAAAGGTTTATCTGTAACGACAGTTTGGAATTAGGATTCTTAGCATATTAACAGTCCAAGCCTCTTAGTCAAGAGTCCTTTACTGCCACGCTATTCCAGCCATTTGTTTAATATCTCCGGCCCAGAAGCATACTAACTTTCCGCTCCTTTCCGTCAATATTCATGACAAATTTAATGAACCTTTATAACAGTATCAACTACTCACCAGGCACAAAACGCCCCCAAACTTTAAATGCCGGCAAGAAAGTAAAAGGAAGTGCCCAAATCCACGTGAAGAGAATGAGAAGTGATGCTTGCACCTTGTTGATTCTTCCATCTAGTGGACATGAAATCGTTCTGTAATAAAATAAGAAAACAAAATTCCCGTAGTTACTTTTTGTTCTATTTACTCTCTAAAAGTTTTTTTTTTATGTTAAGACAGATACATATATCACAAGTAACGTCTATAGATGTCGCCTATCTATATTACAAGTAACGTCACAGGTGCTGCAAATTGCGCTGTTGACCATAGGATAAGGGATTAGGAAGAGATAGAGAAATGTGCTGTGGCTTCCTTTACCCACTCACCGAAACACAATAACACACGTGCACTTATTTCACGATGGTTTTCTGTCAAGAGGTGGTTACTATCCCCAGACAGGTTGCCCATATGACTACGAAACATAGTGTATCCTGCCACTACTTAATACAAGTTTAATAACAGCGAGTGTGTTGTTGTGATTCAGTGCTTCGGTATAAGTAAAATAATCAGAAGCGCATTAGTGCTAGAGTAATACAGGCGAAAGTTATTGCCTCCTAATAAGTGGATTGTGAACTTATTTTTAATACAAATCTTACTTGTATCTGTCGAAAGCAATAACAGCGTTCGTAATGGCTCCACCGATTCCGGACAGCGAGCCAAGGACCCCGTAAATGTCGCAGCCCAACTGGTATCCAATGAGCCGTTGATGAAAAGAGTTGATGATGAGCAGCGGCATCTCGGTCATCATCAAGAGGTCAAATAAAGCTAGGTTTATAACGAACATATTGCTGGGACTTCGGAGCGATTTTGATCTGAAATAATAGTTATCTAAATTATTATATTTAAATTATTTAAATTATCCACTAATTAACTTCTTATTTTAGACTAATAGATGTAAATAAATTCTGCTTGAGGTGTTTATATTATATATTAAGATTAAAATTATAGTATTGTTAAAATTATTCCGTGTATCCCTAACATGCAAAATTTCATGATGATCAGTTGAGTAGTTAAGGCGTGAAAATTTAACAAAGAAACCAACTCACTTTAGCATTTATATTATTAGTTAGGTTTAAACCTTGTAAGTCTTGATGTAAGAGACAATCTTCAAAACTATAGTGGTTTCGATACAATTTTATGCTGTGAAGTTTCAAGGAAGACTTCAAGTAAATAAAGGAATCTAACATCCTTTAACGGATGATATCTGACATGCTAGTTTCTCTATTCACAAGAACAAAAAGTTAAGAAACAAGTGCAGTTGCGTCAAGTGCGCCAATTAAGCGACTGACTTCGCAGAGTGAATGAGAGGCGCCCGACACATTCTCCAAATAATTTAGAGAGTAAGTCTACGTTCACACGGCATTGTCCTGCACATTTTTTTGCAGTATACGTCTTGACAAATAAACAGTGGCACATACATTGTACATAGAACCATTCACACGTCGTTTGTACTGCAAAAAATCGTACACTGTTTATACGTTGAAACGAATACTCACCGGACTTGTCAAGCAAATCAAATGAACTTTAACGTATTCGGTTTTCAGTGGCACATAGTATAGTCCTTCACACGGCACGCTGTTAATAAGTTTTTTTATCGAATAGCAACCGAACAAGCGTTTTTCATCGTTTCAAAGTTCATTATAAAACTTTTCAAATGTTATAGTACGCACTGATTTTTGATTTTTAGGATGTACCCAAAAATCTTCTGTTTTGTCGGCGGCGGAACCGTTGGCGCCTTCGATATCAATATAAAAGTACAACCAAGCGTAGATCCACAACTGACGTCACTCACTGTGACAACTATGTGAAAACTGCGGCTATTCGTTTTTACACGAATGATAATCTGCCATATGAATACCGGGCTGATTGAATGTTAAAAAACGAATACAAAATAAATGTGCGGACAATGCTGTGTGAACTTAGCCTTAGTTTCCCTGCACAAACCACGTAATATAACTTCCACTGTTTCGCTAACTTAACACTAGGCTGCTTATATGTACTACTGTTGTAACTTAAAGTTGTCATGAACTGACACAATTTGAAACATGCAGTATATTCTATAGACTTAGTGGTTAAATTTCACGGCAAACAAGGATCAAAATCAATTCATATATTATATAATAAGAGTTTGAGTTGGTGGGTAAACTTTTTTCGGTCTATTACACTACTTTACAAATTTATTTTTTTAACTAACACTGCCGCTATACAGCTCCATTGTATTTGGATTCCCACACGCTTTGGTGACTATATTGTCATACGTTGCGGACTATTTCATTATTAGTATAATATAAATTTTAAAAAAATCGATCTTATTATTTTTGACTTACAGAAATCAGTAAAGATTAATTTCAAAAAAATATCAATAAATGTTCAGGCGAGTGTTCGCTATGGTCGCCATTGAGAAAATTTACCATTTACCCAGTATCAGTCTTTGTGCAATTTAATAAAGGGTGTTAAAAAAGGTTTTAGTGCCTGAAAACTCGCAGAAAAATCGATTCTTGACGCGAACATGATTCGAAATTCGAACACGCTATTTAACTCACAGGAATAAAATTTAGATTTTATTAGTGTGTCCAGCCATAGCCTACTAGAGTTGGCCCAGCTGTTAAGATAGACAGGACCCTTACCTAACACGCTTCGCTCACTTCGCTCAGTAGTCTATATTAGAATCACTCGCTAAGCTCGTGATTCAATTCTAGACCGCTTCGCTAGTTCGTGATTTAAAGGCGGCAATCGATGCAAAAAACAATTTTGCTCTCTAGTTGAACAAATAACTATTACCTACCATTTTTATACAAACTTTTTCGCCCAGATCGTGAGATAAACAATAAGTTCATAATAAACCACATTTGAGTTGTATTAAAGAGGAAATAATATTGTTATATAAAATGTTGTGTGAGGCGTGAACATAGGAAACGTTTTCCGAGGGTGCAATCGGGTCGCGGCCGGGCGCAACTTTGCCGCTGACATTCGTTTCAGATTTCCACATCCGATGTGAACTACATTTAATTTATTGTCTCTTTTTTTTTCTTAAATCCTAGAAACTGGTTTTTAATTCATCACCTAATTGCTGATTACGCCAGTACCTACGCCAGTATACGAGATATGTATTATACCAGGTTATATGAGAAAATGCGAGTTGCGAGTTACAAGAAATTTACAAGACTTACAATTATTAATATTTTTAAACGATTACACGTTAACCTAACATTTTTCCACGATAAAAAGTATCCTATATGTTAATCCAGGTAATAAACTGATTGACAAATTTCATCTAAATCTGATAAACCGCTCACAAACTTTTGCATTTATCATTTTAGTAGGATGTTGGGATGTTTAATTAATACTATTTTCATAACAGTAAAACGGTATACACGATCTTTGTGTTATATCAATAAGCTAAAGGCTATCTGAGAAACAACCTTGGGACTTATTAATCAGCTTCAATTAAATTGTAAGCAAACTATGCGCAGTTTGAGTTTTAATCAAATATAAGCTGTTTAATTTGTAGCTCTGTGACAGAGAGGGGATGTTGCTTCGGTGCACGACCATCTTGTCGCTGTCTCGATGCGTTTGAAACTTAATTAAATTACAGACCAGTGACGGAAGTCAACAGCACTTGAGCGGATCAAATAGTTATTAAATTGGGCAGGTTTCTTGGAGCAGTGATTTCTATTAATTAATCATTATATTTTTATGATGATAAGAAAGCAAGACTTGGGCTTAAAATGATATATGATTATTCACAATATGTGATTTTTAATTTAAAATTTAAAATTTAAAATATAAATGTAAGTAGTAAAATTGATAATAACCAACATTGTATACCTATGGTTACTAAAATTTATCTAAAAAATATCCAATAACATATTTATAATAACAGTGCGCTGCTGACTGATAAAATCCTTACATATTATAAAACAAAGTCCTCCGCCGCGTCTGTCTATCTGTCTGTCTGTTCGCGATAAACTCAAAAACTAATGCACCGATTTTCGTGCGGTTTTCAGCAATGGATAGAGGGATAATCAGGGAAGGTTTTTACGAAACGGCGAAGCCGGGAGCGGGACAGCTTGTAAAATATAATTGACAAGGTGTTTGAGAATGGAATCAGATATCCTATAGGTAACACTGAAATTTGTGTTATCTATAAAAACCACCCTCTGCCGTCATATCACTGACTGTCTACGGCTGATACGGCGGTAGCTACGCCCCTGAATCCATTGATAGTCTGATCTAAACTTGTCTTATTTAGATATTTTTAATGTTATAACAGCTACAAATTTAAATGTACTTTATTTCACAAAAATAAAAATGGCAAATACATTAAATTTTTATTCCAAAGTATACGCTTCTCAAAGTATAAAATCCGAGTCACTGTTCTTTTATTTTCGTGAAATAAGCTAGTCATTCTCGAATGTATGCAGGGGTCGTTAATAGAGTTAGGAATACTACGATGTCATGACATGTAACATAGTCTGTTACACTGTTCATTCACATTGGAATATTAATTAATTCTATGATAAAGTACGGCCTTGAGAAATAAGTTTTACGCCGTGTATTGGCAGATATTTGTTATGGTTTTGTCAGTTACTATGCTTTGTATTTTTTATCTATACTTGTCTATACTAATATTATAAAGAGAGAAATGTTAGAAATGTTAATTTTTTAATATGTAAATAAAGAAAATAAATTGATTGTCAAAATTAAAATGGACTTAAAAGTCGAAATCATTAGTCATTGATGAATTAATTAAATTATTTAAGTAGCAGACGACCTGGCTTCGCAGGAAGCGGGTGGATGAGAAAAACAGAAGACCGTGCGTGGTGGTGAACCTTGGGAGCAGTGGAGAGATACCGGCTTATAATGATAATGATGATGATGATAATGACTTAAGTATCTATTACATATTCCCATACATATCGTCCCGAATTGAAGGAAGCAATTCTTACAACAATGACGTCTTACCAATATTTGTTTATGGTTGGAAAGATTGCCAATTTTAGTTCCCTTTAAAATTACAAGCTCCGCCCGTAAAAATACATTTTTGAATATATTTAAGTGTTAAATATATTTGAGTATGATTTGAGTTAATATGCTACACTGGAACTGGAATTATTATAAATACGGTATCACAAGTTAAAATAATAAAACTCACGTGCTAAAAATCCAGACCACGATGCCATTGCCAACGAGAGATGTCAGCATGAGTATTGTGTAAATGAAGGCCAAGCAATAATGCCAGTATTTGCTGACGGCTGGAAAGTTCCTCCAATGTTCATGGACCAAGTCTTGGTGTTCTTCTGGTATGTTCCAACCCAGCATATGTTCCACAACCTCTTGTGTTACCCTGAAAGTATACTTTATTATTAGTAAATTCACTATAGAATAAGACAATAATTATATAAGAAGACTCATTATACACCTTTTTTTTAATAAATTGAAGAATTTTGTGAATAACTAAGATTTTAAGAAAGTAATAATATGTTCAACATAAAAAAAGATTTATAATCAATAAAAATAAAAATCTTTATATTTAAATATTTCTATAAAATATTTAAAAAATAAATACTTATTTAAAATACAAAAAATAAAATAAAAAATACTTATATTAAAAGTATTAAAAAATATATACTAACATTTTCAAAGGCTGAGCCATCGGGCCGACGTAGTGTGTGTAATTCTCCATTTTGCGTACCCTAGCTAACTTAACAAAATGGCGCTGCAATTTATCACGACAATTTTATTGGAACATTTAATTAGAGTTTTTATTTTATTTTTTATTGACGAAGTGAGTAGTTCGACAGCAGTCGCTTCTCACTTGTGGTTATTTTACGTGATCGTGGGTGTTTTATATCGGTCAAATAGTGCGTGACACTTAATTCTTTAATTCAATAAAAAATGTAAAGCTTCATGTTATTTGGTCAAGCGTGAATGTATATTCAGTGCCTGTTGTTCTCAATCTGTTGCGGTATATGTGTAAATTATTTATCATTAAGCCAAGCTCATCAAATTCCTTGGAAAACTTTGATTTCATCATAATTCAACGTTTGTGGGTGACGAGACGCTACATCTCCTTCGGTACAGCTACTACAGCTTTATATGAGGGTAGATACTTAAATCTAATTTTATTGTTTTAAAGACCCATTTTTATTACCTTGTAGGTGTCGTTTTTATATGATCTTCATTTCGCATTGTTTTTATAGGCATAATCATTTCATTAACACATCAGGAAGGTTTGTGTCTGTAGGTACCCTCTGATGAGAGGTTAAGGTGCTTGCCTTAACAGGATCTGTCTCAGGGATCCTAGGTTCGAAGGTTCTAAGTTGCCTCTGGTCTGGATCTGGCAAGTTATAAGACACACGGCGTCTCGCAGCCATTGCGGCAATAACCATCACCTTCTTATATAAGACTACCGTGAAGTAAGAGCGTCTGTGCTGCTGTATTTCGGTGAGTAAGTAAAGGATGCCAGAGCCTACTTCTCTATCTCTTCTAAATAAACCCTACTGTGGTTGGCAGCGCACATGCAGCACCTATGGTGTTGTTTATCTTATAGACGACAGTAGCCAACTACCATCAAGTGGACCGTCAGGTAGTCTGACGACCTTTACAAATAACGTCCTCTTCAATGAAGAAATTCAAAAAGTAATAACCTATATAAAATGGCTTTTATCTACTTAACAAAATATAAAAAGAAACGTTTGTGCCCCGTCTCCCTATCTGTAGCAATAACTTCAAACATCTCCATTACCGAGACAACGAGATTGTAAAGCCATTCCCAGTTCTGGAGGCGTCACATTTGCGAAATTTTCGCGTCACGGGCCGACAACGTGCCTGGAATTCAGTTCTATTATGTTTAACGTCCTTATGTACGAGGTACGGCGCTGTATAGAAACGGGAATGCTAATGGAGTCGGGCTAATGTTTAACATCTCTCAAGACCGAATGAAATCCTATTTAGGTGAAAGTCATTTTGAGATTTATTAGTATTAACTTATAAAGTACGTAACGAATAAATAAAAAATAACAATATATAAAATTTATATAAACCTAATATAAACAAAATATCACTTGGTTTACTAACTGAGAAACGGTTTGAGAACAAAGGTGCGACACCCGAAGGACGTTATGCGAAAACACTTAAATAGGTATAGCATTCATTAAAAGAACTACCGGTATTGTGAAAATGCAGATAGTGCAGCAAATATTTTTTAAAGAAGCAAACTCTGAAGAAATAGAGGCAAGGATCAAAGGATTAATTATAATTATCGTTCACTTACAAGTTGAAGTAGTTTATTATCATTTGTAAAGCGACAACCTACTTTTTCGCACATTGATACATTGTATACCTACGTGTTCATTTTCGGTGCTATTCAAAATACAAATAATTGATTTCTAGGCCAATAACGTGGTTTTGATTGGTCCTAATCGATTGAAACGCGGCCGTTGACTTTATGTAGTCAATTTTCACATTTTCCAGGTTAATACGCAAAACTAGTGTATGTTTGTTAATTCCATTGAATGTTTCATGAATGTTCTTTTTTTTTCAAAGAGAAATTCTAACACCAACATGGTTAAATTTTGAATTTTTATTTAATGTGATTCTGCTCAGTGGAGGGATCTAGGTTAGTTCTTAGCATGGGTCAGTCTTTCCAGCACTTGTCTAATAAACAAATTTTTGACCAAGAAAAAGTACACCATTGTTGAAAGAGGTTTTTCGTATTTTATAAGTAAAAAAGTTGCAGTCTGTTTGTATTGGATGTACTGTGCTATAAGCGATGGCTATAAGTCCATAATTGCGCTTAACGGCATGTAATTTAAGAATCTACCTATTAGCAATTATGTATTGCTAAATTGGATTTTAGTTCAATGTGATGTCATTTCCATACATTTTTGAGTTTTCTATTGCCGATAAAGATTGCAGAAAATCAACTTGGCTAGGGAGGCCGGCAATATTCAGCAGCGCGAAGCTCGGTCGATGGATTGACTGAGATTAAAGATGGATTGCTTGTTTATTTCATTATTTCCCAACGAAAGATTCACAGCGGCAGAATCACAGACTTAAGTGAATAAGTATATAGGACAGAAGCAAAGTTCAAAAGTGGGAACGATAATCATTCGAATAATTTAATCATTACGGAAAATTCTCTCTCCTTAAATTACTTATTAAGTATTACATTTTATGTTGTTTCGGTATCATATGTTTTTTTTGTTTTGTTTTTTTTTTTAATGTTTTTATATTACTATAAACTAAATATATAGTTAGTTGTTTTTTATGTATTCATATTTCATTTTAAAAAAAATGTTCTAATGTTGCATTCAACATTTTTTGCGTTATCGGATGACTGGTAGTCTGATGACACATTATAAATACTTTAATACTTTAATACTTTATTTCTTAAGCCAGTAACTATTTGTATACATAATGTTTACATTTTAATAGGAACATAGCTAGACAGTAACATAGGCTTTAAATTACATATACATATATTGTCCCCTGACCTCCAAGCTAGGATTGCCTGTGTTTTGGAGATCAGTGGCCCCGCGTCGTGGCAGTCGATATTATTTAAAATGAGTGTTATACTTGAGAAACACATTCAGTATATGCCAACCCACTACCACTTGAAGCCTAAGTTACATAAGGCTTATTATTATCATTAACTTTTTACACGTTTTCATCACACAGTTGAAAAGAATATCTTATTTTACAGCAACAAGTTTATAAAAATCTAAAATAATATCAAAAATATGATTTTATAGAATTACCAGAATAGAATCTTCCAGTTAAAAAGAGTATCTTATTTGTAAATTATAAATTATGATAACTTGCTCATCATCATCGTTATTATCATCAGCCCGTGTCTACTGGACAACACTTGCTCTGACTTTTTCTAAACCGCCCAATGAACTTTGATACGCTTTTCACTAATGTAAAGAGAGATAAACGAGGAAGTTTGTGCATATAATGTGCAGAAAAAAGTTCCATTCGTACGAAGCCGGGGGCGGGTCGCTATTTTACCATGTTTTAAATTATAACACATAAAGTATCTGCTAAACTTTACAACAATCACAAAATATGCACAAAAAATAGTTTTAGAATGTTATCAATAATCGTTTCACCTCAACGCTCGTGTAATAAATGTAAAGCAAATTTAAAAAAAAGTAAGATCACCTCAATATTATCAGGTTCATTTCCTAACTATCCTATGTAAACAATTCGTTTTGATCTCAACCCCTTATTGGGCCTGCGAGATTACGCATCACTGGACGGGGCCTACTTGCTCTTTCAAGGGTGAAAACTGTTAGACCCCACAAAAAAACTTATATTATGTTTGTGGAATTCCATTTCCCACGGAATCTACGAGTATACCTAATTTATAAAAGTCCAATTCTGTTGGAACATTACGGGCTTTTCAATGTAGTTTTTGTAAAAGAAATTTGAAATAATTTCATTTTCAGCATTGAATAACAAAAAAATATTGGTTCATTAACTGCTGATACTAAGTCGATACTGAAAATCTCTTCGCTCATTCAGTAGCAAGTATGCATTCTAGTTGCAATTTGTCACCAAGGATGCACTTAAGGTGTCTCACTCCTATTAACATTAAAAGTATGAACATATAAATTAAAGTAATCATTCATTTCTTGTAATAACAAGTGCACCATTTGCAAATTGTTCAGATAGCTCAATAAGAGCTTCGCCTGAATTCATGCGGTTGTTTAAATTTGAATAAATGATCGTTGGAGAGGAGACGCGGGGTGTGGCGGCCGCTTTTGTTCGGCCACTCTGCAGTTTTGCTCACATTAAGCACCGTACACAATAGTTCGTTTTTTTTTTTTAATTTTATATTCTTAGTTTCATTAATCTGACTGAGTCGTACTTACTTACCAACCAGCTGTTTATGATTAAAAAAAAGTCGCTAGGCACTTTCGATTAACTTTCCATTGAATTCTTTTCACATAGAATATTTCATATAAGTATCATATATATATATATATATATATATATATATATATATATATATAAAACAACACTCGCCACAAGTCTCATATGGGAACTGACTAATTAATTGACTAAAAGGGTTTTGTAATAAGTTTTTAAATAAAAAAAAAAACAAAAATATTATAATTTAGACAACAACGTTAATTCAATAGCAAGAGTAAATTCAAAGGTCTAATTTAGAGCGTTAGCGTGTTCGAACACAAATGAAACACCTAAGTACTATCAAATTAAAATTAGATGTATAGCTGGTATATGCGAGATTATAACGTTTCAATAGAGATAACCATTCCATTAGAAAAAAAATGCAGGGGTTCGAAACATCATCATCATCATCTTCTCAGACGTAGGACATCCACTACTGGACATAACCCTCCTAAATAATTTTCTAATAGGAGAAATCAGAAATAGCCTGGATCCACCGGCTCTCTGTATTATGTCCTGCCCACTGCCGCTTTAATTACTGATAAGTCGGATTTTGTCGGTAACTTTCGTAAATCAACGGGTCTCCTTATTTCTGATCTTGCAGTGTAACTCCGAGTGTATCTCCATAGCATGTTGAGACGTTGAGCTTCTTACGAGGCCCGTAGTTAGAGACCACATTTCATTTCTTGAAAACTTGTTTCGAGGCACAGAGGAAATTTGCAAGACAAGATATTATTATCTCGGAGCTTCCCGAACGCTGCCCGTCTAAGCTGGAATAAAACACAAAATTACAATTTTATTATTTTACAAAAATAAATTAAATTAAATTAAAACTAATAATAGAAATAATAATAATAATAATAATAATTTGTCATTTGTAAAGTGCGTAAGCTCATTAACAATAGTCACCCCTTTTTGAACATGCACAAGGATTTCTCTACGCCGCGCTTTGAAGAGGAAATTTTTTTCGCAGTGTATGTGTTTTTGTATTAAGTACAAAGCTCGAAATGATAGCTCTATATCAGGATAGGGGTTGATATGAGTTGTACGAAACGTACATGTATTGTTTAAGGTATCTTTAACGTGCTTTAGTGGTACGTAGGTATATCAAAGGATGTTGAAATAAATTTTGGCTTGAATTAAGTATATACCTACAAGCTGGAAAAAGGTGGTTACTGCAGTGTGCCATTGCATTACTATTATAAAATTACATAAAGTTAAAAGGAGTTAGAAATAAAATGACAGTAATTAGAATCACCGAAAAATCACACCTCAAAAACCATTTGAAGTTTTAATAAATATAGTGTTACGAGTACGAAGAAAACCGCTGGAAACAGCCCAGAGCGCGGAATTCCGCGAGCTCTACTCAAACTTATAATGACATTTAGATGTCCTTGTCATCGGGGTCGAGTGGAGGCAACACGACGTCGCTGCTCGGAGGGGAGGGCATCGCCTGGGCAAATTATCGACGAATATTTCTGGATTTCCAACCATTTGACATGTAATTTACTCGGGCTTCGTCTCCAAAATGATTCAAGGGTGTTATTGTCAGACGATTTAATGTTATTAGGAGTTCTGTCGCCCGTTTTCTTTCGACTAGATTGAAAGCGAGCATCATTAGAGTGGATATTTCATTTGAATATTTTACTGATAAGAGGATAAAGGGAAATTCGTTTCTCTTTCGTGTGGATTGTTCTTCGGTAAATGTGAAACGATAATGACCCTTTAAGGAAGTCTAATTTATACCTAGGTAATTTAGTGATTCAAACACCATAATATGTATAGATATAGATAGGTAGATATGTGATATACGTATAGATATAGGATCAGATGTAGATAGATAGACTATATAAGCGTAGCGAATTATATTGCGAATTTGCTGGCACTTACAATATCTTATGTCACTGTACACTACTGTACAGTTTTACAAGTATTGTGACTTAATTTATATCCTGTAGCGAGTATCTGCACTAAATTAATTTTAGAACATTTTATTTGTTCACCACGTACGTAACTTTCAAGATCTAGCCGGTCTAATGTCTCGTCTGCCATTTTAATGAAGTCTGCGTTAAATATTATATTATATGTATATCGTATAGGTGTATTGTGAAGAGATTGTAAACAAGGGCACTCCTTAAAAGCTACATCGCGCGTGATGCCGAGGCTGACACCAGCCGCGGGCGAACATCCTGTATTTGTCATACAGTCGTGGCTGTGACACGTCACTCCACAAACTAATGGGTATATCCATGTACCCATTGTGTTGTAAGTACCTAAATACGTGATGTTATTAATGTTTCACTGCACTTGAATTTAATTAAATACAATTTCATTACTGAAGTGTACCTACTAATTAAAATGAAATGCAAAAAAATGTTAGTGCAAGTATGTGTGGAAAAAACTACAAATATGCATTTTTTTTTGCTGTATTCATCGTCGAAATCTGTATGTGAGTATAAGACTGCAGTCTGTCTGTAGATAGATAAACCGACTGCATTGTTCCATCATACTTAGTTCTCGTGTGAATCAATTTTACAGAGCACATTTTGAGCGGCAAATGAAAATGACACGAAATGTGGCCGATGCGTCGCAAATGCTTGCATTCGGGCGGGAAATGTGGAAACAGGAACGGCGGAAACAGCTGATGTCAAGCCGCTATTTTCATTTTATTTTCGACTTAATGAAAACGTTTCACATTTTATATTTTACTTATACATTTTATAAATTGTTTTTATTTATAATAAACGAGCTGACCCGCGAACTTCGTACCGTCTCAGGGAGAATAAAATCCCGTTTCATACAAAATGTATGAGAAAATGAATTTTCTTCATATATTTTTTTCGTGAATATTTTTCCGAATTTTTAATAGTCATTCTGCTGTTCGGGATTGAGACAAAATCAATAAAACAAACATCATAAAAATTGGTTCAGCCGTTCTCAAGTTATAAATGGTGTAACCTAACACGACTTTCTTTTATATATAAAGATTTTTGTTTTGTATAAATTTTAAGATTTTAGGTTTTGTATTTATTTTAAGATATTTAAGTACTTAATTCAATTTATTTTAACTAAATAATTTAATAAATTCATTGACTGAGTTACCTATTGTTACAATTGGATTTTATATTTCAAGTTCAATTAAACTTTATTTTGTTAGTGTTTTATGTAAATCAAAACGATTTCATGTAAGTATGAATCAGGTATGATTTTTAAGGAAAAATCTTAAGTATCTTTTCATATTGTGAATAAGAAATTAGTTATAGAATAAGAAATTTAATAAAAATCACGTATATGAAAACACCTTAATTGATACAGTGAATAAATACAATTATTATTGTTTAAGTGGTTTATAACAAGTAATTGGTATTAGATAGATTAGTAAAAGCGTTAGCTCATAAGCCTTGGAATTACTGGCTCTCTGCTTACTATAGTCCTCGATTGTTATACGATATAACCTCGTATAACTTACCTTATACCAATATCAACTATGTGTTGAGACACAAAAGCAAAAATGTTTAAGACAAAAAGTTCCTCTGTACTCAAATCGCTTAGATTATCGACTTATCGACCTCAATTACCTTATCGTTTTATTACTTAAAAAGTTTTTAAGTTTTTTTACTTTTTAATCAAGAAATATGTCTGAAACTTTAAACTGAAATTTAAAATAATTTTAATTTACAATAAATATGTCTGTAACTTTTTTTTAATACGATTTTGTTAGAGATTTGAATTTTAAACACTAGTGTACAATTAAGAAACATTGTTTAGAATGTAATTTGAAAAACAAACCAACCAACCAACAAATGTATGTCAGTTTATTTGAAAATATTTATAAGTGTGTTTTAGAATGGTATTGATATGGTCGTAATGTAATTTTGATGAATATATTTGTGAGTTTTATATAGCTATGTAAAACGAAGAGTAAATAAATTTATGAAGTGGACATTTTAAACAGTTTATTTATTTAATCAATTTCAAGAAGATATAATTAAATCCGATTTATCCACAAGAGTATAGTCGTATCTTTTAAGATAAGATAATCAATCTTTTAAGATTATAAGATAAGAAATAAGTCTTTTATTATAAAATAATAATTATAGAATAAAGTCGTCCGCTTATTATGTCTGCTTCTTTAACTAAACCACTTAAAATATTTTGATGCGGTTTTCACTAATGAAAAGTGTTATAAACGGGAGTTTGTATAGGTATATAATTTGCAGAAAAAACTGCAACCATGCATCTGAGGCATGTATAATCCACACATAAAATTATAAAGACCCAAAGGTCCGTATCGTTGTCTGCTTTTTGGGTAGCTTATCGATCGTCACGAATTCACCCTTTACTCATTTATTAAAATATACTCCGAATATATGAAATATCAAACAGAAATGTCTCATTTTCCAACAACACAATCGATTTAAGATGTCAAAGCAGGGACCGGATGTCGGGGACGTATCTTAATAAGGTTCCTTTTAGAATTTTAATCAAGCTTTCATATCACTGACAACATTAATTACTTACCCACTTTTTGTTCTTTAGGAAGGACCTCATAATGAAGTTCTTTGTCTTTTAAAATGTTCCCACAATTTATATTATTGTATTGATGAAGAGATAATGAAGAGATGAGATGTACGAGTACTTGCGAATATTTGAATTAGTACTTATTTCCTTTTTTAATAATACAGTAGGTGTGCTGACTCACTTGACGGACCTAAAAAAAGGTCGCTGCGGTCTACGAGTTTGTAAGAGTATATTTGAGTTCACAAATAATAACGAAAAAATGGAGAGAATAATTGTAATAAATATGAATTGCTAATACTTAAGGAATCTGAAGAAATGTGTGTGTATACGAAATTCAGTCTAAAAGATTTTTGCCGCTTTTCTACAGACGAAATGATTTATGTATAGAATCGTAATAATTGTGGAGTTATATAAAGTTTTAAATAAAGTATTGTAATATTATACTTAAACGTAAAGAAACAATTTTTATTAAGAAATTAATCTTCGAATTACCTCGAATTGAGAAAATTGATTTTGATTAAAATGTATGACGTGAGGAATCATTATTATCTTGAATATATGGTATTAAACTATTTTTTGATCGCGTTGAATTGGAAACTTGCAATTTTAACATTCCCCATAGACCTGAGTATATGACATTAATTTAGTTGATTTCCCATACGCTCTTGAGGAAAATTGCTCTTTAGAACATATTTTTTTCATTTATCCATTTTATGTACCCAGAGACCGCTAGAAATGTAGATTCCTAATATATCAATGGTGGGTGATCATTAAAATGTAAAAACTACGTTTACATTGTTATATACTTAATGGTATTAAAATGTAATTTGTACGAATTTTTATTGTATTTGTGAAGTTATTTAAAACTTGGTCCCACGACTTCGTCCGTCTTAATATTATCTTCTCTTTGGTAACCTATCTTAGGTGCCTTTGGGGTAGACGAGTTCACGAATGGCTCAATTCATGGCCACGAATTGGAAAACGCAGCGTTGGACGCTCTGCGGCCAGCTGGACAGACGACCAGTACATTTACCATGAGTATACAATGACCGCACTCGCTAGCGAGAGCGTAAAATATTTATATGGAAAATTGACAATTAGACATTGACAGTTGAAAGTTATTCATATAAATGTTGTCACTAGCTAGTGCGGTCATTATAACGGTAGGTACTGAAAGGCATCGCAAGAAGCAGCTTGATGCGAAAGCCGACCGTGTGTGTAGTGGCGACACGTGGCGTTTTGGGACAGGCCCATATCCAACAGTGTAGACTCAAACTGATGTTGATTATGATGATAATGACGATGATGGCAATATTTTAAATAAGAGTAGGTATACTGTTATGTTACATATATGTAGGTTGTACATATTTGTCTATATATTACATTTTTCATAGAAACCTTTTTCTCGTTATAACGGCATTGTGGTAGCTTTTAAATGCAGTTAAAAACATTGCTGATTCAATCTCTAAATACATTATGCACTAAAATACTTCCATGTCACAATTATTAACAAAATGACATTATATATTCAGAGATATTATTAAAACTAGGCGCACATCGTTTGTCGAGTGCAAAGTGCAGGCAATATTGGCAGAAGGGAACTTCAAATGCAATTATGAACCAGTGTGTTGTGTCGTCGCGCCACCGCAGCCAACGTCGTCGGGACAATCGGTGCCTACTCTGCCATGCCTCATCACACCCACCATTCAATACCTACTAACACTAATAATGAATGGAGCATATAAATTTTTCAACTTCTTTAATTTTGTTAAATAATTTTTATCATTTATTTTCTTGTTATACAATACACACCTAAATAAATAGTAATATTATATTTATGCAAAATGCAATATAAAATGTAATATTTTAAACATTCGAATAATAAATAGGGTTACAATGAAACAGAACTGGCCTTAGTGGCCAGCTCTGTTTCTTAAATATGATTTAAAAGTAACAACAATACCTGTATGAAAATGGAACTCATTACAGAATAAAGTTTGTTTTCTGTTATTTTTCACTATGGCGTCATTTAAAAAAAAAATTGAAAAGGTTTAATTTTTCCGCAAATATTTGAAGCTATGCATGAAATAATCGACCGCATGCAAGAAAATTTCATTTGCTAGGTGAAATCAACTAAGCAAATATCACACCTTCTGTAATAGTTAGGGCCTCTTTCACCATCTCTGAGCAAAGTGTCAAGTAGGATAACCGCCGGTGACGTCACCGGTCACCGGGAATGATGGACCTTTCTTTGTACGGTAAAAGTCCCAAACATTAAAAAGAAAATAATAAAAAAAATTCGCCTATCGAACGATGCAGTAAACCGAGTTCATAATTTAATAAAACATAAAATTATTTCTAAAAGTAACTAATCAACACTTTACTTGTAGTTGGTGAAAGATACCCTTATTGTCACTAAAGATGTGTACTTCAAAAGTATGACAATTACAAGGGCTCTATGAAAGAGCAAGCAAAGGTGTCTTACAAGAGTGCTTCAAGATCCCGTGAGAGGACGCACGCTTTTTTCTTCCATGTTGCAAGTCTGATTGTTCCGATAGGTACTTCTATTCTGTGAATAGGCTCTGTCTGTTTTTCTAGCTAACTGAGCTAATCGTTGCTCAAGACTGCTGATTTTTATATAAAACAAAATCATAACACAACGTTTCTTAGGATGCAAATAAGCAATAATGTTTAATGTTTCAATGGATTAGGTATTGTTTACGTATATCTCTTAAATTCAGCATGAATCAAACACTTCCTACTAAAAATGATAGAAGAACTAAAAATTATAGAGTACGAGTAACTAAGTATAACTTTACCGCCTAAGTAAAAGTTCCATGGCACCTCTGAATATTTTGACTCAACACCTATGACACCTATCAACAAGATCAGCAAGAGTTTCTACTATGTAGACTATGTAGACTACTGTGAACTAAGAAAAGTATTAACTTATATCGATAGTAGAGCAATGTCAATGCTTATTTAGGTATGTTCAAAGTAATTAATATTCAGCAGGGCCCGAAAATCCTTTCGTGGACCTACCTATTCCCTAAATTTAAATGGAGTTTTTTCTCTATTGAAGAGAAGGTACCACCGTACGAAATTATTTTTACGTAACTATAGCGTTTTCACATTCGTTTAGTACAGGGGTGGCCAAACTTTTGACCTGTAAGGTCTATCTGTGATCAATAATTTTTCTTGCGGTCGACTGCAAGGTAGAGTTTACAAAAGAGAAATAAAACATTTTTGTGATGGTTTGCAAGTATTCATTAAATGTTAAATAATGTAAACCTAAAAACGTAAATGTAATACAATTCGCATTTTTCATTCAGCTTTACGTTTTTGGGTGGATATTTGGCGATGCATATTATTCTGTGTACAATTTCCTTTTTAAATGAGCACTATACGACCTGTTGAAAATCACCTAAAAATTTGGATTTTTTTTTATATTCTTTAATTGTTGCGTTTACTATATCATAAATGCGTAAACAAAAACATATACTTAGTATTACTTTTTATCCTGGAAAAATGTTAGGTTCCCGACTTTCTCGAGGGATTTTCAAAAAACAAACTAAAGCGCATACGAAGTAGCGGGTACAGCTAGTTGTACCTAAATAAGTAAGTGTAAAATCATTATCTAACTAAGTACCTAGATAGAGCAAGTGCCTAATAATAAATTAAGGTGGCAGTTTAAAAAGTTCCTACATTTCTCCTAAATTCAAATAAAAAAATGGAACAAGGTCTATCTTTCTCTCTCTCATGTATCTACTCTTATGGTACTCTTCCATAAATCGAAATCAAAGCTCGGTCGTCGGGATTGGAACGCAATGAAGTTCCAGCAATTGTCCCTTTTCACTGAAGTAAGCCGCAAAATGAGGTGCGTTCAGAACACCGTCACGTTACAAAATTTTAATACACAAATTGTTTAAATAATTATCGTGGTTATATTTTATAAGTAATAAAAATTATACATACTTTTTAGGCTTTATTAAGTGACGAAAATGTTCAAAGGAGATATTTAATAATAAAAAAGTAGAACATCAGAACACAATAATGTTGATTTCAACTAAAAGTGTCAACACAAGCGTTTTGAACAAGTAAGGAGTGAGCGGTTTTTTGAAAGGACGTATGTCCAGAACGTACCCTGCATATGGCGGACGCTCGTTTGTGTTTATGTCAATAAAAAACTGATTTTTAATATTTGCGCGGGTGTGGATTTTATAATTTATAAATGGTGAAGTGTTAGTGAACCCTGTGATTTGTGTTTTTCAACTGTGATAATGATTTACGTTATCGGAGTTTTGAACGTTTTCATATCGTCAGTGTACTTATAAGGGTATGTATTTTAGTATGTTTCACTTGATATTTTCGATTTTGTCTAAACTTAAAGGTAATAAACACTTCTCAATCAGTATTATCAATTATTACAGGAACAGTGATGTTTTAATTAAATCCTTGTATCTTATAATTTGTTATTAATAGTACTATCAGCTCTCTTTAAGTCACCTCTCACCTAGGTTATCAATAGGTGATTGATAACTTGCAAATTTTAACAAACTCCTGGAAATTTTTTATATTTAAAAATTGTGCATTCAATCGTCGTTTATGGCCTGGTGAGTGCCTTTGTGATTTGTATTATTGTCACCATTAAATCGTCACTGTTAAATATGTTAAGTAGCTTTCTGTGATAAAATTAGCTGGATTTTTAAAGTCTTCAACTCACTGTAGGTAAAGTTAAATGTTCACTTTACATATTAGGCACTTAAAAAGCAATATATTTAGATTAGACAAAATATCGTAGAATTTCAAAGCATCTCAATTTCAAAGTAAATTATATAGAGTACATACATTTTTCAGTTTTAATTAATAAAAATTACCTAGATTGTCTGTTATGATATGTTACTACTACAGTCTGAGCACATTGTTAATTTTCAGTTTATGGAATAGACATAGACATCATTATGAAAGCTATGATTCATGCGCCAGATGTGTATGGGAATGTGATTTATAACAACCGTCATAATTCTAAATTAAATTATAAATAGTTTTTTATTGTCTATTGCTTTTATGTTAGTGATACTAGGTTATTTAAAAGCCATAGTTATTTGTTTTCGGAAATGTTTTATATGTTTTATTATTAGCAATATTTACAACAATAAAACTGGTGTGTGAAATAAAAACTTAATTTAATAAATTGAAATGTACTTAATGTGAAAATTACAATTACATATTTTAATCACAAATAAAAAATAATCAAACAAATTAATACACTACCACTTGTTTTATTCAAAACTTGCTGTAGACTTACACATAATGTTTTAGTATTAAATAAATCTGTACATCAGAAGCAAACTATCCTAAGTGACATTTAGCAAATTATTCAGTATCCACAATAAACGTCTTGAGTATAAACATGTAACGAGTTGGACTTTTAACATATACCTAATCAAGAGCGAAACTTTTTGTTTTCTTTGATAAGACTCAAAAAGGATACCAGTAAATAGTGCGTAGAATGAGTCTACTAATGGTGATTTTTAAAAAAAAGGATAGGATAGTATGCCTCCGGTATACAGAATTATATGAATATATATGAACAAATTGAAACATTTTGGAAGATTGGGTGGATTAAGAATTCCTTATTTAGGTATATTTAGGTTTGAAAGTTAAATATTATGCTTAATAATTTTCTAAATCAAATGTAGGTACTTACACAAGTAAAATTTATTCATTAATATTTAAACAGCTTATTATGAAAAATCCCTTATTTTGATGTATTAATTTAATGCTCTGAAATTGTTGTTACACATTCCATCTTAACCTAACACTGTTGTAAAAATTTTGGGATATTTGATCAAAAAATTTCAACAGTTAGTTTTGGAAGTCATATCTACGAGTAGATTACATTACATTTATTAGAGTTCGAAGAAGATAGAAAGGAGTGGAAATTTGAAGGTGCAAGGTCGGGGCTAAATTATGGATGATGCACCCTTCCCAGCCAAGATCCTTTTAATTTTTTCCAATAAAGTTGTGTTAATGTGGCCTCATGATAATGATGAAAAACTTATCAATTTTTTTAATTAATCCCTTTCTGTTTATCAAATCCTGTGTTTATGTCTCAATTTATTGCTTTAGCTGTAGGCAATAAAAATCTAAGTCAATTGTTTTAAATGAATTTGTAAATGATAATACAATTTATGAATTTTTTTAGTTCGCTTATTTAGCACCCAAAATGGGTTACATGCCATTTTTTTCAATTAATAAAACTATTTTGTGGTCAAAACTGGATCTAATATGAAGGGAAGGGGTTCAATGTACTACAGCTTTTCAGTGCAGCTACTAAAATGCTAAAAATGTTCCACTTCTCAAATGACATCAATGTTACAGCTGTATATAACTTCAAAAATCTCCATCTAATTAAAATTTCCAGCCTAAAAACGGTTGAACAAATTTGAACTACTTTTACTGATATGATGTTGCATGAATTTTCAATGGTTACTTAATCAGACAGACACACAGTACAGCCAAAGAGATTTTTGACATTCAAAGCAAATTCAAAGTAGGTATGAAGACTTTCATCCCAAATATTATTAGTTTTATTAGAGTTTTGTGAATATATAGCTCTAAATATTTAAGCTTTAAAAAAGCTAAGGAATACTAACATTTTATTACATAAATATTTAAAAAATATATTTTTTAATAACATTTTTTGAGAGCATATTTTAATACTAAATAACTAAATTGTAACATTAATTCCAACATGTAAATTGTAACTAAATTACATTATTTATTTATTAAATTTGAATATAAATTTATTAGTTATATTTTTTATTTGAACATAATCTCTAATATAATATATAAAAATTTCGTGTCACATGTTTGTCGCCGATGAACTCCTAAACGGAACAGTAGCATAATGGGCAAGTCGCAAAATGTGCAGGCTACGTAAAATGTGCAAATCTTGTATTGTGCAGGTCGCAAAATATGCAGGTCGCAAAATGTGCACATCGCAAAATGTGCAGGTTGCAAAATGTGCAGATCTTGTAATGTGCAGGTTGTATTTTACAGTTCCCTGGAAGAGTAATCGTTGGCATCAAGACTCTGTCGATTACCAAAAATTTTAGAAAAAAGGTGTACTCCATAGAATACCTACTACATTTGATTATTGTTTGTACCTATTTGAATTAGTACCTCCTTGAAAGATGAAGACTATGAAGAACTTATCGAGATAGATTAAGAAGCGACATCCGTTTCGGCGCTTTTGTTTTGTTTCGTACGAATTGTGCGAAGAAGTGACTTTAAAATTAAATATATTTTTAGTCGCTGTTTCGCACAAATATTATTTTCATAAAAAAACTTGAACCAAAAGTACAGTACCGTACAAAAGTGATATCTATGGGGGAATATTTTTAATGTAGTAAAGGCACACAAATCAATCAAAAATATATATTTTTATCTATGAATGGATAAGTTCCTGCACTTTTTACGATGTGCACACTTTACGACCTGCACATTTTGCGATCTGCACATTACAAGATTTGCACATTTTGCGTAGCCTGCACATTTTGCAACTTGCACATTATGCTATTGTTCCTCCTACTGAGCCGATTTTGATAAAACTTCGTAACTATATTTAATTTGGGCCAACATAAAAGATAGGATAGTTTTTATTTTGAACCCGGGCGAAGCCGGGAGCGTGTAGCTAGTATATTATATTTTTAATCTTTTCCACCTAGTCTTAAGTTTAGAACGCTATTAACAGAAAATAAGTAAAGTATGTATTAAAATTTCATAAGATTGTAAAACTAAATAATTAATTATTCTCTACATACCAGTACTATAAAACTATATCTTCATTTCTCACCATGAAGAAAGTACTGTGTGTGGTCAATAACTCTATTAAACTCCGTACTAGTTAATGTTATATTTTGCCAGTCAACCTTTACGGATGCGAAGCCTGGACAGTAAAGGGGGACAGTTTTAAAACGAATGACCAAAAGGACAGAATTGGTTCGTCCCAATAAGCAGAGAAAAGTCAGGTCTTGGGGTCAGGTCTTGGGTACTTGAGTCGGGTATTACGACATGAGACATACCGGCTGCATACAATATTGACGGGAGATAGAAGGAAAGCGTAAAGTAGGAAAAAGAAGGTTGTCATGGCTACATAACCTTAGAGAATGGACCGGTATTAACTTGCGAAACACAAGGAGGGATTTAAGAAATTCCCTGTTGACCTTCAGTAATAGAGAAGCTTTAATGGAGAACATAAAACGATGGCTTAATTACTATCGTAAGTGTTCTACGTTATTTAAAAAAAAAAAAAAAATTTTCATAAAAAATAAATATTGAAACCACTATTCTTATTATGTATCTTAATTATCGTTTCTTCTGTATCACACTAGAACTGCCTCTCAAGGGAAATACACATCCTATTGTGTCCATTCGTTTTAAGTTACGTGATTCACTTTCTCATCGCGGTAACCCTTTTAGTCTTGCCTAAGACAATATCAGAGTTCTTCGTGCCAATATTAATTTTACTGGGTCATGTTTAAAGAAAAATGTGTTTTTTTGTAAGCATTAAAATGAAATCCTGTTTCATTTTTAACGCCCGACGCAAATTTGCTTTACTAAGTTCAAATGTTTGAAGAAAAGGTAGACTGGCATCATTCCTCGTATTTCAATTTTTAAGAAAACGTCGGCAGACAGGCATTAAGGTATATAATGTAGTAGTACACTACTGATCTGTTTCATATGTGAAATGCCTGTGAGTATTCAGTGCACTTTAACGCAGTTATAGGAAGCTTATTAACTACACGAGTTTCTGTCTATAGCGAGCTGGGATGAGAGTTTTGAGAGCGTTATAATATCATCAATTCATCAATAGGGAAGGTATTACTATATCGAGGGTACCTATAATAATAGAGCGTAGTACTCATTACGCTCAGAATTTGCTTCTTAGTTAATTGTAGATTAAACATTGCAACAATAAACACACCTCCGCTACACACGCGTTTACTTGACATAAGGGAAATTTTAGGGTTGTTTCATATTCATCCTATGAAGACTCATCCCACTATAATTTTTTCTTAAATCGACCCTAATCTGCATTTAACGTGCCAATTACGCGTGGTCCAACTGATATGAAGACAATTTTAGTATTTTATGTTTTTTTAAAATAAGGCATACAACTATGTGTTACTTTTAATTTAAACATTGCTCTAATACATCTTTATTGTGCTTTAAAAATAAAAAATTTTCAGTCGAGTTTCCCGAGAACTGAAGTCCATAGCTGAGCACAGATTCGACAAGGCCGACAACCGTTACCAACTCTGTTTAAAATGTACCCCTTGCTCAGGATATCTACTTATCTACTCAACATATGTAAGATATCTCAATAAGAGCATTTTGTAACTGTTTTCTAGTTTTCCTTTCAAAGTAATTTGACACTTTTTTATGGATCTTACACTTGGCGATTGATTATATTGTAAACATAGTTATGCTTATCACATGCATTGTCATAATCTTTTCTATTTTTCAATGTTCAAATGTACTTACCTGTGAGTCATGTTTAGCACGTATTGGCATTTCCTACGGGTGCTTGTGGGCAACAGTGATATTAGACCATTAGACTACTATATAAGCATTGAAAGGATTTGAATCTTTCACTAAAAGGGAATGGATGGAGTTACAATATAAAGTACGCTTAATACCTTAATACCACCGATTGTTTTTTTTTTTCCGGATTACATACACCGCTTTTTAGGTTTTTTTTTTATCCATATGGTAATTATCCTTCGGTCTGTATTTGATCTTTGTCAAATGTTTGTAAATTTACTTTGTGATTAGTTTTAAATATAACCCTGTATAACCGATGTGTTTCAAAACTTCCAAAAAGAAAAAGTTTATTTCATCTTCCATCGTATTAAAAAGTGGAGTGTGTAGAATATTATTAATTCCATTTATAAGGTAAAATATGTTTTTAGTATTAGTTGCTGGAGGCATTTAATCTTGTATAAAGTATATGCCTCGATATATTTTGGGATAGTTACCAATAAGGACAATCTGTAATTTAATGTAAGTATTATTAGGTATTATGTTTCACATAGGATTAATATCTAACTACTTAACTGGTAGGAGTGGTAGGTACTTATAACGAAGATCGAAACTTTTGTAACTGTTAACAATAAATACAGGCGATGAAGATCCTTATTGCTGAAACAGTTAAATTTATATAGATCAGCTGTTTTTAATGTGGTTTTTGCAACTAAGTAGAAAATCTTTATTTTTATTATAAATCGTTTTCAGTAATTGAAAACAAGGAAACTAACTCAGCAAAACAAGGTTTTATGTGTTAGAAAAATCCTGAATTCAAATTGCTCATACATAATATTAATTGTTGAATTAAACTAGTTACTTTGTCATACCTACCGGCGAGATAGTTATCTACGTATATGATAATTCTTAGGTCAATTATTTACATTTTTTTATGATTTAAGGACTAAATCGTATTATGGATCATGCGAACTCCCTAAGGCATTAGATAGACCCTTGCAGCGATGCGCCGTCGAAAATTAAGACAGTCATTCTCGTCCGTGGTTCCGACACCTGACATTTCATTTTATTTGTTTGTTTTAGTTGTATTTTGATTATTTATTTATTGGACGTGACTTGTAATGTGACACTATAAATATTTCAATTATTTTCAATTATATTTTTTAAATTCTCATTTAGTAGATAAGATTATATTAGATTAGATTTAAGTTTAGGTTTAAAACATTGGATGATACCTACTTGGAGCTTTTCCTGGTGCATGTTGAGCTTCCTATATTGCGGCGGCATCCGCCAAGTGCTAATTATTTTGAACATTGCGATATAGTTTGAAGTCTACCTCGTTGGAGGCCTTGTGTATTAAATAAATAAATAAATAATTGAAATTAATTTATAACTATTGTCTAATCTTCTAGGTCACAATCACACAAATCACAAATCGATAAAGGATATTTAGGTCTACTCGTATTGTATACAGTATACACATAACTAAAAGTTCTGAAGACCGCCAGTTCTTACTCATAGAAAATGCATTTTGAACTGGTGTTAATTAAAAATAATGGTATATTTGTAAGACAATGAAATTTGGTTATATTATCTATGCAATAAAAATATTTTTTTATTTCCTTTTATTTTATTCACAATTGAGTGTCCAGGATACAGATAATACTTTAATATATATATATATTGTGTTTTGTAGTAAAATATTTACCTTAGTTATCTGAATGCATTATTCCATAATTCGCAGAACTAAGCAGAACGGAGTGCAAGAGCTCTGTGTCCAATCCAAGGAATCGAATTGTACACACGTGAAAACTGGGATACTAGGTGTAGAAAATCCATTCAATTTTGGTCTTTGTCTGTTAAGGCAAAAGATTAATAGTGGTTCTAACAGTAAAAGTTCGATCTGCCCCCCAATGCGTAGGTATACACACTAGCAATTTATGTTTTCTCTTGGTGCACAAAACTGCAGGAGGCGACAAGGGGATTGTGTCGGGGTTGTTGTAATAAAGAATTTCTGTACCTACTCCTTTGAGAGGCTTGTGTACAACTACGAATACAGCGAGGTCAATGCTCCTTAAATTCAGAAGTTAAGCTTAGGGCACAATGTTATTTATAACTGGATTTAATTTTATGCATTGATTTATATCAAAGTATTATAGATTTTCACGGGAGAATAGTTTTAGTCTTAAAATTCATTTAAATTACATTCAATCAAGTGTAATATATATATATTTAAAAGAAGCAGCCTGGATCCACCGACAATCCGCGGCCTTTATCAGATTGTCTGTCCACCTCGTCGGTGGTCGTGCCGGTCCGTGGTCTCCTCTAGAGAACCTTTCGGCCCCTGCGGCCGTTTGCCACTTCAATTTACTAATCCGCCGGGATATGTCGGTAACTTACGTTCGTCTACGGATCTCTTCATTCCTGATCCTGAGCTATGGAAAGAGCTATGCAGTGTAACCTAGAGCATAGCCCTTTCCATAGTTCGCTTGAGCGACGTTGAGCTTTCTTAGTTAAGAGACCACGTTTCAGCGCCATATGTTCTTACTGACAACACACATGGGCTTGTATACTTAGTTGAACTAAATCTCAAGAAATATTGTGTTCATTATGTTAATAAAGTATTTGTAAAAAATGTTATGGTCTGAGGATGAGTCCACACATGTATAATTATGTAGTATCAATAATCTGATGGTAATGAACTCTATCTATATTGTGCACCTACACAATGTAGATTAGGTTTAACGTTTTCACTGAACTATACTTATCCTAGACGTCTGTAAATATCTTTTAAGAAGTCACGTTTCAGCAACCATTTCCTTTCTCTATTATTCTTATTGCGATGTGTACAATTTGTTATTTGTAATTCTTAACCTAGACTAGCGATCCTTTTCAGAGGTCATTGACTTATCGATGTAGGGATGTTCAATACAGATGTGGTACATAAATAATAATTAAGATGTATTTTTATATACTAGTGGTCGCCCAGTGGTCGAAAATCAACCGTAATTATTTTAGTTTTCAAGTAGGTACTCTAAATGTATTAATTTCTTTTCAATTTGACCACAGACTTTGACCATAACAAAAGACCTAACACTATACCTACAAAATAAGTACATAGTACGTATACATTACCGTTATGACCGTTATACATCTAATAAGGCCTTATAAAAATAAATATGTTTTTTTAAAATAAAACTTCACATCAATCCATAATTTCATATACCTACTTCTATAATTAAGTTACAAGCCATATTTAAGCCTTACTTTTATATAATTTTAAATAGTTAGTGACGCAAATATTGTGTGGAAAAGGATTATTGTAATGATTTTATTTGACTGCTGAAGATGTTTGGGATTAATGTCTGAACAATTTTGTTTTTTATATTATTTAGTTCTGGTAGTTAACACAAAATATATAGTTTAAAAAAGGCTTCTGACTGAGTTTTCTTGTCAGGTTTTTCCTCAATCCTTTGGCCCATTTCTTCCTTAAATATCTGTAATCTGTGCCTGAAATCTGATCCTATGATATAAAGATTTTTAAACATTGCTTTGATGTTATCTAATGGAGGATAGAATAAATAGTTTGCTGGTTTCATAATGGCCAAGGACCATTGCATTTGGCAGTCATAATTTATTATATTACACAAGACAAGCATTACCAGCTTGGCCTTACCCATTATTTTATCTGGGTTGGCAGTTTTGTATCTTGGCCTTGCAACAGTCTTGATTTTAATTGTTTTAATCATCATAAAGGTTTTGCTAGTAAGAAGTAACTTTGTTAATGTAAGCTACAATTTAAATAAGTAACTATTTAAAATGTGCCAGGCGATATTTAAGTTTGTACTATTGTAGTTTAAACATTATTGATGTAGTATGCATATTTGCAATGCACCTGGTTAGTCAAGAGGCATCTAAATACTGATCCTTGTAATTGATCTATCAATGTTATAATTAAACAAGTTAGCAATGGATGTTAAATCGACAAAATGACGCATCCTTACATCTCTAAAGATGAGACGTTAACTTGTTTTTGATTTATACGCTAATAATAAAGGGCGCGTATGAGCTCCGTCAGTGTGTTTGTTTATCATTCTCAACAGAGAACAGAATTGAATATCTAAACACACTTTGAAAGGAATAAATAAATAAATTGTTAGGCTAAATTACATATTATGCTTCCTTTGCTATCGTAAAATATTTTTTATTGGAAGAAATGCTAAAATATTAATGTGTTTTTTATTCATTTCAGACTTAAGTTCCTGGGTCTACTCTACAATGAATTTAGAAGCCACACCCGTAAGTTTTAGCGAATATTATTAATATATTTTGAGATTCACATGGCAACAGGGAAAACGAATGGCAATCCACTGCATAAATGTTTTGTTTTTAATTACTTATACTATATTAATTTTAACCAAACGTGTATTGCATAAATAAATTGTTATAAAATTATAACTTCAAAATTAATTTATAAATATAATTTAAAAATAATTATAACTATTTTGATATTAACTATGGTATACATTTTATCATTCGAACCCTGTTGTTAATTTAAATATTAAGGTAATCATAATAAAAAAAATAAACAGTGTAAATAAAGACACTATGAAGTATGAACATATCGCAACAGTTTTGCCAAGAAATGTATTGTAGCGCCATCTATGCAAAAAAAACGACAACCGTTAAAATGATGTAGGAAGCGAGTTCGAAACGCGTATCGAATTCTCTTGTCTTGGGTAGATGGCGGCAGTGTGCAATTAATGTTTGAAATTATATCTAGATGGCGCTTTTATTCAACGTCACCTATGGATATTTTCTAAAACCCCCTTGTACCTTGGAAATTCTCTACCCTCTAACAAACTTCACGAACCCCATGTCAGATGTCGCTTTTTAGCAACAATCGCTTTTTTTTAACAACAATCGTGTTGAGTTTAAGAATGGAGTGGTCAATGACAAACAAACCGCCAAGCTATAGCTACTAAAAAGTGTTATCAAATTTAAGGTTGGCATGTGGCGTCTTCGTGAACATAATATTTTGTTTGTGCTTAAATATTTTTAAGCGCAAACAAAATATTCCTGGTAATACTGGTAAAAACAAAAAGTCCTGGTATTCCAGGACAAATGATTTCATGCTTTATTATTTTATTTTAATTTATTATAAACGTTTTCTACCCACGTAATGTTACATTATAGGTTACATGACGCAAACAGGAATCGGATATGGGCCATCCATTTCGCAATTTTAAAAACACACACTCACTTTAAAAGCATAATGGCTTGTAAGGCCGCTTAATTTAATGCTCCATATAGACTGTGTCCGTTATATTTTTCGCACAATTTCACGAGGCACGCTAGCCACGGTACGTAAGTGCCGAATTAAAACATTTTGGCACCGGATTTAACATTTTAAAATATGTTAAAAAGATTGCACACGGCTCAGAACTATTGTCCGTTGGGTAATATTTCGTTAAATTTATAGAAATCGTTTCGGCTCTCATATTGTTCGCTATCGGTTCATTAATAACAAACACCGATGTTGCCAATTCACACAATACAAGGGCTGCGAACTATTCTAGTATCTGAAACTGTTGGAAGCGCGAAATTTATAATGGCAAGTTTGAATAAATTTGGTTCGATCAATGACCAGACGAATTCGATTAACAAAGCGTGTACCAAGATATATTGTGTTGCTGTGAATGTCAGAAGCGTGTTGAGTCTTACAGTTTCCCAGTCCAATAACGATTTTAAGGTACGAGAAATAAGTGCTGTGCTGTTTGTATAACAATTATATATAATGGAGTGTCCGAGTAGGTATACTTATCAAGTAATAACTACATTATGTTTCTAAAGTTAAAAATCGTAAACACAGAAATTGTTTATTAATAAAAGTAAAAAGAGAAAACAATATGACATAATACTTTCTTGTTTTCAAACATACACTGATATCATATGACATTCACGTAGTTTGTAAATAATTGTATTTAAGATTCACATAATCGCCTTGTTGTATGAACTTACCAGAGAATGTGGTGGGATTCAAAAATATCGAGGAAACAATTTCAGTGACTGTCGACATAGACCGATGAATCTTGAGATTTACCAATTTCGGACATTAACAGTAACATAATATGTGTAATCCATAACGAGACGAAAAGAGCACCCATAGACGGTGCCTGTAAATAGAGCTTTGTCGTAAATTCAAGTGGCGTGAGTGGGCTCCGCCTCGGGCAAGTCGCAACGCGGCATCCAGCTCACGCCTGTTCCGGATATTCAACGTTACGAATGGCTTTATTAAGACTAAGTATTACAATTTCCGAGCAACTATTGCGATGGTTAGAATTGCTAATGCGCCCGCCGAAGGAGCCGAGTGAAAAGATGCGATTGCACCGAACGAGCCCAGCGCCGCGGGCTTCTTGTTTTACGAGCGGCAAAATTGCACTTTCATGCCGACTTCCCCCGGCTACGCTCGGCTATACCACATCAACGCTGCCAGAAATATGCTTATTGTTCGTTACTGTTATTGTTTGTGTTAAGTCGAGCGTGTATTGTTTATCCACTTCTTAGTAAATTTAATAAATAAGTTGTGCCCGTGACTTCGTACGCGTTTCTAGAATAGGGCGTGACTTTTTATGAACCGATTGAAATTTAACAAACAAAACAATAAACGTTACGGGAAACTTGCTACAATATATCTGCGAAAACAGCATTAACATCAGTTTTTGAGATTATCGTGCATAAAACAAACGCATAGTCAAAAATTCTAAAAACTATATTTATGACCACGGTAATCTAAGTACGTGTACAATTTTTTAAAATATTCAATGTAAAGACATGCATCGTTTACGATTTTATTATTTATGTCTTGATTAATTTCATATCGTGCATAGTTACATAAAAAAATTATATAGGTATCCTTTACATTTTAGGCTTTAGATAAGTCGTCGAAAAGGGGCTGCGAGTTGCAGCCACAAATTACTATGATTTAATATTGCTTAGTTATCTGCGGGTTGGTAATTTGTTAGCGCGCCTCTAGTCCCGCGTCGGGCGCCATTGTTGCTCCGCCGCCTTTTGTTCGTCGCCCACTCCGAGCGATATGATCTTGAGTTATTATGATTAGGATTCTTTGCCAAGTGACGGCGAGTCGCTAATTCCTTCATTACCCTTAAGTTTTTCTCACTTCAACGCACTACGTGTAACCGCTAGTAATTTAAATCTATCCTATAGTAAATAGCGATTATAACGCATATCAACCAAAGCTAAAAGGTTGTTTTTCGTATGGCACGCTAAATTATTCGATTAAGCGACCACATAAAAGCACGTTTTGTCGGTGGTGGTTCACTAGATTAATAAACGTCATAAACGTCACCTCCGCTCGGGAAGTCATTGACTTAATATGTCAGGTAGTCCGCGTCACGCCATGGCATATTTCCACCTTCATTTCACGTAGTGCTCTTGTATGAATCGATATTCGTGCGGCTTTTTCAATTAGTGAAAACATTCGATTGTTATTGTGTTTATAGTGTAACTGCCGGTTTGTTATCCATCCATCTTGACCGGTTTAATGGGTGGCCATCAGGGAAATGAATCGCCCTTGTGTCCGGTGAAACGGAATGGGAACGTTGTACAAGTGTTCTGCGCGCGAAATTGCTTTCCGTTTTAATGTCCGACGTATCCAAGAGATGCGGAGTTTCCGTGCCGATTGCTTAACATTTATTATTTATGACTTCCGAGTGTAACGTTTCATTTCGCTGCTTTAGGTATTGCCGATATCTTGTTCACCTAAAAGATGTGTGTTTTCGGTCTTCAAAGGTTTAAGCCGGAAAATGGTTGGTTTATTTAAAAGTACACATAATTAAGTACGTGGCGACCTCATTAAAATATCCAAAATCCTAAAACGTCACTATAATGTGCCTCAAAAGGACTCTATGCTCCAGCTAGTAAATAAAAACCAAGAAAGACTCTGACATTACTTAGGTCTTGCTGATGAACCATATCGTAAATATATCCCTATTACAACTTGGCAGCGCAGTTAGCAAGGATTGCAGATAGTGCAATGGCACGCGGGGTGCGTGCCACACCCCATTCATTAGCCGGCGAGTGCTTCCGCGCATTTATCAATCTACACACACTAGGGAACGTCTCGCCGACCTTCCTTTGAATTTGAATAAACGATTTTTAACCACTATTATCTGTTTAAATCGTGTGTCTCGCTCCTGGATACGAACCAGTAATTAATTTAATTAAATTTTTTCAAGAGCATTGTTAGTAGGTACTCTGGTCGTTTTAAAACTAAGTAAGGACTGTACGAATTTTAGAAATATATTGTAACTTACTTTTTTATAAGACGACCCTCGTAGTTAATTACTAGTATTTTTATTGTGTTGTTTCTTTGATTGTGGTTTACACATAAAAAATATATCAAAAAAGTTAAATACTCAGTTAATGTTAATGCGAATATTATGATCGAAAAAAAAAGTAACTGGCATTGCAGCAATGAAATTCGCAATAGCAGTAATTACGTAGTCGGTATAAAATACGAGGAAATGAAGGTTTGTAGGTCGCGGTAACGGTAACGGTCAGTGCAACTATCGATTCGACATTATTAGATGTCACGCGATTCTAATGGAAGTTTTTCTTTCAAATTTCCATCATCTCTTACAATGACGCTTATACGCGATTACAATGCGGCTATTCTTATACGCGAGTTTCATATATTTGAAAAACGATAATTAGGCAAATTCGTAATTATTTACTGATTCCTTAAAAGAATGATGGCAGTTTGGCATCTTGTACTATTTTTAGATGGGGTGATAGTACCTAACTGACCTTATAAGAAGCTAAATATGCGGCTATTAGAATCTATAAGAATGACTTCGCCAAAACAATTACCAACGTTACAATAATATACCTATATCAGTTTATAAAGTTTATATTAATATGTCTATTTGACAATTTAGTTTGTAATGTTTAATATCTCAAAATATTTATGTTGAAATTGTATTGAATAACAACTTCTTTAACATTCCGGATCATATCACATGATACGTTAACTCTACGGTAGGTTGTTAGCAAAATTCATCTATAAAGTGCTCCTACTATAATGATCAGTTCCGACCGTTTGCGTCTCGGGACACCTGTGTCTCGTGATCCAAGGATTACTATAGCCGACCATCTGCCGAATAAAGGCTAAGATGGTGATCATGATAAACTGTTGAACGTTGTTTCATTATAACCAAGCTGTTTTGTTAGTTAATGACAGCAAACGTTTTGCAGACAAATATCAACTTAAAAGATAATTTTAATCTACATTAAACGTCCAAAGTGTTTTAGATCTAGTCGTCCTGAACCATATGATCAAATTATTTTTGACATTTATTAAAAAATTTCATAAAAAACAATAAATTTTCTCTTGTATTTTTTTTTTTTTTTTTTTATTAATAATGGATTTGTTCTAGCCGTGCAGCAAAGACGAGGCCGACGAACGGAGCGAGCTCACCCAGAAAATACCTATCCACTCAAACTTTAAGTAATATTATAAATTTGGGTAATATGAGCTCGGAAACACAGACGCCAGAAGGGAATTCCTTGGCAGTGCGTATTAGGAGAGTTTTTAAAACGTTTGATCCGAAAAAGAGGAATTTTGACAAGATGAGGATGGTAACCTGCCGAACGTCTGAAGAAAGGTGAAAGTGGTATGACCTCATGCAGCTTCTGAGCACATGACGTTAGACATAATAATTTTACATGAATTCTGTATTGGTAAATTAATATTTTCGTAAATATGATATAGTGGTTCCCGAAATGTTGAGGCCCTTGTTAATTAACCCTTCAATTACAAGAGAGAAAAACGATTGAACTCGTTCGCCAGTTCATATAATAATGAAGCGAGGTGGGATGATAAGTGACACGTGTCACCGGTTGCCAATTAGTCAGGAATCGTCTATCGCGATTCGCGAATGACCCTCGGCGGGGTTGAGTAAATGATTATATCATCGGAGTATCTTACGGTCCGGTTACAAACGGGATGCGAGGGTAAACTCTCATTTGAAATTCTGCGTCCGCCCCCCTACCGTAATGGAATATCGTTGTGAGTTCGCCAACGCCCCGGCGGGATCGATCTATATTTTATTTTCGCAAATTGTACGAAATGATGACCGGTGACCCTTGTCAAACCACTAAAAATCTATCGGATTTGCGTTCCATTCCGGATAAGTTCATAGTCATGTTTGTTGTTTTACTGTCTCTTTTATACTCCGAAAACGGTTAGGTTAACACCCGAGTGGGCAGTATGGAACAATAAAATGTAGAGCAGATTTTATGCGACACTAAGGCTCGAACTGCCCCAGGGAACTGATGCGTACAAACGTTTTAAGGCCTATACTAATGCTTTAACTACCCACTAAAATAAACCGAACCTTGAAAAGGGTTTTGGTTTTTTAACCTATTTGCTTTATTTGATCTCTCCATAAAATAGCTTTTGCCAACGAACCCGTCTGTGTGCGTTTTTAATATTATAGGATTATTTAAGGCGTTAAATAAATTGTTAGTTCGCATTGTGGAAATGATGACCTAAAATTAAATTGCTATGTTGTTTGTGAGCCAATGCCAATTTAGTTTTTCCACATAATTGTGATATACTTCATTGCTCTATCTATTTGATTTACGGAGCGTACACTGTAATGAACGGTAATAGTGTAATGGACTATGAAAACAAAATAAATGAGAGAATGAAAACAGACACGCGACTCGCAATAACAATTTTAGTTTTACATGGCTAAGCATTGAAATTAAACTTTTTTACATGCAACATCGATCAAAGGTATTTTCCAATGTTTTATTGTTTTAATGGAACTCAACACTGCATCTACAATGTTGTCATTGGCAAATGGACTGTTCTAGCCAATGACAAAATAAATATTGTTCGTTATATTTTCCGTCCGCGTTTCCACTACATTAAAGTCTCGTTTTAATATCGCGTACTTGCGAATACCGTAGTTATTACTTTGTGACCTTAGCCAAACGACAGCCAATTACCATCAAGTCAACATGCTCGCTACTACATTCAATAATAAAAAAAACATTTGTATATTATTTAACACTGAGAGTTATCTCCTGAGATTCACAGAGTCACATACTCGTACATTAACTACACAGCATGCGATGCGGTCGATACGGCGGCAAACTTTCCAGTTTATATTTATTAAGGTGTGTGTTTTATTATTCTATAAAGTCCTATTTATCCAGGTACATTATGCTCTGCTCTCAGGTGTATTATAAATAGTTGAAATAGGAAATTTCTATAGTGGCATCTTCGTCAACAATATACTACATGCTAACTTGAACTGAATTCAACTGCTTTGATTTTTATCGATTCTTAGAAAATTAAAGCTAATTCTTCTTCAAGAATAATAATTATTAAATGGGTGTTTTTTTAATTATGTTAAGGAAGTTTTTAGGTTTTCAGTACCAAGTGGCTGATTGGATACTGTGGTCAAAACGACAGCACGCACACTAGCGTAACGTACGTATACACAACATAAGCAAACGCTGATTTATGTCCATTGTCGAGCATGGTTCATATGTTTACATACAGGTTTTTCATTACGGAATAGAATTCGAAGTTACTCTGAAATCTAATTTTTAATCTTCTCTGTTGCTTTATCTAAGCCTGTGGGCTATTTGAGCCAAACGATACCACGTTAACCGCATATGTTTTTTCTTCGTTGGGTTTGTTGCGGAAAAATAGAGTTGAATCAGACGCGTTAACACGTCTCTCAGGCCGGATTGCCGTTAAATTGTTTCGCCGTTTTGTCTGGCGTTTTAAAAGCATTTATACTCTGGCTGCTAATGGACGTGGACTTTACTTACCGCGTCGTCGTTTCGTTGCGCTTGTTTAGTATTAATTGCGTTCTTTGTCGCTAACAGCCTCCTGTCTCGCCTACGATACAGTCACGCTCAAAACTTAGATTTACTCGCATTTATCGTTTTTAATGCCAGACTGAGACTTAAATATCATTCCTAACTGTAATATTCATTCATTCATGAAAACAACAGTAAATCTATAAAAGGCTCATAATATCTTGAAGCAAATTCATCACTTTGCAGTGTGACTGCTATTTGTCCATTAATTTAATTATATAAGTTAAATTAAACGTAAACTCACTCAGACATGATCGTTGACGATATGTTCCTTATTATTATTATGAGTACTGATATTTTACCGGTATACCGATATGTACCTTAACATTTTTTTCGAATGTTTTGCTCGTGAGTAAAATGGGTAGTGGGGGCATATAATAAATTGTTGAAATAAAGTTTATCCTACTATTTCCACACTGTTGGAGCGTGTCTTTGAAATTAAGCAACGAAATAAAGCAGTATGAGCTAAAACTCTCTCTGCAGTGTTTTGACGCGAGTTGTGCCACTATACGGGGCAAACCGCATGGGCGAGATTCTTTGTATATATTTTTTTATTTTGCTCTGTCAACGAAATGTTTTTATTTATCGTGTCCAGGGTAAATTTCAGTAAAATATACTTTAAAATTTTTTCCAAACAAAACTAGTGATTTTCTGAAATGATTTTGTTTTTAAATTCTGCATATGTCCCCGGAAATTGTCAGTCTTACAAGCTATTTCTATACGATATTTACCTTTATACGTATAAGTACATCCTAATCCTAATTCTAATTTACATCTGAATTTTAAAAACTCAAAAGTGCTGGCTCGACCATGTTTTGGTAGCCGAGCTTCTGATCCAATGAAGCATTCGCCTCTGGGTTCAACATCTAATGTACTGATAGGGATATAGCCTAGAAACCACCGCCTCCTTTATGCAAGAAAAACAAAACATCGCGGTACAAGAAAAACAAAATTATTACCCTTAACATACAATGAAAAATTATGGTTATAATTGTAATAAGAAATTAGACATAATGTATTTGACATGTTGAAATAATAAACGGATATAGATTAGACTTAATTTACGCGACAAGCTTCAGTGAAGATCGTATGTGGCAATTGTCTCAAAATAAGAGTTATTGAGATCTATATAGGATCTATACCAATAAAATCGTAGCTGCGCTACGATCAACTGCTACGACTGATTCTTTGCTACGACGGATCTTCGCAATGTCATGGTTTAGAAGTACTGTAACGAATTCAATGTGTGGTTTTTATTATTGCTTTGTTATGCTGTTTAATTTAAACTTATCTGTTTTATATATACTATGCATACGAGATAAGAAAATCTCTCTCAATTGAGTAGAGTTTTTTTTTAAGATTTAACTTTTAAAACTAAACAAAATTCATCTGAGACGATGTCTTGGTAATATAAAAATCCTTTGTTGCAAGTTGTTGCATTAAGAAACCCCTTTTCGTCAAAGTTTTATCGTGGGTTTTATGTTCTCTTGTCTGGTCTTTATGTTAAGTCCTGAATTGTATTGCAGCCTGCAGGGGAGTAGGTATCTACTTAACTACATATTTCTTTTGACTTATACATAGACTTTTTTTTAATTGCTGTTTTCATAATTAAATCCATTTCTTAAAATTCTTGTTGGAGAATTTTAAAGTTATATTATATTTAATATAATTTTAATTTTATATTGTTAAATATAATACATATAACGGAAAACGTTTTCTTAAAGTTAATTTTTTTGTATTCATTACACGACCAAGAATACTTAACTAAAATAGGTTAAAATAAAATTTCGTCACATATTAGGTGGCTTATTTTACAATCCACAAAATAATATACACAATTCGCCGTTCTTTTATAGTAAAAAATATGTAGGGATTGTTTTCTATGAGAAAAAGGTTATAATAAATTCTTACTGTCAACTATGCATACATATTTTGTAATAAAAAATGTTTGCTCCATCAAAGTCTATATTGCATTTGGCGATGAAATTTAATTTTCATGGCGCGATTGAAAGGTTTTTGATGGCAATAAACTACAGCAGTAATTATTGTTGTAATACAACGTGCAACAGTAATAAAAACTTTCTCAATTACATGTTAACATATTTGTTTTAATTTACATACCTATTGGAAATGTACTGAACCCACCATCAAGAGGCGGCGCGTTTGAAGACACATTGGAGATCGTGAAGCAATGATTGTTGTTATTTCAAAATCTACTAAGTATTGGGAGTCTCTGATATTTTTTTAAGTCTAGCAAAATGTTCATTAAGAGGGCCCCCAAATTAAAAAGTATTATAACAAAAGATGTCAAGCCTATTGTAACTAATTGTTTCAACGTTTTCGAAATTTTTCCCAATCTGTCAACTCTTTTATTCATAACTTTTTAAGACCCGAAAGTTGTTCGCGATTTAACACAAACCAAGTCATATTTTATTGCCCTTGTTCAGTTAATATAAAAGTTGGGCAACTTCGCCTCCATCGATTAATGTTGCCAACTTCTCCGAAATTCTAGAAGCTTTGCTAAGTACAGCATAAAATTATGTGCCGCGCTATGGCCAGGCCTGGGATTCGACGGTAAAATTTTGTATGTAAATAAATATTGCCGTAAACTGTAAATGGCGTTATTTTGTTTTCATTGTACTCGGGATTCTTAAAATGAATTTTGTAGTTGTCGTAAAATAATAATAATTTAGTAAATTAACAGTTCTTGACACATTAGTCAACTGTGGCGAGTCATAACTAACTGTATGTGAAAAATGCATTGGCCCACGTTTTCCTCGTACATACTTGCAAGAAAAGTTATAAATGTTCCTATGTATTTCTCCGAAGTATAAACTAATATTATAAGCTATAAATCGGTTAAGAGTACATAAATGTAACATACCTACAAAAATGTTGTTACAATATGAAGTCCTTTCATTTCAAAATTGTTGATATACATAAAAATGCAAATGTATGTACACAAACTTTCCCCGTTTGTCGCTCTTTCCACAAGTGCAAACCGTATCAAAACCCGTTGGTGCTATAGTAAAATTAAGCCTCACTTAAATTTTATTCCTAAGAATAGTAACAGTTGAAATACCGGCCCTAATAGTCTAAAGGAATGAATTTGAAAACTGACGAAGGCATTACTACTACTCCCACTGTACACATAGTAAGCGGTAGATGTCATGCAGAAACGTTACAAAACGTCACACAATATTCGACTTTTAAATTTTACTCTCATGCCACGTAAAGAAGTTTTCCACTTCAAAAATTTTTCATAATGATTTCAATTTATTGAAAATTTACACATTTTAAACACACTTTAAATATGTTCTACGAATCAACACCTGGTTTCTCGTTTTGAGAGAGTACCTACTCAAACACTCAACAAATGGGCTCATAACTATACTGAAGATAAATATCGCATCAAAATTCCATTCATTTTACAGTTAACATAGTGAACCAGTATTATATTGAAGTTTGCATACATTGTTTTCTAGCTAGATGATAGGCACATTATTTATTTTGTTTCGCGAGTAATAGACAGCGCCGGATAATGGCAATACATTGAAAAAAAAAAAAAAAAAAAAAAAGCGATGTGCAAACCCACCCGGCGCAGCACCTGCTGCCACCTATACTGTCTACTAAACTATGTTTCATACTCTATTTTTATAATGACTTTTTCTCATGTAAATATTTCATATGTATGCGTTAAAACTCCTACACTACAGTACTAAAAAACATAATGTTAAAAGATAGAAAGCTAATATGGGCCATATGACGACAAGTATTTATAAATACGTAACGGCTTTTTCCTGAATAAGAATGACAACGACCAGCCGGTCTAATTAAATAGTAACTATTCATTTTGTAACTATTGATTTTGTGCAACCAAATGACTTAGCGATAACCTTTTTTAGATAGGTAGCCAAGATGATAAGGCGGCAACGAAGTTTTGTTTGTTTATTTCGGACTTGCCTCACGATTTTAGAATAAAAGATATCCCTCGTTTATATCATAGTGTAAATCATATCGTACTTAATCCGTTGGGTGTTTACTAAAAATAGATTAACAAAAAAGGGATATTGTTATTTGTTATCGTTTTCGACTATGTCGAAATATTTTTAACATGTGTAGTCGGAACAATTGCAGAAAGTAATTTCATCTCCCAATTAAGATTTTAAAATCATATTATTGGTCCTTCCAATTGGCGTTCGTGTTTATCAGGTATCTAGCAAATATTTTGTTAATCGTTTAACATTAGCTTTAATTATGTTTGTGTTGCATGCTTAATCGAAGTTGTTAGAATAACACCCAGCTACCTGCTCCACATTGGGCGCCACACCCCTCTAGCACTTAAGGCGCCCCCCGACCGATGCAGATTGGATGACGTCTTATGATTTACGCTTCGCACGCCACCCATATACTTACCCATTGCTGCCGTTGGCTTATACGTTTTTCGATAAAATGTCGCACCTAAGAGAATTGACGAAATAACACTGTTTTGGTAGAAATTCACTCGACTTCTCTTTGATACTTTTATGTAACCTTACGCAAATTAGGTTGGATGATGAGAATATTGGCGTAAAGTGTTCATGAATTTTCGCTTATAAATGTTTTTACTGGAAAAGTATACGAAAATGTTGTTATCGTTTTGTTAAAAAGCTACAATTTATCTAAATATTTCTGATAATATATTTGATTTCTGTTATGTAGTCTGGATTTGTATGACGAATTGATATTATTTTTGACTTCGATATATATAGATAAACCATCCAATCATATAATATATATTCGATATAGTGTAATTTCAGAGGATCCAGTATAGAATACCTACTTATCAACAGGTAGGGTTTTAAATTAACATGGATAAACTTGGTTGCAACCTAATGTTACTCTTGAATTTGTCGGTGAAAATGTACTTATATGGAAGCCAGGTTTTACAAATTGAGCTTCGAGAAAGAGGTTAACCAACGACTCCGTTGAGCAGCGTTCGGGAAACTCTGGTTCGACGTATCTGTTCAGTAAAAGTGTGTGTTGACAATCATGACTTGAGACACAGTGACGCGACCCTTATACTCCTGATAAGAACACCCGTACGCTCGGGGTTTTCTTGCGAGACAGACCCCATAAAGAAAAAAATGCATAGGAAAATAGTCACAGCTTATAGAATTAACAAGATAAAGTGGCAATGGCTAGTCCACATGTCTCATAGAACCTAAGAACCGTTCTGTTCTTTTTGAGAGGTACCTATAGGTACCTATACAGTATATAGTATAGTAGGTACCTATAGCAGTGGGACAATCGCCTGTTATTGAAACTAAGGTTAGGCGCGCATGACAGCTAAGGTCATCGGACAGTTGTTATCGGACGCTGTTGATTTTCCCACGAAACGTTTGTTTTGTTGGCCGATCGCCTCAACCCACTTTGTACAGCGATCGCGAGATTTGATTGGCGTTTATATATTATATTGATCACTTACTTATATTGCAGTTGACCGATAGTTTATATAGCCCGTCAACGAAGTTATCTTTCTAGCGTGCTCTGTATTATTAGCCAAATAATATAAAATCCTCCCAAACCCTCCTACATGATTCAAGCTATCTTCATACCAAAATTCATCGGATTAGGTTTCAGGGCTTAGCCGAAAACACAATACTCGTAGTTAGAGTAACTTATGGATTTATAATGTTTATAATGTATCCGGTGCACAATCTGCAATGTCGTTTTTTTTTTGCTGCATAATGTAAAGCACGTGATAAATAAACTACTTAGCTATATACCTACATTATTTATTTACATTATTTGAATGTAAAAAGCTGTCTGCTGCGATTAAGACTAGCGTCGAAGTACTAAAAGGCACACAAACTTTATTGCAATGTTGTCTTAGAAAATACCTCGTAGTAAGGCAACGTTTGCGTACATTAATTAGCATTATATGCCACCATTATGTTGAAATTAGCTTAGTGTCAATCGTCAGTGTTTGCACCTGCTTCAGACCGTGCATAATTAACATCAGCATAATGACGTATTTGCGTACCTATAGTGCGTACTAGTGTTACACGATTTTAAATTTTGAGCTGTACGGTTACTTTTATCAACATAAAATAGCTTTTCTCGGTATTATTTTAACTATGTCATGTTATTTATTATTGTTTTATATCGCTGTAGTAATATTCTACCTTTTCCCTCGTATTTTTATTAATTTATAGCCTATCTGTTATACTTATATAAAAGCTATAGCTGTGAAGTTTTATTACAATCTGTGCAGTAGTTTTTGCGTGAGAGTAAAAAACATATTTATTTGTAATTTCAGACATTTGTATTTGTATTTGTAATGTAGAATGTAACTAGTTTGCCAATGGCGGCTTCAGACGAGTAGATTATAAGATATATCTTCCCTCTCAATCTCGTCTTCTAATTATTATCTATTCATTTAGCCTATGTCAAATTATACACTCCTTCAAGGTTTGTATTAAAATTATAGAGAAGTTCCGCATAAATCGGGACATCTGGCAATTCTATTCATGACACACATCTAGTCACATACAGGAAATACTACAATGGTCGCCGAAAGAGCAATTAACACTGAAAGTTTGGGACATGAAAGACCTTCCAATTAATTAACGCAATGTAGGCTGGCTTCGGGCTTCAAGTGTCTGCTATCACGCAACGTAGCCATGTTAGTTGTGACAATTTGTTTTCGAATTATACGGTCGATTTCGAAAATGACTTGCAAATTTGGAATTATTAAAATTAATAATACTCGTTGAATTGTGTGATTCTAAGGATTACTCTTTATTGTAGCTTATAAAGAAAAATCTTATGGTATGTTTATATTTAGTTTAACAATCGCCCCAGAAATATGTGACAAGACAATGACAAGTTTTGTCACATATTCCTTGGGCGCCTAGGAACCCGAATATCAGATAAATTATTTGGACTAACCTAAACTAATAACCGTAATTTAAAGTGTTTCCTTTGTGGTGGATCTTCTACTTACAGAAAAGAAGGGTGACATCTAGCAAAATAGTTGCATTTAAAAATAAAAATAACTCTTTACTTTCTGAGTTTACTCGGTAATAAGTTTGGACGTTTCTTATGTTTCATTGCGAACAAAAGCGTTCTCGACACAGCGTCGGCTTTAGTTTATTAAAGAATGTTGAAAATAATAAAATTTTCTTGCATTGTTAGGTTTGTAATGTTTTACAAATGATTAAATAATGAGATTTCTCTAATTCAATTCCAAGTGGGCAAATGATTATTTTATTGTAAACCTGAGTGATCAATCATACATTGAAAATTTTTACATAATACCAAGTACGTCCATTGAGCACTAAAAATTATTTCCTTTGAGTAATGTGGTAAGTGGTTTGAATCGATAAATTGATAAAAAAACTTTCTTAAACTGTAGTTGGCTATTGGTGCATTGTAATATTGACGAATTCAAATGAAAGAGAGTGGAAAATAACGCATATTTCGTAGGGTTAAATCCGACGAAGTTATATGACTTTGAGGGCCTCTTTCACCATGTGTCAAGTACGGTACCTTTGTTTGTACGTAAAAGTCCCAATCATTAAAAAGAAAATAATAAAAAAAATCGCCTATTGAAGGATGCAGTAAACCGAGTGCATAATTTAATAAAACATAAAATTATTTCTAAAAGTAACTAATCAACACTTTACTTGTAGTTAGTGAAATAGGCCCTAAGGTTAATAAATCAGCTGGGTACTGGGTAGGTAATAAAAACGGAAAAGGTTCCATAATGATTTTGGTCAACTGGAATTCATGAATGATTGTGAAATAGATGGACATTGCTATGTTTTTATTTATCAAAATCGTTTAATTAATGCTCGAGGTTACTTCAAACTGCCTGCAAACACGCAACTAAAAGTGTCAACTTACACTTCTTGCGCCCTTCGCTCGAGCCAACTATGTTTTTAATCTGTGCATGACTCTCGTTTGCTTGTTAATTTTATGCAAATAATTGTAAAAGCTAATAGGACATTTTTTAATTTCTAAGCGTTTATACGATTACTTCTTCGTGAAGTAAATTATTTAGGATGTAACAAGTATATTGAAATTTGCCTTTTATTAATTGTACTCATGTAAAGTCAGGGCGAGACATTGTTGTAGGTATTTTATTGACTTGTTGGTAGCTATAGCCACAGCTTCTCTGCTTTTCCCCATGTGGGCGCGCGTTCGCTAACAAATGTCGATTATTTCGCGGCTCATCCATTAGGACTACCTTCACTTTTCTCTCACACCCTAATCTAATCGCCTTAGTTTACTACCCTTGGAAATTTTTGTACATATATAGTCTTAGACATATATCTGCGTCTCATTGCTCCCAATTTGTTAGTTATTATCGCAGAATAGGTATTATTTGTCGATTGTTAATGCATCTATACCTAATGTAAACGAAATTATACTGAATTTGAAACCATACCGATTTGTGTGTTTTATAATAATAATCGACTATTTGACTTGTCATATATAGTCTTAGACATATATCTGCGTCTCATTGCTCCCAATTTATTAGTTATTATCGCAGAATAGGTATTATTTGTCGATTGTTAATGCATCTATACCTAATGTAAACGAACTTATACTGAATTTGAAACCATACCGATTTGTGTGTTTTATAATAACAATCGACCATTTGACTTGTCTAGCACCCATGCTACCCAAATAAAGCTCCGCTTAGTTTAGGGCTACATGGCGCTGTATAACATGTTCTAACAAAATATATAAAAAAATGTTGGTAATCATACCTGTAACCTGACAAGTCTTTAAAACGAGTTTTGAGTTAATAATTTTCAATGTTTAATGATCGAGGATAATATGTTTGTCAGAGGATGTCATTCGGAATCGAAAAAGAGGTTATACCGAGTTACATGGAGAATAGAGGTAAGGAAGACTAAATTACATGGGCGTTAAACTGAAAAACTGGCAATCTAAAACCGTTAATAAGTGGTTCATCAATTGACTACAAGTGAAGTGGTCTGAGTGATAGATAACATTAAGTATTTGTTGCGTAGTTCATGAAACCACCGTAAATAAAATGCAATGCTACTTCTCGACTAGTGAATTTTTAGTGGTCGAAGATCACTTTCTCACGTAATGGGTTGGGTCCTTCTTACCTTTCCTATTCTCCATGACAGATGATAATTGTCACACAAATTCATTATTAGTCATGTTAATTATGACAAAATACTTTTTTTTATAAAAAAATAGGTAAATTGAATAATTGACCAATGTCGAGATCAAAGCTTAGTTAAAATTTGATCCTGCACAAGTAGGTAAGTAGATATGTGAGTCCGGGATCAGTGAGGCGGTCGCAAACTGTCTGAAATGTTTGTATTGAAGTGTCCATTATCGTGATGAGGCGCGCATCGCATTCATATTACAAAATAAAAACTGGACGGGGGGCACCTACTACATTTATTCGTACTGTACCGTATTAGGGTTCCAGTGTTATTCTATCAAAAAGCATCGTATGCAATATTGCAATAATTTTATCGCTCGATAATGCCTTTCTAGGTGATATAAAAAATATTTGATGACTATCAATCAATTAAGAACGGTAAGTCGCGGCTATTTGTGCCAGCCTTATGATTGGAAATTGTAATTATTGAATGGCCAATAATTACAGGGTAGGTAATTGTTCTTTTTCTTAGTATTGCTAATAAAAATAAACTCGACCGTCTGAAGTCTAAAAATAATTTAAATTTAAATAATTCATTTCATCCTACATTTACACTTCAATGCTGATATGTCACAAGTAACTCGTAATATTGTTATGATATGAAGATTGAAGACTTGGGCAAAATTTATAGTGTGTGCGGAATTCCAAGTAGTACATACATGCATTATTGTATATATTTCTATTATACGTATAGAAATAATATGTTGGTTGTTACGTCGAGGATGCATACGGTTTCACTGCACGCCACTCGACGAATGTTACCTTTTGTGCGCTTCGCTTTGGATGACATGTTGTGTGTACCTACCTAATTGACTTAAGTTTTACGTTTCATGCTTGCGTCCAACGTGCATTCATTTCGCATATCTATTTGTGTAGGTGTATTATAACGCTACATAACAAACAAGACTCAGAAAAACAAGAGAATGAAAACAACAAATCGAACGTTGCTTAAAAATATACCAAAAAGTTGCTAAGGCTTGATTTAGTTTTCGTGGTGCAATTGAAAACTTGAAGCAATACGAAATAAAAGATTATTTTTCAAAGATTTTTCATAATATGACAATATGAAATACAGAAGAAGTAATAGTAGGTACTAATAAAAGCTATTTGTAGTTGTTCATTATTAATATTGTATTCAAGTAACGGAACGTATACATTAGTTAATTCATCCTGTCGGTCGGCTGCTTGGGCGTTCACAAAATAGATGTAAATAGTGACGCTCCGGGCGATAACTTAAGGATATGATCATAGTAGTCAGCGTATATTCAGGATTATTTATTCCAACAACTACCAATAATATGAGTAATATGACGGCATGCTTATACGTAGCGGTAGATGACTGCATCCATTTATTGATTGTCAAGTTCTATTTATTTTGTACGATACCACCAGAAAGTTGCGTTTTTAATGAGTTGTTACGACAAAACTAATAAGCTTAAAAATGAACATTTGTAAAATTCGTAGCACAGTTTTTTACATATAACATGTAAAAAACTGTTTCATTGACTTATATGTTACTAGTGGTCCGCCCCCGACTTCAATTTATACTGTCCCTATACCTAAGGATGTACACTTCAGATATAGATGAACAGATATTGATATGTTTCTCTTACAAAATACACCGTTCGATATTGGTATCTGAAACAGCATTATTTGTATATTTTGGAATACGAAAGGAAATTGTTGATATGAAAAATAAATTTATATCGAGTAATTTCTCTCTCTCTCTCTCTCTCTCTCTCTCTCTCTCTCTCTCTTCAGTCTAAAAGGATGGCCATATCAGCTTCTTGAATTCCTTCGTGTCAACAGAAACACGTAACAGTAGTTTGGTTGAATCGATATCGGTTGTTTTCAGATTCGCTCCCGATTTTCGCCCATGTTGCACCTGTAAAACAAAATCAAGCCATTGAATGTAAAATTCACATTTAACATTGTTAAATTGTCAATTTCCGCTAAAGCTTCTTTAATATGTCCTCAACAATTTCATCTCATGATCAGCGACATCATTAGAAGTCCACACGTAATACCAACACGCACTCGTGCAGCGTGCTGTCATTACTTGGCGGTGTCACTCTTAAAATATTAACGCCCTTCTTATAAGGTCCGCCCTTATAAGGTTTTTGTCGCAATTTCCCCACTGACACCACACCACTGACCACAATATACTGAGGGTTAACTTTGAGATTCATTTTCTCAATTAGTAAATTAAACTGTCACATGATTTATTTCTTATAGCCTTTGTTATCATAATGATAATAGCATCCTCTGCTGGAAAGAATTTGAACACGTGTCAAAAGTGATTTCTTAACTTGCTTGCTCATGCATAATGTAAAATATTATGTATAATAAAAATTGGTCCTAACTGTCAACGCCCAGGCATAAGTTTATTTTATAACCTAACCATCCGCTAAGAAAAGCTTCTTGATAATTACAACTCCGCGCGAAGCCGGGGGCGGGTCGCTAGTATTTATATATTTACAAACAAAAAGGAAATCTTTATCAAAAAGAAAGAATTACTAAAGTATCTTGTATTATGACATTTTATTCGTCGTTTATATAAATATTGATAGGGAAACACAAAATTTAATTTTTCTATGATGTCCATTAGTGTAATTGCTGTATTTATTTGTTGCCCGATACTAAACATTAGGACGTCCTGTCAATAGGACGTTACTCTTTATTGTCACAATAAAATATGTTGTAACTTTTAATACCGGTAAAGTGCATTTAGAATACGAGTTAATTATTCTTAGAGCTAGCCAATCAACAAAGCGAAATGTCACTTAATTGCTTGCTTACACGCAAACTTTTACATTGTTAATTTGTGATACAGTTTTGGCTCTATTTCGACTGGCCAGTAACCACTTTTTATTAGTATCGTTTAAAAAATAACAGAATTTATGATAAATGTGGAGCACCTGTTATAAAGTCTAAAATTTTATCGTAAACTGTAATACCAATATTTTTTGGTATTGTTATGATTAACCATTTAACTGTGTTTACTCTTTATCTGTATATGTTTTTAAATAACAAAATATTCCATATGAATTTAATAATAGCTACATCGTCCGGTGCTATTTAGTACTTTTATTTAGTAGAATAAAATTAATTACACTTAATATTAGATTAAGATCTTAAGATTCGATTAAAGAAAAAGTATTTCAACGAATTCAATCACTTTATTCTTTCAATACTACGGTTTTAGCTTAAAAAATGACACAGACGAAAACAGTGTATGTCTTTTCCTTCTTTGCGATATAAATAACATATAAAGCATAAAAGTGTAAGGGGTATAAATAACCTATAAAGCAAAAATTATTTTAATAAAAAGGGGTGCGTTATTATTAATGACATAACAGATATCTGCCAGATCATTCTACAGCGGAAGGTTTACGCAGTTGGGAGACATTATTGACCTACCCTCGCATGTCCCGTAAACAACGTTATCGCAACGTCAACTTGACATTTAATGTCAAGTGTAATGTGATGTGAGGTTAGTGGACATCCTAGTTATTACGTAAGTACATATAATTATGTCGTACTTGTAACTGGTGTACATTATCATATAACCTGGAATTTATGAAGTTTAGGTTAGGTTAGGTTCTAATAATTTTACTACACAATAAGAAAAACATTTTCTTATTGTTTTTCATATTCGAAGTGGGTTTTAGTGTTTACTCAGTTTTCCTTTTGCTTTAGGAAACACCAAGTTATTTACCCGAGAACGACTCATACGGAATTTTAAACAGCCCATGTTTGGTGCTTAGGTATCCTTATCTACTCGTATTCCATATACTTAGTTTTAAGATAATTTTAATGATATTTAAAATTAAAATTTTTACAAAGAGATTTGTCTTTGTCGTCATAGTTTTGAAGTTTACATTAGTTCTTTTGTCGATTGCTTCGTAACAAATCCTGTCAGACACAAAATCCTCATAGTTTGTTTCATAGTTAGATTTTAAAGAGGAATTATAAGGCTTCGTTTAACTGTTCTATTTACAGGTTGTTTTATATGTCCTCACTAGTATTTCAAGTCTTAAAATATGATAATAATAATTATTTATAGTTGTACAATTGTTGTGTTTTGACATTTTTTACACTCCTAGACTGACTTTATTTTTTTTGCACAAAAATAATGTGTAAATGCATAAAGCTAGTAGATACCGATTGCTTTTATTTACTTAAATTTTTGTAATAAAATATAACTTCCTTTTATTAGAGATTTGAGTATTTTAAGGGCGAGTTGGTATTCTAAATTGTCTGCTTGCTCCCCAGAGGCTTCCGCTATTAAAGAGAGTGCGTTTGAAGGCCTCGCCGCCATCAGTTCTGCTCAGAATATGAATAAACGCAGTACGGATGGGTGCCCCTGCATTAATCATCTGGTGCTATATCATGACAGCTATCTTTTGGTTGTGACAACTTTTATGAATCGCACTTTTATCATAGATAATAATGTTAGCTCCACTCAGATTTATGTCTAGAAATAATGGTTTAATTTACATGAATAACTCATTGTTTTTATTCTTGCAAAGTTCTAAACTCGCATTCTGTTCAACAGCTTTTTGTTAGTGACTGTTTATTATACATTACAATTGAATATCTGGTCTAATCCCTCACCACAATTTATTTTATTTCCCTTACTTATTTAAAGCTACAGCGTCGTTCGGATTAATCTTGTAGCATACCAAATTCAAAAGGATGCTGGAGCACGTATCATGCTGGTTTTCAATGAAACCGTCTAGGTTTAAAGAACATATAAAAGACCCAGATAGAATGCAAACGGCAGATTGGAAGGAAATCTTCGTAGGGTATATATCTATAATTTTATATGATTAACTTACCTATGTGTTATTTTCTATATGGTTACTCAATGTCAGCCCAAAAGCTGTCATTTGATTTAATAAACTGTATTCTACAAATCTATGTCGTCCAAGCCATGACGTCTGTAGATTTGGATAACTATGATACTTATTTTATTTCATTTTTACAAGAAAATCCGTACTAATATTATAAATGCGAAAGTATGTTTGGATGTATGGATGTTTGTAACTCTTTCACGCAAAAACTACTGAACCGATCACCATGTAATGTTGCATACACGTTGTCTGGGACACAAGAAAGGACATAGAGTACCTTTCATCGTTCAACGCGGAAGAAGTCGCGGACACCAGCTAGCTCCATATAATTTTATAAATTTTTTATAAAATAGTCGAGAATTCATACGCGTTTATAAGGAATTTCTTCAGTTTTCTAAGGGGTTAAGGTTAGGCAAGGAATTGTATTTAAACTTTACAAAAGTGGCCAAAAATTATTGATATATTTTTTACATTTAAAAGTATGTTAGTAATCGATCAATCGTTTAACTAAAACTATGTTGTGTTACTTAATAAACTTTATGTATCAATAGTTTCGTTTTAAAAGCTATAGTTTAAAATAGGAAAGGGAATAGTTCTTTATTTTCTACTACTTTAGTAGAAGGTATCGTGAATCTTGCACTCGTAAACCGAAGGAAATTGCTCGCTAAAAGTTTGTGAATTTATAGCGTATCTGTACGTCCAAGCGAGTGCTGTAAAGGATTAGAAACATTCCTTACTATCGCAACGATCTGATGATAATATATTGGACGAGTTGTGCCTCCGTAAGCCACCCACTTAACTTCTAAAGCTAGCAAATCAAGTTTGCTTTCACTTAGACGGTTTTTTTTTTGTCAAGCGTCAAATCTTTAATTTTCGCACATTTAATTACCAAAGAGAAGTCCAGACACTTCTAAGCAAAGTTAAATGTTTACTACTTGGCCTTATCACTCAACAGATTCCCATTTTGAAGACTAAGCTTCCTAATTACTTATTCTCTTTTCCTCACTCATACTTTCCACTTTTTTCGAATGAATTTAATTATCTTTACAAACTTTTTTGGCATCTTCAGATTTTATTAATTTGCATGGTTCTATTATGGATATTAAGGTGTACTGTGTAACAATTTATCGTATTTATCATAGTGGGCCTTCGTTGGGGTTTTATCTACTGGTTAGGCGAGGTTGAGTGAATTCAGCCCATAGTTCAGGGTACACGCCGCAATTTACATAATTAACTAAGTAACTGCCTAGCGACTTGACATACATTCTATAAATATTTTATGTGTAAGTAACAAACTTTTCGGATATAAAGGATCTTATTTAGTGTATTATTGTTTTTGTTTCAAAGTGTATACAGATCTATTCAGAATTTATGTAATTTTAATTTGTTGATCGACTTAACAATATTGAAAATATTGCTTACATCTCCTTAACATTGATTGGAGCAATCAAGTGTTCTTTCTTTTGGCCTATTTTAATTTAGTTTTAAGAATTTATTCAGAACGAAAATACCAAAGGACAACGAAATCATAGTTTGAGGATATCTATCTCCTCTGTATTCAATCAAAAATATTACATGCCTTACGAAACAGTTTCAGAATTCTGTTTCCGAAAAAAATGTTAAACATTGTAGCTTAAGCTTTATCTCATCTCATTACAGTTGCCAAGTCATAAATTCAGGTTTCTAAGCAATATTCCTCAACGGTTTCCAACTGTATAACCTCAGAAAATCCCATTCCCGCGACAAAGTATGAGCAAAGTTCTCATTTACGATTTATGCGTTCCTGAAAAATATATTTTAAATACAGTTTCAGTCATATACTTCCGGGAAGAGGCGGAGTTTGGCAAAGTTTCAGAACTGTCGGCTACCGACCGACATAGTACAGAGTTACGACTTGTCCGGCGAATGGTGTAAAAACGTTGCTGTTCAGGACATTCCCAATTTAACCATTCGGGTTAAATTTGGGCCGAGAATTTGAGTAACTTAAACTTAAATTAAGAAGTGAAAAGACAACAAATGCACGGATTTATTTCAATTTTCTTTTTTAAGAGACAATTATAAATAAGTCAAATTATCTATATTTTTAGACTTTACCTAAAGGAACGCAAACGCTCTTTACCTAAAGGTCATTAACGTTTGATATTACTGAACAAAAAAAAAGCAACCTAGTCTATAGAAGCGACAAAGAACAAAGTATTTGGGGCTTGACTGGAGTAGCAAAATTAAACAAATTGCCAAGGGGTCCGTGCGATGTTGTTATTAAAATGTTTTTACTGAAGTCGCTGAGCCTAAAGTCGTTTACTGACACACTTAAATATTAATTGTAATTTTTGGAAGTAAGCGGACTTCACAAACAAAGTATTACCATATTTGAGAAAGAAGAAAACGTTGTTTTTAAAAATACATGGCATTTGGTATAATTTATTTTGGTAAGCTTATCTTTGTTTTTTTTTTTAAATTAAAAATTCTTAGCAATGTCTGGTGTCGTGAATTTTGCATCGAATTTTGAAACTGTATTAACATGGGATACTGTATTATAATCTTCTTTCGCATCTTGAAGATCTGCCAGGTATTTATAATAAATACAGGCTAATTATTTTCAATTGTGTTAAATAATTACCAAATTTGAGGTCGTGAAAATTCTCTCGTTGGTCCCCTAATGGACTTAATTAATATTTGACAAGAATTTGTAATGTAAAGGCTCTTCGGTCCTTATAATTTGTCCTCCAATCGATCGTGCTAAGCCTACTACGCAATCTGACAAATGAAGTCAAGGATGACTGTCATTTTAACCGTAACTGGTTTTATGTACTTATTTTAGCTCCTCTCTTATGGTTTTTTAACCACCTAATAAAACTTGCACTCAGTTTAGATGCTAATTCAAAAGAAGTATAAAAAGCTTTATCGTTAGAAAATTAATAAATATTAATTGTGGAAACATTCGATTCACATTAAAAGACATTAGGAGAAATAATAAATGAGGCTTTCTATATTAATGAGTTATGCCCATCATCACTTTTCATGCCTATAATTTATTTAATGGAATGTCTGTTATGAAGTTTGAAATTTTATTTGTTTGAAATTTATCATTACTCCTCCCTTGAATATCCAAAAATAGCTTATAAAAACCACCGTTTTAATAAACTTTTTACTTTATACTTACGAGTGTGCATGAATTATATTGATTTTTCTCTATTTACATTAACGCCAAGTCTATTATAGCCTTAGGAATAAAAACTGAAATCTTTTGAAGCAATGGTCGTTTTTTGAGTAAATTAATAGAATGTTGAGTATATAATATAAGCGATATTGTTGATTGTACTACCTTATTCAATGTTCATACAATTTTTATATGTTGCTATCTAGTAGAATTGTTAGAGCCATAATTCAAATAATAATAAGTGTCTATTGGCAAGTACTATTTCAATTAATACTTACAATAGCCCCAAATGGCAGATAAATGGCTTCGTAATTATGTAATTGAAAGACCTAGTTTACGTGTTCATACGGTATGGCCATCTGGGATAAGATACTTACTTATATATATGCTTATAATAGTTTTAATATTTAAACAAATATGGATTTCAAAAGTACTAAACATAATTTCCTAATTTGACAGTCTTTAATCCTGGTAATATTTACGAAAAGCAGTAAATTGTTTTATAGCAATGCCATGGCATGCACATGCAACATCACTTTTCCCATGATATATTTTTTGTATTTCATAGTCTTATAAAAATGTAGTTTAAATTATTAAAACGAACTCAATGGTTTTATGTTTCAATGAATACCGCCCGTAGGTACGCCCTGTTAGATCTCAGTATTAATTGTTGTTCCATTTCAAATTAATGCGGAAACAAAAGAGATTCGCTTATTCGCCAAACAAGTGGCTTTCACAGAACTAACCGCTGTAACCTCTTTTTTTTTCCGTAACAACGACAATGGCTCGACTCTGGAAGGGGACACCACGCCCCGTTTACGATTCATAAATCATGTAGTGATTAATGAACCATAGGGACAGGGGATTGTTCGCCTAATCATATCATAGTGTCTGAGTTGTCCTCCACTGAAGCAAACTCGTATCCAAGAATGGACTTTGGATTTTTATGCGACTAGTGACTGGACCTCTTTGTGAATTTTAAAATTTTTAAAAACCATTCTGATGCTCTTGAGGTAGCCTTTCTAGCTTTAACTATTCAATTTGAAAACATATCCTTTTCAAACCCTTGTGAAATAGGCACGATTCTACCACATGTAGCAATATTATAAGTAAGCAAATTGCATTCGTAGCGCTTACATAATTTAAATGGTTCACATTTTTATATCTTTGTTTTTCAATCTAAGGTTTTCTTGGGTGTCTCCGTATAGAACTCCCAGTATACAATAAAATTTACCTAATAATGATAGACAAGTTGCATAGTGGGTACCAAGCTTTACAGGTAGCGCGCGCTGCGGTCATCCATCTCAACGCGAATCAAGCAAATTGTGAAGCTGACACAAATCCAACATACTGTATAGTTGTATACTATCTATATCACGCAGCTTTATTCCCTACGCGGCTTTTTAAATTTTTTTTTATAGAAATATGAATCCTAACTTCTCTTACTGAAAACCACTGTAAAATAACTGCACATTGTTCTTTCTTTATTATTAAATTTTATAATAATAATAAATTTTTTTCTTTATTATTTCTTTATTATTTATTTTGATTCGCTATGTGCACTATGTGCACACTATCCTTTTTGGGTCGGTAGCTCGCTTGCATTTCCATCGGCGGTGCTCGTTTTCCAAAGCTACATTATTCTACCTACTGTTAAGGACACTGTTGGTCTACTAGTCTTTACCAGAAAAAAGATTAATACCCCCAAATGTCCAGTCACTTGGGTATTTAAGAAAATATATTATGTTTGAAATATTTTTTGGAAAATAGCCTGATCTATGCATACCTTTTGCATCTTGTCGTCTGCTCCCACCTTCTACTCGTGTTTTTACCCAACGTAGCCAGTCATTATCAAGTTGATCATCAGCCCGCGAGCCGCTTTTTTCATTAAATATAGATTTATAAATTATGGTTTACTCGAAGCTCTGCACGGGAAATATGATGACAGTTGACGTAAATTACGTTGCCACACAAATACAATTCTGTACAAGTGTAAGTGGGGGCCGGCCATACATCTGTTTATTTCATGTACATGGTTTGTTTTGTGATTTATACGCGCAATGTACTCAGATGGATGAAGCTCGACGGCGACCCAACGACCCAATGACATAAATTTCAACGTATACAAAACATCTGAACAAATAACATGTGTCGCGTGCACTGTGCTTGGAAAAAATAACTATAAATTTTAGGTGGTGTTGAGTATTAACTACTGTATATTTTATCGTATCAATTAGGTAATGTACGCTGACCACAAATCATTCAATGTAAAGAGAGTAGGTAGTTTACCATTGAAGTCTATCAGACTCCAATTGACACAATAATTTATTAGTTTTCTCTGACGAGCCCATTGGTTGAGGGGTTAAGGCCTTAGCGCTCTGACTCAGGGGTATGTTTGTTCGCTTTGATCCTTCTTAGTTTTTATGTACATTTTTATATTATAAAAAATATTTTGTAACGATTTAATTACTCTGGTAATTTCATGTACTTAGGTAGATTTTTTTTTTTTTTCTTAAATCAACTGCTTTCATGCTAAGCCGAAGAGCATCGCCAACTTGAACAATTTAAAAAACATGTCAAGCATAACTTGAAAATTAATCATCATCCCACTTAAAGCGAACAAAAACAGATTGTTAGGATGTCAAACGAAATTTGTTTCACGTAGTTTAAAAACACCAGTGACGTTTCAATAAATACAAAGCGGACTCATCTTAATAAGATGAAAGAGAAACTTGCTATTGTTGGCAGCTTTGAGAGTACTCAAAAAACAAATAAGAATAGTACCGGGGAAAAAGAGCATGCGGACTTCTTTCATTCCAATGAGAGTTTTAAATGGGAAAAGAAATGAGATATTTATTTCTCAAAATGTTTAACGCTCAACGTGGACAACTCACGAGGCAGATTTATATGGGCTTGAAATAAATCCCGACAGTTCTTATTTATTTTTCAGTTTCTCTTTATAAGTTCACTCTTTGATTTATTATATAATGTACTATTAACTACCAAACAATTCTGCATTGTATTACAGTTTAGGTCTTTTAAGAGGCGGAACTGAAATATCTATGTTTTGGCAAAATTTTGTATGGTAATGTGCAGCTACTAATACATTTGACGGAAGTTCGATACTAAAATCGAAAATTTTATTGAAAATGAATAATAAATGCTATTACAATAAAATGTTTAATTGTACAAAGAGATTCCTAAAATTGACATGTCACGTTTTGGCTTAAAGGAAAGAGCCCTGTGTATATAATTTAACCTACGTATACAATTTTGCTTGCATGAATTGGCTCTATAATCTAGTTTAGCAATAAAATATTAATACGTCTGCCGTAAAAAAATAATTGCTTTCAAACAACTGAGGTACTATATGCGTGCGGCAGTATGAATATTAGATTGCAATTACCGATATGAACTCGCTAGTTTAGTCCTAGAGATTCCCAGTATATTGTTTTATGATCCTTAAATTCAAAATACATAATTTACGTGAAGCTTCTTTCTTAATTGTGGTCCTAAACCTAGGAACAATCGATATTGGACCAAGATTATTTCAAAAAGTGATTTCATTAAAAAGGTGCTACTATGGAAGCGTTAGTTAAAAAGTTTTTTGAAATCATGGATATGCAAATTTTTTCCTAAAATATTAAATAAGGTTTATTTATTAAATTGATTATCTCACATTACATATTATTTCATACAATAAAATACAACACAATTTTCAATTCTTCTTGACGTTTAAAAAGGTAAATATTAAGAGCCGTTTAACGATCTTTTAAGATTACGCGTTAAAATACTTCAAAACTTTCCGTTTTGGTAGCAGGCATTGAAAGGTTATACACACAGAGTTTAAAACGGGTCATTAGCTCCAGAGTTTTACAATGAAGCTACATTAAAACTTTAATGAAGGCGGTTGCCGCAACGTCTGCCTATGATTGGATTAGGCTACATCAGCTTAGGACATCTGACGTTCATTTATCCATCTCTGCAGAAAGCTGATTATCTCACTCAGAGTGTATAATTTTAATGAGAGTTTTATTATTATGTATCATTAAAGACTATCCTGCTTTCATAGTTATCGAAGAGATTCTGGCCTGGCGAACCGAATGTAAGATGTAATTTCAACTTTTTAAAAGTAATAAAAATTCTTTAGATTTGAATATTAATGCATATGAAAATATTAGCTTCGCTTTCAGGGGCAATGGTTTTGTCATTGCATTGAAAGAAAGGCACGTGCCTACCTCTCCAGCCATTCGAATCAGTGATCCCACGGTTTGATTTGTTGATGCAAGGTTTGAAAATACCCAACGTGTGGGGAAACTCATACGGGATGCAGCAGCAATGTGAGCCGACTTCATAAGTAGCTGATTTAAAATTGTAATTTACAACCGCGGCGTCTCCCGCATGCCTGTTATTTCAATAAGATTCGGATATTCCGGTGACGACGCTCGGTATTTTTTTTATACTGTCTATTTTCACATACCTATTATTTATTAAAACTATGACGGTGTTTGGTAGTTTATTAAGGAATACAACCAGTTCTTAGTCTTTAGCGTTCCTGTACGTATTAAATTATACAATTGCAAAATTTAAAAAAATGCATAGGGCTGAAGTTTTTTTATTAATTCATTTTATTATTTCTTGGTGAATTACTTTGTAATTATGATAATAATGTTAAATGACAACTATAAGATGATGATAGGGTAATGGCTTTGGTACCCCTTCTCACTCATGCACAGAAGCACAACGTGCTAAGTATTGTTTCACGTTTACCTATTGCAATATAGTTAATTAAATTGACTTTTCTTTTTTAATTTTTTGACTGCTTTTAATATCTTATCTCGTGCCGTATTAACCTACCTAACCTACATAAGCCTTACAAATTCGTATATCAAATTAATATATTAAAAAAAAAAAACACTTATATTGTCAATGAAAGCATTAATTATAGAAAAAATTGTTATGAAAACAAAAGGAAAAACACGTTCGTTATCAGCTATGGAGTGACAGATGGAGTTGACGCGAGCGTTTCATCAGATATCCCCGAAGTTTGTGTCTTCAATTTAGTCGTCAAATTTGAAAATTTAACGAGGCAATCCATTATCGGTCTCGCCGACCCTCGAACCATTAAAACACGATTGCTTTTTAGTTAATAACCAGAATTAATTTGTCGCCAGAAATTAACAGTTCGTATCATGAAACGGATGTCGTCGATATCACCGTGTCATTTGTATAATTAACTTGTATACTTTTTGCTTTGCTTACTTATAAATGTGGATTATTGATTTTAACAAGTTAATTATATATACTCTCTATTTCTGCAAAATATTATCAATATTACTTAATTTCGGCCATTTTTAATTGGTTATGTTTTTGTAACAAAATCTGAATTAAATACATATTAATAAAATACACTTTCTTAGAGAACTTTGTAACCGATGAATATTTCATAACTAAATTAGTTTTAATTAAAACTGCTAGCTTTTTATGTAACAATATTTGTTTCAATATTGCTAAAAATTTCATAAACTATTAATTTTGAAAGCGCAAATACTTTTAAATGAATAAGGTATATGAACTTTCCTTTAATATGTAAGCCGAATGGAGTATATTTAAAAGTACACTTATAAGTTTACAATAACCCTCCAAAAATATGAAATATTTACGAAAATCTCGATCGACGAGTTAGTTTCGGTGGCTCTTTTTGAATCAAATAGGTACCTGTTATGATCTCTGAAGGGCGGGCGTATCGACATTATAAAAGCTTATCCAGAGACCGAAACAGATGGCCCGAGGCAGTTGATTGAAAAAGGGCATACACTTAAAGACAATGTGTCAGTTGAGTTGAAAGTTTCATCGTATTCTTATTTTTAGTTTCACTAATATATATTTTAGTTATTGAGGTATCGGTTGCTTGATCCGATTTCATTAAAATTTTGTCTTTACTATAGGTACTTGTCTAATAAGTTTTCAAATCGGCAACTTCTGTATTTGCTGAGACAGAACTTAATACTTCATAACCAACACAAAGTTAATAAGTTAGTCAAGTCAATGTAAAGGGTAGAGATCAACAATATCATCGCATAATTTGTTGTTAAGTTATGTCTTATATTTTTGTTTTATCTCGACAAAGCGTGCAAATGTAAGATAAGCCATAAAAAATATTAACCATTAAACTTACAGACTCCGTTAAATTACAATTTTTATGAAGCTTGCTTGAACAATTTAGTACCCGTTATATAAAAATTCATCAGATTTATGAATCAGGTAAACAATAGCACAGTGTCGATTAAAAGGAATTATGTTTACGGTTTTTAGAAATGTATAGATAACGCACGATTCTGATTCTGGCTGTGTTTAAAATATGGCATAAAACATTGAGCCAATTATCCAATACATTATAAATAATTTAAAATTAAATGTAAGATGTAAATTTTAAATTTTATATAAATATAAAGATGCTAATGTAATAGCTTTTGACCGCGACTTCATCCTTGTTCATTTTTTGGGAACAGTGTTTTCTTTATGAACGCTAATATCCTTTTATACCCTTGAGATCGTCTATGCAAAATTTCATTATGATCGTTTGGTTAGTTATAAGGAGTGAAAGAGTATCAAACAGCCTCACTGTATGTAGCATATAAGATATTAGAATATTATTGATTATTAATTAAGAGCATGGTAATTTATTGTAGACAAGTAAAATATTCTAAAAAAATGTATAAATGTTGAGATAAAAGTAGGATGTGTATAAAAAAAAAATTATATAATTACTCATAGTAAGCTTTTATCCTAAACTATCATCTTAGATTTTATGTATGACATGTAAGAATGACAAAATATACCTGACCAGAATATATATTTTTTACTGAGAAATGTTGTACAATTTACTATTACGTAACCAGTTAATTATTTTTTACTAGTTGTGCTCTTCGGTTTCTCCCGCCATTTAATTAAAAAAAGTCTCCTTTCTTACTAAATACTCGTACTATATTATATGCATATTAGAGAATTACATAGTATATATAATAAATTCACCCGATAAAAGACTTAATATTCACAAAATTGAATAGTCAGGTGTCGAAAATCTTACTTTAATTAATGTTATTGTTGTTTTAATAAATCATTTTTAATTTCTAGTTATTAATAAAATTTCGTATTAGTTGTATTTCTATAAATCGTCTTAGAAAGTCTCTATGTAATATACGTGTCTCTCTTCAATACTATCTTTTACTCTGACATCTATTCTGCTTTTAAATTAACACTAAATACGGTAAACACTGTAAAATTTTACGAAAATTTACGGCAATTTCGGTGTTATATTACGCGCGGGAGCGGCTCTACGCATTAGTAAGCTTACTTTTAATTTAGGAAGTTGAGTATGCACTCACTGAGGGAAAACTGCAAACGATAAATTAGCTATATAAAGCAATTCCGTAATTTATTTGCTGAATTTGTATATGGTGCTGTTTTTTACGAAGAATTAATTGTATAATATCGAGATATCATTACGCAAGTTCTGAACAGTGGTTTCGAAAGTATCGACTAAAATATAACTGTTAACTGCTTTTACCCTATCCTGATTTAGGTACCACCAGCGCACCACTATTGACTACCATGATATCTTGAAAAGACTATTCTTCATATGTACCCTTAATGTGAAAGGTGATTTTTTTTTAACGAAAACCTTGATTTTTAAACTGGAGGACTTCGGGCTGCACAAAAAAAAAATACATGTTACAAGGCAAAGAAAAAAAAGCAATAATATTTTTTTTTTATTTTTTTTTTTTTAAGGTTTGAATCTACAGATATACAATCTAAACATAAGAAAATAGAACATGTATTATCATCTTTAATTATTTTATAGATTTTGCAATAGTGTGTTTACGGACTGCGCCTTGACCGGTAGATGTTGCAGTAAATTTTGAACAAATAAAATCAAATATAAACGAGAAATAAAATTGGTTATTCAAATATCCGAGCCAATTTGTTGAAATAGTCATTGGTTTCATATTTAACGCAACCTCATATTATTAAATAATTGTTTGCATGCATGCGTTTGACCGGAATTGGTAATTAAATGTCAGTTTCTAACATTTGAAACTAAATGTCATACATGATAATTACTGTCACTTGAAGTTCGAATAGTGTCCACGTTGCCATAAATAAAAAAATATGCATTGCCTTGTAATATTTTAAAATTGATGAGCGATCTAGGCAAAGCAACTTTACTTGAATATTTTTTTGCTCACAATACAGTACTTCACTTCACAAATTTATTAAGAGGGACTCAATAAAAGAAGAAATGGGAGAAGTTGCATTGGTTGAAAGGAAAGGAGTTATTGGAAACCTATTATCGAATTAGGGTTATTTTATACCACTTGAGGATAAGTTTGAGTAACCGTTGTGGCTAGTAACATGCATCCATTTCTTCCATTTCTAATTTAGTAATCAAGCCCGTCTCACAAACGTAGCTATAATATATATTAATATACCGTGCTATAATAGATCGTAAGGTTGGCTGACAATCCACTTGATGATAGTAGGTGGTTACAACCGCCTATTAACAAAAGCAACGACATAGGTTCTGCATGCTCACTGGCGACCTTAGTGGGATAAAGATTTAGGAAAAAGCTCTATCAACGGCTCTGTCATTCCTTATTCGCTCACTGAAGGACAGTAGCATATGCAGTTATTACATGATGGTCGATTACCTTTGATCAACAGGATTCTCAATTTTTGAATGCGTAACGCAGTGGCAATATTGTAGAAATATATTACTGAAGAAGCGAATGGCTTTTTCGGTCATATTTTTCGCACATATAAGTTTAATACCGTTTCATACTGTACAAATAAATTTTAAAGTGTCACCCAATTTAGTAGCTTTGAAATTGGAAGCATACATCATACATTAATAATTTATTCGCAAACTGGTGCCCCACAATGGCTTCGGAGTTAACATCGCCCGTTGAATGAACAATGCTCGCGATAGTCGAACGTTAGAAGCAAGTAGTGAGTAGTAACTCGACACTAAAATCGTTTTCTACGTTTATACAGTTCTCGAGTTGCTGTGACTTGAATAAACTGCTGTAGGAGCCAGCATGTACTTGCCTATACTTGTTTAAAATGAATTTATCATAAGCCTCATAACTGACGTGCATCCAGTTAACTAGGTATTCACATCTTTGGACAAAGTCATATCTTAACAAAGTGTATTCACATCTTTGGAGAATCTTTGAAGAAAATCTATCAAATTATTGAATCGTCATACTCCTGGCTATTGGATTAAGAATTCTTGTATAATGATGTATTGTTTTCTTATTGAAGAACTACGGCCCAGATGACGATGATTAGTAGTGGCAGGGCACAATGTGTTTTGTAGTCATAAATGTTTCTGCCCACGTTATGTAGCCATAAATATGGCTGCCCATGTGGCAGAAAACTACTGTGAAACAACACAATGTGCTACTGTGCTTCGGTGTTTCGGTGAGTGAGTAACCGATACCAAAGCCCATTTTCTGTTGTCTTTATCCTTTAAGTTACTAAGATCGGTAGCAGCGCACTTGCTGCTCTAATTGCTCAAGTGAACCGTCAGCTTGCTTGCTGATTTTTACATAATAAAAAATGGTGACTGTGTCTTAAGAAATAAAATAAAATATACGCTCAGGTTTATTTGTGTGTCCAAAATGAAGAAAACGTTGCATATGGGAGCTAGAAACTCATTTGATGTAACGATTGTTGAAAGCACATTCAACGGAAAAAAAGAGTAATCTTCACGATTCCACTTCGAAAAACTTTTCAATTTTATTTCTTTCAATCATCTTCCCCTCTTCGCCGTACGCTGGTCTTGCAATAATATTGACCTTTTTCTTAATATGTGTACTTTATTAATGGCGAAGCAAGCGTACTTTAACTAAACCGCTTATTCACTCGAATCGGAGTTTTGTTTTTTCCATTTCTTTCTTTTTATTTGTGGAGCCAGTGACAGCGGTAAGGTGGCTTTGAGACCGCCTTTTTGCTTTAGCGACTGAAATATTTACGTCCAGTGAAATCGGGGATTAATTGGTAGATTATTACGATGAATTTGGGTTCTTCAAAGAATTTTGGTTTTTGGAGAATAGTTGTAAAATTTTTGAAAATCTAAATTATTGACTAATCAACGATCTTCATCAACCTTATCAACCTCTGTGTTAATCGTAGCGCGTATGTTGTTGTGTTTCTTATCTTTAATGCTACATAGGTCGGCAGCACACTTGCAGCACTTGTGGCGTTGCTTGTTTGCCAATAGGTGACTGTAGCACCAATAATCACATGATTCATCAGCATGCCTGCCAATATTTACTTTAAAAAATTAAAAGTAATTGCTTGAGAGTATGCATATTTTGGGAAGGAGTGCATGGCAGACATGGTTCAAATGTGATACTAACGTAAATCATACACATATAAGACATCGTTTGTGCTGAGAAAACTAATAAAAGTCTGGGGACGATCTAGTAGCTGTACTTTTCAAATATTATTTTCTGTAGTATCAGCGGCGAAAGATAAAGGTATATTCACCGCTTATTATTTATTAATTGAACTTAAATCACTTATATTGTTATTATTGTGCCTTGTTGACCCCATAAATATCTATATCAAGAAAATATATTATGAAGGTAGCAGATATCTTTTTTCTTATTGTATAAGTTGTTAACAAAAAAGCCTTTTGATTTATGACATTGAAAAATCTAATATTCAAAATTATTTCGTATTCTTCTTTCACGTAATTCACTTTTAAAGCGATTACGCTAAAATGGAACATTGTTTTTACTGTTCTCTCATTGCTCCGACTGAATAACTGTTGTTTCTTTGGCCTTAGTGAAACGGGCACGATGTAAATTGTCCCCTGAAAGTTTGCGAATGTTATTTATTAAATTACCGCTGCCGTCCGAGGACGATTCGAGTGTCACGCCTCCGACAATGTGATCCAAGTTATAAAATTAAGCGGGAAATACCTTTGAATCGCAGTTGTCTATCTTTATAACCATCTTGAAGAATACCACCATCATACGTAGGTCATAAACTTCGGCCTTGCCCAATGTTATCAAGTTTTTTTATTTGAATTGCTATTTTAATTGAATTCAATACATCATTTGCTATACCTACTCTTTGTCTGTTGCTCCATTTTCACAATAATGTGGCGTTCAATTTTCACAATAAAAAATTTGACTGAGTAAATGATTAAGATCTATATTTTTAATAAATACTTAACATCATGGTCATTAAAAATTAATGTAGATATAAATTATTGGCCTTTATATTATTTTCACCTTTTCTGAAATAATATAGACGCGGCGCACAATCTCTTCCAAAATTTGCATTCACAAATTATTTTCTTCTCTCGTTTTATTCATTCTAAGAATATATCTTAGTATGGTTTGTCTAAAGTGCATGTATATGTATCAGTACATGACGCTTGTACATTGCAACGCGTCCTGACGGGAGCTGGCTCGGAACTTGTCCAATGTTTTTTCTTTTTCTTGCTGAATTGTTCTGGTATTAATAGTTAGCTTTATAAGATAACAATGGGAAAACATGTCGTTAAACAGTCGTTGTGGACACGTAAATTTTTGTCAAATTAATTGATATTATTAGATTTAACTTTTTTCTGTACGAGACTTCTTAATGTCTCAAATTTTAATAATTTTAAATTATACTAAAAATGAACGGCCTTTAAAGAAATGGATTCCCCAAGTGTTTATAATAAAACAAAATAAATGCATAGATTTATCGTTTTCCTTCTAATTTCTTTGGGTGAAAGATTATTACGAAATACAATAATGATTGAGGACTTCAACTCCCTTTTGTGTAACAATGAATCACAATAAGGTCCCTTGTTTATATTTATTTGTTGTAGAGTCCTGGTAGAGTTTTTGGTTGCAATTAATACATAAAATAGCGTTATTAGTAGGTACAATTAAAATATGCTGACCTTTTTCCCAAATTCATATACTTTTAAATATTAGACTTATTAAATTTTTTTCTTTTCTATATTTAGTTTTATGTAGTATTTTCACGCATATTCATTGATTAAAGGTAATAGTTCGTATCGAGAAATCCAATGGCTAAATAGAGGCTGAAGTGTGATATCTAAGTACGCATATAACCCTACCAAGCATGATATCTGGTTCACCATCGATCATCCGGTCCGGCAATTTTCCAGACACGCTCCCAAATCCGGCCCTTGTCGGATCATCCCCGTCCGCTAATGCGTCATGACTCCCCTGAATTGCGGAATATTCAATTTTTATTTCGCCCCTGGCCACTTTTAAATGACTTCATTTTGGTCAGTTTTTTTGTAATATTACACATTGACCCTTTAAATTACAATAAGAAAAAATAAGAAATATGAAATTCTGTTCAGTATCAATTCACCATACTTACATATATTTTCAATAGTTCATTAGTCTTGTCCTATAGCTATATATTATCTTATAGTTTATGGTATTGTCTTGTCTTATAGTTTATATGAAAAAAAAGAATTATTAATATGATACATTTTAAAATTCGTATATAAATTTCCAACACAAACAATTTAAACGAAGTTGGTATGTCTAATACACCTTTTTTTTTTAATAATATGTTTTAACGCTACTCGTTTCTTGCCAAAGGTTTCTATATAATTGCCATATCAAGTTTATTACTAAGTTATACTCTACTTTGTATACAAACCAGTTGCAGGCGTGGCAACGTAGAAGTATTAGTTAATTCCAGGTAACTGGCAATACATTTGATTACTTAATCAGAAGGTACTCAACCCTTACGAAGCATTTTATGGCACAAAATTACGATGTTAAAATTTAAACATATGCCTATAACTTTATTGCGAATAGTGAAAGTCGTATCTGAGGTTATGTTAATATTTAACCAATTTCCAGTTATATATTAATATTTAGATTTTTGTACCAAATGTAAATTCTTTTAAAATAAAATCTGTCGTTTTTTTAATAACATATTTTAAAAATTATCATGACTATTCAAAATTGAACGGGGTACCGTATATTGCTACAGTACATCAATAAAAATCAATACAGTACATAAAAAAATATAAAAACTATTTTTTTCGCCTCGGTAACATAAGTACAACGTGCACAATTTCTTTTTGTTGAAAATATTTAATTTACGAACACGGCTCATTTACGATTTTATTATATGTATTGATTGACGTTAAAATATTTTGTAAGTTTCATTTTTAATTGACCTAAATCTTGAATTTTAGTCATACTGTCAATCGCTTTGATTTGTTTCGGGTACAGTTTTTCATTTTAACTCGATATATAGATAGTTGTTGTGTTTCCACAGGTATGGTAATTAGAGGTTAATGGTAATCGCATAACCATACGTTCAATGATAATGTTTGACAATATCAATTACATAGCCAGCATATTACGGTATTGTTACTGAATATTCATAATGAGCCAATATGTTTCTGGTGCGAACTATTAGTATAATGTCCCTTTTGTCCATTGGGCAATGTTTGTCACCTGGATTGCCCCCATTTCTATGCAAATACGAGCTTGAGATCGTGATTAAGTTTATTGCAAATAGAGAGCGCACATATTACGGACATTATTAGAAAAGCCTTTGACATTTGACATTTTGTTCATTGTGTATTGCATTCAACGCTTACGCAGTTTTTTCCGGTTTCAACATTTCTGATATAAAGTTGTTGCTCCATAAGTAGTTAAATAAAAAAAGTTTCGTATATATACTGTAAAGTTATGTCGTGATAAAATTAAGTTATGGGTCTAATTTCAAGGTTTAGTCCAAATCCTTTATCCGGTGTATGAGTAGTTAAGAAACATACTCGTATGTACAAACGTCGTCACAAACATTTACTATTCTAATGTGTGTAATAATGTATTGTCAAAGCATATCAAAGGAACCCTAATATGTATTTCAAATTGACGATATGCTATCTAAAGTTGACGTTTAAACTTAAAACCTATTAGATGTTATACAACATTATCGCAGAGGACCATTTACTAAACACGAATAGGTACTTACACTAACCTATTTTACTAGATATGGTTGCTGCAAAACAATTATTATTACTTGTTTGTAGCAAAAATAATAATAATATTTAATATCTAATAATCTTGTAATATGTGTTTATATTTTAGGTTGGCTCCGTACATAAAGTAAAGCACTCAAAGAGCATTTTAAATAAATAAGTAATATATTTCATCACTTATGAATTGGCTATTTTTATCAAGTATCTTACAATCTTCCGACTAATTTTAGAATTCTTCTGTCATAAGTATTCTTGTCTTTGTTTAATTTGTAATTGATTTAACACTCTTATTATTATTAAAGTTATATCATTCACAGAGAAATACACACACATTATATATTCTACCTACATGCAAGTTGTATCCACACTAATGTCTCATATCATTCTTCATAAAAGTTTTTATACCACGTGTCCATCCCATACACATTCATATTATTAATATGTATATGTTTTCCCAAAACATTTCTATAATTCCCAAAACAAAAATGTTGTGGGCACGTCCAGAGGGTGGACTTTACAGCCATGTATAAAACCCTAAGCAGATAATTCTGGCTAGTTACGTTAGAGTCCTCACCTGGGAACTCCTAATTGCCGCAACACTCTCCCTCCAGGATCTGAGGTGTACTCTACAAGGTTTATTACTAATAAAATTAGAAAATACGGCCAGCGTTCCGGATTTTCTGTCGTAGTCTTTATTGCATTAGCATAAAGTCGAAAATGGGACTGCAATGTTTTACACACGTTTATTTGATTTAATAATCACGAAGAGCATTGAAATGTAGGACCTTGCTTCTTTAGAAAGGTAATAAAGGAAGGGATCGAATAGCATCCTTTACATTGCCAGTTAGTAATGGATGTCTATTAAGTTTTAGTGGTTTCTGTAAGTGAATAAGAAACGCCAAAAGCTATCCTTTTACCCTTAACTGGTCCATTATCTTGCATCTCACTGGAACAATTCCTATTTCCTTTCCTCTTGCTTTGGTAGCAAGATTTTGGTTTAAAGCCAACCTCTTTCGCATTAGATTATTTCGGTAATTGATATAATACTAATACTATAATTTGTGTAAATTATCCAATGTCGAAAATACTTTAAAAAAAAAATTCTGAAATTTTTTTGTTTGTCGGGAATTTGTAACCCCGGCAGTGTTGCACAATTTAAAACCATTTCTATAACGTTGAGATTGATTTTAATATTCAGTATGAATCATGTTTTCGACGTGTTTGTACAAATAGAAAGTATTGTCTATCTATCTATTCTATAGTCAATTACATTCACCTGAAAGAAGTATGCTTCTTCGTTTCTACTTTGCATCAAGTAAAAAACAGTCAGAAAACTTTGCATTAGTCACCAGCTCCGCTGTCACCCGAACCGTACCCTTGAGGTTTGTTCTATAACAAAAGAGGACAACTTTAGCGGTTTAACGAGTGGAAGCAGGTACGGCACCGGCGACGTCTCAAGTGTTTGGCTACACGTGTATAGTGTGTGTACACTTCACGTGTGTACTCTGTGTATCCGAATGAGACAGTAAATAAAACAACCGTCTAACCAAACGTTCTGCTGCGGTTTCCGAGTGTAGTTCTGGTCAACCTGAAATTCACTTCGATTTCCACGTCTTTAGGTCTTGTGTATCTACTATCAGAACTACAGAAATGTCGTCATAAATTTGAATACTTGTTTTTTTTTTAAATGATAAATAGCGATAGATAGACTGTCTTCTCGATGAGTATAAGTAATATATTTTCATATAATATATTCATATAATATAATATATATTTTCATATTTATATATATTTTTTTCAAAGTCGAGGAATTGAGCTGATCCACCTGAAAGTCAACAGCACAGGTGCTGCAGAACTTATTCCACAGTTAAAGTGATAAGACATTGACCAGTATAGATATATGATTGTTTTCATAAATGATCAATCTGTACTAATAACTATTAAAGGAGAGAGTATGAGAGGAAAATTCTTTCACTGTTGGAAAGGTTCTATTTCAGACGTACATTTGCTATAATGTATAGGTTGTCATACTAACTACTCCAACTGCATACAGGCGATTCCAGGGCGTGTCAATCTTGCAATTGACGCATCGATTGACCAGTTTCTGATAAACTTAATACATGTATAAGTCAAACTACGTGTCGCATGAATTTCAAAACGATTTTTTAATAGAAAAGATAATATGTGGACTGTATAGAACAATTTGGAGCTGTAGTGATACTTTTACTTTGGATGTTGAGGTTTGGGTCTAATTGCACTATACTACAACTTCACTCTTCTTTTTTTTTTTGCTTATATTCTCTTTACTATTAATAATTTTATACAAGAGGTAGTTATACTGTGAATATGCCTGTACGTTGTCGACGTCTTGCTTGATTTTATGTTTTATAAAACTTTGAAAGGTGTTACATGATTATTGAATTTCGACCCATTTCTCATACTAATAAAACGTTTATTTTTGTTAAGATTTCTAAGGAAATCAATTGTAAACACAGTAAGAAGACATTTTTAGTATTTATGAATTTTTTTATAGTTTTTTCTAAAAGCAAAGCAAGAAATAAAATGCTCCGCAGTAGTTTCGCAAAGCATCCCCCACTATTTCAGTGTCATCCGAGCACAGTAATTTCACGCGGACGTCACGTCGCCGTAGTAGTTGTCGCCGCGATATATTACGGCTGCCCCCCCCCCCCCCCCCACTTGTTTTCAACGACGTGACTTTGCGGATTGTTTGCGGCTGAGCGCACTTAAAACTCTATATTACACGACAATAAAGGTACTACTATAAAGTTTATCGAGCAATCACCACACATGTGACCAAAGTAATTGTGATCAAAGCAAGTAATAGTCATTGTTAAGTGCGACTCAAAGATAATATCATAAACAACTGTAGTTCTAAAATGCCTCTTATATTTCTATTTTGTATTAGATATTGTGATAGACGGAAAATTTAAATCTTCGGAGCAGAATAGAAATTGAGGGAACAATGGCATAATATTAATTGTTGAAATAATTTTTTTAGGCCTGAAAACATCAGTGAAATAACATGTTTTGCTGTTGTCTTTTGGCTCTGGCATCCCAGAGCCCATTTTTCTATCCCTTCTTAATCCCTTATCCTTAATCCTAGTAAGGTTAATAATTATTTAACTTATTACTTAGCAAAACCTAAAGGTTCTGTTCTGATATTGCTGCTCATACATATTTTTCACTAGCGATCCACTTCCCGCTTCGCACGGGTGCAATTTTTTTTTTTTGCAAATTATATATAAAAACATTCCTCGTTTAATGGTTTTTCCATTAGTGGAAACCGCATGAAAATCTGTTCAGTAGTTTTTGAGATCGTCGCGAACATAGGTACAGACTTACAGACAGACGCGGATGGGGACTTTATTTTATAATACCTATTATTATATTATGTAAGGATATGTTGACATAAATAAGTTAGTTCAATAATTACTTTAATACATTAAAACATCTAAGAATTTTTTTACTAACAAATTAAACAAAATGTTTAGTTTACTTAGGAAAGTCATAAGAGCACAAGAAATATACCTCGAGACAACCTACGGAAGTGCACTCCGACAAATGATATGAATTTCAATATGTGCTCGAGTTGCGTGACTACAGTAATGGAGAGCATAAATCTTGAGGGCAAATTGGAATCCGGACATTAGACCGCGAACTAAAGATGGGGACGCTTTGGACTGCCTTCGTGCATCATGACAACCCTTTACTTGCGTAAACGACGCTTTTATTCTGACAATAACGCTCTTATCGTCACAGACCTAAGGTAGAAATTCATTTGTATTGGCATTAGGTATAAGATTGGATGTTTCACCGAAAATTGTTGTTCAGGAAAACTTTATTACACACGCACGAAAGTCTATTTTCGTTTGTTCTGCGCGTACGGTGTTGGTATATCCGCGAGTCTCGGAATAGTCCAAGTTAATTCCGGGCAAGTCACGTCCCGTTAGCGACGTTGGACAGGCGAGACAGACGGACATAGAGAATGTTCTTCAAGTTTCGTTGTCGCTTTTACTTCTAGACCCGGTTTAAACTTCGAGTTTTTCAATATTGAAATTTCAATTCTGTACAATTCTTTCATTAATTACAATCGCGTTATATAAAAGTGAAATAGTAAAAAAACAAAACTTTTTTTATGCTGTAAGTACTTATTTTTGCTAAAATTTTTTGCTATCTTGTCTTGTGATCAGTTTCTTTGACAAGTTAACTCACTTCTTATGTAATATTGTAACACTTCTGCTGGCGACTTCGTTGGAGTATCTTTATAAATCATTACTAGTAGGATATTCATTAATCTTACTTAAAACTGGACAGTAACGAACGAAGTTTGAAAGTATGACAGCGTTTTATTCTCAATTTCAGTATTTTTTGAATTTATACTTCTCTGAACCGTTATATTTTATCTTTACAAAATCAAATAAGTCACTGTAACGTAATTAAGTCGTTAAATAAACTGTCATTATTCACGTTGGATACACCTATTGTTTAAAATTGACTCAGCTAATTGCACTCAATCCAAATAAGGGTTTGGCCCTTTCCGGGCGGCCTGATTTAAAAAAAAAAACATGTTTAATAAATATCAAAACAACTTATAACAAGTTTAAATCCTGATGTAATTGTGAATTCTGCCTCTGCAACAACGGAGTCTGACTAAAGACGGTGGGTAGTTGCAAAACGTAGAAGTTTAGCGAATAGTAAATTAGTGGGTGAAGAAGAAACCGCGCGTGCGTAGTTTCTGGACTAAAGATTTCAATGTTGCGCAAATTTAACATCATAATGTCACTGTGAACATTTGTCACATAAGTTACGACAGCTTTGGACAATCCTGAGACGCAACTGTGGTGGTCTCAATAGAGAAACTTATTGTGAAATGATGTGAAATGAAATGATGATATTTTCGATGTTGGAAACATGTACTTTTTATATAATAGTAATATAATTATCTACGTCTATAATAAAATTCAATTATTCAATGTAAGTTGTTAAAGCTGTAATATTTTATTGTTTTATTTAAATAAATATGAAATTTTGATTATTAAATATTTTCCGACAGGGGGGGACTTCAGACTTCAACGACATATTTAACAGATTTAGGCGATTTTATAGTTCTTTCTAGCTTGGCTATGTACGAATTCTAAACAAGCCAATAAATTTGTACATAGAACAAAATATGTGCTAACTAAACTATACAGGTCCCATTCCCGTTAGATCCCGAAGTTAAGTTTACTAACCTTTCTTTTGCTCTTTTCAGTATGATTTATTTACTGATAAAGGTAAATACTTACGGTCTTATAGTTTTCACGGCCCAATTACCATTTCACTATTAATTCGTCTGATAAAGGCAGTATTAATGTATTCATAAAAGTTTCAAAGTAAATTGAAAATCTCTAACATTTTAAGACATAGAAAAACAACGTATGTGATAATTTCTGTACTCATGTGCGGAGTTCGATGGAAGTAGATTCTGAGCAAACATGTGCCACCACCCTACAACCGAAGTGGCTCGGCTTTGAGACACGTCTCAAAGACTCTCGGCAGTGGTATTTGTTAATTTAGCAGCATGTTTACTTTGCTCTCGCAGGATGTCCCACTTTATTAGATTAAGTGAATTTATTTTCTTTTGTTCATGTCATATGACACTTTTAGTTGGCTGGAGGGGCATTGGGTCTTTCTTAGCATCATCGACGCTGATCGATCGTTTTAATGTTTCTGTTCTGTTACTGGTTGTTATGGAAAAGTGACTATAAAATTATTTCCTCGCAGGGTTTCTTTTTTTAATTGTATTTTCATGTTTTGAAATTACTATTAATCAAACGTTATAATAGGTTTTGTAAAAATGCTATTAACTATTTAATATTACCCTTGCTATTTAACTATACAATATTTATTTAATGTAAAGCCTTTTACGACCTGAAAGATGTTTAATAAATCGCTAATGTAATATTACATTGCACTCTTTCCAACTATGCAACTAATAACCGGCAGAGTATTTATGACATGGCCGCGGGGCGCAGTAATTGCAACTTATGGTGATTTGTGGCCCGCCCTGTCTTAAAGTTTCTCTGCAACGAACTCCATATGGGATGATGCTATACTCGTGTCAATACTTTACGTTGTTACTTTACTCTGTTTCAAATAGAAGCAAAAATATGATTTTGGTATTAATAGGTTTTTAAATTTAAATAGTAATAAGTCTTATAAGCTTAGTGACTTTGTTATATAGAAGTGATTTATTGGCAAGATGGCCATAACATTTAGAAATCACTAATAAACCAGCTATGATATATTATTATATTATGTCTTACATCCAATGACATTATATACTAATTATATCTTTTAAACTTTAAAAAGATTAAAGATACATAATTATATTATTAATCCTATTATATGTTTGCTTGCGACCTATGTGATTAAGGTTTCTTGCACTTCGTGATATGCATAACTAATTTATAATTGATAATTAAATTATATATTCACTGTGTGGAGTCCGTTGACCACACATTGGCCCCATATAAGCTACTTTAGTTAACATTACACGTTTGCAGGCAACTCGGAGCGGATAGCCCGTCTATCGGACACCTGCGGCCCGATCTATAGCTCAGACATGACTCAAATGAAAGTGCTCTTTACGAACTTGTCAAAGAACCCCTTGCATAATAAAAAAAAAAAAATGAAGAACCATGTTTTGCAAACGAATACCAGTGTGTGTACTTTTTGTTGTGTATTAAGTAAGATGTTTTACAAAATCATTGAAAGACAAATCGCATACGAAGTATTCGCGCGGTTCTGATTTATAAAGTATTTCTCACTTACAAGTAGTTTCTTATAAGCAACTAGCTATCTGACCCCGGCTTCGCACGAATGTAAATTATATACTTACACAATCTTCCTTGTTTATTGCCCTTTTCGTTAGCCAAAACCGTATCAAAATTCGTTGGGAGGTTTACAAATTAGCGGAGAAACAGATAATATGTTAGCAGAGATTATAACATCAATATAAACCAATATTTATATTTGATTTTTATTAATAAAGTCTCTGAGAATAAAAATATTTGTTTTAATCTCTTTCATTTTGTTTCATACGCTTCAAGCAGCTTGTATCTAAGCTTGGGACTAGCAAGAGGCTTTTTTACTTTTTACTTTTAATTTAAATTATTGCTATCTTTTCTAATAAATCAACAAATTTTATACATTTTTCATATATGTAATATGTGCTGTTTTTTTCTAAAAGCAATATCTTAAATTGATATTTGACACTGTATCTAATGTATCGCTCCCGAAGTGTGTGACATTTACTGCTGTTAGAATATATCTCGACCCCTTAAATATACATTACCGATAGGGTGTCTTTTTATATGTTTTTACTATGTAATGCATCCGACATTGTACGTGTTGCTTTCGGGCAAAATATATGCTAATTGGGGATACATATCCTCTCGTAACTAAATGTTATCTAATTCTACGAGTACTTCAAACTTTCCAGCGTATGGTTTTAAAATGAAATATTCAAATTTAACTTAATTAATTTAAATTTCATTTAACAACTCGCACAGATGCAGAAATACATAAATTTTTTTTTTATTATCAACTAGCTGTGTCCTGCGGTTTCACACGCGTTGGCTTCTAAGCGTAGCGTATGTAATACCATAACTTTCCTCAAGAATTGAGCTATCAAATGCAAAAAGAATGTTAAAAATCCGATTGATAGTTCCAAACTTTAACGCGTTCACGATACAAACAAACTCTTCGGTTTTATTATATTCGTAGTGAACTCAGCTAAATTGAGTGTCATTATTTATTCGTTCCAAGTGAAGATTGTATTCCAAATTTAAAATGTTCATAAAGATCACGATCGATGTTCATAAGATTTTTCCAAGACCACGCGGGACTCACAACTCGCCAACTATATGCTCCACACTGTAACGTCTTCAACCTAACTTCCTCTCTCCTTTCCTCTAGTATAGCCGAGCGAGAGGGAAAATCTTGTGTTAATTTTTACTCAATTCTCAGTGGGAACACATTACGTTAATTCGTTCTAGGGCGCGTGCACTCAACACTAAGTTAGGGCGGACGTGAGAGTAGTTTGCTTTCTTTTTATTTTACTATTATGTTCCCTTGAGTTTCTTTTGAGGGGTTCCCTGTTTGTAATTCAGTTAATGGCAAGTTCTCTGTCAGAATTATTATATTTGTTCATTTACCATCACTACTCAATTGATATCGACAAGTGTTTCTCTTTACGGTTTCCTTCTCGAAACAAGTGATCTCGAGTTTTTAGAGCTGATTAATCAAAAGGAATTTTTCGACAAGTGTTTCTCTTTACGGTTTCCTTCTCAAAACAAGTGATCTCGAGTTTTTAGAGCTGATTAATCAAAAGGAATTTTTCTACATACAAACACACAAAAACCGAACACATCTACTCAACTCACACTCATTTAATTCGATCACATTACACCAATATCCAATAACTCATATGCTGGTATGATTTCTATCATAAATGCATTATGATCTGTAACAGGTACTAGGCATGCCTATTTAACATTATAACATAATAATAAAATTATGTAATTTAAATAATTTTATTCTTACTTAATTTATTTAGCACTCACGAATCAGCATTTGTATTTTAAAAATTTATCACTTACCACAAGAAATATGTGTTCGCATATGCTGTGTCTAGTTGAGTAAATGACAGATGATCACTTTTTAACTCATGTATAAGTAATAAGTTTTTATCCTCGTCACTTTGATTAAAAGGTTTTTTTACAGGTTTATAGACATAATCACATCGAATGGTTTATCCTGTCCATCACATATTAACATTAAAAAAACTTTATAAAGAAGAAAATAATCACTAGGATACAAACCAAACAATTTTTTACATGGAAATTATTATTAAAAATTCACTACACTAAAAAGAGCTGTAAAGGAGTTAAGTAAAATGTCATTTTATTCTATATCGAATTAAAAACTACTTTAGATTTAGCATACGGAATACTTAAACTTAATCGCCTTTTAAGATAAGATAACCGTCTTTTGAGACAAAGTTTAACAGGTAATAAGACGTCCTATTATCTTGTGGGAAAAAGTTTCATGGCTTCGTATTAGAAATTTTAATGCACAAAATGAACATTTAGCGGGTGAGCTCATAACGTGGGCTTTAAAGAATATGGCCGCGGTCGATATTTGCTTTGTTAAGGAGCCAAGAAAATTTCCTTTCACGCTACTTGAATAATCTGTGAAATTTATAATTGCAGTTTTATGGGTTTAAGTACTTTTCGGATCATATTTATAATATTGCAATTTTTAAGATTAAGTTCAACAAGGTGGCGGTTCATTTGTTGGTAGGAGGCTAACGTCACTGTTAATATCAGTAACATAAGAGGGACAAAGTACTTAAGACAAAATATGACAAGAGTCGTGATAAGAGAAATGAGCTCTAGAAACCTATGGCATCCATAGGTTCTAAGATTTTTCTAGCTCTAAGATTTTTTGGTATCCTTAATTCAACTAAGCATAAACCAAACGAATTTTTAACGCATCAATCGAAGACAAGCCTCAATAGACACACTTCGAATCCCATAACAGTTCAACTTTAATTATTCTTAGCAACAGATGGCGCGAGCGAATAACAACGGGTATCTTATTTTTTTTTTAAATTTAACATTTTGCAGTGTGCTGAAATTGCAATCTTTATAATTTTGTTGCTCTCGGTCCTATAGTTGCGCAGATATTAATTTTCTTTCTCTCATAAACGTTACCGCTTTTCTCACTATTATCTCACTCACTATTATCTCACTCACTATTACAGTTTAGTATTATATGGCGAATGTCTACTAACCTAATTAAAAAAAGCTGTACAGGTTGGATAAAAGCTCGGCGCGGAGAAAATATTTTGAGTTCATTAAAGTGTTTTAATATTTTTTTAAATGAAACATCGGTGGCATTAATTCATACGAGTACAACATTAGATAATATTGCTTACTGTAACTTTATAAATATTTTGCCCTTGACTGTATTAAATCAATTGAAAATTTGAATATTAAAATAAGGAGTTACTAATAAAATCGTCTCATTTAACCTTGGCCGCGTTGGTTGTGGCACGAATTGAGGAAAAGTTCTTATATCCAGGTTTGTATCTTCCAATGTCCAGTTCCGAAATATTTTAGTGTAAAAAATTACCATACAATGATTTTCAAGATAAAAATTGTCTTGTAATGACAAGACGCATCACAAATAACATCCCACATACTATATTAATTGAAAACAGTACTGAAATAAGATTATGTACCGTGTTATGTCATAATTATCGAGTATTATTTATTCGTAGTTATTATCTGACTGATCTTGCTGCGTTCTCTTCATTGAATTATAGTATATATTAATATAAATTATAGCAAGGCATATTACGATATATTTTCTATACAAATATTGGAGTGACCACACACGCAGCTATAATATTTTTGTTTCTATGAAGTCACCAACGTATACGGTAATATATATTATAGCTACGTTTGTGACGGTCTTTAGCATTCCAAACGATCAGCAATAAATTGTAATTTGATAAATGTAATTTTTTTTTCAATACTATTTACTATTTACTAAGAAACCTTGCAATTTTTTTGGTGAATTAAACTGAAATTTCACCGCCACTTGACGACGAGTGTTATATATTTTTAATAAACGTAGCTTAGTTCTACAAAAAATACTCAGACGTCTGCTACCAATATAGGACGTCTGCAAAAACCTTTGAGACATGTGGCCTCGGCTGTGAAATTTAGTTCTTCTACACGTATTTATAAGTGAAAATAAAAAGGTTTATATAATATAATATGAACCTTAGAATGAACTGAAAAAAAAAAGAGACACTATTTTTAGATTTTTTGCACTTACATATTTTTCCATACTTGATTTTTTATGGCATAAGCGACGATTCTTCGTCGAATGTAACGTCACCGGTACATTCGAAGGCATTACTTTGCTGGCATTACTTATAAAACATAAGCTAACAAAAATGTTTATTAACCTACTTTAGTAGTCCTGTGAATAAAATTGTAGTGGTATTATTTCAAAGAATAAATTCGTATTAAGAAGGCGTTCGCTGTTTTGTGGACTAATGAACTTTTTTAATTTAAATTTTTAGGAAACATCTGCAGTCTGCTAGCTCGTTCATTAAATCTTAGTGGGTAGGTATATTTGGCCCAATGAAAATTTCTTGAGTCGTAAAATAAGTTATTATAAATATCTCTCAATTCGTAGCACTTCCTCAGATTTTTAGCGGAAAACTCGCTGGTTTTAATTAAAAGTTAGCGCCGCTTGAGTGTGAATCATATTCATGGTTTCAGCCGTAAAATGTCCCAACGGAGACATTAGCTTGCTGCACTTTGTATAACAAAAATTCTATGCAAGCGGTACCCTAAACTAATTTAACACTTATAAAGGAACGAATCGGTCTGCATTTTGGTACGGATCACAACCTCATTAAGTATGTTCCGTTTTCAATTAAAATTGGAACTTTTTCAAGTTTAGAACGCTCGTTTTTAACACGTTCATGCTACGAATAAATATCGTAGCGTTCATGCAAATTTATACAACACCTCTTAGCATTGATGACAATGATACAACTAGGACACTGCCAGAAAAGCACGAAACAAAAACAAAAACGAAAACGCCTATTTACAGAATATACTCAAAAATGTCCTTCGGGCAATGTTCCTAGCAGTATTCCTTCGAGAGTCATTATTATATTATCTATATCTATACTAATGAGAAAATAAAGTCGGTGTCCACTTGTGTTTGTTTCTCTGCTAACGCCTAAAATTCCCAACTGCTTTTGATGACATTTTCACTAATGGAAAGAGCGATAAACTAAAAAGATTTGTGTATATAATTTGCAGAAAAACAAACAACATTTTACATTTGAAACTTATGAAAACAGTGTTCACGACACCGCAAAGTTAGTTTTAATAATATACGTAAGATTTAATGAATTGCTTAGTAGGAGTGATTAGAATAAGTTACTTTACATAAACGAGGGAGTCGAATCTAAATGCGTACCTCAAGACCAGTATTAGCTCTTCAACAAAGGTCTGCCCAATTGTTGTCAAATGAAGATTCAATTGGCCCACAATAAATTAGTTCGGCGAATGGGCCGATCCCTTCATTTGCACAGTCTCACGGACCCCTCTTTGTGTATCAGGGACCATAGATAAACGGACGGACAACTGTACAGATCCTTTATTGTTATTTTGGAATGTATTCGCTTTGCTGCCTATTGACTCTGTATTCCCGTATTTCCGTTGTCCTCTGGATCTTGTATTTGAATTATATTTTGTCATTATTCAAAGTTTTAGTTAAGGAATAATGAATAGTTATTTGCAACATTTAGTCAATTGATAAGCAGTCGATATTACATTAGAAACCCTGCCCTTACAGGATACATCACCTGACAATCGGATGGTGTAGATATTTTCTTTGTAATTTCTTATTGAGTTAAAATGTCTTATTGAAAAGTACAAAATAACTACCTACCAGCTTATAAGTAGTATTCAAATTCAAATTCAAATTCAAAATATTCTCAATATTACGGTCTAAATATTACAATATTCTACTCTTAAAATATATAGAAATGTGAAATAAAATTCAAGATTGAAGTATTACTGGTCTAGTTTGCCTAGTCAAATGTTCGGTGTCACATCGTCCATTATTGCCTTCTGCACAAACACTGCATGGCAGCGGCTTAAGTATGAGCTCCTTTTGTCCCCTACCTTCATACAGCTCGAACAATATGGAATTTGGGTAAGAATTGTTTGCGTTTTGTACTTGTGTCACGGTTTTAGATGTTACTCCATAAATATTAAGTTCTAATATTAAGATTTTCATTCATGCGCAGTTTATAATTACCTTTCTTCCTTACACAAGGTTAATGAACAAAAGTTGATTGAGGTGCAATTTACTTTTAATAGTAAATTTGATAGTTACGTTCAAGTAAACTGCAGGGAAAAGTATTAAATAATAAACAAACATTTAATGCACCTTAGTGGTCACAGTAATACGAGTTTCATAACAGAACACGGTCATATTTCCAACGGAGCTTGGTTTATGGTCTATAAATATGGGCCTGGGGCAACTAAGTTCATGTTTCAATAGACACAAACGTTTATGACTATTCAGCGGTTGCATGCTCGTTCGTTCGCCAAGTGTTTATTATATATTTGTGTAAGATGAAGAATTTATTGATTCTTTGACTTTGTTTATTGTTTTGTTGTTTTTTCGTCACTTAGATAGATGGCAGGTTTTGCTTTCTTCTGCGGTCATAAACTGGGTAACCGCTATCTTACATAAAACAGCACGAGTGCAGTGTATCTTTCTTCATATGTACATATTTTCTGAAAGTGTCATGTCGCACGCAAGAAATTAATGTGTGCGAAATGACAACTAAAATTTATTTAAATTTAAAGTTGACTTTTCGCTCATTTCGTACGATTAACCATAGGGTTTCTAGATCCACTATTTTCATCTTGTACTGTTTCCTATTTTCACTAGCACATTGCACTACTTACTTCGTACGCTGTATGACTTATATATAAAAAAATAAAAATAATATTTGGTTTTCTCTACTACATTTGAAGTTGTAATAAGTTTGTACAAGTATCACACATAAAAGAGACCGGAAAAATTGAAAGGGCTTTGCCTTCGCGATAAAGATAACACCTCTCAATTTGGATGCCATAGTTTTTCTTCAGGATAACGTATAAGATTTGAGATTTGAAGAAAGATTCAACCCACATAGAGTATAAAATGAGCTAACGCAACTTTGGGCCCTTTATATCCAACGCCGTAAGGTACAAAATAAACCGCAGGATTGTCGTCAGAGGCATTTCTTATTTGAATATCCAATATGGTTTTCCAAAGCGAGAAAAGGGATAGGATAAGCGTGGAACTTTTAACTGAAATAATATTGTCGTTTGTACTGAAAGGTTGATGGCTTCCTTTTTACTTATGCGGATCATTTCTGGTTTCGTTTATCGAAGAAAAATAATTCCAAAGTGTTGACGTGAAAGCTACACTAGTGTAAAGCGAACAACGACTTTGCCAGAGAACGTTTTATTGCATTTGAATGCATCGAACGAGTGAAATGATGTGACACTAAAGAAAAATGCTTTTGATATAAGTGTATTTCGCCATGTTCTCTGACGCTGTAATTTGTTTTGTTTGTAAACCTCTTTTGTAGACCTCTATTTTCTATGTAATATAAACTTTTTACGGAACAAAAAGTAAGATGAGAAGCTAAATTTGAAAAGGGACAAGGAATAATAATAAAAATTAATTGAATTCAGAGGTTTCTTATTAAATTAAAATTTGAAACCAATTAGATTTTCAAATAAATCTTCTGAATTCGAATCCGCGGGCAAAGTACAAATAATTTTACTTGCCGATATCTTGTATATTTGTTTTCAATTAATTGGTTAAAAAAAGATTTATTCCTAACCTTAGCTTGGCTACCGACACCTCAGACGCCGCCAACTATGACCCTTCCGATTCCCTGTATGGCTTTGAAATGTAGATCTAACGGAAAGAAAATGTCGCGACATATCGTGCTTTTCAAAGAAGCTAGTAATCTTTGAAGATGCCAGATGTATTGTCAAAATCTAGACTATAAACTACATAGTCATTTCCAGAGCCTAGTAGTGCGACTTATATAAATTATATGCTCATACAAATTAAGATTCTTTAAGTACTCAAGGTGTGAAAAGGAGTGATAAAGTTTTTATGAAGGTTTTTTTTTTATAAAATAATGAAACTTTGAAAGATAAAAAATAGGTTCCGTTAATGAAGACATAGGTTACACGTGCAATAGTTGTTGTTTCCCCGGAATTTTCAAAGGAAATGCGTTGGGCCTTGCAGCACCATGCGTCACGGGTAGTATCTGGAAGGAAGCAGCCACTTTCTACTGGTTTCTTTGTTGGCCAACGTCGTATGGTAATTTAGCTTCCTTCCTAGTGGCCGCAACGCCCATAAATTAGGTGCCAACGCCCGACCTCGCTACTGAAAAATTACCAACTACTGCGAAAACCTTAACAAAATCAATCTGGATGTGACAAAAATTTATTTGACTGGTTTTTGTAAGTAAAAACGCTTTTGGTTTAGAATATATTTGTGTTAATTTTATCTTTTTTTCTTTATGTGTGTATTCTGCATATGTATGCATCATAGTGTATGTATATGACTGTGTATGAATAAGAGAGAAAAAGAGAGTGCTTTTTGTGTATTTAAATATAATTGAATGCTCATACCTCTAAAGGTAGAAAATAAACGATTTTCTATTAAAGTGCGATCTTATTCCTAATCGGAAATATCATTCTGCTTTAGAGCGTATATCCAGGAGTTTTATTTCCACGGGGAGCCCATACACAAAGTAATGTGAGTTTTCGGAGCCGGTTTACGGACCGTTTAGTCAATAATGTGAGATGGGACGAGGAACTTTTCTCTTTCTATTCTTTTGCAGACTCGAAAAATAAGTAAAATGTTCACTGCACTCGAATGAAATCAACTAGAACGTGAATTAGACTAGATTAACTAAAATGACCATTTGCTATTGAAAAAAATAATGCCGTTATCTGAATTTCATCCTATCTATCTATATAAATCAAAAAAATGAATAGCTAAATGTTGCTAAGCGCGAAACTTGGCTGGATGAACCAATACGGCTATTTTTTTCTTCAAATATTCGCTGAAGTCCGAGGAAAGTTCTTCTTTTAATTTATCTAATAATTTTTAATTTAATTCTTTTAAATAATCCAATTTGTTTTACGTAAAATCAAATGAAAAAATCGTTAAAAAAAGATATTTTTTTGTAGAGATGCACTCTATTTTCAATGCAATTTAAGGGAAAAAAGAAAATGACACCTACTAGCTTTTAGTTTTATTTTTGTCCAGGTTTCTTCTACAAATTTTTATCCATGTTATATCTGATTATTATGACAAATTAACTGATTTCTCACTTGTGAATATTTTTCTATTTTTGTAGTTTAGCTTTAATTTTGATATTCTTAATAATACTCTGGACCGCAAAGAAGAAGGGTCGGTTTGAAAATCTTCAATATCTTCAAAAGTGCCTGACCTAGCTTTATGAAATAAATACTTAATTAAAGTTAAACTAAATAAATTTTATTTTTATTTAAGCACATTAAAATATTCTTTAATTTAGTCTTTATTTCATTTATAGCTAGGTTAGACACTTTTGAAGATATTGAAGATTTTCTAACCGACCCTTTTTCTTTGCAGTCCAGTGTAACTTTAATTCTGGTTATCCAAGAACTGTTACGGGTCACATACTCGTACATGTAATTAATTAAAGTAATGCATGCACTCTCAATTCACTGTAAATAGTTAGAAAATACCTTCTGCCCTCCGCTATGATACATAAGCTTCCTGTTAAGGATACGTCTCACAGAATTAGTTGCAACATTTTAGATAGTATGAGCAAATGTGACAACATTGTTTAAATTTTAATTATAGAGGACTTCTTTACTTACTTTATTAGTAATGAAGCGTTGAAATCAAGCCCGCGACCATCAAACAAAAATCAAGTAAAGTTTTCGTATTGTTAGAAATTTCATTCTCATTGGAAGTGCGCGGCTCGCATAAAACAACAACTTTCGCGAGTGCGGGCTGTATGAGCAAAATCGAAAATAAAGCTTAGCTATCGACTACGCGCGGACGCCCCTCCCGGATGCGCCTCGACCTTCTACTTTGTAGCTAACTTAAAAGATTAATTTAATTGCAATTTTCAATTTATTTCTTATTTCAATAGTTATTTTGTAATATTGCACAATAAATTAGTGTTTCAGAAAATACCTATCAATATTTTTATTTCTATAATAATATAGCCATATAAATGCATATATTTCGTACCTTGGCCCGCCATATATTTCGTTAGTAAATATTGGCACACGAAGGCAAAAGTTTCCCCATCCCTGGTCTATACCATCGTTTCTCAACCTTTTTAATGTCGCGACCCAGTAAACAGTCAAAAAGTTTAGTAAAAAAATGCGATCCTCTCACTAACAATTAACAATATGTTAATAATTTAATGTATATGTTTAACTTTGGCTATTGTTTTATTTTGTAAATTAAAAATATTTTAATTAAAAGGTTAGAAAAAACGCTAAGAGAAAACAAATTAATGGCACGTTCGGGCCGTGAGATGCCACACGTTAGGAGGGGGACCGACGCCGGCCGCCATGCTAAAAACAAACATTACCGAGAAGAGCCGAAATGTGCGTGCCTTTTTTGAGCTCAGATTAAACTGCGGATAAAACCGCGGGCCACAGCTTGTAATAAAATAATAACTGCCAATCTTAACAATCAATAACATATGATACCCTATCAAATCAAAGTAAAAAGTGTTATGGAATAATTTTACTTGTATTTTGGAAACCTTATAGTGCAATATCCCGAAATTCTATAAATTCAAACCTTAGACCTTAAATTCTAACCTTGTCTTAGAACTCTTGAATCAGAAAGCTAACATTTGAACCAATTGACCATTGAGCTCATCGAAATACAATCAATGAGATATTTCTATCGATGGAGTATATTTCAAGCAAATATTGTTGCGTTGTAAAACCACGGACCAAATTTAGATGATAGTATTGATCGAAACAAAAATGTCTCAACGTCGCGTATCCCAATTAACGTTGACATTGATTCCGTCTGCAGGCAGAATGCGCCGGATGGTTGGACCAAAATAGCAGTAGCCAGAGGCAATCGATTCGACAAACACCAAGTTCATATTAGAAGCGGTGTGACCAAATCTAAACTTTATGAGCATCGACATAGAGTTGAAAGCAAATTTGTAGGCAATAGTCTATACGTGGGGAGGAAATGTACATAAAATTATACATACGTTAAGTATACGTTACATCCCACTGCTGGGCTCTCAGTGCAAAGATTCCATGGCTTGGAAAATAGTTAGAATACTTATATTACATTTTCCATCTAATTTTATGATAGGGTTACAAAAGAGAATATATTAATATTAAGTAATTATATTCATATTAAAGTAGTTTCCTTTAATATGAATATAATATAATTTTATTATCTGTTGTTTGTTCTTGTCTTGCAGACATGTAGTATTTAATTAATAAGCACTTATTCTTTTACTGTAAAATTTATTTAAATTATTTTAAATTTTTATTTAAATGTGTTTAATTTTATTCTGCTTGTTTACATTGTGGCTCCAGACATACCTAATATAGTCACCTAATTGAAACTAAGTAACTCAATAATAAATGTGTAACTGAATATAGCTAATGACGCGATATTACCGCAAAACCACCCCGTTGTCACGAAACAGACTGCCGAGCGAACAGCATTAGCTCTTCTAGAATATATTTATATAATGCTAATCTTAGTGTGTGTGCATATCAATTAAAATAAATAGTATTGTAAAACTTAATTTTCACGGTTATAAACATTTAAATTTGATAGACAAGCTTCATAAGCTAACATCCAGGAGTAAAAAGACTGCAGTTTAGTCATCTGTCATGTTAATTTTTTTTCTAAGCCCAATTTTCTAAATAAATTAAATTGTGGATGAACATGTTAAATTTTTGGTTTTTAAAAAGTTAATAATACTAGTTTATACAAAATGTAATCATAATAAAACAAATAAACCACCAACAACGTTCCTAAATTTTATGGGTTAATTTATAGGTATTAATTTTATAGGTTAATCTTTTGTCAGAATTCAGACAAAAATTTCGACAGTAAAATAGTGATAAATATGAAATAATAAGTATTATAATAACTGCAGAACTTAGATACATCGATCAAGTGTTGGAAGTGTTGGTAAGTTACCAAATTGCATCTTCAGACTCTAACCGCTGTATTATAAATGATATTATTCCGCCAAGATGTTTAAAGCTGTGTTGTAGTTTAATTTAATGTATGCAACCGCTATATTATGGGGCCGGAAAGTTCTCGAGTGGAAGTGTAGAAACCACGGACCGGCAAGCAACATAAGACGTTTACCCATAAGATGGACAGACGATCTAATAAGGACGCTGACCGAAGCTGGCCGATTCTTTAAATCTAATAATAGCTCTAGCAGCACACTTATTAGTAATCCCTTTTTTATCCCTTTTATTCTTTTTTAAATATAAAAGTTTTGGTTTTGGTCAGCATACTTTTTAGATAATAAATTTTAATTGATAACAATTATCTACGAAGTTTTAAGTTTATTAACAACAAAGTTATTTCAAATCTGTTAACTGCTCTAACGATTTGTTAAGTATTTCAATAAATACTGTACCTTTTGTTGAAACTGCGGAAGATTTTTATTCGTATTAGAGTGGCAAAAGTCCTGAGATATATGGTAGCAATTATAACACTAGGTATCGAAGGCACGGGACTTATCCCCTGTTATTCAGTCTCAACTAGCCCGCGGCGAGAGGCTCGTGATGGTTCGCGCGGCTGCGTATTGGATTGACGTGCAATTTAGTGCTTGCACTGTGCGCGATTATCGTTTCTAAACTACACAAGCGAACGGTTGCAAGCAGTAAATGGACATTTAAAATAAACAAGCTTCATAGTTTTCCTGCTTTGCTTTCCTACTACTTCTTCATTTTATCGACGCGGAAGAAAGTTATTGCTCCTTATTTAGTACAATCCTAGTATTACTAATTCCCCATCTACATGACCAGTTTGTATTTTATGAGAGAAAATTTTCGAAGATATTTAACAGCAAAATAATTTAATCAAAACAAGTAACAAATACTCATTGGAACTTATTTCCGAAAATAGCCGTGATAAAGTCTAATACAAATAGATACCTGTCGTATCAGTTACCCGAAACGGTTGGAATTTAACGTTTTCGGCCTTATTTCGTGGTCTAACTTTATGGTAAATATCAGGTAATGTTTCTAAAAATCTAGGTTAATGGATATGCAACGTGTGATATTGTTTTTTAAATAAAAGTAAAGCCTTGCAATTGTCAATCATTTTGAATTTAACCAATTATTTTATAATTTTCTGTAGCTTCAATAAGTTTTTGAAGATTTTACCATAGGAATCTTTTAATCTCTTCTAATCTATCATTAAGTCTTAATTTCTTGTAGGAATGTCTTGTAGTACATTGTTGAAGCACGTTAAATCTTGGCAAGTCACAAGATACAATGTTTAATGTCCACTCACAAGCGTTGAGTGCAAGCTATTTCGTATTTTCTCTTTCCGAGTACTTTTAGATATATTACTCCTACCCCTACCAAGATTGCAACTGAAACTAGAATTCTATGTATGACCGAAGCGCCCCGGCTTTGCTCGAGTGCAAGTAGGGGAGTTAGTATACATAATATTTAACCTAAGTTCATCTAGAATAATCTATCTTTGAAATAGATAAGATTTTTTCTGCCTTTATAATATTAGTAAGTAGATTTTAAAATTTAATTATAGGCTATAATAAAATGGAAATAGACAAATAGAATTAAAGTAATATTAAGTGACATTATTACAAAGTCATTAGAAGCTATTTTCTAAAATATCTAAAATAGATTTTGTATTTGTAAAAAAAAAATATTAATAGCTGCTTTAATGTTTTTTTAGAATATATTCTCGATTTAAATTCGTTTGCGTTTAAATAATAAATATGGTTGGGGTCAGAGTATTATGTGGATTACACGAACGCTCGGCGCGCTCAGATGACAAGTTAAGCACCTGCTCATCGTCTTAATGTCGAGGCGAAAAGATATCCAACACCGAATGATAGAGGGTTATTAATCCGGGATCCAAATAAATACGTTTGATATTTTAAACATATTTGTTTAATGTTGTGTATACATGCGTTAGTCTTGGTTACCTACGTTTTATCAATTTTTTTTTTCAGTATTATCTTTATTACACGAGTAAGTTTATTTTGACATGGCGAGCATACTTACGTCAAAATAAAAACTTAACTAGATTCAGAAATGTACGGCGCGCGTACATTTATACAATTAGCTGTACTACGTAATATTATAAAGAGAGACGATTTGTATTTTTGTATGTTTGTAATGAATAAACTCAAAAACTACTGGATTGATTTGGAAAATTCTTTCACCTATAGAAAGCTACATTATCAGCGAATAACATAAACTATATTTTATAAAGTTACGCGGGCGAAGTCGCGTGCAACAGCTAGTATTTTAATACTTATCTATTACCATTGGGACATGATAGATACAATCTTTTGTATAATAATTTATAATATTTACTGGGTAAAATACAAGAGTGTGATCTTGGCACGCTTTTCGAAGTGCGAAGGTGAAGAAGAATATGCATGTGCCACGAATTTTCTTTGGCTCTGTTGGCTGTCTTGTTATTGATAGATGCGGTAACTACAGCAGGCCTTTGTACACGAGAAATTTAAATTATATTTGTACAATGACATTAATATGAATAAATAGATTTTCGTATTTAATACAAGTTTATTCTTTTATAAAATTGTATATACGGTTAGTTTAAATAAGAGCCGTTACAGGCGGGATATTTTCCTAGAAGTCTCGCGTCCGGTCTGAAAACATTTTTGTATGCAAATAGTGACTGGCTTTAGTTTTGAAACCACACAATGCTGAAATCACGGTGTTTGCATGTGCTTGTAATATCAACTTTTTATTACTTGCGAATGGCTTATACCTCTGTGAATTCGGAATGATCCTTCCTTAATTTTTCCGATATTCCAGACTTTTTAAGTCACTAAGAAATTAATGTATTTTAAAAATAGGAATTTTATAGAACGCAGTGAAACAGAAATATATTCATTAAACAGATTTGAAAAAATAATTTAATATCGTCAGTTTATTTAACAAGGATTTCGTAAAAATAATAGCCATAATGATGACGATCCTGAGATGAAACCCTGAAAGAAACTCAGAATGCCACTATTTTTGACATCTTTAAAATAAAAGAAATAAATAATTATATTCCTTATAGTCATTTATAGAAATCATCGTACCTACATATAATACTAACATATATGAGCTCAAAATCGTTTAAATTCACGCTTCATTATCGCTTAAATAATGAGTGATTCTAAAATAAAATTTTGAACAGAGATTGGTATGGATAACACTTTTATATTCCGGGAAGTTTATTCCTGGGGCTCCAATTATGATTCCGGGAGGTTTATTATAGAATCGTATACATTGACCTATAAAAAATTACTTATGGAGACGCGTTTTATTTGTGACGATATTATTTTTAAACGTAGTAGGTGATATTGTTAATATTCGTTTTTAGTTAAATTGATCAATATTTTTATTAAATATTTATAAATGATAATAATTAAAATATTTAACTAAGAATCGAACATTGTAGTTTAACTGTTAGTTAGCAGTCAATATACTGCTAAAGTAATCTTTGAGAATCTCCCACTTTTAAAAGAGCTTTTAAAAGTATTTGGTCGTTTGAAAATAAATTCCAGTTATTATCCTTTGTTCATTTTGATATTTGTTTCGAGTTTAGAGTTTTGCATATCTACGAAATTTATATTCATTTTTCATTAGCGTTAACAACAGTTCTTATTCTATAAAGGTTTTAGTGTACTACATTTCCATGGTGTTTGACACGTAAAGACACTCTATTTTACTTAAGACCATCGTTTAAGTGGCATATGCGAAGACTCTGAATGTTTACGGCATGGTGTTAAATTTCAACAATATCGAATTTCCACTCCATAAACTATTTTGCGGCAACGGCTTCTCAGTATGCGGTGGATGTAACAAAACTTATTCTTAGGTAAAAGCGATGTATTGCCTTACTCGGTATCATGAATACTTCTATATTATTCCCTCAAATGACTGTCTTCAGTATTGCTGTCACGTAAACAACCAAACACATGTTATGGATAACAATATAATCAATCTTTAATATATAAATATCCGCGAATGGTTTTAAGTACTTTTCAGACCGGTGATATAATTGTTCTATATAAGACAACTCAAAAGAATTCTAATTTTCTGTTGAATACGTTATTTCGTTATTAGGCACACAACAACTGTTTTATACATTACTTTAGCGACCCGTTTCAGAGATTCGTCCGGACAAAGAGTCAAAAAGAAAAGATAAACTTTTTATTAATATGTACGTATACTTAAATATAGATAACTAGCTGTTGCACGCGACTTAGCCCGCTTAATTTTATAAAATATATAGTCTATGTTACTCGCTGATAACGTAGCTGTCTATAGGTATTTTTTAAAATCGGTCCAGTAGTTTTTGAATTTATTTATTACAAACATACAAATCTTCTCTCTTTATAATATAAATATAGAAGAAGTGTGTGAAAATACACATTTCTTGTCTTTGAGAATTTTGACGCATTTCATATAATATGTATGCACACATCTCATAGCAATATTTGCGGCAGTTTTAGTATCCGCTCACGCAATAATATCCAAGTACAGGATCGAAAGAATCGTTCCGTCGTAATACGGACCGCCCACCGCTGTAGTTAGTGGGAATACTTCGGAGCAGATGGGAGAACGAACACGATGAATGGACGAGAAACGTATTGCGGGAATCAGTCTTGGAAAGTTTGCTCTGGACAAACCAACTTATAGGAAGTCGGTACAAGGATTTAGGAAAATATTGAGGAGTTAAATTTAGTAAATAATATTCACAATCAGAAATGGAGTCACAAGAGAACTCTCTACATCTGAAAGTTGTTAGAAATCCTGTGCACACATTACATATTTAAGATACGTATTTGTTTCAGAATATTCAGAATTCAGAAGAAAAAAAAAACAGGACACTATTAGGTTAAAATTATTTAACATATTTACACTTTTAACGACTCACAAAATATCGATTTTTTCATTACGTTCAAGATAAATTTTTAAAACAAAAACACTGCGGAAATTAAGCAGCAATGAATTTGCGGCGATTGAATTTTAAATGTATGGAAATATCATATATTTCATTATTTTATTTGTCGTCATTTTACATTATTTGGTGTTCTATTATTTCTCTACCTGTCTTATTTTTTATTTTTTATTGTTATAATAGCGTCTTCAAAAATTTTAACCTAAATTATTTGCTTACGCTTTTAGTATTCTATAACTTACTCATTATAGGGTGTTGTAAACCATGTAGCCTGTAGCCTATGATTTAGATGTCGAATTGTTTGTGTTGTTAGTATCCCTATGTAAGTAAATATAAATTGCGTACTTAAACATTGAAATTTATCCAAATTATCTGACGGCGTGATCGGATGTCGGTGTTTCGACCGCACGGATATAAGTCAGCGTTTAATTGGTGCAAAACTTAGTTATCGAAGTTCGCCTCGAGTGAAGTCCAATCCATCCATTATGGATGACGCCCTCCGGTTATATTAATGAAGCTATTCAGAGAGATCATTTTCTACTATTTCAAAGTTATTTAATAAAACATACTTGTTGTTACTTATATAAACTTTATTTGAGATTTTCGTCAATTTTATTTTATAAATATTTGTCAATACTTCTAGTCTAGTATTCGCCAACTTAGTATTGTATCTCTCGTAGAAGAAAACCAAATAAATAAACTTTTAATGAGCACTAAGTTTTCAGTTTAATATTGTCTTCATTTAAAATAAATAAAAGTCTAGTTTTTTTTAATTTAAATCACACAATGCTTTGGTAAATTATAAATTAAAACTGTATCTTATTTTACTTGCTTATTAACTAGAAAACACTTTCCTACCTCGCGACATCTAGTGCCATGAGCGCTCCATTACTGTACATTACATATTAATGCAGCCATCTCAGCCTGCCCCCACAAGCATCGCCGCCCTGGCTCTCACTAACATGTAGGTACCAGACTTCCAATGCGTCTACTTTAGATGACACAATTTAATGGGAAAAACGTGTTAATACTTATTGATAAAATTAAACTTAATTAGGTATATTATCTTGTAATTTTTTTTTATAATCATCAACTTTTTCCGAAAATTTGTTTACGTATATTTATCCTTACATATTATAAAACAAAGTCCTCCGCCTCATCTGTCTGTCTGTCTGTCTGTTCGAGATAAACTCAAAAACTACTGCACCGATTTTCATGCGGTTTTCATTAATGGATAGAGGGATAACAGGGAAGGTTTTTACGAAAAAAAAAATGCATCCCGCGCGAAGTCGGGAACGGGACAGCTAGTTTAAAATAATTCCCTAAGAGTTTGTAGAGTTTCATCAAAATCCGTTTACTAAAGTTTTCACGTGAAAAATCAACAAACAAGCAATAAAGGCTACTGCATATCGTTAATATACCTACTCTTACAGTCAGTTGCAGAAAGCTTCTTTAAAATTGGCATTAACTAACGAGTCCTTATCCCTAATGGGTACATTAACTTGAAAGACATTGCACAAAACGATTGAAACGAGGCCCCTTTTAAAGGTTCTTTAGCTAAAGTTCATTTAAGGATGACATTAAGCATATTCACAAATTTGTATAAAAACACAAATGTCAATGTCACAATTTTCAAATAGGTACAAGCGCACGGTTAAAAATTATCATGAAGATTATCAACCAAATGTAGTTACATAATTTAAAAATAGAATTATTAAGAAGCCAATTAGCAGACACGTCTAAAAATAATGATAAATGATTAAAATATAATAATATGGGCATTGTATTATCTTTTGTTTATTTTTCTATTTGTACCTTTTAAAAAATTTCCTTGCATAATCATTATGTATATTACTATAGTGGTACCAACAGTATCTTTGCTATAAATTTGCTTTGCTTTATTTTCAAAATTAATTTGTAAATAACCAAATGTCATGAAAACAAAATAAATAATGAAGACAAACTTTATAGTGACTGATAAATACTGTGAAAACTACTGAAACTCAACTCTCTTAAAGATAATCTTCTTAAAGATAGCTTTTTCTCTTAAAAATAAGGATAAGGTCTTGTTTGACACTTCTTTAGTTAAATTTTAAAGTAGCATTAAAGTTGACGTTAATGTAGCTTTGTGCAACACTTTAATGATTCATTAGTTTTTAAAGGTGACTTTATAATTTAAAAAACGTTTCTGCAACTGGCTGTTAGTCACCTATTTACAGGTAAATGTATTCACAAATGTATATAAAAAACTAAGTCAGGAAAGCGCTTGAGTTGATTCAGTTTACAAGTTTGGGCTGTAAAGTTCGTAGGCTAGCTAACACACAGATGGCGCTACTAATATTAAATCCATATGATTTTTAGCTGTCGGACTATTTGTTTGTGGGATAGAACATTTTGAGTGAAGCAACTTTTGTTAGTTTAAAGAAAATGGATAAAAAGGAATTTCGTGTGTTAATTTAGAAGCATTGCTTTCTGGCAAAAAAAAATACTTTTGAAGCCAAGGCTTGGCTTGATAAACATTATTCGGACTTTGCACCAGGAAAATTAACCATTGAGAAGTGGTTTGCTAAGTTTAAACGAGGCGAAATGAGCACCGAGGACGATGCAGGCATTGGACGCCCCAAAGACAAAGGCTGTTATTAAACCTTTATATTCCCATAAATTCTTTATTTTATATGAATATATTTGTTTCACTTAATTAATACGATTGAAATAATAAAATGTTGAACTACAATTAATGAAAAGGTTATGATCGATGTTATTTTCGAGGAGCTATATGATAGAGTTGTTAAGATTGAGCGCTGACTCAATGCGGGTTCATTTACCGTCAGAGTAACTAAGGGATCGAACTTCCAGTGATATGGGTGAATCAAGTTTCGCGTCCAGTCTGTGTCAGGTCAGGTGTGCTGTCCAAAGTAATATAAAGGATGTCATCCCTCTGAATCACGCTGAATCTTGAGTTTCTTTTCTGGTAAGCTCTAATCATTATGGAAACGAATTTTTCCAAATCAACCTTCTATTTATATACTAGTATTGCCCGCTACTTCGTCCGCGTCTGATCGCTACCAAACTTCACAGGAATACCCGCTGGACTAATCTGAGGATTGTCTGAAAATTTCATCAAAATCGGTTCAGTGGTTTTGGAGTCTATAGACATACACACATAGCCTTTTAGTTTTAGTATGGGTGTACTGTGTATTATCCTAGTTTATTGTATTGCTACATTGCTACATTAAAATCCGAAAAAATAACAAAAGGTACCTTCATGGCATCAATCGATAGAGTCAATCATAAGGATTAATATTTCTCTCTAACAAACATGGTAAGTTATATGAAAGGAAATCCATGAATACTAAACTTATAGATTTAATGGGACGATATAAATCAATTTTGTTGTGATTTTGGTTGGAAAATTTGTGACGATTTTTGTCATTCTTCACATAAAATAACTATTGGAAATATTTCGATGTTACTTACTTAGTAAATGACTTTGTTCATTAGAATAACACATTGGCTATCATTTATAAAGATATGTGAAGTAGCGGGCTAAAGTTAGTACAAAATATTTTCACTTGAACCGTGGCGAAGTATTTATTTACGTTAATCTGATTTCTATGTTTAATCAAGCACATATTATAATTTTAGACAATGTAAAGACACTTTTTTAAGTGTAAACTAACAGATTTTATGTAAAAACAAACTAATTATTTAATTTAGAACATTGTAAATGTAATAATACATTTACTCTGTTGCTACATTACCCTTAAATAGAAGTGTTACAAATTGCTGTATCAAGTGTTCATAAAACGCCCCATCACATACGATAATTCAAGGTTGCATTATTCCGCAGGAACCCTCCTAGAGAGCTTTATAACACTTATTACTTATCATGACTTGCTTATACGACAGGTTATTGATGAAACTTTGTTCTAAACGGCTTTTCTTCCTTGCATTATTTTTTACGACAGGAATATTTCAAATTGTTATAATAGGCGTATGGTTATTGTGTATCGGTGAGTAAGTTAGATATTCTTAAGTTCTTTCTATATCCTCAACCCTAATTTTTTTAATGATAAGCTTGACAGACAGGCTGACGGTCAATTTGATGTAAGGTGGCTACCGCTGCCTATAACAAAAGCAACGTTTACAGGTGCCGCAAGTGCGCTGCCGCAAGAACACATGCTGTTATTTTACAGTAGTCTTCTGTAAGGGGGTGGTTACTGCCGCCAAACGGGCTGCTCAAATGACTGCGAAATACAGCGTGCCCTGCCACTAGGTAGCTCCTTTTGTACCCATAGGAATCAGTTGCGCACCTATTTTGTCTAGTGTTGCTTGTTGGTGACAGTAGCCATTTACAACTAAGTGAACCTTCAATATGACTGCATTTTTTCTCCTAAGAAAACGTAACCACCGTCAAAGGCCTGAACGACGGGACGACTTTTCGGTAGACAATTTCGTGTCAAGTATGTGAAAGCTCTGTTTCGCCCGATTTAGCTGCTTTTGTGTTCCAACTGTGACGTGCCTTTTGTTCCAGTTTCTTCGTGTAAGTACTAAAAGTGGTAAAATCGCAAACAATAGAATAGGCTAATGAGTGAAGCCGAACATTTAAAAAAAAAATCTGTCGAAATTTGCTTTCAATAAAATTGCATCAATAAAATTAAAGAGCCCATTTTCAAAGTTATGTCTTGTATGGGTTAATCATACAATTGGGGGTGCTTAGTCTTGGCGATTTTTTTATTGTCATAGCATTTCCTAATAACTGATGTTATATTTATATATTAGTAATGTTACTATAGTGCTCATAGTTAATCTTTACATAGTATAAAATAAAGTCGCTTCCCGCCATCTGTCTTTCTAAACTACGCAACGGATTTTATATGCGGTTTTCACTAATGGAAAGAGCGTTAAACGAGGAAGGTTGCTAAGCCGGGAGCGGGTCGCTAGCGTATAAACCAGCAGCTAAGTTACTAATTAAAGATTAATAGATTATCTTTAATTTATCAATTTGTTAGCAGTATTATTAGCAGTCCTTTGTCTTTATCTTAAAAACATACCGTTCTAAAAGAGTTCTAAGAGTTTTTCCATTGATTTCAATTGTGTTTCAATAGTTTATACATATCAATACATAGGCTATATAAAAATATGCAACCAGAGTGGCGGACAAAAGCTAGTCATAGATGCAAAATGCAATTGGAAGCCTTGATGCGTTGTACACTAGTAATTAGAAGTAAAACTTTTGTTAGAATGGTCTTTTGTATTATATGATCAACGAGATTTTTATTGTAATTTGCAGATAAAAATTGCATCCGTGCGAAGCCGGGATCGTGTCTCTAGATTTTTATAAGCGGTGTGAATTAGTTATACTTTTTTAGAAATTCAATTTAATTACAATTCAATGAGCGGCTCGAATTACCAAGCTTGCCTAAGCCATACGGGAATTTCATTCTATGTAAAGTTCAGCTCATACTATATGTACGTAACTCATAGATATAGTTGCAACATCTGGTAACTCCAAAAAAAAAAAAAAAAAGTATTTCCGTAACGGCAATCTACCATTCAATTCCCTCACAAATATCACTTACAATATCACAATTAAACTTCTTTTACAAAAAAAAAAACGTGAACACTGGATTAAATTGAAATCCCGTCCCGTGACACATTAATACAGAAAACAGCACTTAGGTTGTCGTGTTACACGAATCAAAGTGGCAGTGCATTTGCACTAAGTCCTCTACAGTGAGTCGCTGAACGTGGATGAAAAAAAACACTATTCATAAATACTTCAGTATGCAGTGAATTAACGAGGCCTCTTATTTTTCGGTAACCGGTAAAATTAGAAATAATATTTCAACAAAATTTCTCTACAAACATGCAATTGACAAGGTAACTACAATTTTCTCTAAATCTACGTTTTAAAATTGACAGATGTTACGAACAAAACTAGCTAAATGTAACTAGCTGTTGCCACTGGTTGCGCTCATACCATCTGTCTAAATTTTTTAGATCTAAAGATATTTATTCGCTAGAAAACATTACTGGAGTAACAAGTAGCCTAGTTATTATTACGCCATGGTATACGTGTGTATTTAAATCCAAATCGGTTTGGACGTTTTACGGATGATTGAGTAACAAACATTCACACTCTACAATTTATTAAGAAGATAGTACATTTACGTGGTCCATAAATGCGAACTTAAAAATATAATTTCTTATTATTACTGGACTTTGATTTTATCTTTTCGAAAATAATGAATCTTAAACAATTAATAAAAAGATAAAGTATAGAAATTACACTCTTTTTGAAAATTAATCATTGCTTCATCTTAGTGGATTTTGTTTTAGTTTTACCAAAAACTATGAATATTGAAGAATTATTTAACAATAAGATACCAATAAAATCATCACAAAGTTTATAAATTATTGTTTTATTTTTCTTGGCACTGACTATCCTTTCGGGAAGAAGGCATGTTGTTTGATAAAAAATACAAGATAATTCCTACACGACCTTTATCCTGTCTCCACTTCATTTTTATAGTCTTTTTCTTGGCGTCAATGATAAGCATTGAAATTACACTACTTTGTATTAGTTTTTGAATTATATCGGGTTCACTCTTTTTCTTGTTAACTCATTTTACGGTAGCTGGAAACCCAACCCTTCATGTCGTGCTAACAACGCTTCAACTTTACTTTTTCTTGGAAACGTGCGATAATATGTAACTCAAATTATAAATATATTTTACGAACAAGACGTCAAAATTTCATTTTAATATTCCATTAAATTATATGCATACAAGAAATTATTTAGGTAGTCGCAGGAAACATTGCGTTTCGCAATTATAAATTGGGCAGCCCGTCAATATCCCCTTTTTAATGATGCAAACCATCAATAAGCGCAAGATAACCATTCACTTGTTTGCCACCATTCTCTTCTATAAGCCTTTTAGTTACTTTGGTGCTTAGTTTATGAGTGCGGAATGCAATGTTCTCTGTTACTCGATGTTTTATATTATAATTTAATAGTATATGCATGTAAGTAGCTAATTTTGCGAAGAAAGTTAATACTCAATTGCGTGGAAGCATCGGCGGATAACACGATGGGCCATTAAGGGGAGTGCTCACAAGATGACGGTAAGCGGGCACTTAGCTTCCCAGATTATGGAGTATCAACTATCACGGCGCAAACAATTTGTACCGGAGCGATGTCATCCTGACGCGGAAACGACTTGTTAATGTTCAGAGTGGATTGCGGTAAAATGATTGCAGGTGTAATCTCATTCACTGATTCTATCGACTTTATAAGTGATTTATTTATTTATTAAATGTCACATCACCATATCTTCACGGATTCTTAATTTTATAATAATATAACTTTGTTCCCCGCCTTATCCTATCAAAGTTAGCAACTATATTCCGACCCCTCTGGTGTTGTTTGTGACGTTAATCACCTACATACAATTAAGTGGAAAATCAAGGTGTTTTGTATTTTATTACAAATTTAAAATTACCCTTATCATGTGAATGCACAAAACCACCAACTAACGGCAAATTGTTTGTTTGTGTATTAAATCAATAACTGGTTCTGATAAACTTTGCATGTGGCACTAGATATTTGCGTGGTCATTTTAAGATAAGCCCGGTTGTAAGTTATCGCAAAAGAGCACAAGTTTTCCTTGCGAATTAAATCGTCAATTAAACGTCGACAATGGAAACATTGGTCTCGATTCACTGGATTCAAGAAGTCAGAAACGGAACGAAGTCACAAAGACGTTATTACAATAAACAATATTTCTTCGTTATTGGAAGTGATATTTTTTTTTAATGTATTTATCTCATTAAAAGTGTAGAAGTTATAACGGAAGATAGTAATAAGTGATTTTTTTTTTATTGATTTGATTGTGTGTATGTAATAGACTAAAATAGACTATAATTATTATCTGACGACTTATAATATTGTTAAAATATAAAATAAGATATATTAAAATGTCTGTAGGTACCTATGCAAATACTAGAAACTGACTGAATACTAAATTGTGATATTCTAAAAATAAATTTTGAATCGTTCGTACTTTTCACAATGGCAGATGGCCGCCACGGTAGACCTATAGCTAATAATTGATCAGCAAATCGAGGCAAACAGCCACCTGGCCGACGCTCATGATTGCCTTCAATAATGCATTGTTCGTAGCACGAAACGCATTATCCGGCTACGTTAAACTGCCCCACATATTCCCTTTGTAGCAATATGTTCCGATCCAACTTGCTGTTGGTGGGGTATTCATAACAACCACGCGGCACACACGTGAAAACAAGCCTGACCTGTATTCCTCATTTAGATATTCTGGCTTGATATCTAAGAACTTGATGATGGGGAGATATTTTCGGTTTAAAATGCATATCTACCATCGCTCTATAAGATTTTTCTCATTTGCTACTAAATAGTTGTAAAAAGTTTGTTTGTCATCATAGGATCGATAAAATATTATCGAACCTATATTTTATTTTCCTTGGGTTCTATAGAATATTTACAGTTTTACCTACCGATCGGTATTTATATTAATTTCTTTTTTAATAAGGAAACCATAAATTTCTATATTGCTACATTGTCACACGTATATTCATATCATGTAGTATATTCAGTAAATATGCTCGGTTTTAGGCGATTATTAAAATTAAATTTCCACATTCCCTTTCAACCCACTAATGATTTTCATTTTAAAGAACTAAAGTTTTAATAACTTATATTATTATTTATTTCATTATATTCGTTATAACCAGAATTTACTTTTTTTGTATTATATGAAAGAGTATGATGCCTTCTACATTTTCTATCCTTCGTTCTTTAAAACTACGCAACGGATTTGGATACAAATTTTAGTATCAATTAGTGAATCTTACGAAAGGTTTGTAATGTGTATATCATAAAGTGTAAATAATAGAAACGCAGATGGTAGTTTTATTATCAATTTGCTATCATGTCGTGAGACAAATCGAATGTTAGAATCTATTGCTGCATTATATCACAAAAGATATTATTTATTCTAAAAAAATAATTATTAATTGTAAAACTTAGCCAAATGTGATAGATCTCATATTGTTAATAAAATAACTTATCTTTATATCCTTTGTGCGAATTCGAGATGAGTCGCTATTCCATAGAATAAAATGATTTGTTTACCCACAAATTGAACTGAATAGAAACTGTAGCATCCGAAAACAAACTGTAATTAATAAAGGACTTTAACAAACCAGTTTTTAAGTCATCCCCGTCAATCAAGACATGGCCATCATCCCAGGCAGTTGCGGGCGATCAACAGACACCTGTACCCAATTAATAATACCGCTGAGTCTCGCTAATTATAAATTGAGGCAATATATTATATGCTTAACAAATTTGGTAATTTCTCTCTCGGGGCACGTTTAGACTTACAACTACATTCTGTGATGTACTGGCCTCTTGTGTAATACGTTTAGTGTCCAGGTTCGCAAGACTGTTCTAAGTTGGTTACCACTCATAATCTTCGTTTAAATTCCGTCGATGGTAACTAACTTTTATATTATAATTATTGGAATTTAAACACAGCGTTCCTTCCACCCTTAAATCGCTCCCATAACTGTTAACCTATCAGACAATAAATAATCGTGCTTGTGTTTATAATCGTACTCAAGATTTACATCAAACCAGTGGCCAGCCTTCGGCTACGCACAGTTGAAATTTTCAAAAATACTTTTTTACATTATAAAATAAACCTATATTCCAAATTTCAGCTTTCTAGACTTAGTAGTGTTGGCTGGGCGTTAATAATCAGTCAAGACAAATGTTGTTTTCTTTTTTGTTTATAAAGCTCCGGAAAACAAGTAAATCCTTGCATATATTTATATTCGTATATTACATCAGGCAACGGTAGCCATCTATCATTAAGTTGAACATCAACGTGCTTTCCACCCTTTATCATAAAATATTCAACAATGAGCACTCTACTTTCTTTAATAATTTTGGAATTAACCTGAATTAAGGTTTCAAAAAATTAATAAATACACCAATTTTGTTGTTTAAATATTTAATTAAACCGCACAAACCGAAGGTTATTTTTAACCTTCGTGTAACATGCTTCAGGCGGGCTTAATTTAAGGACTACTTGCCCTTCAAAATTATATTAAAGCGAAAATAATATATAAGTGTATTGTAGTCATTAAAATGATATTACAATTACAAAATAGTGACGTCATAAATTTGGGAAACAAAAAGAGAATTTTAATTGTTATTCAAATTTGCGGGTGAAAAACATTTCACGCATCGCTGACCGCTTACTTGTCTCAGCATTTCCTTATTTTGTTTTCGCAAAGCCTCTTTCGTGAAATCCATGGTTGACAAAAAACGGAAGGATAAGGAAAAATCCGTGATGTAACAGATACTTTCCTGATACATAAATCATTAGAATAAACAGTAGAGAATTTTGAAAAAGTATCAGACGAGATAACGCAAATCTCATATGTACACAATAACAAAAATATAAGAGTGGTCTCTACTCTCTTTCATCTTTTAATTTCTCATTTCTTTATCTTTAGCATCAGATCAGATTAGCCTTTTGCTTCAGATGGGTGCTATGAAGCTTAGCCACCCAAGCATTATTGATACGTTTTTTTATATTATAAAAGGTGACGGACAGGTTGATTGTTCACGTTGCAAAAATGAAGTTTTAGCACTAACTTTAGCCGCCCCCCCCTCATGATTTTTAACATTAAAAATAATAATAAAAAAAGATACACACACAAACTTTTTAACCATTCCAAAATTATAGGGTAATTTTCTTTTGAATTCTTATTATATAAACTACAAATAATATACGAAAAGCATCTTCTAATATAATTACGTTGAGATAACCTACGTTATTACTGGTGGCGTTATATTTGTGAGTCCGATAGAACATCATTGCTGAAAATAGCGATATAAAAAGTTTGAAGAAATCACAGCGCTTTAAAACAAAATTGTCATTATTTCAGATCGTCATGGAGATTACTGCCACGTAATCTGTTACTGAAGTACAAGGGAACGGTCAAATTGGATTTTTTATTTATTACCGAGAGAAGAGACTCAGTTCGCCTCCATTCTCCGCTCGCTGGGAGTGTTCTTAACTTGTCACTGCAAACATATTTCATTTTGGACACTTTAAGCGTCCTTTACTCCGTAGTTGCTTCAGTGTTAACATTTCAGATTTTTTCCCACTTCTCAATTGTTAGTAGTGACTTTACATTGATTTTATTTTTATTTCACAAAACCCTCTTACAATAAAACTCAAAAACATGTAACGAAAGGTAAATATAAATATTTTGAATACGAAGTATTCAAAAGTATTTATATTATTTTAATATTTTTGAACCTAACTCGAGGATTCAGAACTTGGGGTTTTTTAAGTTTTTTAAATATTATTTGTTAAAAAAAAGCAAAGTATGCGTTGCGGTCTATATCTATACTAATATTATAAAGAGAGAAGATTTGTATTTTAGTATTAAAGGCTTTATTATTTCCTATAAAAAAAATCGCAAATCCACATATGTATGAAGTAACAAACAAAAACTGGCCTCTCTTTGTAATGTTGAGGCAACAAAGCAGTTAATTGAAACAGTGAGTGGCTCAGACTGAGCGCGGTGTGAGTCGCGCGATATTACTGAGGCATAGTCACCTCGCCCGCCGCGGCCTCGCGTCAGTGCTGCGATACTCGTCGCGTAGATCGCCCGTAGCCCGTAGCCCGTTGCCCGTAGCTACGAGATACCAACGTAGCGTAGCTACGTCAGTTGCGAGACTTGTGTGTTTTTGATGTAATATTGTTTTTGTGATTGTGTTTTAATGTTCTTAACGGAATTGGAATGCGAATATTTTGGTGGTAATGTTCAGTTATCCAAGTTTTATATCGCGAAATACCTTCTATTTATTTCTCATATTTTATTCACAAGACAAAATATATATTTTTAAGTACAGCTGTGAAAAGTTTTCACACGCTCTTATATATGCATGGAGAAGTTTTTATTATTTCTTACGTTCCATTGAAATTAATAAAATTTATTAGATTAACATTTATTTGCAAATACTATTAAAAACTTAAAAAAAAAAAACTTAAAATTACATTAATTGTGACCATTGGACAATAGTTTAAATTTGGTCCCAAAAGAAGCTTCGTTATAACCCGCTGTAAGGCTGGATTAAACCTCTGCTTTAGGAGGCTGCCACCTGATACGGTCAGCGGGGACTTGGAATAGATTTACTTAACGGTTTAAAAAAATTCTCGTCCACAGAATTCCAATCATGTTCACTACGTTTTCGATACAGTCTTTGTTAGGGTTTATTTTGTAAACTTTATCTATTAATAAGACTATTATATTAAAACATAATAATACCACAATATTTTTCGCCACTTCTTTAATTAAAGTAAAAGTAAATTAAACTAAGGTTTAGTGCCACCTAGTAGTTCTTTTTGCCGATTGTTAGCGGTACTATAGATGATCTTAAATCATGTTAGCGTATGTGTACAACGATGGACACATTTTTCGTTTGTTGTGGATACCTTCAAACATTCGCACTTAAAATGCCATTGTTATTTTTTTAAACGGATGAAAATTATATATACAATATAGAAGGAAATTTCCGTGTATAAAATAAAAGGAATATAGACAGACGCGAACTAACTAATGACTAACTAGCAGCGACTGTGTTTTTGGCAGAGTTGTGCAAATTAAAAATAGTGTAAACTTACATGCGATTTCTTGAGATTAGTTCATTTAATATCGAGAAATACATTGACCATTAACTGTGATAATAATATGACAAGCTTAAATTTCTAACGAGTTGCGGAAACAATTATTGAACGAAACAGATAAGAACAATGTGCTTATGTAGGCCGCGATTTCTAAGGACACGTGTACATGCTGATAACGATCAATCTCAATCAATGTTGATGTTTTCTAGTGTCGTGACCGCTACTTACCACTAGTTGTGAACGATAACTGACTGAGTTTTCACTCCGGTCGATAGCTGTTCCACACGCGATGCTTTCTTCGCTTGTAAATCTCGAGAATTTCGGATGTTTTTCCTTTGCCCTATTTTGCGTTGAATATTTAATTTGTGCTTCTTTCGATGGCAATTTTTAAAACAATTTCCGAGGAAATATTTTGTTTGTTTATTATCTTTCTTTTTTTTTTTAGTAACTAAGATGGTTTTATTAAAGAACTAACTTTGCCTACGACTTCGCCCGTTTGAAGAGTCCAAACTACTTTCAAATCTTTAAAACCTGTTTAATGGATTAACCGCTATGAAATAAAGTAAAAACTTATGCATTCCTTAAAAGGTTTCAATATGGTTTGGTTCCTTAGGACAATGTATAAAAAAAGTTCTTTTCAGACAAAGAAATGCGAAGTTATTTTTGAAATGTACCTTAAAAGTATTAAAACGAAATAAATTCTTATTCGAATAAATGTGCTTAAACAAGTAATAATTTTCTACGTAAACTGAAGTCAAAAGACAAATAGGAGGGTGAGGTCCTAACTTTTTATATTGTGTCCGAAGTTTGTTTGTTAAATAAAGCAAGTCGACTTTTCCAATTTGCTCGCGGGGATGCGAAAAAATACTATTTCACCGAACAAATGACTCAAGATGTCAAAGAGTATTCAAGATGTCCATGGGCCTATTGTGACGACACTCATTTTATTAATTAGTCGTAATGAAATTATTGCGAGAAATGAATGAAATTAATTTAATTGAATATTTAAAAAAACAAAACGTATGCTGCTGTGTTTCAGTGCTAGATAGGGGGTGCACTGAGCTTATTACAAGGAAAAAACGGCAGGTTGATGGTAGGGATAAGATAAGAGGTAAGAGAAAGGGTTCTATCCCTTAATCACGCACCGAAAAGGTGGTCTTTTGCAGCTACTAACACTACTTTATAATTTCATTTTTTTCCCTTGTTTGAAATAATGAAACTGTTTATTAGATAATTTTTAATGTAAAATAAAGTAGGTATTGTCACAGTATAAATATGTATACAGTATGGAAACTACCTACAAATGTTCGAAACGGCACACTCACACAAACATGCGCATCGACGAGACTTAAGCGGTTTTCGCGGTGCTGTCAGTAGTGAGTGCTGCGTCAAGACGAGTGCTCACGTATTTGGTTTATTTCCGCGTTCTTTTTAAAAATGCTACGAGCATATTGCGCAGTATACGGCTGTTTGAACTCGGCTTCATCAACCCCGGAGCTATCTTTTTTTAAACTTCCTGCTTACTTTGAAAGGTAAGAATGATTTATTGTTATAATATAATATTATTGTACTCGAAAGAAACGTCCATGTGATCTATCATAATAAATTCCTTAATTTAACTCAAAATGTAAATCTAAGATGGCGGCTGCAAGAAATTATCAACTTTTTTGTCATGGGTGTCATTTTCATCTTTTTCGAGGGTGTTGAAACCGATAGTGCTGTTAAAATGCAAATCCAAGATTAATGTTTAATAAAACAACAATATAAAGAATGGAGCGTAGGTAATTATTTTATCAATTAGGCTTAGTTTCCATACTGTATACATATTTATACTGTGGCATTGTTTTGATTTACTACAAAATAGCAGACTTCATGTTTCAAGAACACTAACCCATGTAAGTAAGTAAAAGTTTGATATTAATAAATAGACAAGAAAATATGTATTTTTACATATTTAATATGTTAACGTTAACTTCTCTTTCTACTTTCAAGTATCACTTAAATTTTCGCTTTAACTGATGCATGAGTTTTACTATCTCTATAAAGATATTCTAGGCAAGGATGCAAAGTCACAATATACGTGGGACACTTGACATTTATTACTTGACTGTTGCTCCTGGGGAGTATTAGAGCGGCTTCTGTTTGCGCTGCCTACCAAGCCTATTGCACTGATCCTAAACCAACAAGGAACACCAATGTAACTTTATCAATTGGCAATGTTATCTTCATCCTTATGCACATATAAATAAGTGCCACAGTTGCATGCAATTTAAGTTGGCGCAAGTGAAGTAGATAACACATTTTGTACACAGCCGAAAGGTAAATATCAGCAGAAATTTTCATATTGTATTAAACACTGTAAATCGTGATCAGTTAAATGACGTCACTTTCAATTAGCTTGCTTTAGATCTACGCATCAATAATAATCTAAATATAAATAAAGACTTAAATTAATCACGTTTTGTCGATATAAATATTTGCATAAGTTTGTGTGTTATTTAGAATCTACTTTAATTTATTTTATTATTAATTATAAAGTAGACTATCTTTTGCTCGTCACTTCGTCCGCGTGAAAGGTACCTTACATATTTTTCTGTATCCCTTACGACGTGTATGCAAAATTTTATGAAGATCAGATGAGTAGCTACTAAAGGCGTGAAAGCGTAACAAAGCGTTATATAAATTTCTGTAACCATTTTTCATATTTATTATGTTAGTTAGGATATAACATTTCCTAACAATAAACAGTTGTTAACCTTTAAAAAAAATCTCATTGTAAATTACAAAACTGAATGAGGCAAGAAAGCTCTTTTTAAGAAACTGTAAACAAGCGATATTTATAATTAAAATAACTCAAAAGTTTAACTGTTCACCATTGGTTAAAATATTACCATATAGTTGGATATGCCAAGATGGAAAGAATGAAAGAAGAAATAATATTAATACACACAATTATTTTTCATCATCGCATATTACCCAAAACGATTTCGCCGAAATGACCGTGGCATAAGGTAATCCAAAGTGGCGAAGATTTAAAAGAAAAATTACCCAATTCCAAACGATCTTTAACACCTCATTAATCGCGCAGATTTGGGCCGTTGTCTTTCTAAATTCACAGTCTTTTCAATAAGTAATGGCGTTCGTTGCGATTTCATTTCCTCTACCGGCTATAATGGGAATTGTAGAAATGCTTGATTATAAGTGAACTACAATAGATTTTATCAACGACTTCTGATATTTTAATGATCCCAAGAAGGTATGGCTAGATACTTTGCCACCTTTCCATCTGTAATTAGCAACCTAATTATGTCGATAGAGGCAGCAAAAACCGCGTTTCAGTCTTAAATAGGAACATCCGTGTCAGTAATCACTCCCGTATAGAAGACCACTGTCAAATAAAAGCATTTGTCCTATTGTGTTTCGGTAAGTGAACAAAGAATGCCAGAGCCAATACTCATATCGTCTCCTAATTCTTCTTACTCCTCAATCTTACTATGGCGTTGCTTGAGCGGACCGTCAGCTCCTACTTGCCGACCTTTACATAATAAATGAATAAATAAATAAACACCCACTAATTAATATGCCAGATTCAACATCAACCATTATTACGATTTGTGTGAAACCTTATTTAAACAAATATGAGTTGATTTTACACTGTGTGTTACTAAACCCATCTTAAACCCGTCAAGTACACAATCAAGTCTTAACAAAGATATATCCTCCAAGAGTCATTTACGAGACTTGTTATTTTGAATAAAGGCTATAATGTGTACTAATAATAGTTAGCCTTAACTCTTTGACAATTATTTATATTATTTTCGAATATTCTACTTTAGTGTACACACAGAATAGCAAACAATACTTCTGGGAACGAAATAACTTTAAAGCAACAAGTTCTCAAGACTCTCACCATTAACTTTTTCCATCCTATTTTTACCTCAACTCAACTGGATCTTGGCAAAGAGAAGATACATAAAGAAATCTCATTAGCGACATCCGGTGGTGTAGCCTCCATTATATTCAAATGAATCATGCACCAGAATAATGATCTTCTAACTCGGTTAGGTGACTTAATTATTTTCGTATATGTGAATTTCGTATATGTACTTCAATTCCATTCCAGTGTGAGACTAGATCTTCATTAAAATACTAATTACCTGAGACATAGTTATAAATTCAAACAGTAGGAAGGATTGAAGGAAACTGATGTGTGTGTACAACGTTTTAAACTGTTAACTTGTTAGCATAGACACATATTTCTTTAAAATATGACTAGATTTACTCCGTTTGGTCTGAGATGAGTTTGTAATGACTCTTTAGTTAGTTACGATAATGTTGGTCTCACCTTTAAAATAGTAACTGATTAAATGTTGTCCAACATTTCTATTTTAATATTTCATGAGAATTCCTAGAGGGCAGTTAATGTTTTTCTATAAACTTTAGTAAACGAGCAGAAAATATTGTAATTTCTGTAGTGTATGATAATATTTTCTCTTTAATTTCGTTAGTTCAAACCTCGAGCAAGTTTTGTTCAATGTTTTAAATAGCTGCTTGTGGTTTTGACAGATTTGCAAGTTTTATTTAAGGTTTTTGTGGTTCAGACTAGAATTTTTAAACATTTGTTAAGAAAATTGTGCGATTAAAATTTTATATATACTTAATTGAACTTATTTGAGAATGACAACAACCATTTAACAGTAAATATAGTCTTCAAATAGAGTAACAATATTCGCTACATTTCACCCAGGTAAGTCTTTGTGCGAAGATTTTCTTTCTAAAACTGAAAATAATAGCGGTTGCGGTATAAAAATAAATCTTGCAAGAGACACGACCCTTTCAACGCACGCGACAGTCGCAAAAATACATCTCTTAGAATTTACACTAAATCGAACTAGGAACCAGCGTGAGCAAATTGAAAACAGTTCGACTTTGGCTCGTTATGGAGCCGACTACACCATTTATCTTCATTCGGCCTTTCAATAGAATTGCCGGCGACGTTTTCCGCAACTCAAACGGTGGACCTACTTATTATTTCGAACAGTTCCAGCTTAACGATTTGGCCTGCGTTCAGCGCACCTGTCTGCTGTTAGTTCGGGTTTGTTTTTATGAGATAGGGCATCAGACAGGTTGTCGTTAGACTCGATGGAAGCAGCTACGATCGCCTATGGACCAACGGGTTATATTAGATTCTTACTTACTAATACTCATTCAAAAGTTCGTAACTAAATATATCTATACCTACCCTACCCTACCCTAGCAGTCACCACCAGAACCTTTTTTGATATAGGCTAATACCATCTCCTTATTTCTATTTAACTCCATATCATATACCCATATCTAGGCAGCTTCTGACCGATCTTGGGAAAATTATGTCATATTGCAAAAAGAAAAAGAATACGCTATACAAACATTAAACAACATTATATCTATCTTTTTGTAAGGCTTGCTGAGTTAGAGTTAGTTGAAAGTGTGCAGACGGATAAGAGAAGAATGGACTCTAGCATTCTTTTATTAGGGAATTTCTCACGATGCGACTTTCCATGTCTATCTTGCTTAATAGAACTTCTTCACATGTCTGCAGAATTCTAGTTCCTCACACAAGCATGTTTTTTCGAGATATTCTTTCTTACCGTTAGCCACTTGTCATTTTATATCTAACACACACATGCAATAGAAATGAATAGAACTTCAACCTCAACCGTGATCTGAAAATTGTGCATGTTTCAGTTTCAGCATAAAGTATATTATGCTCCGATATCAGTTCAAACACATCATAATCTATAATCTCTTGTTTGCTAGTTTTATAATCGGTAAAACCACACACCTGACTAAACTCTAAACCCACACATGAAACTTTAGTCTTCGAAATACATGCGGCGTTCTATAATAGAGTTGCATGTCCAATGGCTGAAAAAAACAATGAACAAAATAACAGCAAATATGTTTCGGTAAAACTTTGGCTTGAAATTAAGAGTTGTGAATTGTGATATTTCCTTTGTTCACCGGCTGATATGGTGAATTTGTTTTTTTTATCCGTTCAAACCACAATACTTTTATTTTACATAAAATCACAACTTTTTTTTATTAATACTATATGTTCCCGACGTTGTAGGTTTCATACGACTAATGTTCACCCACTATGTTCATCGGCTCTAACAAAAGACCAGCGCAGGTTTTTACAACTTGCATTATGCTTAGTTGAACCCGGTTTGTAGCGGGGGACGTTTGTCTTTTTGTCTTTATATATGTTACTACAAATAAAATATTATTCTATTTTATTTTATTCTATTAATGTCTTAATAATAATTCTTAATATCATTTAATTTAATCGTTTAAATTATGTATATATAGAGGGCTAATCGACTAATAAAGTTATCCATCTAGTGTCGAATAGATCTGGCTGAGGTCCCAGAAGATGTGCTGACAATGCCAATATGTAACCGTAGACAATGTTGAAACATTATACGTGGCTGAAAAATATCCGCTTTACCGGTAGCGGGCTTTGTCGCTTCAACGTCTTGGGACAAGTTAAAAGCTTATCAGAGTCAGAGCTCAATTAGCGGCCTTTGTAAGGCACCTTGGAAGGCTAGACACGTCCTGCCTTTATAAATGTTGACTTCTATGACGTGACGACGATGACCCGGATGTTCTAAGGTTTTAAGTGTGTGCTCTCTGATTGAGACAGTTTTATGGGTTTAACTAAGTATGGATATATAAGGATAAACCTTGTCATTTTTATTTAAAATAGGATTAATTTTCCAAAAAGTTTAAATTTATATAATTTCTTCGGGAATATTTATTTTTATACATTTATAATTAGCGGACAGTCATTGTCCTCTCAATTTCTTATAAAAATATCCAAAATTCCGAATTTTCCTCGTGGATTTTCCAAAAGCTTTCTTTCATGCAATCCTTGTCTTGACAATTATTATGCACATAATAAAAAATTGCAAAATCGGTCGTGTCGTTCTCAAGTTCGTTCTGTCACACATGTGGTAATTGATATTTTTATTTATATACATAAATTAGAAAATGATGATTTTAGGCGAAATAAAAAATTATCCTGAGAAGTTTATGTGAATTATACCGCTGACTTGATCATAATTACTTAACTTATCATTTAAATACTTAAACATCCTTGAGATGTGACATTTTGTATAAGATCTATTAAAGTCTTATTTTTTTCATATACATAAGATTTCCGTGCTTAAATTGCATCGTCCCTTCTTATTGTCAAATTACAACGTACGGGGGATACCGTGTGTGTTCGTATACCTGAACTCCACACAGTAAAAGTAAAATTAAAGGTTTGAGAAAGAATTAGCAATATTATAGTCGTGTTCGCCTTTTGTCGTGAACTTGTGCCGCGTCGCCGGCGACGTGGGGTGAGCCTTTGTCCGCGTCCTTTGTTGATCGCGGATGATCGCGCGTGACTACACTACAAATGCTCGTCACAGTTACCTCGTGTTTGTCGCCTATCGCCTTTAAGCGAATCTCGTTCCTGCCGTGCCGTTTGCAACTAGCCCTTTGATTGACAGATACTTGACAAATTTATTTAGGACCTTTGTGTATTTCATAATTTGATCTCTGTTTATTGAAGGCTTATCATGAATAAGCCGTATTACAAGCGACTGCTTAAACATTTTATTTTTTATTTGATTTTAAAACACCGGACTTTTTCTTCTAATGTATAATTTTATGTCTACTTGTCACATCAGGTGAAAATGAAAATTTTCTGTTTTGACTATCAACATGGATTCATAAAGATCTAATTTTAACAAAATCAATTCAGCTGTGGTAATGAAAACGTAAACAACAGACTGACAAAATTACTTTTATTTAAATTACAACCCTTCCATATACTTTGGTTTTTTTTCCTATGATAATTTATAAGTGCATCATGTGTTTTGTTAGTGGCAGGTCACACTGAAAATATGTTTGAATGAATCTAGTAAACGAATTAGAAGTTTGTCGTTACGTAGGTAGGAGTATGCGTGTTCTATCGCTGCTCAGTGCGTTTTTTGAAGTGCTGCTCAGTTTAACGCCCACTTTGCCCTACTTTCAGTTACCGCACCTCGTGTCATCGAAGCGTGGTTTACCGCCCATTTCCTATACAATCACTTGTCTCGAATACTCCAGTTTAAACTTAGGTGAACTGTATTTATCTACCCAATGGTGCTTCAACGATTTTGCATAGGTTTTTTTCTGTTTTCATTATTTTAATTACAGCTCGGATGTTTTTAATTTACAATAAAAAAAATTAAATACAATACGATTTGTATTTTATTTTACTTATTAATGAAATAATTGAAAACATATCAATGTCTTGGCACCAGTGTTGAGGCGAGAAGTGTCCGTAAACCCTCCGACCCACTTAATTGTCGATAACGAGGCCGATACGAACTTCCGATTGCACTGTATTCTTTCTTGTTACAACTTGCTAACTAGTCTGGATTCATTCTATAGGGGGCTTAACACCTTCACCGTTCGCAACTTACCACCTACTTCATTTTCTCGAAGAGAAATTATTGAAGAAAGTTGACTATGTCTGCCATTTTAAATGATTATAGATAGAAACTTTACTGAGTCTTTATTAATTATTTTATAAATTATTTTCAAATAATGAATCGAATATAGATATATCTTCGAAAAGAAGCAAATGACGTCAAATTGTACAATATGTGTCATCGTGAAGTTGTAACAGGCGGTTGACAGCCAAGTTATTGTGGTTGAACATTTTAATAGACCAACTAAGTTATTTATTACCTTTGTAAAACAGTAGGTAGTTAACTAGTAGTATACTATGAAAAAAAAAAGCATAAAATGCAGCGACCGAACCTGTTTAAATGAAACGCAAGTTCGGGATATCATATTTAAGCTTTTGTAGCAAGTGCTCGTATCAGACAAAATTCGAGTTGTAAAATCGGTCGAGTGTCAACAAGAGCTTGCTCACACACAATCACTTTTGCACACACATAATCAGCTGTGCACACACATAAATTGTTCGGGTGGGGGCTTTGTGTGCACAGGCTAATTGATTTCGGCTTGTCCCGCCTTGTCGGCGAAGAGTTTGCGATAATGGTCCGATTGCCCTTCTGTAGAATAATTAACACCAAATTAGGGCTACGCTCGCGCCCTCTAATTGTTGACTTACTTAATGTTGTATAAAATTTCCGACCATTTCTGAAGAGAACATTCCCGATCAACTTACAAGTCTTTAAGAAATCCTGGAGCGCTGCATTTCTAATTTTCTAGTATGTACTAAAAAATAAATAAATAGTTTGCAAGATTCTCTATTAGCTGTTATTAGCAATTACATTATTACGAATTTTCCTATGAATTAACTTTCACCTTCTGTTATAATTTCTAAACAAATACTGCGGGTCTTTGTTCGGGTCAGTCCATTTTAAGTGGGCTTAATTTTTAACGATATAAAGACTAACTAAATACAAAAGTAAATTTTGGTCCTTGAAGTCATATTAACACGAATACGTTCAATTTGATCGTTAGTATAATAACTCTATTAATAAAGTTACACTCTACAAACTACTCGGTAGCTACAAATTTAAATAAGACATTCATCCCGAAAAATTACTAGAATTAACAGAGCAAGAAGTTTTCCTCTAAAATATATAAAAAAAAGAATCCGCGCTCCGCACCGACCGGCCGTCTTGAGAAATTGCAATAAGTGACTTTCCCAGTACCTTTCAGAGCGAGGTTTAAAATGAAAGCTTTAAAAAAGTTCAACCTCCATGTTTATTCATTTTCGTAATGGAATTTGTGGGTCACATTTAAAGAGGAGGTGGTGTTAAATTTTAATAAATTGTTTCCCTGATATAATTAATGGCTTCTTAAAATATGCGAAGACACCTTAATATAACTTGACAGTCTTAAAAAGCGTCAACGATGAAACCGGCAAACGCAATTAAAATTGCTGTTATTAAATTTTCTGTTAGATCTAATTACACTTATTGAATAAAATGGCTGCCAACAGACGTGACGTCATCATCCTCTTCAGTATGTAGCTACTGCAATTATAAGCCTCCTGTACACTTGATGTAGTCAACTTTTTGTGTCCATATTATTGTTATTCATACAAAAGTAACTGTGTCTGTCTGTTACGTTCTCATTGATAAAATATAGAAAACATTTTAATGAAATTAGGTTATGAAATAGTTTGAAATGATGAAGCCTAGTTTACTATAGTCTGCTTTTAATTTTTCACATTCAACATATATAAAAATAAAGTTGCAATATTTTAATATTTGTGTTATTGTTGTACGGCTATTTAGTTGACTTATAAAATGGTTCCCATATATTTTTTAATGTTTCAAAAAGCTTTGCTAATATTAATACCAACGAATAAATCATTGTCAGAGCTAGTGAAACAGTTCTAAGAACTGGCATGTTCTTCGCTCGACACAGTAATTAGGAGTTTTGGCAACAAGTTAGCACAAGCTTTAGTGCCCCGTAACGATACTTGAGATTCTAGAGTACTTTGAGATAAATTACCTACAAAAGTCAAATCTGTACTAATCTACCACTAACAACGAAAGTATAATGCCTATTCTTTTTTATTAAAAAAACAAAACAGATATTAAAGTGGTATCTAACTGATTTTGAATTTGAATTTTGAATGTTTAAAAATCATCTTAAATATTATGTTTTTTAATATATCCTAACTTGATGTTTCTCTATTCCTTTTTTGGTGCTTGCTTGTCAGAAAAATATTTTAGGAATTACAACTTTTAAAAGAAATTCTTAAACTGCGCAGCCACAAACGAAAACTTGACAATTCCACATTCGTCTTTTTATGATATCCGTGTGCTCTAAAGTAGATGTACAATTTATTTTATCATAATTTAGGTGCCAACTCGTTAGTAGAATTTTTTCCGATAAAGAACTTAACAATGACGTGGTTATCCTAATGTAGGTACTTGCTCCGCGAAGACGTTCTATAATACAGGCGAAGTAATATTACCATTTTGCCTTTTAACGAGTCTTTAACAGAGGCCCTGACTGCGCGGGTGCAAATGAGATTATACTAAAATATAGTCCACTCAAAACGTCGGAAAGTATAATATTAAATGGTTGTGATTATTATCTCTTTAAAAGGGTCAAAAGAGTGATACTCATAGGCTTTTAAGAGCTTATTATTTAATTTTTGTCCAAATAAAATAAAGATACTTAAATGAGGACGAAAAATCCTTTCATATTTTTTTACCTACCCAAGTGTTGGTAACCTACCTGTAAGAAGGTATTGAATTTGAATTACCTACATATTTTGTCGAGTTTTTCTATTTTGATAGACAGAAAACCTGTTTAATTAAACATACAGCAGATGGAGATTTTTTCATTATAACACACTAGCTGTTGCACGTGTCTTCGTTCGCGCAACTTTATAATGTAAGCTTTTTATATGGGAAAGAATTTTTTAAATCGGTCCAGTAGTTTTTGAGTTTATTCATTACAAACAAAAATACAAATCTTTTCTCTTTATCTGTAGCCTGCATAGATATTTTTTCAGTAAAGCCTTAAAGTTTATCCAAAATATTAGTCTAACTTTTTTGTTGGCAGTTTCTAAAGGAGATAAAATCAGTAGTTGATACAATTGACATGCAAATTACTTGCTTTAGACCTCAATTTGTATATCAAATAAAGTTCGAAATGGAAAATTTATTCAGTAACTACAGCTTACCCCTCAATAGTAATAAAGAAGTTGTGCACAGTTATTTAGAATCGTGTATCGCGTTTCGCGTACCTCAATCCACATAGATTTTACGATTCGATACACCTCGACGTCGATACATGATTACAAGTCGATATCTCCTTATAATCTCGGGATCTCAGTACTTGGAAATCTTGAAGTTCAAAGAGATCGAATTCCACGCGTTCAAAGTGCCTACGTCTTGTTAGCGTATGAATAATAGGGGATAATGGGCATAGAAATGTATTCATTGCGGCATGTCAAAGGGAGTTTTGTTTAGGCATGCTCGTCGAAGCAAATTACCAAGCTAATGTGCACGTTAATAGGATATTTTCCACTAGCATTATTTGGGTTACGGCGGCTCACCATTTTGACGTGACTAAACATCGCTGTGGCGGACTATTTTGACTTTAATTCAACTTTTTGTTTGCCATACAGTTTTTATGAGCAGTATTTGCAAGTTAAAAAGTGACTGAATAATTTTATTTCTCACGCATCTTTCTCCACTTATATAATGTTGAATTTTATAGCAGTATCTCCGAATTTTAAATTTTAATTCGTAGCTATTTTAGCCTCACGATCATATAACTCGGTGGAGTGCCTTTTAAATTTCAATAGTACAAAATAAATAATTGTGCATTAATTTATAATCATTAACGAGATTTTTTAAAATATTTCTCTTATTTTAATGATGCCGGCCATGTACGATAAAGTTATCGTCCAATTTAGATGGTCGTCTGGTCTTCAAAACTAGCGTAAACATTCATTAAGTGAGCGTGGTCCACCTTCGGCCGCATCTGCACCTCAAAGCAGGTGAGACTGTGGTCAAGCGCTGCCTTGATTTAATATAAAAAAAAATACAATTGGCTTAATCAAGCCAATTTGACGATGTATGGGTGTTTTGTTTTTAGATACATTCAATGAGGTTCGTCTAAACAAGCTCCTAATGGTTTTTCAAACTTCATTTTTAAATATAGAAATTTTGAACAAAAAACACACCCTAATTAAAATAAAATAATTACTTTGTCATGGATTTATACTTATGAAGCTGTAAAGGAATTTTTAGATTGAATCGATTGTGTATAGTGTATACTTTAACAGCTTACAGCTACATAATATAATCAAAAAAAAATTTACCTCATAATTTTAGTTTAGGTTCAGTTAACAACAAGAATAAATATTATTTGAAAACAAAATATGTTATATACAATTTAATATGCGGTAGGTAATGTAAAAATGCTTTTTTAAATGGAAGGAAAATTTTAGCTATCGCGTTGCAAACCATTTTGAATGGCCAATCAGACTGCTTCGCTTAATACGTTCGCAACTGGCCATCACCGTTCTTTTTTAAAATGAACTTTAATTTGGTTTCATAGAAATGGAGATGAAAAATCCAATGAGTTTTTATTAAAACTTTTTTGTTGTCAGATTACATATTAGATAATCTACAATACTTATTTAATAACAAAATCCATTTTTTGTAGTCACAGTTTAATAAATTGTTTAAACCGCTTAAGGATTCTACATTAACATTAGAATTCCTAATTTAATATATAATCAATACCATAAATTCGATATTGTGATCTTTAAACTATAAAAATGCAAATAGTCATGGTTCATGTAAAAAGCCCTCACAGTTTTTGATTGCGAAATGGGCTCTAACATATAGTATACTATAAAATTAAATACCCAAACTTATTTGAAAATAATCACGAATTTACCACACTTATAAAAATAAAACGTGTGGCAACATACATACCATGGCGCCCTATGAAACTATCCCATTCTAGCTTCGAGATCCAGAATGTTGATTCCTAATCGACGATATTTCAAATAATCTAACGTAATTGAGAGTAAGTTGTTTAGAAATTAATTAAATTTGTGAATGTCCACTTACCTACAGTATTTTATGTTTTGCACCGAAGATGCTATAAACGACGAAGTATGTTTTTTTTTTTCGATTTTTATTCATCCCGAAGTTAACTGCAGGTGCAATTATCATTCCAGTAGGTATCTAATGTAAAGAATTTTCATTTCAAAAGAACTTTTAAAAAGAGTATCAAACGAAACATTTCCTTCGTTATATTAGAAGCAGTACATTAAGCTGCACAGCCTGCAGATATAACCATTGAACAGCTTCCTATTTTTGTATTTGCAACAGAAAATGAGCGCAAGGCAAAATACACTTAATGTTGTAGGACAAAGGACGTCATTCGTCTGAAATTTTTCCCTTGTTCTATTGTCGTACTGTTCTCCAATTAAAGCTTTTGTATCTGTATTTATCAATGGTACTTGGGATTTAGAAAGCTAGAAACTCATGATACGTAATCCACTTGTATGTTACTAAGTATGTTTTAGATTATTTTAATGTCACTGCTTTTACAGCAATAAATAATATTGCTTTCAAAACTTGAATTAAATTAGGGAATCGAAAATTTTTACTTTATTTCCCTTGATGGTAGACGGTCGCAATACCTATAGGAACACAATCACAGCCACGGGAAAACAAATACGCTGACCGTGGTAGTAGGAAATGAAAGGCAAGAGATAAAATGAGCCTAGGGCTTTGGAATCCCACTGAAACTTGTTCTGTTCTTTAACAGTCGTCTTACACTACCACACTACAGTGCTGCCTAGTGTATGACTGTATGTATTTGAACTTTGTTGCACAGCAAATAAATTTCATTTCATCTTTTATGTCAAGTTTCCAAGAATCTCAATGGGACTATTTGCTCAATTGTTGCATTTATAAGAAAAAAAAAAGTACATATGGAAGTAAATATAAACGCTATTATAAATCTCGAATACGTGCTTACTGTCGCGTTCGCACGAACCAAACCGGAGTTGAGTGCAGGAAAGGCTCTGAAGCGAGCTAAGCCAATCCCAAATGATGTTCTACGATCTCACCGCGGCGCGGCGTAATGGCGAATTTTTACTACACAATGTGTGTTAGTGCCGGGGATATGACTATCTACTTACTAAACTGCAAACCTTTAACTTTTGCTGATTTATGACATCACTGGCAAGAGTATTTAACGAAATTAAATTAGCTAAATAATTCAGTCTTCGTACGAGTCAATCGATTTTTTTTAAGGTCAGAACAGTTGGCACCACTGTACTTATGCTTATAAGAACAATGTAAAGTTATTTGAGTATTCTTTTTTTTTCTATGCAATATCCTCCCAAATTTTTGTTAAATATTTAGTTTATTAACAACTTTTTTCGGGTTTAGATTAATTCCTCTCGCCGTTGGATTTCGCTGAAAATGAAAAAAAGCAATATTGACAGCATTCGTGCACTTTTCCTGATCTATTCGAAGACTAAGCTAAGATGTTTAGGTCTTGTCTTTAGTCTTTGGCATTTTTAGGCCGGAATCATAAAACTCCCGGCTGTTAACTGTCAAAAAATGAAATGAGATTGAGTCAATTGAAAGATCGAAATATATCGCGATTAAGCAAACATATGTAGCATATATAAAGAAATATCACATGAATAATACGTAATAATTTGATCAATATCTACAGTATTAATCCAGCTCCAAAAGGGAGTTCCTTATTTAAAATCACGTGACAACTTACCGTACATATTTCATTGGTGTCGCTTAGCTACAAGCAGCTACCCCAATGTGAGCCCACAAAAGAATAATGTAAGCGATCCCGCCTATTCGACCCGCCGCTCAATCTACCGCTCCGGCCCAATGATCGACCTTTTTTTCGTTATTAAACTTTGCTTTATAGTTTCGGAGATCCATCGGCATATGGAAGAGAAATGTAGACGTTTTAGTTCAGTAAAATATTGTTATATTTGAAACTGATATCTGGTGCCTCACGGTTATTATTCTCTCGTACGTTGGTAATGTTCATAATAATAATAAGAAGGAAACGGAACTATGTAAGAAATTGCAACACAATTATTGCACTAAATCCAAAAAGTCGAGTTTTACCCATACTAATTTGTGATTTTTTTCTAATATTAAGTAAAATTGATTGTGAAGTAATGATCACCCAGTGAAATGAAAAATGCTTGTATGTATATGTTCCGACGTAGGTTCGAATACTGGTTGGTAAGATCCAGAGGTATCTTTTTAATTTGATGTAGGGGTTTGACATGGTCGCTGAAGCTAATAATGACGGACGGAGTCTGGGAAGACTAGCAATTTTTAAAGAGATATAAAGTCCTACTAATCCGCAGTAGTATTAGCCTATACCTCTTCACACCTTCGCAAAATTAATGTAATTAAATAGTGTGCATAGTGACTTTTGCCGAAACACAGGTCATTGGTAGTAAAAATCGACAACAACTGAAAATAGTCCTAAAATTTAATGGATTTAACAATGATCCGAAGGGGTTATGAGGTGAAAACTTGGATTTGTCATTACCATTTCATCACTACCACCAACATATAAAAAAATCAGAACTACCTCATTTGATGTACACCTCTTTTTTGATACGATTCCCATGAACATAGTGCCATAATCATTATACAACATGTTGCACTATTTATTAAAAAATACCTCTGAACAATTTTACTGACCAATGTTGATTTAAAGAAGAAAATTAAATTATCTGAACCCGATATCAAATATTTATGCGGCGACTTTATTTTTATTCATTTGAACATAAAAGAAACATAACATATTAATATTAATGTAATGCTATGTCAGAATAACATTGAAATACTTGACAGAATAAATATACATATATGTAATAATAATAATTTATTTCTGTCGCCACGAACATATTACTACGTGTAATAAAATGAATAAAAAAAGAAATACTGTCACAAAATGTCAAATTAATATTTAGTTATAATTTACAAATAAATGTAATTTTAGCTACGAATAAAGGGGAAAATATTCAAAGCCGTTGAAAGTGGTTTAGTGGAAAGTGGCCCGCAGGTCAAGCAACATAACATGTTTGCTCACCATTGTCCGCTGACGTCTCAATCGTACGCCAACCTTTTGTTATCGAATACCCTCGTAAACTGGAATACGTAAAGGGATTGTTTGGTTACATTGCGCTCATATAATACAGGTGTATTTACCGGCCGCGGATCGGTTAGTTTACCACTTTCAACTTGCGTTGGTTTTAAGCTCAATTTATAATTTAAAACGCACTACCACGTCCGCATTGGTCAAATTAAATTAAGCAACCAGATAACAGAGCAATAAAGTTTTGTTAAAATTTAATTTAAAATTCAATAGAAAATTTCATATATGTATAATCGATTTTTGTCTCAACGATTAGAGTACCTATAATATACCACATCGAAAATCGAAATTAATTGTTAATAATAACTTGTATACTAATTAAAAAAAAGGATACACTATACCTGTACAACAAATATTTTACCTTTTTACTTTTCATTTTTCATATTTTCCCTCATTTGAAAATGTACATTTCTTGGTAATTACTGAAAATCTTGATAATTAAATACATTGAAATGTTATTTACCGCTTACTTTATACATTCATTATTAAGGACATCTCATTGTCTAAAATCTATAACAATAGTTTTTCCAAAATTTTAAAGTTAAAATCACATATTTCAATACTAAGTAATATTATCATGTAATCAAGATTTCTAAAAGTGTAAAGATATAAATTGAGAATTGCATGTGTGCAGGTGTATAAGAATATATAAGATATATTATGCAATGTCTAAATTCATCTTACACTGAATAGTTTCTTTCTTACCTAATTCACTTAGAACATTTTCTTATACTTATATTGATTTCAGATATAGAGACATAGAGAAATACTTGGTTCATTCACAGACCTCTCCCTTTTTTATAGCTATACGGATTTTGTTTATTTTACCTCGACACACTCCCTAACATACAAATAGGGCATAAATAGGCTATTTCAAGCGAATTCACGCACACAAACGACTACTATAATTCATCCGGCCACGGGCAACAGAAAAAATGACCCAATAACTAAGTAACTCCTTGGAAAAGCCGAAGCAAAAACGGAGTGGATGGACAAATGTGTGCTTAGCGACTTATTTATCTCCCAAGCGGCCGTAATTAACGGAATTCCTTTCGGGAAACAACCGCGGATTTCCTTTCGAGTTTTTTCGCGAAATTTCGTCGAGGGTACAAGACTGCTCTGATATTCATTAGCGACGTGACAGGCAAGAAATACTCCCTAATTATTCATCGGGGCCGTCGCTAAATCGTCAGCCTGCCCGCCTTTTAATGGAGAAGAAAATAAAAAAAGTTTAAACATAACAAGTGAGGCGTGTCGAGACCCATAAGTTATTCATGAGCGTCAAAAAAGTTTACCGGAGGTGTGTTCCCATGGCGTTCGGATAAATAGCGCAAGATGCATACGATGATAACTTTGAAACATTGAACAAACCATAAATTATAAAAGTTATCTGATGGTAATTAAGCAAAGCGTAATTATTTGAAAATTATACCTCACAAACCGATTATCAGAATCCAAAGGACATCAGATTACACTAAAACCTAAAACAAGAATTAAACAACCAAAAGAAATGGAATCTAAAAATAATAAACTAATTAGAATCTTCTTCTAAGGTATGACCTTGGTAAGTTATCCAAAATGTGCTGATCATCGTTAACACTTGGCTCCAACTTACTAATTAGTTCCAGACGCGAAATATCTTTAAGATTAATGTAGAGCTTTCGCGGCTTTGCTTATCAATCATACATAATTGCGGCCGTGTTCGCGGCCAATTTGATAGGCACCATTAATTAGTGAAAAAGAAACACGCTTATTTACCTCCTTTTATTTTAATACAAAATATAGTCCAAAGAAGAACATTGTATACCTTTTTTAAATAACGGAATAATGTAAGTTTACTTGTGAGAAACATGGATCGAAATTTTTTGCCCTGGCACAATATTTCTGGTTCATTTATTTGTTATTTCACAAGGTCATATTTTTGTTGTGAATAATCTCAGAAATGGTACATACCTAGTTATTTTATGATTGTACCATCTTTACACCCTGATCCTAAATATATACATAGATGCGTGATTATATAGTTTAGAGTAAATTTACATTGCTTTCATATTACTATTGGATAAATTTTATATTATATACTGTTGGAAATTGCAGAATCCTGCCGTTTGCAGAATTTTCTTATACTCTGAAACGACTTGCGAACAGATCTATGTGCATTCTAGTATAAAATAAGTTATCACTTAATACTAAATTTAAGTAAAAAGTGAGCTTCGTGTATAGTGTTGGTAGAAAGTCTCCGAAAGTAATTTCGTTGCACTACAAGCGACTGAAGTCCGGAAATGTTAACGTTCCTCCATTGGAAGTTATCCCAGTTTCCAACTTTAGACATTCTATCTTCCTTCTCTCTTTAATTTTATATGGTGTTTAACCACAGGCTTGATATGAAATTTTACGCCACTATTTGCTCTACAATTATCAATTGGAACATAAGTACTTAGTTTTGCTACGTAAAGTTTATGCTTTCTTATAAATCTGGTTATAGTTTTCGCCTTTCATGATTACACATGACTTTGATTTATGCTTTTTATAGTTAATCACTTGAGTAAATGTGACTGATTTGTCACGTCGTGAATTACTTGTCTAGAAACGTGACGTCACAATTAATGTTTCGCACACTGACGTAATGTTGACTTACACAACTGGACTTACCTATACGAGGCCGGCGCGACTCATGAAGTGCAAGGACTATACTTGTAAATGTTCAGGACGATTCAGTTCCGTTGAACGGGATTAAAATTTTTCGTTCTCCCATTTGAGCTCTTCAGTAACTTTTAACAAACAGTTCTCCGATTGTGTACGACAAAGGACGAAATTTGAGCCTTGTTGGATTCAGGAAATTCCTCGTTATTTTTGTTGAAATATGAGGTGCTTTAACTCACGGTATTTATAACACATATGAGTATATATGATATATAACACATAACACAGTCGTATAATATGAAATCGCCTGGAGCTAGACCTTGAAATGTATTATAAACTTACAGAGGAAATGCATCAGACGTACTCACGGAATTACTCTAGCTCTGAGCTAGTGTATAATTAATGCAAAGCGGTCTAAGACCAACGTCTCTAAAAGAGCACTTTGCGAGCAAAGTTAGATTAAACGAAGTATATCGAAGCGTATTTACGTTGATGTTTATTACGGCTTCGCAGTTTACAGGCATTGTATTGCAAATTAGTTCCGTGGCCGGATTGTTAAGAAAAATAGTCACGTATGAAAGAGTCCTGTACTAAAATTGGAATACGTATTAGTTTTCCATCGGAAAAATTCAATTGTTTGATAGTTCCACTTATTTAGCTGTTATTTACTTGATGGCATGGCAAGAGGTCTCGTGGCCGGTCTCCTAGCCGATAGACAGACCAAGTTGTGCATCTTACAGGCCTTACAGTTGCGAAGGCATTGAAAAAGGCTGAGGACAGGGTGGAATGGAAACAGCTGGTGGTCGATGTCACCAAGGAATTTTAGAGCGGGCACGACTTTCAGCAATGAAGAAGACGACTATCTACTTGAAATTACCTTAACAATACCTCGAGATCAAATATAATTTTTGTGTTGAATTTTGACATAGGTGGCTTTCATTTACTTCTAATTTTGTATTCGTCAACTATCTATGCCCGCAATTACGTTTGGTATTTCGGTATTCGGTATAACATTTAAGCAGCCAGACGGGTTGCCGAAATTAACAAAGTGTACCCTGCCACTACTTTGGCAGATTGAATTGAATGATTTTAAATTAAAATAAAATATACTAATATTGAAAAAATCTCATACATCAATACCGAATAAGTACGGTCTTATCAGCGTGAATAAAAATTTATTTCTAAATCGAAATGCGTACTTCGTAAATTCCTTCAGTGCTATAAATCGCGCATGTATCGGCCGAGTGTCGCGATAGGGTTGCGTCACGCCAGAGAGTGATCTACTGTAATGTTATTCAAAACTCGATACGGCATGACTGCACGAATCTGATTGACATGTGTTTTGTATGTGGCAGCTAATTCGACGATCGAAATTTCCTTTTATATTATTTAACACATATTTCGATCAAATTGATAACATGTAACTGCACGATTTTTTTATATAAAGGTCGGCACTGTGGGTCTCCTTGATGGTATGTGGCTATTATATATCCTTGATTGTAGGAACTGAACTTAATGCAGAAAAAGAGTATTTAAAAGAAAGATATGGCGATAAGTAGATAAAATTAGGAACTAGTCTGAAGCTAATTGAAGATATCTTTATTTATCCCAACTGTAATGTCATTTTCGTTTATAATCTGATGATAGGACAGAGAGTAACTTCCATATTCTGTTTGTATTTTGTTACACGTCCCGGATAACATGTAGGTAAATGTAATTAATTAAACGGACACGAGAGGTGTTAAAATACATATATGTAGAAATATTGAAACATCGAGTCCCCCACATCAATCAGTTAGCGTGGAGTGTTTCCCAATATCGGTGGGTTCAATAAATCATTCCAAGGGCCCCGATAGACCTCCGGGTCCCGAGTGTTCGATAGGTACTTCGCCTTGTATAATTTATGTTTCGCTGAAAGGATTGTTGTTGCCATCGTTTTAAGTTTTTTTTTTTGCATTACTAATGATTTCTCTCGACTTCGCAACTATCTTTAATAGCTACTGAAAACATCAAGTTCCATTGAGGTTTGAAATGACTAAGCGGACAGACAAAGGGGGATATTAATTATATTTAAGTTAAAAAATAATATTTTTATTAAAAAAATAAGAGTTTCTATAAATCCACACAGCCTCACTGAACCAAGTAAATCAAACTGAAGGGGAAACTTGTATAACTAAATGTATTTCTTATTCAACCACTTAATAAAGCTACAGCCGAGAACTTACCAAGGAAACATAATTCGACTTTTCTGTCTGCAAGACTAGTAGACAACGATTCTTTATTGGCTTCATTTTGTTAGAATTCAACTTACCTTTAAGATATGTTCACAGTTCAAATGACTTACTAAATGCATGAGTCGTTTAAATTTAAGTAAACTAATTATCGAGTGTTACACGTTTAATTTATACTAGCTTTTTTACACCCGACTTTGTCCGCACCCTCTTTTCTTACAATGTTAAAACATTTATTTAAACTTTATTTCTCATACATTTTTGTCGGCCATTGATTTTATTTTTTTATTTTTAGTTAATCTCTTTATTTGGATGAAAGAGAGATCCATGGTGTTCTTTTCTGTATCGCTGACAATCTCAATGAGTTGAAAATGATCTCTTCGCTAAATATATAGTGAGCTGTCTTCTCTTGATTCTGTTTTTTATAATATCGAATTCACTCAATTATGTGTATGGTACACCTAATATACTCGAAAAGAAATAATTTTATTTCACTCCACCACTGTACATTGTGTAAATTCTCTACGATGTCTTGCATACGGTAAACAAAGTAAAGTTCTTTTAAATGTTAAATAATTCGATTCGACATTGTAGAACATTTGTATTGCTTACTGTCTAGTTGCATAACATGAATAATAATGTCTTATGAATATTACATTACGATATTCTTTTGTATTTTCATATTTAAAGATTCGGTATAGTTAAGAACAAAAGCTGTTAATTTTTAGCAAGGAAAGGTTAGGGTATGCTAAGTAGCTTATTATGCCGACCATGGAACGCTTAGTTTCTTTGTTTCAACAATTTTACACAGATTATACTTTGTTATTTTTCATAATTAGCATTCCATCTACATTTATTTGAAACGAATGTCTTATTAAATCAACTCATATACTTAATTCATACATTAAAAGTTAATTCATAAATTAACTTTGAGGATTCGAATGCCAGCAAAATTTGTTCTTTATTTAACCGTCCATCATCAGAAGGCAGTGTATCCATCGACAACCATCGACAAAGGATCATTAGTAGAGCATTAGAATTATTAGAGTTAGGCAGTTCATTTCGGGAATTACGTAATACTCTTTACTCTCTCGTTTCGTTATTGACTGGGACAGTTTTAAAAGGTACCTGTTAAATATGTTATTCACGTTTTTAGTATTGAATGCTACTGAGATGTATAAATAATACGCGATAGTGGTTTATAAAAGTTTAATTTTAAAAGATTACTTATTGGTTTGCTTCTTTGGAAATGCCTTGATAAAAAACATTTATAAATGTATGAAAAATTTCTGATACTCTTTATTCTGTTGCTCTTTATTCTCTTATGTATGAAGAATTGTTCTGGAAAATATCAAAATGAAAAAAAAAAAAAAAATTAAAAAAAAAAATTAGATATGTTATCCATTGTTTGCGAAAAAAATTGTTACGACGAAAAACTGACAGCTGCTAATTTACCGTCGACTTTTTGTGTAACGCAACAGGCGCACAATTAAGCCAATTGCTACTCGACAAGTACTTCCAATACTTTGATGTCACTGATCAAACATTTGATCAAATGTCACAACTTCAAGATGGACAGTGGACAATCACCTCTATTGCCATCCACGTCTGTATATTTGTTTGCTCAGTTCTAAATTACGCGGCTGATTTTGATACTACTGTTACTGCAGTATAGTATATTTTTAGTAATTATTTATTTAAAAAAATTCGTTTGACATGTAAATTCAAATTCATACTAGTAGCATAGTAAAAAGATTAGAGATATAATTATTACTATGACCGGTCTGTAGTACAGTACGAATAGGTACTTATCATAACAAAAGTCAGAACAGAATGAATATATATAAATTTTTAAATTGCAGAACCTTCACGCAAAACTACTGATCGATTTTGATGAAATGTGTACAATAATATAGAACATACAAATTTTCATAATACACATACATAAAAAAATATACAAAGACAAAAAAATCTATTATCTTTCTACAGAAAATCTTAATGAAACTCTTTCGCCCTTATATGGAATTTCTAAACTATAGTTTAATAATGACACTGAACAAATTGTTTAAATTCTAATGGAATAAAAACACCAGTTTGTAAGTCAGTTGAGTTAGAAATTACATTTTTTAAACTCAAGTGCACCGTGTACCTACTCTAGGGAGAAGTGTGTGATATTTTTCTCTCGCGAACAAGAAAAATATCGTAAGTCAATGTGCGCGTATAGCCGCCCCTTTAGTTATTTATGTGAGCACTTAGCTGCAAAGGCGGAATCAATTCCCTGTTTTATACAAACGAAGAGTTCATATGAACTCGTAACTATTGTGTAATTTATTTTGATGTGTGTTAACTGTAATGTTAAAATTAATAATGTCTAGACATTATACATAATTAATGTATTTCTTGTTTTATTTCATTTAGCTATTTTTGTGTTCAATTGACATAACTTGTTCGAATCTGTTGGAGCAACCACTTGGGAGGTCAATTTTCTAGGGTGTTAGTGACCTACTTACTCCACTAAAAACTTGCATATTTTAACTGATTATTGAACTTCGGTCTCCAATGGAACATCAGTGCTGGTAGTTGTATCATAGACAGCACATGGTGAATTGGGCGCCCGTTTGAGGCAATTGGAACAACTGCGATATAAAATAGCATATAAAACAATTTAGTGTTTATCATAAACTTATTTCGTGTGTAATTCCATGGTTATTTCTAATTTTTTTTTCTTTCTTTAAGAGAGATGAGAGTATTGTTATTGCGATGAATGTAAAATGCTTGCACATAGATTTGTATGACATGTTAAAATTAATTAATCTTATGGGATTCTGCCAAGTTTTTTAACACGACCTTATCGCTCGCTCAATACAATACCAATTTCTATAAAACGTCAAATAATTCTGGAGACACTCGACATAAATTTTCGTTCGAAAACTTCTTTAGAAATGTTGCCAACGAGTATTATATCTGAATATTATATCTTACTAGCCGTGCCTCGTGGCTTTGCCCGCCTAGAGTAGCTTCTACATACTTCTTGTTTAATAAATTTTAAAAAATACATGCATACGTTTATACTCGTATGTCCATGTCGCTTGTTGAAAAAAAATTATCACAATAAAACGCGCGCTTTGTTATATCCGAACGAGGTTGTTATGTTAACAAATAAAGCCAAAACGGATGTTTTAATTGAAAATTGAATTGAGAATATCTGTAGAGATAACAATTTTTTTTTTTCAGTATTCTTTTGCGGTCAGTTTCTGATGGCTTATTCCTTTCAGTAGAATGCAGATGAATTATATTTTTTATTTCCTACCGGTTTGTTTATTATTAGCATCGTCATCGCTATCGATCCAATTATCGTTGTGCTCGTAGAAACGAATGCCGCTCAGCAACGGCTACAAATTTTTTTTTTTTAAATATAATACAACTCACCGGCTATATTACTCCACTTCTATTTGACCAAATTAAGAAATCTAATTGAGTTCATTCTGTTAAATTCAGCTTTTGGAAAAATTGATAGAATTGTTGAAAAAAAAATAATATAAGAATTAACCTATTTAATTAAATTGAGCAGCCGAAAAAAAATTATAACGTTAACTTGAATAATTCATCGTGGGTTGTTAAAATGTCATTTTCCCGCTTGATTGACATTGACAGAATTTGTCGTAGGTGTCTTCTAGTTACTATTTTTTTGCTAATTTATGCTATTTTTCTTTAAAGCAAAATAGATTGTATTTTAATTATACTAGTCTTGGATCGCGGATTCGTCGCTCAGAAATTTGACACAAAAAAAAAACCACGAAAAAGTAACAATGCATTAGCGATGCACTCCCAGCTTCGCACGGAGTTAAAATTTTTAAACCTATTGTATAATGCTAACGTATTGCTTACGCTATAATTTCATTTTATTATCCAAATTTAAACTTTTTAGACTTGGTCGTTTTGTTTTAGATTGATTTTTTTGCTCTATTCTCGACTATTAAATCGATTGTCTGTCCATCACGCATTTAAATAAAAACATAGATTTTTTAGAGTTATTTACTTACTTTACATAAAAATCCAGTCAATCTTGCTTATAATTGTTGGGAGAAAGTAATTGTTTGGTGTATTTATCGAAAACCACAGTGAAACAGGAAATATTTGCGATTCTCCAATTTGTTACAGAGTGATCTACGCGGAGAAATGATGACTCTCTTTTTTAATAAATATTTATTGCATTGTTGAAGTGGATTGAGATTGTAAAGGTGAACCATAAATACGATAGCAAAATCAAAATTTCCGCTTCACAAAATCTGACCCTTGAGATGCAGTTTTCACGTTAAAGAGAACTCGCTCCGTTCTGAAACAAAAGAGTTGGAAATTTCTACCTAGAAGATGTCGGAACACACTATTAAGAACGTATACGGATTGCTTGGTGGAACAGCCACACGGCTACCTTCCAAGCTTGTTTGTAATGTCACACCGGCAGTAGTGGCTGTGCATTAGAAGATTACATCGATACGTGACGCCGAGCTATTTCACAAGAACTGGTACGGCTTACTAACATCGCAAACTAACGTTAATCGAAATAAAGAACCCAGACCCAATACACACTCAAGATCTGGGCCCTAATTCTCTCGCCACTTAGCTATTCCTTACTTCGAAACCACGCCAATTTCTCAAATTGTTACATCTGTTAAATTTTGAAGCGGACTAACATACGAACACGGACACCTAACTTTGTATTAACTAAGCAAACGAGAAAGTAAGAAAGGGAATAGAAAACCAAGAAGAAAAGGAATGTGCAGCTCATATTTATCTGAGAGTATGTGTTTGGTTTCATAATATAAATGGGATTTTTAGTTTTTGGACGTGTTTCCCTTGCCGAAGTGAAATTTTGTGTTACGTGCTTCTTTCAATGTGCACAGACATGTTCCGAATGCAAATTCACTTTAGAATACCATATTTAAGATTTGGCTCTACTCGTGTTTGTATCAGTTCATGATATTACAACAAGATTACATATTATTACTGGGAACTTGCCTCACCTTTTAATGTAAAAAAAATTTTTTATTATTGAGTTCATTATTTCGAATTCATATATGAAACCAAACATATCCAAAGATATAGGCCCAAACAGAATTAGTTATCAAGCTACCGATTGTTCTTCACGCTGGGGCTCTTATGCTCTTACAACTAGTTTAGGTATAGTAGGTAGGCTGTATATTATATTCGGTTGTATAGTATTTCTAAATTAAGACATTATTGCAAATTGATATTTGTTAGAGCGCACCTCCCATTTCGCATGTGAGATGGATACTGTTTCATCCCATCAAGCGTCCATCGCTGCGTTTGATTCAATAAGCAAGCACATTCAGTGCACATTGCCAGAACAATGGCTTGTGTTCAAATTGAATCTGCAACACTCCTCTATTTTAACTCACCTAGATGTTAAAATAGACTCCTCACCTAAGCTTGAAATATAATTTAATCGTCTCAAAGTTTAAATCAATTTATATATATATAATAAAGTGTTAATTGTACCATTTATAACTCGAGAACCGCTGGACCGATTTTTATCATCTTTTATTCGTTGGATCTCTCTCCGTCTCGAATACTAGAATAACTATTAAAAATTGTGAAAAAAATTCATTTAACTTTTATATTTTTGTTTGTCTATTTGTATACGTTAATCTCCGAAACGTCTGAAAACATTGTGATGAGCCTAGATTATTATTCAGAGAACAATATAGGCTACCAACAAGATGCACGGCATGAGTACGCGGGGCGATCGCAAGTTTACAAACTTGTTCTTTTGTGTTCACAATTTCATATTAAATGTAACTTTATTTCTTATAAATTCATGAAATCCTGTAAAGTTAGTTAGTCTTCATTACGACGCTGTTTCTTTTTAGATTTCTGAGATTTTTTCCATTCAACGCCTTTTTAGTGAATGCCTTTTCCCCGACGAGAACATTTTCTTTAATAATTTTTCCAAGACTAGAATTTTCTAGTGCTCCTGTGATTTCTAGTTCTCTTGTCAAGTATCGAAGTTTAATTTAATTGCATATAGTGATGTTATAAGAGGATTTGGTGGTTTTGTTCTTAGTGGCTTTTTGTTGCTTAAATTTCTGCGTCAGCTCTTGTAACTTTTAAGCTGGTGAGTTGTATTAAGACGTCCGGTATACTAATTAAATTCTCTTCAAGTTGCGCGAATGATGGTTCGCCGTTCACTAAGCTGGAATTGCTATTTTTAAACTCCATAACTTATGTTTTAATTTAATTATGGAGAAGCTTATAATTTTCGCTCCGGGTTACTCTGCGACGTAAATTGGGAAAGTTATTATTTATCGTTAAGATCTGTTGAAGTTTACCTACGGTGACAATAAATATGACTATCATTTTGATATAAATCTTTGTGATTGCTCTTATTTCCTACTTATTTTCATGGAATTATGTTCGAATTTGAATTAGATTGGTAATGTATATGGGGCATCACATTAGTGTTATTTATGGCTGGCATAAGAAAAATGGTCCTTCAATACTCACTACGTTATAAACCTGTTCTATGCTGTTTACAACAGATATACTTTCAAAAATCAACGGTTCTACAATACAATGTTTTGGTGAGCAACATTTGCAATAATTTCTTAATAACTTAAAAAAATTAATAATAATAATAAATTAATATTAATAGTTTAATGACATTATAGAAAACGAATGAAAAACAACGAATGGGCTTATCCTGTAAAAATTGAAACCTTTTTAATTACTCCGTTAACAACTACCAATTACCAATGAGTTTTGGTGATTGGCTCTGGCTTCGTATACTACCGCAACACAACAGCACACTTGATGATTTAACTGTAGTCATCTTTTAGGAGTAGCTTACCTAAAATAATTTATCATGTCTGCAAATTCGACTGTTTTAAGGACAAAGGTTTCTACTAAGTGTGCATATTTTTTTACGATTTCGTTCTCATTTGATTCTAACTAGGATATAAATATATCCGTAGCTGTTAATTGCAGATGGCCAATCTTCCGCAGATCTTCAACAAGCAAAGCATTCATTCACTTCTCTCCCAAGAGATTTCACTGGGTCGTGTGTTTAATGTGTATCGTCTTACTGCGGACTTAACCAGACCTACATATATAAAGCTTTTGCCACTACTACCTTTACCTAACTTTATTGGACTAAAATATTAAGAAATATGCTTTATTTTGATTGCTTTTTTTATTTATTTTATTATTGTCTCATGATTGTTATTCAACCACATAAACTATCGATCACACTTTACTAAGTACTTATTGAATCATTACTTATATTAATTAAAATTTATACGGAAAATATGGTTCCCTAAAAATTTATACTTATCTATAAAATACTTAGTTGTCCTGACTGACTATCGACGCACAGCCAAAACTACTAAGTCTAGAAAGCTGATATTTGGAACATATGTTTATTTTATGACGTAAGCATCGCTTAGAAAGGGTTTTTGAACATTTCAACTTCATGTGAAGCAGGGGGTGGGTCGCTAATTTTATATAAAATACGAATCAAATAAAAAATAAATGAAAATTTAAAATTTCTATTTATTACACAGACCACCTACATTATATGTATATATAAGAGTATATCTATAAATAAATTATTAAAAATTAAAGTTGAGAAAATTTGATATTGCAATAATTAATATAACATTCCTTCTAACTATCTAAATCAATATAACTATAATATATAAAATATATAATATAATCAATATATAATATAACTATCTGAATCAGGAATGGTTCGAATATTAACACTGATGTCTATTAGAAAACGCGTTTAAGAAAAGGCTGGAGCTTACACTGCGGACCTGTTTGCCTGGGAACCACATTTTTGAATTTTTTTGAATTGTATGGCGGTTGATGTCGCTTTTAATTTGAATTTTTCTCCCCTAACATATGTATGTACCTGTTTGAGTAGAAATATTTTCTTTTTAAATATTTATACAGAAACGGTAGCACGTTTGGTTAGAACCAAAGCGAACGTATACGTTGAAAATGAAAAAGCAAAACTCTTCGGTTAAAGTAATAACAAATAACGGCACGTATTTTCTACATTGCGCTCCGAGGAAATGTTAAGTAATATGATTTTCGTTTTAAAATTTTGTCCGGCTCTTATCGACTAGCATTTCATTTTATATGATCAGAAATACCTCTACCAGGAAATTACAAATAATTTTCATGGTAAGGGTAATGGTATTGTGTTTTGTTCAAAGTATTTTATCGTGAACCAATCATTAATTTATAATCTTGCTTAATGAGGTACTAACCAACCCACATCTGACGTCAGAATGGAGGAAAATTTAATCTGCATACTATTTTGGAATAAGCATAATTTTTTTTAATACTAGTCTTATTTTGTAAACAAGTGATTAAGGTTCTAATCTTTATAAAAAATTGGTCTTCAAAATTTTATACCATTTACACAGATCTGTAATTAACTATGTACCTAAATTTCTCAATATGTTTGTGTTTTAGTATCAAAAGCTTTTGTATTACCTACTCACAAATTCAGTGTTACACATAAACTCATTAATTTTGAATTGCTTAAAACAGATTATAACTTAAAGCGTATGTAGGTATATAGCATGATTAATTTTCCCGTAGTTACAAAAACATAATCCATTTCAATATATTGTGTTATTTGATATATTTGTTATTTTAGTCAAAACTGATATGTTTTTGTGCTGAAATAATCATTGATATATACTCTATAAGTTTACAGCGGAGTTATTAAAGCGATGAGTTTTTTCTCTAAATATGATATAACAGGAGATCGTGTGATTGTTATTTCTAAACCAGGTGAAAGTAAAAGTATATATTAACAGTCGAACCGAATACCGCATCCGAAATGTAATAATAGAAACTTGCTGTCTGCTGCAAATATTTTCTATTGTGGACTAACAAATTGTTATAATTCAATAAACAATACACAGAGTGGAACAAGTTTAAAATTCAATATTTCCACAAAACAATGTCGAAGCAAAACGAAAACTGTGTAGTGGAAACGAAAATTCACCTCGATAAATCTACAAGTTGGCCTAACTTGTACTGCAGCCTCTACAGGACAATGCGTCCTCGTCTACAAATTAGACAATAGATACGTATTAAAATGCAAATTTAAAAGAGAAAACTGCAAGAAACAAAGCAAGCAGACAGACTTAGATTACAGCTTATTAGTTTATTATTATTTTTATGCTATTCAGTAGTATAAATCTTCAGAGTGAACTTCTTTGAAGATTAGCCACATCAAAATCAGTCGCGAAGAATGTCTATACTAACAACATGCATGTCTTCAATCGGCACAAGTACATCGTAATACACTAAGCGATAACCTGATTACAGATACTGATGTTTTCAACAAAAACATACTTTCATCGTAATAAAAAAGTGTGGCTTATTTCGTGTGTAAGAATTTTCAGAGCCTACAATCTATTTAGTAATTTTCAGAGATTACCCATTGTTTATAAACAAATTTTTTCTCTTCCTAATACTTAATACCTACTGTAAACTAATTTTGAGATAAATTAAGAGAAAATTTGTTCAGATTTTAAAATCACATTATGGATATGGAATTCACCTGCTCTGATATTTCCATTTCCTTACTAAAAGGAAAAAGAACTAGAATAATAACTAGTACACAACAGTGTTCACGGTGGTTTTCTGTAAAGGGATGCTTACTCCCTATAGTCGATCTTCCCAGATTGCGGTACGCAGTATGCTCTGTCACTCCTAAATTGATAAATACATATTAAACACCTATCATTGTTTACTCAAAATTAATTTTAATCCAATTGTAACTTATTAAACAAGGTGAAGTGTTTAAATATAATTTTAGACCTAACGAGTGACATTAAAAAGTTTGCATAGTACTCTAAGCACCCAAACGTTATGTTTCCTCCATAAGCAAAGCTCGAAGTTCGCAATTTATAAATGCACCAAAGCATTTTGCTGTCTTCACTACTACTGGCGTTCAGTACTGGAGCAAAGTTTTTGATGCAACTTTTAATATGGTTTGAAATTACAAGCTCTTTGCCTACACTAAGAGTTTCGCAAACTATTGTAGCAATTATGTTGTTTTGTACGTACTAGTAAATATGTACAGGTTCTATTATATAAAAAAAACCATTTACTATTTTATTTGGGCCTTAGTATCGAGGTACATTTAGTCCGAGTCTCGTTATATGGAGTCACAGAACTTTACATCTTACAACAACAGATTACAACAGGAAAGAAATATGACTGGTTAAGAATAATAAAAACCTATGGATGAAAAAATTTATCTATAATTTTGTTAGTCTTATAATCACAATAACGGTAGAAATCACTCTTTAAAATCATATAACAAAGAAATTTTTTGAATAGATAAAAACAAGCAATATTCAATAAGCCAGATCTATTTTGTATTCAACATCTTCATTAATACGAAATGAAATGAAACAATTTTATCGACAGTAAATAAATTTACCCGGACGCGTTGACGATGGAACCCTCGTATCTTTAATTTAATTATCGTGACTTTAGTTTTGTTTGTCGATACAATATCAGTTTTTGCTGAATAAGGGACCCGCTCATTTATTCCCAAGGCAACACTAATTGTTTTTACCGAAGTCACGGTGTCGGTCTCGATATAGAATGGTATAAAAAGTTTAATAGTTTCGATTAAAGCTTTGGTCAAAGCTTCATTTTCAGTAATTTCCTTTTGTCTATTTTCATTTAACGGTCCGAAGGTCTACTGAACGAACAAGAAGAAATTGCTATGTGAATAATTTAAGAAGGTGGTAAAACAACGTTTGTTATAGAAACATAAAAGAGTGATCATGGGATGAAAACAGAGCAACCTCATTATTTATTCTCTATTATAAGGCGAGCCAGAACGTTTCGCGGAAAGGAAGTCACTTGAAATATGCACGTACGTTGTTGTGTATTTCTTGCTAACAACCTGTCTCGTATTCCTCTAACTCATTACACGAACGAAACTTAGTTCGTTTAAACAGTGTCGTTATCGGATCTAAACAAACGCGTGGTCGATGCTAAATTAACGGCAGCGCAAGTAGTCGGGAACACGTACATATGTTAGTAAATCAGCTGGTAAACGAAGCGGTGAGGCACGTACGAACAATCTGCACACTTTTTGATTTACCGCTGTGGATTCCATCCTGTGGACGCAGTTATGAAGAATGTATAGTGGTATAGAAAAAAACGATAAATTAACGCTTACCGGCATCATCACGCTGGTGGTGCACTTGATGCTATAGGTGGTTACTGTCATCTAAAAATATAAGCAACACAACACCATGATCCAAAAAGCGCTGCTTACGCTGAATTTCTTTGCCTAGGATAACGATTTTTTTTAATGATCATTGTGGTAGAATTAGACCAGTTATGCCAGGCAACACTGAGTTCCGTAGTAATAAACTGGACAGCCAGTCTGGCGGAATTAACCACCCCCTTACAGAGGACCACCAGGAAGTAACTACACACTTTTGTTGTTGTTTCAATGCGTGAGTAAGGGATTCCATAACCTATACATACTTACTTGATTGGCGGGTATGTTTTGGTTTGATTGAAGGATTCAAAGAAGAAACAGGCATAACAGATTGTGATGTTTACCAGATGCCACAAATTATTGCCAAATTATATTCTACTGTGTTGCGTCTATTGCATGAAGTGATTTGTTTAAAGCAACCCCCCATATCAACAACCTACACATTAATGTTTGTTATCTTTTATTGTTTTTGCTCAACAAACATTGGATTCCGCAAAGTTGATTTAACACGCATGTGACATCTTCCAGGTAGCCCGGGGATCGCGTAGGTAACGAACTTTTACAATTAATGGCCAAAACTCGAACGGATTTTGGATAGAAATTAAATGTTCGATGGAAAGGTATTGTGTGGGAAGTCACGTGAATATATTAATTTGAAATCAATAACATTTCGTGATCTTAAAATATCTACAAGATTTATGATGATTTTACACTGAAACGGCGAGTATAAGCGTATGAAAGAAAATATCATAATCAATACTATCAATAGAACTGGGTGTGATTTAGAAATTACAATAGGTTTTTCTTGTTTCTTCTTAATATTGTTATTTGCACGATTAATATCCAAAAATTTTGCAGGAAAACTTGCCGGGACTGTTCAGACAAGAAATTAAAGTTTTATTTTTCCAAAAATATCTGCCACGTAAATATTTAGAGTTTCCCATAGTAATATCGAATATTTGTTACTGTTTTCGGACAAAAATCAACAAAAATGAAACCAACAAATTAATAAGAAACAGTTGCGGGCAAGTATTTATAAAAAAGCATAAAAATTGCTAAAGATTTAAATCGGTTGAGCAGTTATGGAGATTATCTGCTTCATATAAACTTATAAACTTTACCCTAAGTTCTATATGGGTCTTATTTCAAAACTTGGTTGTGTAACTGCTTCTCATAATTTCTATTTTTACAAGTTAAGAAACTTCATACTTACTTTCTTTCCCTCCAAGAGTCATGTGAGCTCCATTTCAAGTTTCATAAAAAATGATTCAGCGATTTAGACGTAAAGACGTAAAACCAAACAGTTACTTCTGGATGCAAAACATTATTATACTTAACAATATTAGTATAATAATATACTCGTGAAATAATTTCTCAGGGTTAGCTTGTTGATATTGAAATAACATAATCGTTTTCTCAAACCAGAAAACGGTTATAGTAAGAGACATTCATCCGTTCCAATCTACAACTAGTCGAATATGTAATACGGATGTGCAAATACAACGGGGACGCCTCGTGCAAACAACGTTCGGTGTAAATGCTTCCCATTTTAAGTGTACCTATGTATTTGCGAATTTCACGAGGAAACCTAGATATAATTCAAAGCAACCGGCTCTCATTTCAATGTATAAAATTCACGCTACAGTAATGCCTGTATTGTTCAGGATAATTATCTTTAAAAGTGTCGTTCTGCTGTTTTGTTAGTTTTGTGTTTCCTTTTTCCAAGTTATTTGGATCTTTTCATGGTTTCTTAAATGCATAGTATTAAATGTGTGTACTTACTTACTACTTTTATACAGTTTAAAATGGTTTTTTGCACGTGCTGATATTTTTTGTGTGTCACCGTGGGTCGAACTAAAAAAAGCGGACTGAGTGTTGTGGCGCTCAATTAATACAATTAATCTACCACTGAACACTAGTTAGTTGACGATGATGTGTCTACTCAATACATTCAATATATTTATTTTAATAAATATCAATTATCTATACGTGAAGCGAAAACTTTGGATCCCTTTTTAAGAAAATTGTTTCGGCCACTGATTAAAATTTAATAAATAAAATTTTGGAACTGCTATACAAGCCTATGTGTAGCGTGAAAGACGTCTGCAAGAAACTCCTCAGGGCAATTTAAGTAGTTAAATTACAAGACACGAAACATAAGGCAAGTTTACGCAGTCCCCTCAACGTCACCGGATTCACACTCATTTACCGCCCCAAGACGTTTGCATATGAATACGACTTCACTCATTACAATGACAAAGATCACGTCTACAACAGACTTAATTAATCATTGTGTTTACTGATTAACATTCGCCATTCAGACAACTTACTTAGTTAGCGAATTTACATCCTGATGGAATAGTTAAATTATTCTGGATCGGATTCTGTGTGGTGTAAGTTTGAAGCGGTCACGGAACTTGTTGAATACTGTAAATAATATTTAGTAATTAATAATAATAACAATCATAATATACTTTTCTGTTTTGGAAATATTGATGGGGAAGGTTGTCGCTATAAACGGTTATATTTGTGATGGCGTATGGATAACTGGTTTCACCACTATATTAAAAGTGTAGGTAATTTTTAATATAGTGATTTAATTTATAAAATTATTACACACTGTATAACCAGTTACATTTTAACACTCCCTGCATAACCTCCGGAACATGTTCCGGGCGGTTACGGTATACTTATTTGTTCAAAAGATACAATAACTAATATACTCGATAGTAGATATATAAAGTTAAACATTTCTGTAGCAACATAGTAATAAAACAGCACTTAACGAAAACCGTCACATGCAGTGAATTAGAAGGCTTTAATAGGAGTCATGGATATAACGATGAATTTTAAGATACTCATTTCATTAGTAATCTTGCCAACAACATTTCACATGCTCAAGTTAAGGGTGCATTTATAGACTTAATAATAGAAATTCAAAACAAGCAAACAGTGATGACAAAACTTATACCATACAACTAGTTGTCGGGTCAGTAAGAGTCGAAATATGGGTTAATGAAACACCAAAAGGATAGTTTGGCCCTTCTGGTGATATGTTCCTTAACGCCGAGAATTGGATTTGTTGAGGCCTCCCAATGCAAGCCTCCCAACCGCTTCGTCGGGGGTCGTTTTATGTATTTTCTTTATAAGTGTATCTTCCTAAAATTCTTTTTCACCATTTTAACGAATAGCCCCATTTTTACGTTTATTTTTCGCCGCAACTATAAAAATTTACTATCTAATGTCTAAAGTTTATTAACTAGAGTGTTAGGTGTGAAATTGAACTAGGAAAGAATCTCCTGACTGAGATTCTTTCCATACCAAATTTCACACCTAATTTAATTGACGCTCATCAGAAGGTCGTTCAAGTGTGAATAACATGTAGAATCGTTAATAAATTCGCAATTCATGGATATGTATTTTATTTCATTGCGTTTCTACGGTCTCTTGGGCGGATATTGAATTTTCATACCGATCGTTTGTTATTGCAAGTCCCGTTTTTATTTAACGGACATTTAAACTGGGCCGTTTGTTGACAGGAAATTAATGCATCGACTGATTCAATTTGTATTAACGAGTTGAAATTCTATCTCTTTCCGCTCGTTTATTCCTCGTACGAGAAAAACAATGCTTTGTGATATATTAAACTAAGTGTTAGTAGTTTTAATTAGCATCTGAAGCTTCTTAGTCTTTATCTTGTTAGTTTTAAAAATACAGCAACTTAGATCAACCACAGAGTACTTATATTATGTCATTTGTACATCAAAGTCTACTGGATATTCGCATCCGTTTAGTCCGATTCTATATCCGTAGGCAAAAATCAAACACAACTACAATGCGAAACGCATCCCCGCAACCTACTCACTCTGCCGTAGGCATATTATCCATACACTACCCATAACGTGTGTTCAATTTTTAAAATGTTCATTCCGCTAACATACAATCCTTTTTGTTATAATCTTTTCGTAATATTTCATAAAAAGTCAACTAATCGAATTGCTTCAACTATCGAGTCAACTAATTATTGCTAGAATTTTCTCGCGCCTACAGGATCATTTTGTTTTTATTCAAAATGTACTCAATGCTCCGAATTGATACATCTGCGCTATCAAAGCATACGATTGCAAAATGGTGTTCGTAAATCAACGGTTCATTCTATAGTCGATGCGATAGTGCAGCGTCATGAAATCATCGCTTGTTGTGAATAACTGACTAAAATTGCTCATTCTCCTAAAACTTTTGCAGTTTACCGACTAGATTTATCTATTTTTCAAATCATATATGGTCTTATTATTTGCACAATGGGCAAATATTTTAAGAAAATCAACCATGATAATTATGATGATTTTCTATTTTGTCTATTTCTTCGTTTAGTTTATGAGTATCGACAAAAAAATTCAAATACCGTCCCATATTTTCTTCTATTTGCAAAAAATATTTCTTATATAACGTATTTATAAAAAACTTTTTAACAAGAAAATTAAACCGCCGAAAAAACTGAAAAGTAAAAAATAATTTTATTTAACCTTAATAACTAAGTTTTTAAACTAATGTAAGTATACCTAAGTAATTTTGAGTGGCCGCCGCGCATCACGCTTTACGTAATTAATTAATATATACCTTTATACTGAGAATTTTATTATTTTTTCGTTTTTGTCGGTAGAAAATGAAAACATTTACTTACCTGACGTCCTAAATGCCATATGAGGTTATACGCTAGCAGTGTAATATGCATTTCATGAAGTATGCAGTTTTATGATGCTTGGCATATGAAATGAAAGTTCTTAATATATTACTTGTTTTGGCATAGTGTTCCATACGTCTTGTCTGGAAGTCCATTATTTATACATAATATATATTCTCATACAAATAAAGTCTATAGTTTGTCTAATTCGGAAAAGTTTTAATGTTTGCTGGATTTACATGAATAATGTAGTTTATATGCATTTATACCACATTATAAATACGCATTCAAATAATATACTCGTATGTAAGTCCTAATATATTCGTTACATAAAAAGACTACTATTCGCACTAGATAATCCGTCATGTTTGAATTGCGGATTTGCATTTTTTATTTAACTTTTTACATTACAATATTCGAGTAGTGGATGTTTGTGAATGCGCTAATAGATTTGAATCGTGTTTCTTTTAGTGTGTATATTTTCAATTCAGTAAGTGAGTTTCATGACTCTTTGTATATGCATACTCGTCGTATATAATGTTATACCTATTACTCTTTACGTTGGCCATTAGTTAATATTCAATATTACTTTTAATACTTACTGGCTTCCTAGCTTTGTTCAAATTGCTTTATAGATACTCGTAGCTTCAACCGCCTACGCAGCCGCTCTTACTAGTTCCTCTACTGCAACGCTAATCAGATACGTCCTGCTTATTCTTACTTCAGTTAAATATTTTTTTGTCTACGTCGATCACATTGGTTCTCCGAAGGATCTTCGTGTTTTAATTAATATTCTACAGAGAAATGCTTAATGCTTATTCAATGCTTTAACCATTGCCCTCTCCATAGCTCGCTTAGTGATTTGTAATTTGTGGACAAGATTCAATTAATCCAATCCAATATTAATCATGCAAATTTTATATTCGCTTATGAACATACATTTAGAGCTATACATTTGAAGTATTTTTATTTTTAAATTAGTACATTGGATGCACAAACACAGCAAAGTAAATAATAATAAAAAAGCAGAATTGCAGCCCTAGAAAAAATATGTTTTGCTGTAACAATCATTGGTGCATTCGGAATATTTTTTAGTATTTTTGCTGACATCCGCATCCGGGATTAGCATGACATGACAACCGCGTAATTATATTGGTGGTAGAACTCTGCCACACTTCACCAATATAACAATAAAACATTGATTGGTGAAAAACAGTTTAGTGGTATTTTATTAATATAAAATACATATGAATTATATAATTTATCTGTCAGTTTATATGATAATCTTTAACAGAATCAATAATAGGTTCCCAATTGTATACTCGTAGTATATTTTCATATAAGGTAATGGAATTCCTATGAATGGATCACAATGGATGAACTTTTTTTATTACAAGTTCTTTAATATTATTAACTATTATTATTATATGCTTTTGTCCACCCTGAATGTCCATATTTATTGAATTTTTATATCCAGATTAATGCATATTTCCGACCAATACTTCCCGCATCAAAACTACAAAATTTAGCTTTTTAAAGTATTAATTATATGTTTATTAAACTAAAAGTGGGCAGACAGGCTAACAGTAAAGCTGTAGGGGTTGCGAGTGCGCTTAATAGTATAAGGGATGAGGAAATGGGATCACCGAAACACAATTGCAAAGGTGTTGTAATTTGACGGGGTGGTCTTCTAGTCGAGGGTGTCTATTGTCACCAGAGACGCTATCCTGTTCATGGATGCTGAACGCATTAGCATAGTTAGCTATTTTTATATCTTTTTTTTTCATTTTTCAAACTTTAGTTTGTGTATCAACATATATAATGTATTTTCTACAACAAGTAGGTTCTTACTGCACTACTAGTAAAATAATGATTACATTAACAGCGAAGGCATACTAAAATAAGTGAGTTTAAAGAACTAGAAACGTATATTGAGTGGTGATAGCTGGGGTTCCGTAAATAAGAGGTCGTTAGGAGTTAATTAAGATGGAGTTGTGATTAAATGCTTCCGAGTCGTCGCGTGATCGATGATTATTGCACTAATATGAAACTTGATAACTCCGGCTCTACTTAAGTTCTGCACTGCAAAGGCTACGAATTAATATGTCTGAAGTTTCTCAAACATATTTCGACTCTATTATGACATGTCATATAATATTGAAACATTTTGCGTTTTGTACATTTTGTACATTTTCTTGTACATTTAGCTATGGAGGGCTTGCTTCTTTTGACATGGTATAAAATAATGAATTTTTTAATGTTTAAATATCCTTGTAATTGTATGCTTTTAGTATTCACATTAAACGAGTTACACTTAATATTAACTTGAGATTATAAACTATGTTAAACATACACTTTAACATTATACGCCACAATTATTGTGGGTACACCACAAAACAAGTTCATCCTTTGTACCTGTTACACACAAAGAGTAATTAAATGTTCACTATTTGTCATAAAATTTGCAAAAGCTAATCCATAAGCCAAATTGGAATTGGCCGAGACAAGCTCTCAACTATAAATGTCATACGGTTAATAGTTAGATCAAAGTCAACTTCATAAGGTTATGCAAATAGCTTTATTCGGAGCCGCTTCGGTCACACCTGGTCTGGTATTATTGAAGTTATAAGTTACCCAAACTGTGCACCGACTCTCTATCATTGAATATTTAGTTGTCGATGCAGCCACTTTGTATGTATTTACAGTTGAAATCGTCAAAATAGAATTACTGCACCATAGTCAATGAAGCACCTACGTCAATTTTAAAATAATTGGTATATTACCATTAAGTTGTTAATAGTAAACATTGTTTTTAAATTCAATAGATCTTGTATATCTTTTTATACACAGCAAAATTTATTAACTCCCACAAACAAAATAAACACTTCTTATGTTTTTATTATTACGTTTTACGTTTTATATATTTATTATCTATTTAAGAAAAATATTTCTCATGCACAACCCTGCTAAAATGAAAAGCTTTTATGAAACACGCTAAATTTGTTTTTATTTTTTCATTTCATGATATATTTTTACTTTTAATCCTCTAAATTTTATATGCCTTTTATAATTTTACCTTTTTTTTTAATAAAGACGGTTGTTTAAGAGTGCTTGTTTTCGGTATGATGAAGGATGCCAGATATTCAATCTCTTTTTTTAAGGGGAAGTCCATCATGGATAGGTACCCACGGGCCCGTGTCGAACTAAAACCGCCTTGTGATTCATTACTTAGCACTCTCTCGCAGCGGGCAGTCAGCGAGGGGCTTCACCTCCGAAGCGCCCTATACCTCTCCTGCGACCCACGCCGGTCTTCGCACGCAGAACCGAGACCCATACCTCGGTCCTACGCGCAAGGACCGGAGATGTTGTCTCTCACCGGTCAACCGCTCGAGATAGTGCTTCAACACCAAAAGTCGAAGCGAGTTGATCGGCACACTGCTATTGGTTTAATTCACATCGAAAGTCATAGAAAATCATCGCACGAAAATGTTCGCGATTTAATTCCATTTTTTGACCGAGATGAATGTTTCAAGTATCTGTAAACAATACAAATAGCACTCGTATGACAACACGTTCTGAGTACGTTCACCATTACAAATGTTAAACTTTCTGATGATAATGTCAGATTTGACATATTCACATCAGTGTTGCCATATCTCAAAACTTAAGTAGCAACCTAGGTATACAATGAGTCGGTAAGAATTATCATACAGTCGTGAACATAAAGCAACTTTTACGCGTACAGAAGTGTACGAGTTCATGTAATCTCAAAGTTTAATTGGATACTGGCCATTTCAGCTACTTATTGCGACCTCCACAGACATATTGACCTTTAACCACTTACAAGGTGTACTTAATTGGTACACCGCATAAGAGGGTTCCGCCAGTAAGACGATATAACTTTCTGGTTACTCGTAAAAGAAATTTCGTTTTCCATTCGTGGCTTTTTAATGAAAAGTCAATTTTCCTTGTAGATACCCATAATTTTACTAGCTAGCTTTATATCAAAACATTTCTTCTTAATATTTATCACTTAATCTTATCACTTATCTTAATAATAAAGTAAGTTATCAGAAGTATCACAAGTTTACAGATAAAAGTAAATGTACGGAATAGGATTTTGATTTAATGACATTGATACCTATTTAATGAAATGTTTTAATGAGCGTCTTATATTTGGAATAAAGTTTGCTTTTTCTATTACTCTGATCCCAAGAACAGACTTTTCAATTAACCTTTAAATTGGGCCACTATTTTAAATTACTTGACCTAGCTTTTTCTTGTGAGCTCGCCGGCGCTTCTTTTTCTAACATTTATTCAGGAAGTATTATTGCTGATATATTTTTGTCAGGCATAATATATTTCATTTTTGTTTTTAAGTAGAATTAATCTAACTTTGTATTAATTTTTAGGGAAAACATGACACAAAATAACAAAAAAAGAAACTTTTTATCCGATCGCTACTAAACTTCACATCAAAATCGATAATCGGTTGAGTGGTTATGTGGCTATAGGGAACATACATACATGTGATCCGCTGTTTCGTCTGTCATAACATTGGATAAAATACTCTGTTCAAAAAAAAAATTACATCGTCGATCAAACTGTTTTGAATACATTTACTTAACATTTAATATGTATGTTGGCGCGATCTTAAAGTATTCTATACCGCTGTAAATTCTCTGGGACACGGGTATTGCATTGCTCTATGTTAGGTCATGCGCGGTTTTACTCTTATAGACATTAGTAATTAAATAGTGATTGTAATTTGAAAAGTGGTTTATAATAATAATAATAAAATAACAATTATTAATTAATTTAACATTATTGCTTTCACCTTTATTTTTAAAGTACAAATCTTCGAAACATTATTCCATCAGGCCAAAAGTTTTCATCTAGGAACACATTTAGTTTGTGTTTTGGCACCATTAACTTGTATGCATTATGCATTACACTCTTTATTCCATTTCATGTTTATTTTTTGTAGAGGCAGTGACAAATGCGTTTTCCTGAAAATGTGTACCAATATAACGCCATTTGATGTTGATTTGTCAATATTATGAATAAAAAGCGGCACTTTTATATCTGCTTCTTTAAAATTTCCACCTGGCGTTAAAGGGGCTATACCCTGTTTACTCACGAAATAGTTTCTGGTTCGTTTTCTTTGTACTATTTTCTATTCTTCTGAAGGTTCATTGCATTTCCACTCTCCACTTTCTTTGATTTCAATAAAGCGATTCTTTAATTTCTCTCTGAATTTTTTTTTGTTTAATCTGTTCTTTAATATTTTTTAAATATATCTACTTTTAAAATGTTGTTGCAGTGTTAATATTCATTCCTCTCATAAACCGATAACCATAAACATGTATAAGTATCGGATCTACAAGTAGTTATAAGTGCGGTGTACAAGTTGAAGAAGTCTAAAAAGCTATGCTTTGTTTTGTCACTCCGCATGTTTTGTTGCACCACTCATTAACGTTTTGGTAGACGAAGCCCACTCTAAACAGCCTTAAATGTTGCTCGCACTACCATCAAAGCACGAGTAGGTACACAGTGCTCGGTACGCGTCAAACTTCCGCTCAAGTACTCTAAACACGCCCTTTTAAACCGAAAAGTGGTGCGGTTTCTTGATTCCTACAATCAATGCAACGACCTTATTGACAGACGCCATGTGTTACTGTTAAATTATACTTTTTTCATGCCAATGATTTTTTTAAACTGTTTAGTTTTAGATATATAGTATAGTAATATAACAATACAGATATGAGTTGCAGAAAGAGCAAAATATGAGTTTAATTCATGTAAGAATGTTTGAAAATATATTTAATAACAGTTTTATTAAGGATTCGTTACAAACAAGACTAAGGCCTATATTGGCTTGGCCCAGTTTTGATGAAAGTGAACACTATCGTAGTTTTATATATATTTGTAATTATAATTACAATTAATTGACGAATCCGGCAGAAAGACAACCGAACCTTGTCTTGCCGATCACAGCACTACTTGCCGGGTCCAATAGCGAATCTAAACCATCCAGAAACACACAAAAATCTATGAAAATCGTTCCAGCCGTTTAGGAAGAGTTAAGTGTCATAAACACGTTCAGAAGAATTTATATAAAAATTAAAATTTATGATATAATTAAACATGTTTATTGATTAATAATTATAATTAATAAAAATAACATTTCAATTAAAGTTTAAAAAAATAATTGAGTATGCCAAAAAACCCTGTTATTATTATTTATAATTTTTGTTGCCCCGGCACTTCTAGGTATCGCCATAATTTTAACGCTGCATAATAATCACTTTTTCTATAAAGGTTTTATATAAGGAGTAGTAAAAAGAAAACCATTATTTTTGCATGAAATTGAAGGCTTATTTACCATAGTTAGAATGATCCGATTTAGGTCAAATATACGTCGTTTTGTTCAATAACTTGTTGCCATTTTGAAGGTAATTTCATTATGCCTCTCTCATAGAATTCCTCGTCCCTATTGGCAAAAAATTGAGACAGTCGAGTTTCACAAGCCTCTCATGAAGCGAATTTTTCACCAAAAAAATCGTTCGCCATGGACAGGAACAGATGGTAATCACTTGGTGCCAGGTCCGGACTATAAGGTGCATACATAAGAACTTACCAACCAAGCTCCTGGAGCTTCTGGCGAGTCACTATCGATGTGTGTTGTTTTGATGGAACACAATTCCTCTCCTATTGGCCAAAGCTGGCCGTTTCTGGGCGATTGCTTCCTTCAGACGGTCCAAGGGTACGGTAGGGGGAGCAGGTCACACTAGATAATTCCCGGCCAATCCCACCAAACACACAGCAAAACCTTCCTGGCTTGGCCACCATTGTAGCCAGCTCACCGCGATTCGACCACGACCCAAACACTATATAAATGCCACGACCGTTTTCGCTTGACGTTGTCGTAAGGGATTCATTTTTCATCACCAGTCACCAACCGCTTCAGAAATGGGTCGAATTTGTTGCGATTCAGCGGCAATTCGCAGATGGAAATTCGGTTCATTAGGTTTTTTTGCGTTAACTGGTGTGGCACCCATACATAGAGCTTTTTTTATCCATCCTTATTCAAATGGTTCCAAACGATTTTTTGTGCAATCTTTAACTCTAGGGCAATCGAAACAGTGCTTACATGACGGTCGGACTCCACAATTTCCATGATTTTATCGACATTTTCGACAATTGGCCTTCCAGTGCGTGGTGCATCTTTGACATCCAAATTACTGGAACGGAATCGACGAAACCAAAATTTCGCGTGATTGGCTGTTACAGTATCAGGATTATAAACACTATTCACATTTTCAGCCGCCTGGCTTGCGTTTTCTCCTTTATCAAAGAAAAAATGTAAAATATAGCGTATTTTCTCTTTGCTAGTGTTCATCTTTGACGCGCGCTCAAACAAAACTGAGAATCAATCACAAAACTATCGCAAAAGTTTTTTAGTACGAAATATAATCTTTCTAACGCCATATAGTGTAACCCGATCGGACTTAACAGGTCCTATTATTTCAAGATAAATTATAATTGGAAAAGATTTTTATTAAGACGCGAAGTGAATCATTACATTTACTATACCTAGATCTAACTAATAAAATATCGCATTTTAAAATTTTAATATAAAAGAATAATAAATCGAAATGCGCATTCCTATTCCGTTTTTGGTTGTTGAAATGTTATCCGTTAGCACAAGGGCGTGATGGGTTGCTGACCCGTAACATTGATTTTTTACAGGTGCAGCAGCGCGACATCCATGATTCTATTGACAAACATTAAAAATGTGTTCTATTGATGAATCTTGCTTGCGTAGTGATATCAGACGAACGTGCGAGTGCAGTGATAACTTACGATCGAGTTGAGAAGAAACAGTGAACAACAATGGAATATGGTTGAATGTTCCACGCCACGGCCTCACCGAAACTGTGCTTCCGTTATGCTCTCGCGTACCCAAACAGATTATTAAACGAAACGAACTGGAAAAAAAAACCCTAAAATTACACTCGAAATCAATTGTTGTAAATATAAGTCGCCGTTGTCTACGTGTTCTACAATTATAGTTATAAATAAAAAATAATTACTAATTTGGAAATTTTTAATCATCGAAGCGGTTGTCGTATTTTTGTGATACAAATAAAATCAATTTATCGTCAACGTCCTAGGCTTAATTCGTTTTTTCTATATGTAATGTTTTTAAGTGGCAAAACTCGGTTGTGATGTGTCTAGTGTGTAAGTTTTATCGTAAGTAAGCTTAAGGTCGCCTGAGTTTGTATCGGGTGTGTACACCCGGTCGAATGGTTGGTTGCGCGCACGCCGCGCGGTGATGTTGGTAACGGAGCGTGCGGTGTGTTGTCACATCTGTATTGACGCAGGCGCGGACCGGCGCCGGTAAGATGCGAGAGTGGCGTCAAGCCCTCCATCGCACCGCCGCTCTGCTGTTTGCCTGCATCCTCTTCCTCAACTCTCAAGTCGCTGCCACTGGTGAGTCTCACTCTTACTTTACTCAAACTGAACTCTCATTTGTTTATTATTAATTAAACTGGCGGCCCGCCCCCCGGCTTCGCACTTGAAAATTATGTACACAAACCTTCCTCGTTGATTGCACTTTTCATTAGTTAAAACAGTATGAAAATCCTTTGGGCGAAGAAACAGACAGAGGTGGACAGCCACTTCAATATATATATAAATAGATAGATGCTGAAAATAATGTTGCCTGTTAAATTTATACTACATATTGGGTCCCAAATGTTACTGATACTGATATTTATAAGAATTGCTGTACACTATTTTACAGTCGGACATATTGTATTTCCGTAAAAGCCTACGTTTTCTTCATTGTCCATTTTTTTGTCTCTCACATTCAATGTTCAAATTTCCCACTAACAACATACACTTTACAACGTTGGAATTGAAATGACATTTGGAAAATGGCTGTTTCGAAACAGCGAAGTTATCAGACAGGCTTGACATTCACTCATGCTAATTGACATTGAAGATTAGTAAACTCCTAAAATAAACGTGGGATATTTTTATTTATATTTATTTATTACCAAATTAAAAATAATTAATAAGTATACAATAAAAAAAATATTTTTATGTATTCATACACACACGTGTTCACTTAGATACGCATTCTAAACATATCCAAATATAAAAGTTTATCTGTAATTTGCTAGTTAGCTCAAGTAAGTTCAATGATATTACATAATCAAAGAAAACTTTCATAAAATTTGAGCATAAATAAACTTTCATAACCTAATAAAGATATCAAAGGGTAGCAAAGTTACCAGAATAAAATGATTTAATATTTTTTTAGATAGATATAGAGATCAGATTCTACAAATAACACGTTAATCGCACATGTAGGTATAGTTAGGTAATTATAAAGACCCCTTGTGCGCTAATTATAAAGAATACCTGATGTACTAATGAGTTTCTTAACAAGACACACTCTTTGGTAATAAAAGCGTCTTTCAAGCGGAATGCGTTCTTAGCTCTCGTCAGGTCATAAAGGTTCCCTGACGACGAGCGCCCTTTATACAAATGAAACCGAAGTTCGTTTTGCCCCTCGGTTTGACCCGCTATTTAATAATATCTTAAGAACATTCAACTGTTGTGACTGACAAGAAGATTGCCGATTACTGCTGTAATTTTTAAAATCAACTTCGAATCTTATTCATGTAAATGTATATTATTTTATCAACTAATACTTAGCGTGATTAGACGTCTATGTCATTGCTATCCCGAATTGCACACAACAATTAATCTTCATAATAGCAAGTCTTTGTTCTGTGGAATCTATTTGGAATGTTCGTGACGTAACTCTACTAAACATTAATACGAATGAACAAATGAGAGTTCTTAGTTTTGCATGCTATTATTATAATTGTAAGAATTCAGCAATATGTATACGAGACATTTGTAAAAAAATTACTGACGAAAAGACGAATAATATATACGTGGTATATTATGGTATATTAAACCGGAGCATAATTACAGCTGTGGGGTCACCACAAATTTGTTTCGTAGAAATCGCTATATTTGTCACATAGCTTGATTTTTACCGTAGGTACGTAATTAAAGATGGACGTCACGGTCCCACCAAAAGGCGATTACTTATTCATTAATCCGTCATTAAGTAAATTAATTACGAGCTATTTAATAATGAAGGAATCATTTTCTCGTTAAAATTGTTGATAGTTACAAATTATTCGAGAGTACAAGCTTTTGATATGGGTCGTTGAAATTTTTGTATGTATTATATTGAAACCTCATTAATTAGCATTTCACATTTATCATTTTATCGTTAATAATGTTTTGAAAAATAATTTCATAATATGAATTTCAAATTGTGAAAAATAATATCAGTATGATATTGAAGCAGGGCATAAATTATAATACACAATAATTATTCAATATGAATCTACACCGATCATTGGTTCCACAATAGCAAATTAACATATATTTTCATTTAGAGTACTTCATTTATGCTTATTTTGATTCGCAACAGAGGCGCGTCGAGGGTTAAATAGTAGTTTAATACGAATACGTCTCTCATATTCACTCATTAGCATAGAGGTACGTGGGACGTTAGCACATTAACATAAAATTGCGGCCAAAAATCGCATCCACGGTCCACCCTTTCCGCATAATTATACAAACCCACACAGTCTTTATTAAAACTAAGTAAAAATGTTCCTATGCAAATTACTGTCTTATTTGCACCCTTTTTTTTTTAGGCACACTGCCCTTCGACGAGGGGGAGTGTAGGACTCGCCCGGTGAAGTGACTTATCACCGGGAATACCCACTAAACCCCCCCTAAGCACTAAATGAAAATGATGATAAGTGACTGCTAATTTTTTTATAGAGAAATTAACATAAGAGAAAAATCAATCTCGATTTCTTGATTTAATATTTAGGTCACCAGCTTAGTTCGTGTGTGAATGCGAATCCCAGCGGCGCGCATACGTGACAGCTGCATTAACCTAAATGTCTTCAACTGACTCGACTCTGACATGTGTAAAATATATTACGCCTATTTCCCAGTTGAATTAGGGTCTCCTTTCCGGTACGCACACTTATTGTTGTTTTACTTCTTAAATTGTTATAATGCAGACATAATGCAGACATTAAGAACACGCGGCGCGTGTCATTTGCATAAGCGAGCGGTAGCGGACGCGGCTGCGTCGGCGATAAAGCGCTCCGGCGTCGAACTTATGACAGCAATTAATGAACTAAATGATACAACAGCTCGGCCTTAAGCGAATTAAGCTTTTTGCGCACCCGTCACCGTGCTCTACCAAACATCGGAGTTAATTTTCGATTAAGAGTTTTATTACAATCGTAAAACAGAAAAAAGGAATCGGTTTATGTCCGCACATATTGGAATAAGTAAAAAGATTTCGTATTAGATGTCTTTACGACACCCTGAGAAATATATTACAGACGTGACTATCCGCGTCGGTCCCGATTACGATTGTCGAATCGATTTCTGCGAAAAAAAAATATATGGCTTCGCCAGCCACCAGCCTCGATTTGCATTTTAATATGCACAAGGGGATAACGCGGAACGAACCTGTCATGCTGTGCAGAAGTGATTGGATGCAAACAGGATGTATGAGGAAATTAATACAGGAACTATGGATATTAATATTTTATTAAATAGTTGAGGCTCCATGCATCACATACAGAATTTATTTATGAAGTTCAATACTAAGCTATTGAACGCTTCTGATGCTATTAATCTATGATGTATAAAAACTCATGTAAATGTATAAAAATTTTAATTTTATTATTGCAAAAATACGTTAGAAAAAATTCCAATATATGAATTAGTCGTATGATATCGTATACACAAAAAACAAAAGCATCCTTCAGTTATGAGACCTTAGAACTCTTAGGGCATGCATAGACAATCATATATAGGTAACTATTTAATATTTAAAAAATATTAATATATTTAATTCATATTAAAGGATGAATTTTCAGATGGTTGCCCTCGACAAGGAATTGTTAGATTTAGCAACCTTCGCTTATATTTTAAAATTATAAGTTTCCTTTAAGAAAGATTAAATTATATAAAATTTTTTGTAATTTATACAAATTAATATGTTTCATATTAATTTTATAATATTAAAAACAAGACAAATTAAACTTCTAGCTAGGTAAAAGTTCATTTGAAACAATTATATTAGCAAAACGTAGATTTCATAATGTCTGTCTTGTTCAGTTTACCAAACGCAAACAAAAGAAATGATTGTATTTTTTTTCAATAAATCTGAACGAAGAACCGACTTTTCTGAGACATTCATACGAAACTATCAACTTTTCATATTGCTTCGGTGGGAGACAAAATTCGCCCACGCCTTCGTCAGTTGACGTAGATAGATTAGCATTTATATTATCTTCAACGTTGGCCGTAGTTTTTTCTCGAATCCTTCTGATGACGGCCATAACCATTACGTCGATACGCTCAAATAGTTTGTCGGTTACGTTTAAGTATTAACATTTTTTCGTCATTTGATTTATAAACTCAACTTTATATCATAAAAATAATTTTAATATTAAGTTCGTTCCAGAACTAAGTATTTGTTTAGCTTTTAATTTTCAGATTTTAGCATTTCCAATTAAGATTTTCGGATTTCGTACATGCTTATAGGACCGTATTCGTACTGTATAATATTTTTTATATAAAGATTGTCAGACAGGCCGACGATCTACTTACAAGCAACGCCAAAGGTGCTGCAAGTACGCTGCCGACCTTAGTAGCATTAAGGACTTGGCATTAGGAAGGAATAGGAAATATATTAACTTTGTAGAAACATTTCGCTGTGTAACGAATTCAATTTTTTTAACTTACACACGGTTACTACAAATCTTTATATCACTTATTCGATTAGTCGCCCGGTAACGTCACGTGCTCGCCGCATTGAACGACGCAAATCTAAATACTAATACATCTGTGTCACTATTCAGGACTTTTGAACACTTATCTAAGGCGTATTGGCTATTGGCGTTTTGAATTTGAAGTTCCAATCTGTAGTTTTATTTCCTTTTTGTAGTCACGAAATTGAAGTTGGATTTTATGGCCAGAAGACTTGCGGAATAAAAATACCTGGTTGAAGGATTTTTAAAAAATGAAGATTCAATCGTTACTTTTAATATGCATGTTATTGTGTTGCTAGATAGATTATTTTATATGAGCAATTATGGTAATTTTTTAGCAAACACAAATCTAAAAAAAAAAATGTTTGATAAAACTAATTTGTTAAAATTCTATCTAGTTATATAAAAACCACATAACTCGTTAATAAATAATGTAATTATTACTAAAATAATGGAACTTTTCAAATTTCTAAAACTTTCCCAAATATTTTAAAGATAATAGGATGCGAAAATCCATTATTACGAGATTTGCACTGATTTGACAATATTATAAGTACCATTTTATTATTTTAAAAATGAGAGCCGAATGCACAAAAATGTTGACAGCCAACGCTTTGTATAATTTTCGAGTGAAAATACGAACAGCAAATCCAAGCCATTCGTTATTTTATTATGAAACGGTTACATTTAAATGAGTCAACCCAAAATATAACATTTTCTCGAGCTCTACGCCTCGGGTGCGTTCGCTTCTTATGAATATGAATGAGCGATAATTCCGAAGCCTCTTTCAGATAACTGTTATTGTTATTTTGAATAGCAATTCTTGTATCGATATCGTAATACGGTTGGCGTGTAAATATAAAGCGTTCTTAATTATACGATGTTGATAAAGCCTCTTTACTGTATACTAGATATTTCAATCGGTTTCGCTTATGATAAACGCATGTAGCATGCGTACGTTTTATGTTATTGTTCTATTCAAATTATTCTTTAAATAGCCCTTAATACTTCTAAACTTTATAATATTCAGTTACCAGGGCGTTCAATGTATTCTCGATATGGGGGTGATTTACTAATGATGTGAATAATTTGACTAATTCATTAATTAATAACATTATCTGAGGGTATAAGTAGAAAATTTAATGTAGTTGTGATCAATTAGTTCACTATTTATCCTTTAGTAAACGACAATGCGAATAGCTGCCATGACGATGTGATTAAATTCCCTACAAAAAAAAGTAAAAAGTAAAAAGTAAAAAAAAAAAAAAACTATTTACGAAGAGATAGTGACTGTTCACCAAGATTCTGCTCTTCACCTTCGTTATCTACTGTTCAAAAGTGGCCAAGTGAATTTAAAAGGAGCAGAAATTTTAAGTACGCGTCAATAAATTTACAGTTCAGGTATAGGTACTAATAGAGGTGGAAGTCTATTCTTTATTAAGAAACACTTATCAGTATATATTATAATAACACAGATCCATATGATAGGTTCGTCAAATCAATCAGCTAACCTATCATATACATTATTTATATGTATCATACGCATTATTTTATTTATACATGCGGTTATAAATATCGTGTGCAATAACTATATTGAAAACCATTACTAATTAAAAACAGACTGATGCCCCCCGGCGTCGCCCTGGTGCTATTTTACGATTTAGTACCTGTACATAGCCTATATAAACCAGTTGTTCCGGAAATAACAAACTTACAAGAAGTACGCTCTCTCTTTATTATATTAATATTTATTTAAGACGAGTTTCTTGTATTTTATTCTGTTAATAGAATTTGAAACAGCATACAGCATACGAAAATCTTCTTTATAAATAAGGGTTACTGATATATTCGTTAATCCCGTGCGTTAACCCATGTTAACTGATATACGTAGATAGTATACGCATGAAATAAATATTCTTTGAAATAATTATATAGGTACTATAGACATTATGTAAAATAAGTAAGTAATAAAATTTCTGATTTCCCAAGAGTCCTCCTGAAATTAAACACCCACCGCGCAAGCTATTTGCAATTCTTTGAACTAATCTAATTTGCATTTAGTTATACATGACGCCACATACATTCGTGTTTTTCCTGACATCCGTTAGCCATGATAAATATATTCAATACAATGTTAGATGCTTTTAATAATAACATTTTGTGAATTTACTTGATTTATATAATTTTAAGTAAATCAAATTGAAATTTCACAATATAGTTTACAAGTAATTTTATAAATTTACTACTCGCTTCGCACTGGTGCAATTTTTTTCTGCAAACTTTCCTCGTTTAACATTCTTTTCATTAGTGAAAACCGCATTAAAATCCATTGCGTAGTTTAAGAGGGACATACAGAGGGACAAAACGGGAAGCGATTTTGTTTTATACTATGTAAAGATTGTTCATTCTTAGTAATGATTATTGTGGCGTTTGCTACAATGCTTTTTATTCATGAAATTAAACATATATAAAATCATATTTCCATGCGGTTATAAATATCGTGTCTGTAAATACGGTACAGGCACGAGATTTTTAAATTAATTTTCTTCTTATAGTTATTTCTGCTCCTATGCGACTTTAACCGTATAATCATCAAATGGATTGTCAGCAGTTCGCCTTTTATAATAAAAATATATAACTATCTCTTATTATGACAATTTCTGTAGTAAAACTGAAGCCTAAGTTATAAAAGCAATGTGTGCTCCTACAAAGGGCTTTATCGCGTTAAAATCTCATCCACGAGCGTTTAGCCGCGAGCGTACCAGCCGATAGATATTAATCCCGATCCAATAATCGCTTTAGATAAGAGATTTTTCTTCCAATCCCAAATAATAGGATGTTTCTACGTGGCCGGATGTCTCTTTCATTTAACTTTAATAACTCTTTAAAGCCAACTGGCCCGAAGAAATGTCACGATGGGTATAATAAACACAATCATAATTATTCTGCATGGATTGGTATTAGATTTCATTAAGGTTAAACGTTAGTTAACGAGCAGTTTGCCCTTCAATTACATAATTTCTTACAGATTACAGAAGACCAACGTGAAATATAAGCACAAGTCCTATTGTGTTTTTGGGTGCGTAAGTAAGAGATGTCGGATTTCTTCTTCTTTATGATATCAGGGTCTGTAGAACACTTGCATACTTTGCGGTCTTTGTAGGTGACGGTGACACCTACCACCAAGTCTGCCTTTGACTTAAAAAATCTATAAAGATATTCTATTAAAAAGGACCTAAGTCTAAATCTTAAATTTATCTTCATTTATGCAAGTCTAACCCTAAGTAAGAAATTTACTTCCGTTCCATTAAATTCCCATTTCGAAACGCAACCGGGTATTGAGTTACTGGAACGAAGTATCGTCACCCTTCAAATCATCTTTGTAAGTTATTATTTATTTTATTATGGGCCCATTGGCTTTTTAAATTTTCTTGTACTTGCATTGCGAAACTATACGTGATGCCCCTTGAAAGTTTATTACCTGGAATTATGTTTCGCTTTGCAACCCAATCTCCTCGTAAAGACAGGAGCTATCTTGTGTTGCGTTTATAATTTCCAACTAACGCTGGTCTTTTGCTGAGGGTGTAAGCAAACAAGTCCGGAGATAAGCTGCATTCACGGCAAAATTGTAAAAGCGTTGAAAGCCAGCGACAAAGAACCTTATTAACCTACCACTAACTAATGGACGATAGGACACAACAGAATGACCTGCGACGAAAGGCATCATATACCTTTGTAATGTTAATATGGGGTGTTGTAATTTTAGCCCATCCCAAAAGTTATTTTTACTTGAATATTTAATGTGTGAACATCGCATTCCACATTTGAATATAATTTTTATAAACAATTGAAAGTAGAGCTTTTTTAATTGTATTAATATTTACATCAATGTACTACAAATGTGTACTTGCTTTCTTTAGGGGTCTTACAATAGGTGTGTTTTGTTTTGGCGAATTATTTATTTATTTAATAGTAAGTAAATTATGTTTATTTATGATCCGTTGATAGGAATACGATGCGTTTTTATGCATTGGAATTTATGCCTATAAGGTGTAAAGAGACACTCGGCTATTCAAACGTTCAACAGCTAGCGATCGAATTCGCTCCCCTCAAAAGATGGCATCTCAAGTGTTGTTGGCAGAACTGTGTTCCCTTTGAACGGACTTTTTTCATGCCTTTATATACGTTGTAGGCAGAATGTTAACCAGTGTGAAGCATGGACAGCGAGAGATGAATAGAGATGTACACACGATACATGCATAGTAAAGACTGCTGTTTGCTTTTCCAAAGTTAATGGAACTTGTAAAAAGAGATTCATGAAAGCGTCTGTCTTATCGCTATCGTCTAACTCTAGTTTCATGTTGGACATTTACCTTTGAATGTCTTAACTTCTTTGAGATACATTTTATAGATAAAAATAAAAAGCTTTCCCGCTTTTTAAATTGCGCTTAAAAAGCGAAAGTAAACCGTGCAGATGAATGCTTCATATTTTAACTTGCCTTTTTTTTTTAGATAAAATTCAAGCCTGTCTAACATTCTATAATGCATTGATATTTATTATGCATTATAATACACATATTAGAGTGAGTCGTTGACCACAATATCTTTTTAATTTGTCTTTTAAGTGAATTTTTAAAAGCTCTTGAAAGTAAACTATGAAATGTGAATGTGATACTTACTTATTTAGAAACTAAATATTATATGTGTTATTACTAGCTGTCCCGCTCCCGGCTTCGCTCGGGGTGCCTTTTTTTTTCTTAAAAACCTTCCCTGATTATCCCTCTATCCATTGGTGAAAACAGCATGAAAATCGGTGCAGTAGTTTTTGAGTTTATCGCGACAGACAGACGCGGCGGAGAACTTTGTTTTATAATATGTAAGGATATAAAAAGTAATTTACTTAATAAACTGATCGGCGGTCTTTGTCTATAGGAATTATATTTAATTATTTAATTAACACCAACAATGACCGATAAATATCTTGGTCTCGGATGATAACGGCTTTCGTAACTTTAAACTTGCCTTGTAGTATTACTGAAATTAACAAAAACCCTGTTATTAAAGAGACAAATTGCCAATTAAAATGAGTTCTTAAATGCGAAATGGATTTGGAATTTCGTCTTAATTTTGCATCTAAAAGTTAGCTGAGAAAGGATGGGAACATTCTCATTTACACGTTTTTAACGCTTAAATTCCACTCTTGAAAGACAGATAAAAGAACTCGCTGAAATGGACACAGAAATCTGCATTTAGTGCAGTATTCTGTGGGAGCGCGCGTCCTATTTTGTTCGTTGCAGATTTTATTAAGATTTTTTGTTCGCTTTTTGAGTTAGATTTTTTAAATACTTGATGTTAAGTAGATTTCGCGTCTATACATTTACAGTTTCAAAATTCATGCCGCTATTTACATATTTACCAAGAATTCTTTATATTTTAAATTAGCTGGTGCCCGCGACTTAATCCGCGTTCAAAATGTCATATAGCCTTAATAATGTACTTTCAATACAAATGATGTTACCACGTGTTTTTTTTTATTGATTTATTGAGTTGAACAGAATTATTAGTTTATGGAAAAAATAACCAATCTGCTTTTTAAATATGTTAGAGTTACGTAGCTTCCACTTTATTTTACTACACGAATGCATGTATTCATTTTTAAAATTCATAGATAGGTACCTATGTAGGTATTGACACATACATAACCCCCCCAACTTTAATCTGGAATATCTTTAATTCCAGACTTCTATTAATGTCTAAGACAAAATTGTTCAGGAATTTAATCTGTATACCTTTGTATATTTTTCATCACTAGACGCTAAAAAAATATGTCAACAAAATTTTGTTCGGGAGTTCGCCATTGTCCTTACTACGTTACAGACTAAAGCATTTCTCGATAAATGGACTATCCAACACAAAAATCGTTTTTCAATTCGAACCAGTAGTTCCTGAGATAATCGACCAAACATACAAACTCTTCAGCGTTATAATATTAGTGTACATAAAAGTATAATTAAAACACAATTTTCTGTATTTTTGATTAATTAAATTTTAATATATATACAATTGAGTTGATTTGCTTTAGGTAACTATAGTGAAAGTATAATAGACAATACAATATAATTTATTTTATTGGATTTTAATTTACAAAAGCGAATTCCCTATTGATGTTATAAACAACAACACTTTTTTTTACTTTCCAAACGTTTTGGTACTCAGTCACGTATAAGCCATTAAACGAATTAAGATAAAAATCAGCACATATTTATTATTAGAATATAAAAATGCTTTAATAAAAGATGCTCTCAGTTTAAATATTGATACACTTATTAATAACAACTGGGATCTGCCTATGCCATTAGTCACTTAGTTTTCTTGAAGAAACTTCGCTTAATACAGAAAAAACACTGTCTAAGTGCTTTTAAAAATGTTGTTCTATGAACTCGTGGCATCTAAAAGGACATAATGATAATTGCAAAGTAACATAAGTACCCGAAATGCGAGATAAAATGCTTACAAATGAAAAATACGTCTAGAAATCTTAGAAGCCCCTCGCGTCAAGAACCGAAGAAATGTGGATTTTTGAGTTGTAATAGAATTTTTAGAAAAGAAAGGTTAAATTAGTTTATTTCTTAAATTCTTGGTTAAATTAGTTTATTTCAATGATTTAAGCGCATAAGTTTTCTTCGAAGGTTATATCTTTGTGTAACCGAGAACCCTCCACCTAGGGGACCGTCAGTCTGTCTGCCGATATTTAATTGATTATATAGAATGAAATTGTAAGTGTATTACTATCTATACTTTGTTTATAATATAGAAACATAATTTTTTTCATTCTTTTTAAGTCGTACAATACAAAAAGTTATTACAACCAATATTTTGGTCGATAAAATAAAATAAAGTGATAATGTCGATGTTTTAGGACAATTTTTATGTGTACTTATTAATACACATTTTAATATATTTTAATACTTACTAATCTAACAGAGAAATGGGGAGCTTTTAGATCTAAATGTTAAAAATATAACATTTAGATCGATATCAAAAAGTTCACATGTAATTTGTAGACAAATTCAGACCTTTCTTTGAGTACCTTATTATGCATTTTGAGTCAAAAAGTCTAAGTACTATCCTATTGCGTATAATCATAATCTTATAGTAAAAAACCAGGATTTTGTAAAAGGGGAAACCAGCAACTCATTTCAAGTCTTATGTCGCATTCACGTGTACGAGATTAGCAGGGAACTAGATTTTAATTACTAAAAGGTGCGAATTCTTTTTACAGAAGCTAGGGTAGCGTTTTTAATTATTGTACTTTTGTTACGGTTTTAATTTAAATTCGTACCATTTATAATTAGTACGTATGTGCACATTGAATTAAACGTTGTGAAGGAGCTAATCGCGGTTAATATATAAATTTGTGAAATAATAATAAAAAATTCAAGCTACACTAATATTGTACCTGTTTATTAAAGCCAAATATACCACGCAGGCGAAGCCGCGGGCATCAGCAATTTTTCTAAAAATAAAGATCCAACGCTTGGAAAAAATACAATGTCATTCATTCCCTTGGGATATATTCAACTGTAATTTAAAACTTATTGAATTGGTTACTCAAGAAAATTCTTTAGAAGAACTAAGCGGACAAACAAACAGACGTGAATTTCGCCTTTTATGCTATTTTATTTAGAGAAAAAAAAAATTAAAAATACATTTTTGGAAACTAAACAACAGAAAATGGCATGCGGTGAATGTACACAAAAACAACTCAAATTTCAATAAAGTAACGCTCGCATGCATTCGTTCGAGTTGAATATCGAATTGCATTCACGACCGACCATCCATTTGCGGTGTAAAATATAGAAATACGCTAGTGCATTTTGACATTTCGCTATATTGGATATTTCGTAATGCTCTATTTGGTATCGTCTTTCTTGATTTAATGGAGCGAATGTAGAAATAATAAGCTTTGAAATTTTCTTTTAACACCTATGAACCGTGACAAATGAACCGGGTAAGGTTTGTTTGAAGTCAGTTTTTTATAAAAACGTTTAAACAGACTGCTTAGTTAGATTCAATTGGTTTAATAAGATTTATTGGCTTAATATAATGTCCTTGTCTGGTAGAATTAGATCTATGATTAAACGAAAATATTGCTGATTGGATTGTTGTTGATAGGATTAAATTGTATTATTGGATACCTATAATGTAATTAATTGAATTGACTTATTATAATTTTTTAATTTTTTTCTAAATTTTAACAGAGACAACATGTAACATATTATTATAGCTGTAGATACCAGTAATTGGTACGCAAATGTAAACGTGTTTTTATAACATGTTTACATCATTCTTTTAGAAATAGAAAAAAAAAAAAAAAAAAAAACAATACGCGTCCGCTTGCAATTTGTGTCATACATTTGCTCGAATAAAATACGCTCGTATTACGTTTACTCGTACGCTGTTATCACTCATAATAATGTTATGATTTTCATGCCTCATACATTAAGGAGTGTATCTCTTGAGTAACGAATTTACTTGTGATTTTATTATGTAACGTGTACTTTACTTAACGTAAAACATTGGCGTAGTCCTCTAGAAATATTAGTAAATAGTAGGCCGCAATAGAATTTCTAAATTTGATTTACTCATATTAGACCACCGGTAACATTACCAGGGACATTACCCTCCGTGTTGAGTATCATTTGAAAGGTCCTAATGAGAACAATTAAATGGGAGTCAATCCATTTAATTGGGGTGCTTTATTATGTACAAGTGACCATTTGAAGTTATTAGTATTAGTGACACTGGTATGCTTTGCTTTCGATTATGCTCATCTGTGTCTGAAAGACTTAATCACATTTTCAATCATACCTTCGCTATTAGCATAACGTTATTATTCTTTACCATACGTATTTTTATAACACTTTGGTCTAGCCAGATCAGTCTTGGATCTGGCTATGATTATTAGGTTAATTGTGAACCTTTTCAAAATAAACAAGTCATTACAATTTTATTAACAATGGAAACCTTTGGGGGATTAATATAATAACAATTTACAGGCAATTTCAAATTTCCTCAACATTCTTTCCTAATAGAAGGATATGGATCATGATGAAATATTGTGGGGATTATCTCCGTAACAACTCCTTCTCCATTCCCAACGCCCCTCTCCCGCTACGCTGGGTACAAGAAATGATGTAAAACAGACAAAACACGACAATGTTTGTTTTAAAAAACAGAATTAAAGCAAATACGCAATCGAGCAGTAATCTTAAAAAAGACCTACTAATGCACTATTTATTCTTATTAGCGGAACATTAATTGTTTGCATTTGAAATACAAAGTAAGAGTTTCATTTTTATTTCTATTTTACCATTGAATATTTTACTACCTATCTACTGTTACTGCATAGTACTATATTATAGTTAAACTACAATTAAATCATTTTTAATATTCTAGTTTAACGGCTTATGCCTTAGCTAAGGTTACGATTTGAAAATATTGCTCGGGGCCGAGTTGAAGTGCTACCTAAATTTTAAATGAAGTATTTAATTTATTTCAATTCCTTTAATTTTAATTAAATGATTACATTTAACCCATTTACTCAATTTAATTAATTTGTTCAGTATAAATTAATTTAAATTAATAACAGTCATTGTACTCGACAAATTAATAAGGATTCTTGTACGTTGTAAGGATTTATTGGCAAAATATATTATTTTACTTGTGTCTTGTTATAGAATTCACACCTACAGGCTCGTACGACGTCAATCACATTGCTACCAATTTACGCCGAAAACCGATAAATATGCAAATAAGGTTTTTCCAAACTTGTGACAGGGGTTCCTAAAAGGAAGCGATGTCAACACTGCGTAAGCAGTTATTTTTATTCGATTAAACTAAAGCAATGAAGTCAAGTTTGAATTTTAAAAATGTTACGTTTGAATAAATTACTTATTACACGAGGTTATTGAATTAGACTTTTTTTTTATAACTTTTTTGTAAACCTTAAATTCATTAAAAAAAATAACATTATATTAAATTTAGGACACTGTGTGTCCTTATCGTAAAGTTCATTGTTTTATATAAGTTTAAGTGTATTTTAAAGTTTTTAGTGACATTTATTTTTTATAATAAATAATAATGTAAATGTATGTTTATAATGTTATTCAAAGGTTGCTTTAGATTATTGACTCAACATTTCGTATAGCTATTTTTATGGCTTCACGAGCGGAGCAGCGGGAAACGTATAATAATAAAGATATAAGATGAATCTTTTAAATGATGAACTTTCAGAACTTTATTTTAAAATGTTATTGTGACGTTTGTCTGTGAAATAGAGATTAAAGTGATTTAACCATAAAACGAAACTGTTGGTAGATATATGAAAGGCCGATAAAAAGAATGAGTGGCACGTTATGGGCTGTTTGGGCAGCAGCTATGGAGCTTTTATTAAGTCGCAGATATAGGTCGGCAGTTATTACAGAGCGGAGTCCGTCGCGCGGCGGCGGCGGCGGTCACATTTATTTCGGTCCATTTTCGGGTCGAATCAGACCAACGTCCGGTGTCCGAAGTATATTTTATGTCGAGGCCTTTCCACCAATCTACAAAATTTCTGTTCCGTCGAGGTCACTGTGCCCCTCTGATTGATTGTATTATGTATTTATTTTTTTATTTTTTTATTTTTTATTGAAACAAAAACCATACAGCAATACAATATTATACCGTCGCGCCCCGGATTCGCCCGGGTGCAAACATGGTAATAAAAATACATACGTAATAAACATATATGTAGCATATGACCACTGGAATAAAGTATCTTTCAAATAGTGAAAGAATTTTTCAAATACATACGGTGGTTCCGGAGGTTACCCTTCACATATAAAAAAAAACATAAAAGGGACGTTCTTCTTTTTTACCGACAATTCGACTGATAAATTGTTAGATTTGTTAAAAAATTAAAATTAAATTAAATAAAAAACTTTCTTTAATAAAATATGTTTTTAATTATTGCCACATTATCGTAAAATTTAAAAACATATAATGCAGCGAAGTAGGTCTCATTTTTTATTAATTTAAAAAGTTTTGAATCGGTAACAAAAAATAAACACCTCAGTCACAGAAATAGTTTAATTTATTAGTTGTCATGCATAATCAGATCTTTAGCTTTTTATTACTTTTCTTAACTAGAATACAAACATTAATTTTTATCTAGCTCGATGTGAGAGAATTCTCATTATAAACATTTAAAAAATGTTATTCAATACGACTCTGTCACATTTTTGCTTGTTAAGATAAACTTTGAAATATTATGCAAGTCTTCAAATAGAATAACGTGGAAACACCTTTTGTGTTTGGTGTGTAATTGGTGAATACGAAATTTTAATAAATATTGCAAATAAATTGGATCATACACTACTTTAACGGTTAATTATAAAGAGGACAAACTTGTGACAGAGTGGTTAACAAAGTGATGGAGTGGTAGATACTACAGCCCACGTACAAGATAACTTTCTTTTTTTTTGCGAAAGCCTTTTGTAACATTAGGCGTCGCAGAGGCACACACTTTATTTGTATGAAAAACACCTTCGTCACCCTTTTTGTATACTATGTCACAACGATTTTATAGAAAATAATAATAATACGAATCCAATTTTAAGGTTATTGTATTTGGTGCATTGTCAAAAGAGTTTTTCTGAAATAATAATCCAGAAACTGAATATTTCGGAGGAATAATATTTTTTTTTTTTTTTTGCGAAGGGGACATGTAATTGTCGGTGAAAAAGAAGAACGTCCCTAAAAATCTGCTCTCACTCTTTATAAAATTAGTTTAAATTAGAATAGCAGTTTCGTATTCCGAGTTTTTATGTGTCTTTGTAATGATCTTCTATTTACCTATATATTTTGGTAACAAATAGACCTCCATTAGCTCTGATACAGAAATGGCGTGTACTAAAGTATCTATTTTGCTTCACAATAAGTAGGTCACCTGGAAATAAATATTGTAATATTTTTAAATTACAAACTCAGGCCAATAGAATAAAAGTCGGCTGAGAGCCGTGTTGTTTAAAATAATTTCTAAATTCGAAATAACTTTTATTAAACTTATATAGTATGCGCTTATTAAAATATATAAATCTAGCTTTTTCTAGGAGCTTCGACTGATTCCTGGCCCGGTTCTTTACCAGGTTCGAGCTTTCTGCACACAAAAATGGTACACCGTCAAGTATAATACACACTCACCATCACTGCCTGCCTCTCAATGATATTCAAGCGAAAAATTGTATAATACGTGAACATTTATTTAAAGTTTTTGTCATTCTAGTTTTTAGACATTAGATTGAAACAGAAGGTCGCTCCAAGGTCATTGCCGAATAGCGGACTAATACAATTCAAACGTTTTCGCTTAATTGTCGTCGCGTGCGTTTCCTCGCACCTACGTGTATGGTAACAAAGTGTCACTTTCTCGTGACAAATGTTCATAACCAATAGAAAGCATATTTCTAGAAACATATTATAACGTTGACACAAACAAGAATTAGGACAACGTAGAACACAGAAAAATCCCAAATAATTAGGACTTTCCTGTGTTCTACATTTAAATTTGAGCAAAAATTGTTTTCTGACATACTAACTCACAACCTGCTTGTACAGTGTCATAAAATGTTACCAGAACTAGATATAATCATTTTTATTTATTTATTTATTTAGATTACATACAGCTATAAATTTTTAAAAAATATATTATAGATTATATGTGTGAACGGCAATTTGCCCTAGAAAGTTATGCCATTCGGGCCATATAGCTTTATGTTTTCTTAGTACCTACGTGCAATGCCTAATGTATTGATCGGATTTTTTTTCTAATTGCGTATATTTTTTAAAGTTTCTAATTCTACTTACACTTTCCTTGTAGCCAGTAGTAAGTGAAGGCCCGAACAGCTTAAACTAAGCCAGCTTGGTAAACACAAGTGCCGCGACATAAATAATTACACGGGTCGTGAACACAAGAACGAGTTATTAGGCCGAACTGTGTCTAGAGGTCGTCGCATTGTTACATGTGTGTTTTGTACCTGAACCCGTCCTTCCGCGTTAAGATATATTTACTTACAGATTTCGGGATTAAAGTTCTTTTGGTTAATCTTAAACTGATTTCAATTTATACTTTCATTTATTTAAAAAAATAAAGATTTATGTCGTTAGAATATTTTGTGCCAAAATAATTTTTACTTATTTATTTTATTTGTAAAATATCATATCAATTCAAAGATTTGAATATTTGATTTGAAAGATTTAAGATTTGAATCCGTTTTTAGCTGTGGAAATAGTTTCCAACGCAGTTAAACTGTTTTCTTATAACAAATACTAGATATTTATTCTGTTTCCAGATTTTCTCGCGACTTCGTCTGCGTATCTTTATAAATTGTAGCCTGTTTTATTCTCATATATAAACTATATTACGCTAAGGGCCTCTTTCACCAACTACAAGTAAAGTATTGATTAGTTACTTTTAGAAATAATTTTATGTTTTATTAAATTATGCATTCGGTTTACTGCATCCTTCGATAGGCATTTTTTAATTTTTTTATTTTGTTTTTAATGTTTGGGACCGTACAAACAAAGGTATATCATCTCATCATTCCCGGTTACCGGTGACTTTAAATGGCGGTTAGCCTACTTGACACATGGTGAAAGAGGCCCTAAAGATTTTATGTGAAAGAGTAACAAACATTCATATACGTCCATCCCCAAAAACTTTTGCATATATAATATTAGTTATGTAAAGATTTATCAATGAAATATATTTTTCAATGATACTAATATTTTTATACGCTGGTGAGATTAGACGAAGAAGGGGGAAACACGCGACTTCCAACATGAAGGGTAATAACGTAATAATATGTTTCACCCCTCGTCATGGCTCTCGCAAGGAGCAGGTGTGCGGTGCTTTAATTATAAAGCGTTTCGGCTTACTGAATACCATTTTTTGTCACCATTCCCTCCATTTTGTTTCCTTCATATTTTATGTACCTATTTATGTCACTAAATTTATCTCATCTTTACTAAAATAGTTATATAAACATTTGAAGAGTTTCTTATTTTTTTTTGTCTGGAAATAGAAGTGAGTTTGAAAAATTATTTTTGCATTTGATAGCACAGTTAGTTAGGAGAGATCAACTAAGAGATATTTGAGTACTTAGATTACCAAGAGATACTTACTTAGTTACATACTTACAATTAGACGTTAGACAGACAGAACACTGAGTACAGTTTATCTTGCCCGCACTATGCAATTCCTAATTCGCGGAGACAAAGAGAACATTATTTGCCATTAATTTCAGTTGTACTTGTCATGTAAATTGTATTGAATATACCTACTGTAGCCTCTATGTAGTTTTCAATTCTATAGTGTTCAATGCATTTAAGATATTTTATTATTATAGTGAGACATATAGCCTTGCTTACTGTTTTGTACGTGATAATGAGTTTGTACTATAAACATGTAGTACATTAATACATTATTCATCAATAGTTTTCGCAGTTAGTTACGCCAAATAATATCAAAAATTTGCCTATAAAAGTCGTGTTACATTATTGTAATTTTGATAGGAATCAAATATTTTAAAAGTAAATTATTCCCTACGCTGCTCGCTGATAATGTATTTTTCTATAGGTGAAAGAATTTTTTAAAATCGGGTAACTAGTTTTAGAGTTTATCCATTACAAACAACATACAAAAAGAATAGTGTAATTTTCACCATCATTAATGATAAAAAAAATTTTTAACATTCAAAATCTAGATATTTCTAGCATCGAGGTTATTGTCCTGTTTCGTAGTTTTATTAGGTAAGTCTTAAGAGCTTTTTTTTTTTAATTTTTCAAAACCGTAAAATCATTATAATGATGTAAAAGACTGATTCGTATCTTTAATATTACGGCAACTGCATTTTCCCTCTGTATTTACGTGAAAATTTATGTTGAAAAAGTTAATACAACTCGTGCCTTCCTCAAAACCTGACACCGCCGAATATTGCGTAAGCGATTACTGTAATTCTGTTGTCGCCCGATGTTTGTCTTTCACGCACCCCCATCCGCGCGTATCATACATAGTAAACACAGCTCTGTTCGTAGGTGTTGCTATCGCATATGTTTTGTTTACTGTACCCCTGTTGAAAAATGCCTCGGGCTGACGATTGATTTTGCTTATTTTGCGTGTACCCGCCGATATGTTCTGCTCGCATTTGTCTGAATTTGCATCTTTGTGTCGTGGAAGCTTTTGAATTTTTGTATATTTTATGTGGTTCACTTATCAAAGTACTTACGCTTTTTCACATGCACTTGAATAATACTACAGCTTAATCTATAACTTTTCATGGTAAAAGTAGAGAAAGGTTTACTTTGATCAATCATTTGATTAGTAAATAAGTATAATAATAACAAAAAATGTACAATGGAAAGTATTCTGATAAATGGTACCTATCAATGTTTGGATTTTTAGTACCTAACGTGTAGCGCTGCTTTATTTCGCGTTCGATGCGTTTGATCGAGTAAAACTCGCACTAGGCCCTCTATACTGTGCTCTATAATTTCAACGTTTATTGCGATGCTATAGAATTTTATCTCGCGTATATAAGCCAAATATGAAAAGAAAACTCCTTGCTTAGGTGTTTGCATCCCGCTACAAAGTGGGCTCTTTAACGAAGCAGCAACTAAATTCTAACAGTCGATACATATATATGCACCATAAATATTTGGTGTGGCATGTGTCCTTGTTCGATGGATTTCATCTTAAATCAACTGCACAAGACCGTCACTGCAATATTGGCATTTTTATAATTGAAGCGTGTGCTCGAACAACTGTATGTAAGGATTTTCACATTTTTGAGGAAGTAAAAACAGCGTTGTTCGAGCACACACCTCAATTATAAAAATGACGTGACTTTTGTGTAGTTTGTCTTAGACATGTAATATTAAACCTAATCTTTTTATTAATTTGAATTCAAATCTACTAGTTAGAGTAATAATTATGATTTGAGTGATTTCCGCTACACTCACATCACCGGTGTTCCCCTCACCCTGTAATTAAGCAATGCGCAACAAAGTACTGAAACAGTTGGTTTGCGGCGACGCAATTCTGTTTTACATCCGGCGCAAATGAGAAATTGTTTATTAATTGAAATATAACTGTTATTTTGTTTGCAATCACATGCTTTATTGAGTGCTAATGGTCATTACACAAGATTTTAACGAAACAATGTTTAATATAGTTAATCTAAATTTGGTTCGATATTAGTTAATTAATTGTGGTTTTTGCTTCAAATATTTTTATATAGTTCTATAGTATATTGTTCTATTTGCATGAAGTTTTATCCAAAAAAGAACACCTTGCGTTCATTTCGTTTATATAAAGTTTTTTTTAGCAAGTAAATATACAGTTACCTAAAGTTACAAGTAAATAAATGTAATTAAATAAACAAACTAAAATATAGTGCTGAATAATTGAAAATCGTAATATTGTTTTTAATAATTATCAATAATAATAGTAATAATAATTAAATACATTCTTAACAAAACCACCTATTACAACCGTTTCCCTCTCTGATCCAAATTTATGATCAAGAATCGACGCTAAACATAATGAACGTACGGTAATATAAGGCAAATAAATACCTATATAATTTTGCCAACAGTAGTTGAATGTTTGTTCGTATTCGTGAATTTTAAATTGAACTCGAATTCGAATAAACTTTGTTACCGATTTCGGGAACAAAACGCTCTCTTGTTGCGAGAAACGAAACGTCAGTTAAAACGTTTTCATTGCCAATTACAAACAAATTATTATACTGTAAAAGTGCAGAGTCAAACAGGGATTTTTTGTCGGATACTAATAATGTCAAATTTTGTGCTCAAAGAGGCTCAGTTAGATGCGGCATTCAATAAATTTAAAATTTATAATGTACCAGTCTCTGGAAACGATGTCAAATAATTCATTTAATTATAAATTATTATTTGGTAAGACCAAAACTCAAATCAAAGCTTGTTTTTTCTTTTTCTCACATTATGTTGCACATTCACTAATGAATCAACTCTTTATAATTCAAAATTTGAAATAGCAGCCTCATAAAAGAATAGCACCTGGGTCACTAGCCGCTCGATATAACATAGAAAATATTACAAGAACTATCCGACGTTATTCCATATTTGTTTAGAAAATCCAAGTAAAGCGGTTCCTTTATTACAGTGCTTTATCATCAGCTTTTGCATCATTTATCTGTTATCTAAGCGCGGAAGTGTATAGCTATAAAACCGTAGGTATACACCACGATAACGTCTGTTATAGTACTTATAATATAAATGCAGGATAATGCCACAGTGGCTGTATTACGAGCCAGCAGTAAACCTCTAGAGAAGGTCGTAATCGTAAAAGTTCACAACAGGTGAGGATATCGCGAATTGGCAACGTCGCATCTGCTCTGTTAAATGAACGTTGTCGTTCATACTTAATATTAAGCTAGTATGCTAAGATTATCGCTACACCAAAATCTCTGTTCTAAATTTTAACTGCGTTTTGTAGAGAAGGGAATATAGGGTACTAAATATATTTGTAAAGTTCTCAGATCTGGATCTAATCCTAATTAAAATTATAAATGCGAAAGTGAGTTTGTTTGCTTATTACTCTTCACGCCTTAACTACTCAACCGATCATGAAATTGTCAGAGATACAGAAAAGGATATAGGGTACCTTTTACCTTTTTATTATTATTAAATGAAAAGCACCCAATGGGTAAACTTTGTAATATACCTCATTAACAATACAATTCAACAGGTTTCATAACAATTTATTCAAAGTAATTGGGATTCCGAGGTTTTTACATTTCAGCCGCTTAAAGCACTCCACTAAAGAGAGAGAACTGATAAAGAGAGAGAGAGAGAAACTTTTTATTTCAATAACGAAATAATAGGAACGATACAAGCATAGAAACCTAGAACATGCATATTTCACTGATATTGAATTGTGTATAATAATTTACAATAAGCCGTTAAAGTGAACAAAATTATTATATATGTTAACCGTTGTGCCTTACTTTGAAGCAACCTTTAATACTTTTAGATCTGAAATCTAAGATCCATCAGCCAGGATATTTTATACATACATGGCGAGTCTTGTTCTTCCCTTAAATAAGCTAAAATAGTTTAAAAGCGATCTCACCCTTTGTCACTTTTTAGCTGTTGTTTTCTTTAATATGTGTACATCATGTACATCATATTAAAATCCAGATGAAAAAAATGTCTTTGTCACTTACACCATACTCAAATCATGCAGTAGTACACTCAAATAGGCTCAAATTATGACACACGACGGCGCACCTCGGAAGTACTTTGGCTGCCACGAACATAATATTACTTTATGGGCGATAAAATTTTTGGGAGGCCTGATAAGAGAATTTTTTTGTTTGTCATTTACATATTACGGCAATGCCACTGTGAAAGATTTTAATTTTCGACGAAGAAATGTTAATTTTGATATTTCTGTAGGGCATATTTTTCCCGGTGTCAATAACTACGTGATAAATTAACATAATTTCGTTTGCACATTTGAATTAATACTCTCGCTTTGTTAATTGACCAAATAGAATCCGTATTAGACATTTAGATGCATATATTAGTGCTATACGACGCTTTTTCATCACAGTATCATCATCACATCAAAGCAGGTACTAATTAAATAATGTTATACTTGACACAAAAAGATTTATCACTAAGATTTATTAATATAAACCTTTAGGTCTTAATGCCGAGAAACCGTTAACTGATAACATTAGTTTATATAAGATTTTAGTTAGCTACTTGAAAAGAGTCGGGGGTGGTTTTAGTAGATCAACCCTAATTTAATATCATTTTAAAACATGAGTTATGAAATAAAAGGGATTTTATATGAAAAAGATGCTTAAATCTTTTTTCTTAGACGGATTAAACTCATTAACAGGCCTCAGTCTCATTTGTGGCCATTTTTCTCTCCCACCCTCGCTTTGTGCTTGTTTTTAAAATAACCAAGGTCGCGGTTCATGGCATCGATCGACTCGACCTATTATTTTAATAAGGAACCCTGATAAGCCTCCTTTGTCGCCTGCTTGCCACTATTTATGTTGCTAGTGTTAACGTATATTTATTCGAGTGTTGCCACCCTAATTTCGAGATTATTTAACTTTATGTTGACATGTAACACGTATTAGGTAGGTACTTTGTGGGAGCTATGTTGTTTATTTGCTAATAAAAATTGTAAATACTTTTTGTTTATTTAGTTGTATTACACCAATAGCCCATTTTATAATATAACACTAAAAATACTTTAGTAATATTAAATCAATTAAATTAAGAAAAACATCAACAGGGAGAAATTTCAACGATAATGAGTTTGTGATACAATCATCCATAATTTTTTTGTTTCATTGCTTATTTAAATTAAAATATCAAATATTTAATAGTTACAACAAGATATGTCTAATAGAAAAATCTTTTATATATTGTACCTTTCTTTGTAATAAAAATTTGAATATCACCTTTATCAATTCTTTTTTTTTTAATTTACAGCAATGGAAAACTGAGCCTCAAAGTAAAGGCTAAGTTCTAAGCCTCTATGTATGTAATAAGTTCATTTACATATGTAATGAAGTAAGTAGAAATATGTATGGAGAATACATGCCCCATCCATATCGTGAAGCAGCAAAGCTCCCTATATTCCTATTGACAAATATCTCAAAGCGTCCGTCTATTAAAAACTAATGAATAAAATATAAATAAAACAATTGCAATTATTCCATGTAATTTACATTCAAGTAGGTAATTAAACTTCAAACATGCATTGCCTCGTTTGCAACTACTCTTACAATATTTCTTTTGAAACAAAATACACAACGCTAAAAGTTTTTTTTAACGATTAAAATGCAATTTAACAGCGCTCTGCAATTCAAAGGATGATTGCAATACAGATTTTTTATTTGGGAGTCGCTTCCTTTGATACACAATATAACCGTTTCAATCATTTGTCATTTACATATTTTATATGAATTTATTTATATGCAGGTAACTTTTATGTCGGACCCTCACAAATCGTGCGGTGCTAAAATATTCTGGTATTTCAGGTCGCTGCTATTTTTAGCGTTGACACTATCCATAACCTAACCTAACTATTGGATAGGTATGTCAATAGATATCGCGAAAAAAAGATTTAAAATGCATATTTTTAAAACGTTCGACTTCTTCGATCTCCACTTCGACTTTTATAAAAATTCTGATTTGAAAATTCTGTCAATATTCGAGCATTTCAGAAAATAGGTCGGCAGTTAGCGTTTGTACCCACGTATTGTATAATAACTAGATAATAACACTAAAATTAAATGCAATTCAAAATAGCCACGAATCAAACTTATGCGAAAGATTCCTATTTGGATACTGTTTTGACCTTCGGTCTTTACTCGAATTCCTAAAATAGATAACCCTGTTTTATGGAGCTCACGGCTCGTCGGACCGCATGATATTTTGTGATCCGTATTGGATCGCATTGTAGGTACGTTTTCGTCTGGCAATACACTCGGATTTGTATTCGATATTCATTTTTCTGCGACATTAGACCGATGTCATAGGACGGAAATATGTTTTTAATTCTCTTGCTCGAACAGTCACTTTTAAAAGGCATTTGCACACTAATATGGTTTGTTCAGTATATTGGAAAAGTCCTTACAATATATTTATTTATTTATTTTTAGATTCGAGTTGATATTATTCATTAAAATATTAAATAAACTAAGTACCAAATATTTAAAAATAAATATAGAAAATAGTTTGTTAGAACCTTTAATAGACGCCTAATATTCTCTAAGACTAGCTCGATTTTTTTTCTTGTTACCGTTAATTGAATATATTGGGTTCCTATTGTAACAATAATTAAATCAATCATAGAAGTCGTAGGTCAGTTGAAAAAATATATAAATCCCAAAAAATACAAAGGTTTAATAAAGCCAGAATCTGGTCACTGGTAATCTGACTTTGATTTCAAGTTTATTCATTACTTACCTGACACGTTCTTTCCTTACAACTACATTACTAATTAAATAATTCCAGCAATTCTGAATATATTTCCATTATATGTACAACAATAACGAACAAAAATTACAAGACTTTTGAAATTAATCGCGCATCTCTGATTTTTGTTCCTTAACCGCAGGGCAATAATAATTTTTCCTAATTTGCATTCACTTGCTCCATTTTCACAGTCCCTTGTACCACGATCTTGTACTTTGTTGGCTCAAAGAAAACAAGTATTTTTAATTAATTCTTCCTCTAAATGGTCTGAATTAAATATATTTCCATATATATATACGCTTTGTTGTTCCGCGTTACTTAAAATAAGGATTAGAAATTCTCGAAGATAACAGTGAAAACTTAACATTTTTGTCTATCAACAGAAATGTGTTAAAAGTAAGTACAAGTGTTGTAATCATAAACAAGACAGCTAGTAGTAATAAAAAGACCAGAAAGAGGACCAGGTGGTCTAATATATTGTATTATATGGGCTGAAAAGTCCCGGGCCTAACACATAGATGGCGCTAGTTTTATTACATTCACCTCTTTTTCAGTTAGTACTAACTTTCAAAAGATAGCTGTTAAAATTTCATGATATTCTATTCATTAGTTTGTGAGTTATTGACTTTTGACGCTACTTTGTTATTTTCAAAACAATGGATCAAAAACAATTTCGTGTTTTAATTTTACACTGCTTCTTGATGGGAAAATATACCGTTCAAGCGAAGCAATGACTTGAAAAGTGTTATGGGGACTCCGCTCCATCAGAGACAACAATAAAACGTTGGTTTGCTGACTTTAAACATGGTCGTAGAGACACCGATGATGCAGAACGCAGTGGACGTCCAAATGAGGCGGTAACACCAGAAAACATAAAAAAAAAACAAAATCGTTTTGAATGATCGAAAATTGAAGTTGTGTGAGTTAGCTGACATCGTAAAGATATCAAAAGAACATGTTGGCTTTATATTGCATGAGCATTTGACTATGAGAAAGCTCTGTTCAAAGTGCGTGCCGCGTTTGCTCACTGTTGACCAAAAACAAGAACGTTTTGATGATTCTGAGCAGTGTTTGGCCATGTTTAAACGTAACAAACCAGGATTTTTGCGTCGATATGTGACAATGGATGAAACATGGATCCATCACTTCACTCCGGAATCAAAACGATCGTCATCTGAGTGGACAGCAACTGGTGAACCTCGTCCAAAGCACCCGAAAGCACAATTGGTTGGAAAGGTTGTGGTCTCGGTATTTTGGGATGTGCGTGGTGTAATATTCATCGACTATCTTGAGAAGGGAAATACCTTCAACAGTGAATATTATATAGCGTTATTGGAGCGTTTGAAGGCCGAAATTGCAAAGAAACGACCGCATATGGCAAAGAAGAAAATTTTGTTTCATCAAGACAACGCACCGTGTCACAAGTCAATCAAAACAATGGCAAAACTACATGAATTGAACTGCTCCCACATTCACCGTATTCGCCAGATTTGGCTCCCAGCGACTACTGGGTGTTCGCAGATCTCAAAAAATGCTCGCCGGTAAGAAATTTCGCACGAATGAAAAGGTTATCGTTGAAACTAGGCCTATTTTCAGGCAAAAGATAAATCGTTCTACAAAAGTGGTATTGAAATGTTAGAGCGGCTCTGGAATGATTGCGTTGCTCTTGATGGAGATTAGGTTGATGAATAAAGCTAATTTTGTACAAAAAAAAATGTGTTTTCTATGTTAGGCCCGGGACTTTTCAGCCCATGTGTTATACATGAGTAAGTATCGCCGAAGCCCATTCCGTTATGCTATCCTTATCCTTCAAATTACATTTAGGACCACTACTATTTTTGACAGGCCCTTTAACTGTTAACTGTAGAATCTACCAGAGATTGGACAATCTCAGCCTGATTCGGTTGCACGCTATATTGTTTCCAAAATCCACCGATTAAATGTATGGGATTTTTCCGAAAGATTTCCGTAGTTGGTCAGTGAATCGATATCATCAATCATTAGCCCTACGGCCCAGGGCTGATAGATGTTGCCTCCGACGAGATTGCGCAGCCCTTCCTTGACGTATCAATTTATAAGACGAAGAATGAACTGTCAGTCCCTCAACGGATTAGTGTTAAACATTCACTACCATCTTGTTTTCTTTATCTAAGAGCACATTTATAGTATCCAAATTATTATTTTTTTTTTGTTTTAAAATAACGTTAGTCCAATGTGTTTTAATATAATTGTTTTCTAAATTATTACACCAGTGATTAGACTGACGCGCCCTGACTTCGTAATGGCTTTAGATCACAATCCACATATAAAACAAATTTATAAACACATATAAAACATATTTATATCCACATATAACAGATCCTTTTAAAATATTATATAGTATACATAGCAGAGACGAACGCTGCGCTCAGGCCTGTATCTCTTATTGTCTTCAATTTCATATGTGGATGATAATAAAATGATCATTCAGCTCAGCTCGAGATTCAGCTTAAACGGTGAAGGAAAACATCAGGAACCACCTAACTGACCCAAGACGAAATTCTTAAGTTTAGCAGTAGCAAACCATACTGCTGACGCAGTTATAAATTTTGCTCGTCTGGCGACAGTAACCACCCCCTTGATCTTATTGATACCAATACTGGTAGATCTGGCGACAGAATACCACTGGAATTAATTAAGATCAAGTGTGCTGTTGTGTTTCACTGCAACACGACACAAAAAAGTACCTAGCCAAAAATTTCCTCTTAAACTCATGTTAGGCTCTCAACCAAAGGCCTTGTCAAACGTACAATAATAATTAAAATATCTTGATTATTTATTTGTTGCAAAGGCCAACTCCACACCCTTTATCCAACTAATACTGCAGACGGCGTAAACTTGAATAGAGCATGATTTAACAGTATATAAGCAAGTTATTAACGATAACATCGGGCAGCCTCGAGGCGAAAAGCCAGTAAATAATAAAATCAAAGCTGTGTATATAGTTGCTTATGTGTTGTTATCGTGGCTTTACCAGGAAACTAAGTTATCTAACACGCCTCAACTCATAAACAGTTCCAGCAATAATATCTGCCCGGAACATAGTTTGCGTTAACTCCTCTATTTAAAACTCCTTGCGTCCGAAGTGAAGGAAGGTAAGATGGAACTTTTACTTATTAGTTGTACCAGATTGACGCCGCAAACCAACAACGAACTTTGCTAATGGATTCAAGATTTTGTTGACAACTTTATGTGGGTGTACTACTTACATTAAAAATATCTGTAATTCTTTGTATTGGAACGGACAGTGTTAATGTTTACATTGTTGATAACAAATAAGTTTATATAACAGAAAATTCATCGTATTATTGTCACTTGATATTCGATATCAAAACTTGCCGAAACAGACACCGCTTGAACTATGATAATTAAAATTTCTGAATCCATTGTCTTTACCTTCCTACCCCATTGTTAGATAAACAATTGTACTTGACTGTAATCGGAGCGGCAAGGCGGGTGGCCTGGAATCCGTTATTTGCACCCGAGCCGCAACGCACCTCCGGATTCCAACCTGACGCCCAAGACATTCCACTGCTCAGATTTTAGCTTAAAGCGCTGCGCTCATCCTTTGATATTGAGCCGTAATGTTAATAGGTGATCACCGGTGATCACATATCAAGTCATCATCTGTGGTACACTGTCCTAATTGGTTCATTCGTAATAGAGGGACGTGGAATAATTTCATCGTCTTGTACATTTGGTTCCGGCGTATAGCTATAATGTTGTTCAGTCGTTACTACATACATAGTCGTACTAATACTAAGTAGGAAATAAGAAAATTCTAGTTTAAAAATTCGTTTAATAACTCTATGTAACGGACTGTACATTATACTAGTGGGCGAGTTATCTATGAAAATAATAGATAAAATAAAACATGACAATTTGCCCGACTCGGGCGAGATAAATTCAGGCGATTTGTCCATTAACTCATTACGTTTCGTTTCTATTATTACTGTAATTAAGTGTTTTAAAAGTAATTATAATTTTTTTGCTGTTTAGTTTTTCGTCGCACTGTTTTTGACAGATCACGATTTGTTCCATGTGTTAAAATTAAAGTTATGTAGTTTTCTTTGCCGTTTCATTATGGAAAGACTTACAAACTAACAACGCTTACAAATTATTGAATTTTACTATAAAAATCAGTGGCTCTGTTAAAAATGTATTTCACGCACAACGTTACTGTCAATGGTCACCGCTACCGTAAAATGATTTTCAACTTTTTACTGCCCAAAATACGCGAGCTATATCTGATTGACATGTGGTAACGTTTCAACAAGACGGTGCCACCTGCCATACAGCACATGAAACGATGAACTTATTGCACAACGAATTTAATGAGCAATTCATTTCTCGTTTTGGACTAGTTAGTTGGCCGCCTAAATCGTGCGATTTAACGCCTTTGGACTATTTTTTGTGGGGGTACGTAAAATCTCTTGTTTATGCAGATAAACCAGCATCGATTCCATGTTATAGGTGATATACCAGCCGATATGCTTGAAAAAGAAACTCAAAATTAGACTTCACATATGGATCACCTAATACGTAGTCGTGGGCCAACAAATACAATGAAATAATCTTTAAAAAATAAATGGCAAGTAATGATTTTTAACTTGCAAATGTAAATTGTATATTTTTTACAATTTTCTAGTGTTAAAGGTAAAAAAAACCAAACTCTTAAAAAATTACCCTTTACTTACCTTGTATTGTACCTTTGATTGACTAAGATTTTGTAGATAAAAACTGTTAATAAATCTCGAAATTGGTTCTTGTCTTGGTTTTGAATCATTAACTTGTATACAAGCATTATCAATTTCTGTAGAAACAAGCTTTATTAATTCACATTTCCTTCTATTTGTCCCTCGAATTAACACTTGTACTTAGTTAATTTAATAAACAGATTCTTATGAATTTCAATCCCGAAGATTTTCCCGAATTCTATCCTTTTGCTGCCAGACCGTTGAACTTGAAAATATTTTGTTTATCTTACCTTGTTTGTTAATTTTGTTAACTGGAATTGTTTTAAAGTGTATTAGCCGTTTTTGATTAAGAATTCTCGGTTATCTAAAACGTTTTAACGTTTTATAATAATTAATTTTATTATACCGATTTCTTTTATAATGACGTTTAGCCCTCTGAATCAAGGCTTCGAACTATATTCCTGGCTAGGTCTACTCAAGTTCACTTTAAAAGTTAAGTTTACCGAAATACTGGGGTCTCGATAAATTTACCACAGGATTGATAAACATAAAAAGGAAGCTAATGCAATATACGAAATTATGTAATAATAATTTTAAAGCGCCTCCATAATATATTCAGTTTTAGGTTTTTAATTTAAATGGGTTGAAATTATAGAAGCACGAGAGAGCGAGAGTAGCAATCACAAAAGACAATACACGCGAATGTTACAAGGGTGGATAATTGTTTTCTTGATTAATTCAGAATAAGGAAGCACGCCGCGACTCTACTCTCCCCGGACGACTCGTTCAACAAGCTATATAATTAAAGCCATCAATGTTTATCGCCGTGTAATAAAACAAAAGATTTGGACGTTAGCTAATAATTAGTTTTGATAACAATGCTTCAATATACAATACTATTAAAATAGAGTTTGTTTGAATTAAATACATTTTAAAAAACAAAACGTTTTTTTAATTTAATTAGTTGAATAACAAGAGTTAGGTATGTTAATGTTAAGAATAAATTAATAAGAAACATCTCTTAAACTGTCATGATAGAGTGGTGGGCATACTACATTCAACGGATTAAGATCTACAACGGTTGTAATCTTACTAGTCCGTCTGCTAGCTGGTACTAACCTTCAAATAAGACCACCGTTAAGTATGACATACCTGAGTGTGCTTCTAAGCTTCATCTTCTCTTTTCTCTATTGAAATGAATTAACTTTTCTATTCAAACTCTCGTGTGAAGCTACACTCTTGCGGCTCTCTTGATGTTGGTCATGTGTACTCGTATTGTGTATAGGCGAAAAGCAATCAATCTATCTGCCTGTTTATCACATACTAACCTAAAAAAAAACTCTAAACATTCTGACAGTGTTCAAGGATGCATGTCTACGAAAGTGGTACAATTAGACCCTCATTTGTACGCGAGCCGAATAGGCACCCCTGATCCCCAAATCATTCATGTATGCCTTGATACGTGTGCACAGTTAATTCGGCAAACAAGTGGCTTATTGAGCTTGTGTGAAAATTGAAACGATTGAGATCCGATCTCTGAGCAAATAAAGCGAGTATAAACTTCGCATTTCCTAAATTTTAATTCTTCAAATATCAAATATTTTTATTCTATCAAATATTCTTGTAGAGATGTACGATCACTTACAAAATTAAACTCCTAGGGTTACCTACATCAGTATGTAAAAATTCTTAGAAAAAAATCTAAAGTGTAATATGTATAGGCATCGTTGTAGGTCGACATACGGAGTGACGGTCCATTCGATGGCAGCATCCACATATTAACAAAAGCAATGCAATAGGTGCTACAATTGTGCTGCCGATTTGATGTAAATGTAAAATGTCGATAGGGTTCCGAATAAGGAATGAGCTCCGGTTTCCCATACACTAATAACGTAAGCGTTGAAATTTCACTATAGGTTTCTCAATTTCACTTTATGACTGCGAAGTGTCCTGCTACTGCTAATATACAATACAAAAAATAATACTTTTGACTCTGTTATTCAGGGCATCCTTAACAACAATTGGATCTCTCGATTCGAGCAGAAACCAGCATCGAATGCAAACAGCTACAACTACAGCGTTCACATTATTAATAATGTAATATCCCCCAATCCGTGCAAATTACTCTGCGGCCCGAAGCTACAATTCTTATATTTACAAAATGTTCTACCGACTATAATGAGCTCTCGGAAGCATTTGTATTCGTCGACATTTGAATAGCCGCCGACCGTTCTCATAACAATACACATGTAGGTTGAGTTTGAAGAGAATATTATTCATTTCCATAAAATTCAGTAATAGCCGAGTTCGTACAAAGGGCAAAAATTAGATATAACTTTCCTAACGACCGTATAATATCGCTGTGTAGAATTTAACTCGTAGATAAAGAAGGTAAAAGGAAAATTTCGTTATGAGTACATAGCTTATTGTCGGAAAATGGCCACTTTATGATTGGTGACTACTGGCTAATAGGTAATGTACAAAACGATATATCGACTCGAAGTTCTGTCACTGAAACCTACCTATATTACTTTATACGACTATTTATATGTCTAAGAACATCTATACTAATTTCATAAATAGAGAGAGAGAGCTGATTTTGTATTTTTTTTTACATTTAGATGGTAACTTTCGGAACCGCTGCACCTATTAAAAAAATCTTATACTGTTTGAATGACACATTATTCGAAATGGCATAATATTATGTATACTGATTCCCCGGCAATTGTTACAATAATTGTCATTAAAACAAATGGTCTGTCACTAGTCATATGAAAATGTATTACGTAAAGACCAACCTATACCACTATGCAATCTAATTATTTAAAAGACTACAAGATATAAAATAAGGGGATCACAGTCCCGAGGATTAATAATAGTAAAAGCGAATAAAATAAAAAAGAAAAGAGATTAGTAATTTAACTTAAGCGCCTTAAGCGTAACTGTCAGAGTCAGAATAAAAAGTAAACATTTTATAAGTACAGAATTTTCGCGAAGCGGACTGAGTTCCTTTCAAATGAACGACGTGACTCCAAATTGAAATTTAATCCTGGATCTCGCGAATAATACATTAACACCCGTGTAAAATGTTCATGAATTCGAATTTAGACAAATTTATTGGTTTTTTTTTTTTACTTATGAACTGCACACATTTAAAAAGGTCATATTATATGACATTTGCGTATTTGTGACGGACGGCAATACATCGTTACAGGTCGTATGTCGTCAATTAAATGCCAAAACCTTCATGTAAGCCAATCGTCCAAGCTCAGCTAGTTGAAGCTAAAGTCTTGTAATACATATTACACTATATCTATACTAATAATTATTATAAAGAGAGAAGATTTGTATTTTTGTATATTTGTAATGAATAAATTCAAAAACTGCTGGGCCGATTTTAAAAATTCTTTCACCTGTAGAAAGCTATATTATCAGCGAGTAACATAGGCTATATTTTATAAAGTTACGCGAACGAAGTCGCGTGCAACAGCTAGTACGCAATAAAAGTCTTGAATGTAAATAAAATAAAGGGTAAGGGAACAACGCAGTAGGTTTCTTATAAATTTCTTATGACATAGACAACAGTATATTGTGCTGTTATTTCACGGCTGTGAATTGTGCTGTTTATAAGAAGGTGGTTAATGCGTACTGCCCAGTTCTTGACTGCAAGAGTCATGTGTATGTCCACTTGTCAAATTTGTAGTATAAATATTCAGACTAAAGAAATATTAATAATACGTTTAAATTGCCTTCACCTGTTTAAAACTTTCATAAAATTGAAATAGCTACTCAAATTTCATTTATAAAAAATTAATGTAATAGCTGCGTAATACTTTAACTACTCTATAGTAGTCATTAAACAATTTAGAAATTAGAGAATGGACTGTTATTAAATTGAAATTGGAATAATTCTACGATCTATATTTTTAAACATACAAAAGTATTGCACGAACTGTTGTGACAGTATTGAGCAAGTAATAAGCAAGTAAATAAGCAAGGATTGAGTTATGACATCCCATACAATGTCTAGATAATATCTATAATATATTATATTATACAATGTGTCCCAACAAAGCGATTTCCAACTAAGTAATCCAAAGATTATTTCTCTTATTAACTTCATTCCTACGATTTCTTAAATACGTTGTTACAATACACAAAAAGACGTAAAATGAATTTTTATTACCGTTTATGTTTTATTTACATTTTCTGATTATACAATAAATTTATTTTAAAATACTTGTTTGTTACTACTTTGCAACAAAATAAATAAAAATTTAATTTGGGTATATGTTTAACGCGTGTTATAACACTCCAATGAGAGAGGTAATAATAGAAACACATTGAATATTGTGTTTAAATATAAAGAAACTCATTCAATGCAAACGTGAATATTTGTTTTTCTATTCCGTTTCGACTTTTGTATCGCATTGTTTGCAGTCAATGGCTCTAGGCAGTGTAATAAACTAACAATCGTAGATTAGTGGATCGTGCGCTGAATACTCATTTGTAATCCCTTTGTTAACTATAAAGATAGTAAAGAGTTGGTTTATCGAGATTTTTATGTTATTTCATCGACCGTGTTAATGTTATCTGATGATTATGTTACGTAACGTTATTGTGACGCTATCGCCTCATTGAATAGGGCTGTTGATTTTTATATGTGCCTCCCCGATCACTATCAGTTTTATAGTCACCGTTTTGAATGAATAGTTATTTGTATTGGGCTTTTGTTACCTAACTTTGTCAATACTTTAAATCTTTATTAAATTTAATTATAGTAGTCGCTATTATTGCAATCTTAATATTCGCATTTGTTACAGTAAATCCCCTAGTTTTCGTAGTTAAGATATTTGTAAGAATTATTCAAGTTAATTGCTTTTTAGGCAATATACATTTTCATCACAGACTTTCTTCCAATCGAAATATACAGTTCAAGTTTTATTTTTGTTAGTCGTTACATCATCATCTATGTTTGTAATGTACCTACCTATATACAAACAAGACATGGATGGATTATCATGAATGTATGGTGTTCAAAGACCAGATTTTGTTTTTAGATTAAAATTGTCTTTATTAAAATGAAATGAAAATGTGTACGCAGCTGAGGTGGGTCGCTGATAAAATTAAGAGGGAAGAATAATACGTACTCGTCCATATAAAAAGAGAAAATGTTTTTCCACTTCTAAATATTTTTCAATCTCCATGATTTTTTGTATGTTATTGACACAATGAAAGACTATGTTTATAGGTTTTCCTTTTTTTTTTTCAAAATTTGCAATAGATTCAAACTTATAGGCACCTCAAATAACTTAATTTTTGTGATTAAAACTTTGTCGAATTAAACCGTATGTTTTATAAAAACAATCTATTTTTTTTTAAAAGCGAAACCTATAAACCTAGAATATATTATGTTGAAACGATGGACATGAAAATCAAAGTGATTTGTTAAGATTTAGTTAGTGGAAAATGTTTTCTCCCGAAATGGAAATTTCATCAAAAAAAGTACAACAAAAAAAGGCAACAAATCGATTTATCAAAAATCAATTTAGTTTATACTCTTTACTAATTACATAAATAAATTATTATTATTATTTATAATATTTAACAATTTTAAGACCGTGTAAAATGATAACACTAAAAACCACTGAGGTTAAAATACTCACTTGAAAATATCACTATAATCTTCAATTTCTTTATACGGGAGTTTCGACCACGCCACATCAAATCACTATCCGTACTTACTAGCCCAGTCGAATTAGGATTTGACAAATAAAAAATTCCAAGTAGCAATTTTACTTCGGAATCCGTTGGGAGGGGTCACTGGCAGTCTACATTTCAGTTTTCGGGATCACCCTATTGCGTCATCCGCCATCTTGAATTTAAGGGTGAATTTTTGTTTACTGAATAACTCGTTTATTTTCAATTTTACACGAAAAATGGTTATGACCTAAGTTGTTTGGAATTTGATTTCCTACAATTTGTATTTTAGATGAGAAAAATAGTTAGGGTGCTATAATTACTCTATTCTAATTACTTAATTTCGTAATTTCGTTCCTTATTTGTACTAGTGTTCGCCCTATGGTCGAAACTCTACTAAGGCCCACTTAAGAAAGCTTATTCTTCATCGTATTGAAAAAAAGGACACTTTCACTAAAAAAACGTTTTCCTTAACTGAATTAATTTTAAACAGACTTAATTAATTTATATGAGAAATGTCACACGCCCACTGTTGTATGGAATTATATTTTCTGATCCGTGCAAGAGGGGGTATTTTACACAGATGACTGTAATTCCGCCATTAAGGGGTACAATAAAGCCGAAATGGCCGGTCGCGCGCTCGTCGGTTACGCGTTTTATAAGCTTTTTATGCAATTTTCTTTCCCACGTCCGCTGATTTTTTTCGATAGAATTAATATGTGGAAAGTTTAAACGGTATTTTTCCTTTATTATCATAGCTTCCTGTTTTCAACTTTTGCTATAGCAAACATTTAGTGCAATTTTTTTTTTCTAAAAGAAAAAAAATCATAAATTGTGGCTCTCTTTCAAAGTATCAACTTAGCATTTGTGTCGTAATAATAGATAAACTATATTTACGACGAGTAATAGATAATAGAGTGAACATATTTATAGACGATAGATGAGGTTTTATGTAATGGTTGTGAGACAGGCTAATGGTCCACGTGATTCGCTTAAACACAGGCAACGCCACAAGTGCTGCAAGTGCCCTGCCGACTAGTAGGATTAAGGACATGGTATTAGGAAGGAATGGGCACCCTCCACTTATGCAGCCGTAAGGGGGTGGTTACTGCCGCCAGACGAGCTGCCCAAAGACTGCCCTGCCACTACTTCAACCAAATAGTAAAAAATCAATGTAATAGACATTTAGAAAGTTTATTTAATATTTATTTATTTTAAAATACTAGAGAGTGAAAAGCACAGTATATTTTTAATGTTTTTTTTTTTTTGCCACAAGTAAAGTCATTTGTTGACAATCCACCTCTATTATTTTGTATTCTCTCACCGTCAATTAAATTAACATACTCCAGTATTCGTTCAGCGTTTCGACTCAATTTTTTCGCGGACCGCACTGCCCTTTACGATTGCCCATAAAAGCGAATGACCGGCCAAATAGACCCCAACTAGCTCGATACACTTTCCCCATTCGATTCAGTTGGGAAATCGAGTGAGCTGTCCAGATTCACCTTTTTTGCAGTCAATTGTACTCCAAGCGTTGTTATGATGTTAGGCAATAAATCAAAAGGTTATGCTCTTTTCTGTGCAGTGAAAATGCTTTTTAAATTTCGTGGATTAAGCTTAGTTAACCTCAATTACTAATAAGGCATATTAACTATACTAGACTATACAGAAATTTAGGAAAAATTTAGAAAACGGCTACTTATTTTGAAAATTCTTTTAATAATACGAGCTTGTGTCCTTAAGTAACATAAACTCTATTTCAGTTTTTATATTTGTAACCATTCATGCAGCGATCATTATAGTTAGTCCACGGCCGAGAACTAACTAAAACATTGTATACTCGTAGAAATATGTGTCGTACTTGATACACAAATATTGGGTGTCAGCAGATTAATATTTTGAGTGTTCATCTCAAGAGGGTCTAGAATGGGTTAGACTAGACGTATTAAGATTTTGTTACGTGGTGAAAAGCTCGAACTAGTTTTTAAAAATTTTATATATTTAATAACTAAAATACAAACTAAACTTAATTTTAACAAAGATTTTGGAAAAGAACAAAGATTTTGGAAGAGACTTGCTCTTATGAATTCGGAATGTAGAATGACGGGGGTGAGTTGGGACAGACGGTTTTGTTAGTTGTTTGTTTACATAAGGGACAAAGGAATGGCGTGGAAAATTACATGAGGATGATTTTGGGGAACTTAGCTAATAGTGATATTTACTTTATTTATATACTTATAACATACTTAGACTTAATTACATAATGATTGTGCTTAAACTAATTACATAACATTCCTCCCCCCTTAGTATAAAGATCGCGCCCTTTTTGGGTGCGATTTTTGGGGTTTGGAAGTGACGTTGGTGGCGGTAGCGTTGTTGCCAAGATCGGGGTCTGCGTCGTCGTCATCGGAGATAGTCGTCGAATTTGTCGCGCTCATTGGGATCTCAATGTGTTGCCGTCGTTGCGATGTGTCGAAGCAGTTGTTAAAGATTTGGATACATCCTACGTCGGGGCGAAGTTGTCTTCTGATTCGTTTCCACGGCAGACATTTGTAAATGACCCAGAAGATGGCTGCAGTGCCGAACATTAAGGATGTCCAAGTCAGATAAGTTGGCGCCTGGTATGACACATTCGAACGGAACTTGTTTAATTCCTCTGAGTATTTTTTAATTTGACTTTGTACTTGGTTGAGGGAATTAATTGGGATGTTACTGGGAATGACTGTTAGGAGGTTCGGGCTGTTAAGCCGTTTTCCCTCTTCGTGACAGTCATCCGTTCTTACATCCGGCACGATGATGGGGAATGTGATGTTGTCCTCCGTTGTGAATTTTGCTGAAAGGGTGCTATATCCTGTATGAAGTTTGCATCCTTCAGGAACCGTTAGGATGCCTGCTCCTTGTAGCGAATGATGGGAAACTTCTTTGTGGCACTGTAAAATAGATGGAGCTTCGTGGCTTTGTATATAGAGCCATTTATTGTTCCTTAATGGTTGATAAATGCTGATATTTGCACTGAACGTAGTTGTACTGCAAGTGCTTGGCATTGACTTCGAGGCGCTGAGCAGGATGTCCACTTCGCAGATTGGACGCAGGGCGGACTCGTACACTACGAGGTCGGTGCAGACTTCCTCCTTTGGCTTGAACTTCTTACAATTCTCCAATTTATTTGTTGAAATGTATTGCTGGCCATTGGGGCTCGTAGCTAAATATGTATGCTCAGGCAGGATGGTTGTGTGGTAGGTAGGATTTTGATTTTGAATTGGAATAGAATAAATTCGGTATAGCGTGAAAGGTTCGTTTTGGATTAAAGGAAATTCTAATATAAAAACTAAACGATTTGAATAAATATATGCCGAAAGGGTTGATGAATCTAATATATAATGCAAATTATCGATAGTCACCGGTAATACAAGGCGTTTATGGGTACGGACATGGCTAGAAATTAAGAGCTCTTGGTATAGTCTCTTAAGGGATATAATACAGGGGTGAATGATGTTAGATTTGCTAAACAATACACTATATAAGCAATCATTGATTTCATTGTCCAAACTGGTAATTACTTCTAAAATTTGTAAAGATATAGTCGAAATTTGTTCACTAACTTTAATGTCAAATAGAATTTTATTACTAATATTTAAATAATTATTTAACGAATTTATGTTTTCATTGATAACTTGTTCGTCATAAGAAATTTTGAATATGGTTTCATTAAAATTCTTTAGGGTGGATGATGTCATTTGCAGCTGTTTCTGCATGAGAGCAGTGAGATCTAATTCTCTCTTTTCTAAGAGATCAATGCAGTGATCGTACCTTTTTGCATCCTTTGCGTCAGGTGTGCCAATAAGCCATTTTAGGACTGTGCTGATGCCATCTACTAACTCTCTTTTGACCCGCGAATCCTTCCCAAGGTACATGTTAAACTCTGATAACCGGTTTTCTATTTTTCCTAAGTTTACGTTAAGGTATGATTTCGTTGCTTGGACATTGGGAATATTTGGGTATTTGGACGATATAGTGTGAAAGTTGTTCGCTAATCTTAATAAGGATTCATGTGCGATAAAAAGTGGTCTTAAATCGCGGTATATTATGAGTTTCCAAGATTCGTCAGAAGGGTATACATTTCCTTCCTCTAGATAGAAGAGACCGGAATGTGAGGGTAATGGTTCCGTAAGGCTGGCTACTGTGGTAGCGGTTGCCCTGGAACAGATGATATTTAAAAGCTAATTTATTTTGAATATTTAAAATATATGGCTTAGGAATATTGAACTTGGGACTTAAAACTAGAGTTTATGGTTAATTAAGAATACTAATTATAACTTTGATAATGAGGAGTATTTATTATAGTAATGTAACTAACATAGTGATTATAATTATATAATAACTGAGCATGCAGATAGAGGCTATTCACATAAAACTAATTACGCTAATGTATCGTCATTCGAATTTGTACGATTACGTCTAATTTCTATGAGAGTCTTAATGTGCTTATAAGATCTATACAGAAGAATGCATAATATTATTTTAATAATGGAACAAATGATGTAGCTAACATATGGGTCACTTATGTATTCATGAAAGATGTTATTATGATTCTGAGTTGATTGAGCCATTATTTGATTAGCCCTGAAACAAAATTAATTAAGTTTTACTATGAATTAGTAATATTACTGCGATATAGAATTACTGTAATGGTCTCAACCGGTTTGCGTGAACTCTCGTGTTTCGTCCTGATTTTTGAATTATATAATTTTCGTTAAAACCTACTCTACCTATAATATAAGGGCCATCCCATTTGCAATCTAAATTATTAGGATTAGGAATCCTTAGCATCACCTTGTCACCTACTTTAAATTTTGCTATATTTTTTATATTGTTATCGTAACGCTCCTTCGCCCTTTCCTTCATTCTTTCGACATTTTCGATTGCAGATTGCCGGGATATTTTCAATCTTTCGTTTAGATCTCTAACATAGTCTGATGCAGAGTAGTCGGGAATTTGCTTTAATGAATAAAATTGGCGGGGTTTATAGCCAAATAGGAGTTCGTACGGGGTGTAACCCGTGGAATTATTTGTCGAACTGTTATGGCAGATTACTGCGAAAGGAATGATTTGATCCCAATTTTTCAATCGGCGATCGTGATATATGCGGATGTGGTCTCTAAGGACAGCATGAAACCTTTCGAGGGCACCATTTGTCTGAGGATGGTAGGCCGTATTAAAAGATTGGCTGGAGCCGAAAAATTTTATGAGTTGTTTTATCACGGCATTCATGAATTCGGTACCTTGATCAGAGTGGAATCGTTTAGGCACTCCATAATGCTGACAGAAATGCAATAGTTGTTTTGCCACAGTTATCGCTTCCTTATCAGGGATAGGATATGCCTGCACATACCTAGTGAGTTCGTCCTGGAGAGTCAAGACGTATTTGTTGTTATTGTCGCTTACATCGGAATAGGAAACAAGATCCATAGATACTCTCTCGAACGGTTCTGTAGAATGAGTTGTAATAACCATGGGAGCCTTATAGGTTTTTCGTTGAATTTTATTATGTTGACAAGCTTGGCAGCTCTCAACGTATTTTTTTATATCTTCCGTCATGCCTTTCCAGAAATACAATTCGCGAATTTTCCTTGTTGTTTCTATGACTCCTCGATGGCCAGATAAGGGTTCGTCATGAAAGGATTTCAGGATATTAGGAATTTCGTGCGGATCAGGAGTCGTAACCTTATTGTCGCTAATAATAATCGTCGTGTTATACATTTCAGCTAAATAAGAGGATATATGATATTGTTCATTTCCTTGGAGTTTACATGTTCTGTCAGTTTTCAATTCGGGGATATAGAGTGTGTCGCATTCATAATTTTGTAAGCATGATAAGAGGGTTTTAAAATAACTTTCTGAGTCCCAAGGGTCGAAATGGCGTGGTCTCGTAACACCAAGATATATATTTTGCTTTTTGTCCGAAACCAAACGATCCACTTGATACAATTCCTTATTTTTCTCCAAATATGGTTCCACTTGAGAACAGCGATTTATGGCTTCGTCTGAAAGGTTATTGTGGGCTGAAAGCGTACTTGAAATAGGAATGAAAATATTTTTATGTCTAGTGTCAAAAAGGTTATCAGATGTAAATTTTAAAAGTTTGTCGTCGAAGTTATGTGAAGGTTGTTGAATGTAGCGTTGGAAGTTTAACTGTAAATAGTCATTGTCTTGGGATTGGGTAAAAGATTGTGGGTTATCGTCGTTCGTTGATTCGAGAATGTTTGTGTGGAGAATAGGCGGACGCGACAATGCGTCAGCGTTGGTATTATTTTTACCAGATTTGTAAACGATTTCGTAATCATATTCTTCGAGTTTAAGTCGCCAACGGACTAACCTACTACCGGGATCTTTTACTGAAAAGAGCCAGGTAAGGGGCTTATGGTCAGTGACAATCTTGAACTTTCTACCAAAGAGATATGGTCTAAAATGCTTTGTAGCCCAGACAATAGCTAACAATTCGCGATCTATTGTGGAGTAATTAGATTCAGCCTTGTTTAGTGTGCGAGAGGCGTATGCAATAGGAAGATCTTTGCCTATTTCGCCTTGAGATAGCACGGCTCCGATTGCGTGCATGGAGGCATCGGTGGTTAATATGAATTCCTTGGAGAAGTCTGGGTATTGTAATATTGGAGGATTCGTTAAAAGATTTTTGCAATGTTCGAGTGCAGACTGTTGAGAGTTACCCCATACAAAGGGAACATCCTTTTTCAAAAGGCTTGTGAGAGGCTTAGTTATTTTACTGAAATCGGGAATAAAACGACGGTAATAACCGGCAAGACCTAGAAATGATTTAATATCTTTACAGGATTTAGGTACAGGAAACCTTTGAACAGCTTCGATCTTATCTGGATTTGGTTTCACACCTTTGTCGGAAATGATATGACCTAAGTAGGCGACTTCGCGCCGAAGAAATTCGCATTTATCTGGTTGGACCTTCAATCCATGTTGTTGTAGTCTAGAGAATACTTCACGCAATTTGTTCTCGTGTTCCTGTAAGCTAGATGCAAAAACGACTATATCATCTAAGTAAACAAAGCAGCGTTCGCCTTGTAGTCCGTAAAGTATAGAATCCATAGCACGTTGAAAAGTGGCGGGAGCATTCTTTAAACCGAATGGCATTCTTTTATATTCGTAATGTCCGTATGGTGTGCTGAAGGCAGTTTTCGGAATATCTTTTGGTTCGACTTCTAATTGATGAAATCCAGATGCTAAATCAAGAGTTGTGAAGTATTGTGCGTGTCCTAGTTTGTCTAAAATTTCAGAGATGTTGGGTATCGGATAACTGTCGCCAATAGTGATGTCGTTGAGTTTTCTATAGTCTATAACTATTCGCCACTTTTGTTTACCTGAGGCGTCAGTTTTTTTGGGCACAACCCATAAGGGGCTGTTCCAGGGTGAAGAGCTCGGTTGAATAATATTTTGTTCTAATAATTTTTTCACTTGGTCGTTAACTTCTTGTTCGTGCACTTGAGGAAAGCGATAAGTCTTTGTATGTATAGATATGTCTGAAGTTGTGGGAATGGAATGTCGAGTATGGTTACTAAAAGAGAGTGAGTCACCTTCAACGTAAAATATATCGGAATAGTCTGAAATAATTTTATATATTGATTCTTTTTCTTCATTATTTAAGTGATTGTCTCTGATAAGGCTTAGTACTTTGTCTCGTCTGTCTAATGAATTTGTCTGATTGTTGTATTGACTGTAATTAGCGTTGTTGATATGATGTAAGTTAAATGAATCGACCTTTAGAGTTGGTTGGCTAATTACCTTATCTGAATCACTAATGTTTACACAAGTAATTAAAAATGAGTTGTTCACGACATTTACTAAAGCTTGAGGAAATAAAATATCGTTATCATATATTTGACAATTTACGATTCCTGTTCCAGAAATCATGCTATCAGTCTTGCATTTAATTACGGTTTCCGATCGTTTGTTTAATGTCTGGTTATTCAGATCATTAATTGGTTCGTTTTCAACTAAAGAATGGAGTTTGTAGGACTTATTGCCTACTTGCATAATTTTAGATTGAATGTACAACTTCACATTAAATTGAGACATAAAATCGTTCCCCAGAATGCCGTCTGCTTTTATATTAGCGTTAACGACGTGAAACTTATGCTTAGGGAGATTGTCTAACGATATTTCAGCTGTCCCTGAGCTGCAAATAGAAGAGGATGTAGCTGAAATGCCTATGATGGATACGATCTCGGTTTTATCTAGTATAGCTGTACCTAACTTATTAGGTTTAATTAAGGACACTCCTGCACCTGTGTCTATGAGAAAGACAATTGATTCGTTATCGACTTGAAAGGTGCAATGTAATAAATTTTCAGGAGGTATGTCATTCAGCGTAGAAATAGTAAAGGACTTAGGATTAATTGACTTGTGTTTAGGTTTGGATTTAGGACGTTTGTAAGATTTAGTAGATTTGGACGATTTAAGAGTGCCAAGAGTTTGGGGCTGGTTACCCTGTTCGTAGGCATTGGGGTTGAAAGATTTAGAGGTGCCAAGAGTTTGGGGCTGGTTACCCTGTTCGTAGGCATTGGAATTGAAAGATTTAGAGATGCCAAGGGTTTGGGGCTGGTTACCCTGTTCGTAGGCATCGGAATTAGAATTAGAATTGCGATTTGTTAAAGGTCCTGTGGTTGTGTCGATAGTCTGCGTACCGATATCGCGACATTGTCTCCGATAGACAGGTTTTTGTTGCGAGATCGATTTTTGCATGCTAATCGAGTTCTGTCCCCGATGGACTGGATTTCGTGGAGGAGCCTTTTCATATTCGCCGATTAATCGAGCTGGAGGTTCTCCAGTTCTGATACTGGGGTCTGTGTCAGGGTGATTGAGCAGGGAGCTGAAGCGATTGCCAGCGAATCGCTCACTTCGCTGGTCGCGTATGAGTTTAAATGACCTAAACGAGCAGGAGGTGCAGGTAAGGCACGTTGATTGAATCTTTTAGAGTTTTCTTGATAATGATTATCCTTATTATTGTTGTAGGCTCGCTTCCTGCATTCAGAAATTACGTGCCCGGGGTTCTTGCAATAGCTGCAAAATTTTTGCAAAGGGCTGAAATTGGTATTCGGTGTGGGCGGTGGTCGATTAAAACTTTGGTTTGGATTATTGTAAAAGCGAGGTGATCTAGTTGATGAGATAGCAGTTTGATTTGGCTTAGATGACGAATGTTTAAAAAGATTCTGCCTAGCACTGTTCATCGCTCGGATTTTATCTTCTTGAATGGCGAATTGACCTGCCGTTGTGAGTGAGGTGAAGCCTTTCGTCCTAAGCATCGTACCGATATCAGAGCTTAAACCGTTTATAAATACGTTTAAGGCGGTGTCTTCGGTGATTTTTAACATGCCTGGAAGAGTTTTGTCTTCAATTTCGGCATTTAATTTCTCAATAATTTTGCTCCTACTTAAATCTACTCTATGGTAGTACATAATAAGAGATTCATCTGGTTTCTGGAACATTGATTGTAATTCCAGATTCAAATGTGATAGTGTTTTTAAATTTGAAAAACGCTCTATTAGGAATGATCTCAAGTCCTCCCATGATGCGTATTGCCTACAATGCACATCAGAAGCACTTGGACCTACTATATTATTTAAGGTATATACTAACAGTAGTGGGATTTGGCTTTCGGTAGCTATTTCGAAAGCCGCACCACATGACCTTATGAATCTATAGATTTGTTCTGGTTGAGCTGTGTCGAGCGACGGGACTAATTTTAATAACGTATTAAAATCTAATGTGGGCATATCGATTTCGGGCTTAACTTTGGGTATAGACATAATGTAGTAATTAGAAATAGGCAGGATTTACTATTAACGATTAGGAGATAGGGTTTAGAAATTAGAGGGATTTGACATAGAATTGGGGAGTGAGCAAACAAGTTAAGCTACTCACCACAGCAACATCAAAATGTGGAGTCGCATGTCCGGCGTGTGTTCTTGAAAGCCTGCAGCTACCGTACGTTTTCTTCTGTTGGGCGATGCTGTCCCGGAGAATACTCAACGTTCGTTGTACACACGTCTTCGCGAATCCTACCGACTGCGCCAAATTGTTACGTGGTGAAAAGCTCGAACTAGTTTTTAAAAATTTTATATATTTAATAACTAAAATACAAACTAAACTTAATTTTAACAAAGATTTTGGAAAAGAACAAAGATTTTGGAAGAGACTTGCTCTTATGAATTCGGAATGTAGAATGACGGGGGTGAGTTGGGACAGACGGTTTTGTTAGTTGTTTGTTTACATAAGGGACAAAGGAATGGCGTGGAAAATTACATGAGGATGATTTTGGGGAACTTAGCTAATAGTGATATTTACTTTATTTATATACTTATAACATACTTAGACTTAATTACATAATGATTGTGCTTAAACTAATTACATAACAATTTCCAATTTAACCCGTAACAAACCATAGCTATTTTAAAATAAATATTATTTATTAGCTTTTATTTGTGCTTTATAACAATTGTTACTAAGGCATTTTTTTATTAATGTTCATGTTTGTTATTTATTTGTACAGTTAAAAAAAAAACATGAATACTCGCAATTACAGCCTTCACTTCTACATATTGATTAACATTAAAGCACCCTTTTAAATGAAACAATGCGATCTACCATTACGATACGTTTCATTTGGAAGTGAACTTTTTTCTCCCAACGAACATTACGGCGTCCATAAAGAGAATGGCCACAGCAATGGCCGGTCAAGTTGCTTTACGTATTTTCGATGAACCAAACGTTCTACATTCCACAAGAAATGGATCTACTCAACCTCTCAGAGTTTAATATTAATTTTGTTTAGAGTTTCTATAATGTTACACAGTAAGTTCTTATTTCACATTGTAATTATCCCAATTACAATTCTTATAGGGTCGGTAGTGCATCTGCATTCCCATGGCGTTTTTTTGTATCTTCAGTCGATGGCAACCTTGAATATCAATTGAACCATCGGTCTGTCATCAAGATCAAAATCTTATAATGTTAGAAAAAATTTCACAAGGTCAGTATTGTATCATACCTAAAGAACATTATGTTATCTTGAATTCTTTGAAACTTTTGATTTACAACTTTTCGTCATGTACTTATCTTTGTCAATTCATTTTAAATGTATTTTTTTTTATTTACAAAATCAATTTTCCCCCTACAAATCCTTTAACAAAACGTTTCAATTTACCTTTACAAATTTATACAAAAAAAATTAATTTCATCGTTTACCAACTTTGTCAAATAAGCCGAATGTGTCAATATGAACACTAATTTAACACACACAATAAAAATACTTATGATGCCATTGCAAGAAAATTCAAATACACATAACCTCGCAGCCCCTCCTTCGTATGGAATAAATTTAATGGTAATTACTGTAATTGATTCTCTAAATATTATATTGCGTGCTATTTGTTTTCTTTTCTGTTTCGCTTAGTAATTTTTGTTATAATTGCTCCAGTATACAATTGGGTTCTTGCTAGTTATACCACAGTAACGGTTAGGATTATTTATAAATTCAAATTTAAGAAAATAATCGTTATCTTATTGAAAAGTACTTGTGCTGTACAAGTAGACAAGTAATCCATACTTATATAATATTATAAATTTGAAAGTAACTTTGTCTGAAAACGGAACACCTTTTCACGCCATAATCATGATATCATGAAATCGCATACACGTTGTCAGGGATACAGGAAAGGACATAGGATACCTTTCATCCAACAAATAAAAAACTATCTTCTAAAATGAAATAAAAAATTAACGCCTGGCCAAAATAGACTGACTAATTCGCAGGCACTAGCTAGTTAATCATAAATCAGTTTTGTTACAATACCTAAATACTTGTTAGTCGCTGTAGAACTACGATGAAACCGGAGGTTACGGAATGAGACGTCATTAACTATTAAATTGGTTTATTCCTTAGACATGTTTTATTCCGTATCCACCTACGGAATTTCTGTATAAATTACGTTTCAGACGCTAGTTAATTGTTTAGTTCGTTATCAAACTATTAAAATTTCAATACAAACAGACGAATCGCTTTAACGTGTATGTACATAGTTTAAAAAAAGGGGAGTTTGATTATAGACTTTCAGTTAAAACAATCAGTGGGTCATTAAAAACTTTACTTTTCTGAATCCATGCTGCCTATATACTCGTAAATAGGTCACTCACACATTCTATCTCATAACTTAACATGGGTCTATCTTAATATATAAAAATTACGTGTCATATTTTTGTCATATGTATTTTAAGAAAAATAGAAGATTATATTAAATTTCACATTTAAGGCACATAAAAGTACGTTTACTAAACACTAATCTGTTAACAGTTAAAAAGTTTTATTCGAAGATGAAATTTAAGTTTCTTTACCAGAATCTGAATATATTAAATTTCCTTACGAGTAATACTTGTGTTATTATGATTACAGTTATCAACAGTTATTTAAAAAAAGTATAATACATTAAGAGAGATTATGTGATTTCTCTTGATAAATAATGAAAATTTTTGTTATTATTATTCATTTTTATCACTATTATATTTACCAATTTGTTTATTGTTCTTGAAGTAGGGACCGAACGTCATCGGTACAAGGTCATAGGACATCGCCTCATATCGCTCGATCAATTTGGGCAAAAAGAAAGATATATCCCAGGGGCCGGACTCCCTTTGAAATCCATTACCTACTGTATCGTACTCGGAGCACTAGCATTGTTGTATCTATTTGTATTTTTCCCTCTATGTTTTTGAGGAATAATCCATTATCTAGGTAAATGGTTTTGTCAAGAGCCGCTGTGTTAAATTGACTGCTAAAATTTCGTTTTGTACTTTTCCCTTAAAGCGTATTTAATCCGATCGTTTAGCACACGTATTCTGCTTGAGCATTAAATATGCAAATAAATATTTGAAATAGAGTTGTAAAACGCAAAATGTTTTATAAAGTTTTGTGGTAGACACTTATTCGTCACTAATAAAGGTGGAGTTACTATTTGAATACCAATTTACTATCACGCACACTATGGTTGATGTTGATGTCATTTAAATATAGCAAAAGTGTCTACCACCGGTAATTGATTTTTGCATACTTCCCCAGCAAACTCTCTTGACCTTTTAGTATAGTTGTTGAAATAAAATGTAACAATGCAGTGAAAATACAACACATACATATTTCGTTGTCTGCTTCTCAGAACTTACTCGTATGCAATGTTGTTGTGTTCGACAGTTGTGACACAAATGTTTACATTGAACGACCGTTGCGGCGCAGAAACTGTAGTTGTTCCAACAGCCGACGGTCTAGCTGCACGCAATAATGTATTTAGAGAATCAATTTTATTACAACATAAAACGCTGTAAAACGCGCCTCTACCAATTCCGAGGAAACCGAACGGACTGTCCGCAACTAAAGCGGTCCATGCGGTCCGTTGATTAAGTCATGTTTACTTTGTTTTTTTTTTTTTAAAAAAGTCATCGTATTGTACTTTAAAGGGTGGCAGACAGTTTGCCGGTCCAATTGACGGTAATATTGTTTTTAAACGGAAACACCTCAGAAAAGAGATTGTTTCAAATTTCGCGCGTCCCTTTTTTTTGGGATTAGGTTACTACTCACTAGAACTGAATGCAGATGCACACAAGATGCTGATGAACTTCGTATCTATGGCATCACAAATACGGCTTCTTCTTCAAGACACACTAAGAGTATCTTTACATTTTCTTTTGTTTGCATTATATTCTTATTGTCTTATCAAACCTACTCATAAATGTTTTGTTAAACATTAAGTTGTCTATTGAGTTTATTTGATGCCATTATAAAAGTTATATTTATGTTTACTCCTGACTGTCGCAGCTGAGGTATTTCACACATGAATATTGATTAGTCTGTGCCATGAGAACAGGAATTTAAAAAAGCATAAACCGATTTTTACAACAATCTTTGAGTTAAAAATGTTCGTGTATTAGGTTAGTAATAAGCATATTAAGTTCGAGGTAAACTTAAGTGATATTTTTTTTTTCATTATTTTACTGACTGTACATTCAATGCCTTTAGGTATCGCGTGAATGTTACATGTAGTATTACGGCCAGTAAAGTTTACTCTCCAATTTCCTAAATAGGTTTAACCAATCAATGTAGCCCACTAAATAGTCAAATTGCAATTTCAGTTGTTAATGCTCATTACGATGCAGTATCAGTGTCCTTTTATGAAGCTTACTTAAAGTTTTCTTGTATCATTTATTTTTTAATACTATTTTCCATTAATACTATTCGAGCACATGCCGAAGTACCGATATTTTTATCGGTTCGAGTTCGAACCGATAAAAATAGTTCGAGAAAGTAAAACGTGGTTCTTAGTTATGAATAAAATTGATAAATAACAGTCATACAGTACACCATACAATCTTGATAAAATAATGCAATTGGTTATCAATCACAAAAAGTTTTATCAGTCAAATATTTATTATTCTTTCGCACAACTTTTATTTGAATAACGATTGAATTGAATTTTTACTTTTAAACAATTACTTTGTTTTTTTAATTCTACTTGGGTGTATATTTGTGTGCTATTTTATTATAAACACTACAGTTTTTCAGCTTTTAAGTTTCAGTCTTTTACGGAAGATTTCAAATTACTTGCCAATTTAGACATAGGATCCAAACGAAGTTAGTTACCTAAAGTGAAACCTAAGCCTCAAGTTTTAATTTCAACTTATTAAGTTTATGTTGAAATAAAATACATTTTATAATATAACTATTTATGTATAAATTTTATATCAACTGAGCATTGTAAAATTAAGCTGTGTTAATTTTTTTTTTTTTGCTTTTATACTATAATGTTGTTCATAATGGAGTTCAGATGCCTAGAATGTTCTGAGCTATTTTGAAATGACTGGAAGTTGTTTATACAAATTCTCGACCTCAGTAAACATTTTCTAACATAAAATTGTTACATTGTGCTGCGTAATAAATATTTTATTAGAAATGGGTTTGCTCTTGGCCAACAACCAGCTGTGTAGCAAGGTTTATATTATTACGTGTACGTGTTAACGCAATAAATTTCTTTTAAAATATTTAAAAATTAAATTTAAATCAAGGATCTATTGTTGCCATTGTAAAATTATTTATGGTTGTTAGTTTCATTTACAGGTGCCTTTTTAAAAGACATATTTTTTCGTATATAAGTGGTGCAAATTTTATACAGCTATTGATTGAATTTAGGTTTGTGCTTTTACGCACGAGCTTATCACTTAATGGCTCGCAAATATCTTCTGTGCGTATCACAGTTAATGCTTGTGGCTTGTTTCCAATTAATATAATGAACAGTGGTCTGTGCGGTTCGCTTTGCCGCGTTCAAAACATTGTCCACGGACGCTACAGGGTATTCACTTACGGCAAATACACGTTTCATTTGATGCTTTTATTCATATAATTTAATATTTTCCATTAAATTGTCGATTACATTAATTTATTTATGAAATGCATCTCGAAAATTGTTTATTCCGTCTACACAAGGCAGGAAAATATTTCGCTGAATCTGTAATTTAACATGTAAGCGCAAAAGTATTTATAGACAAAAGTACCTGACCTAGCTATAAATGAAATAAAGACTAAATTAAAGAATATTTTAATGTGCTTAAATAAAAATAAAATTTATTTAGTTTAGCTTTTTGAAGATATTGAAGATTTTCTAACCGACCCTTTTTCTTTGCGGTCCAGTGTATTTCCTTGTAATATGGAATGATATATTAAATAATATTTTTGTACAATTTTTTATAAATCTTTTGCTACGCATAGAATCAGAATATACGATCTTTAGTTACAAATGGATTTTATGCCGTTCGTCAACTTTTTCAGGGAAATTTTAACATTTTACGAGCAACTTATATTTTATGGTCCATCATAAAGGCTAGAAATACGTGTGGGTGTTTTTGCCAGCTTTGACATTCGGCAGTTTACTTCTTGTTGTTGACTTATGACTTTTCTTTTTATAGTAGTACTTATGACGTTTGCAGTAACCTAAGTCTTTAATTTCTTTTATATTAACCGATTTTACCTGTATCCTTTTGCATTTCTTTTTATGTCTATAAAAACACTAATAAAAATATATTGAAATTTTTCGATGCAGTCTTTTTAATCTATCTAAAGGTACTTTTATATTTCCAGTATACTGGAATAATATATATCTTTAACTGTCCATGATAATTTTAATACGATTAATTCAAATATACTGAATTCGTACATTTACATCCGTAATACAAAACATGCAATGAATAACATTGATACCCATAGCAATATAGCGATATGTAGGAATATGTACTTGTACATAAAGAAATGAATGCGGCAAAGCCAGTTCAATCATGAAAGTCTCATAAAGATCTTTTGGTGAATATAATGCTGGCCTGAAAGACGAAATAATTTGGTAAGGGGCGTAATTAAAACATTTTTCCTGTTATACATTTCCTTTCGACGCCGAATCTTGATATGTTGTCAAGGTTTCTTTTTGAGAGAAATTGTATTTCAGGTTTTCGGTTATCAGATCTGGTATTTCCAATAACGCGAGGTAGGTAAGTAAGGAGACGCCAAAACGGATTGCCTTCTCAAAAGACAATACTAATACATAACCTCTCAGTCAAAGGTGAAGAAAGAAAGCGACGAATCTAATAAACGGGCTACGTATCCATTCCGTTTGTTGGTTACAACCAATGAAACGTGACCCCCACCCCGCCTCCCGTACACCCTTCGTTACCCTTCATGATTATGAGTTATGCGGAACGGAGGAAATCATTTTACACTGGTGACCGGTTCACGTCCAATTTTCCGAAATGGAAGGGTGCACCCATGGGACGAGCTTTCACAATAGACATCCCAGAATGAGGACCATTAATTCCCATCTTTGTTTTATAAAGACCAATGTCACTGAATTGACGCTTCACACCGCCCTGTTTTATATTCTAGTCACAAATTTTATCGGGCATTGAAATATGAACAGGCAGTCCCTTCTATTTGGTAACAATCTCTATAAAATATCTATAATCTCAAGATAAACATAGTATAATGTACCTTAAGTTTGTACCTAGTACATTGAAGCCACATCACTATGAGACAACAACTTACAACTTAAGTACAACACGATTAGGAGCGCAGACAAAACTAAATTCCCGTATTACATAGTACGGCTAATACTCTTCACATCTCATCAATTGTTGATCATAGTTAAAAATAAAATGAGTGTAAGTATACTATTTATATAAAAAAATACAATGGCGGCAGTTATCACTCTATTATTACAGAAGCATAGGTCTCTGTGGATGACTAAGTGACACAGCTCTTATTCAAATGTTATCCTATTTTCTGCTGTATTTATTTTTAATGTTTGACAACTCAACTCTGAACCCTCTCTAACCGTCTAACCGACCATTTTTCTGTTCGTCACATAATTGAAAAAAAAAAAAATGAAAAAAAAAAAAAAAACATTCTATTTAGGGCGCACATTAATATTGATTTACTTAATTCTGATTTACATAACTGGGACGTAACATATTATAAGAAAAATAATAGTAGACAGAAATTTTGATTAATAACCACTCTGACAAACACTGTGGTTTGCCTAACATACGGCTGCCATATACTCTGTCTCACCTTCTGTGGTATTTTCCGGAAACTGTCCATAACGTAACCAACTTTGAAAAGTTTCTATAGCTAACCACAAATGGGATTGAGACATTTCCCTCAGGTCCCTCAGGTATTCCGTAATTCCTAACCAACGAGCTTAATAATGATGATAAGGGTGTTAATAGATTATCTACGTTTCTGAACGTACATATGTACAAAACTTTAAAATATTACGAATGTTATTAAATCGTACTCGTAAATTAAGCATTCTGATAATTACATATAAAATATATCATATTTCATCTATCTAGACTGACTAGAAATGTCGTAAGCAGCAGTCGTTCGTCATTTGGCGAAAAAATAATTATGCCAACATTTTATAGCACTGTCTGTACATTTGTGCACTGAAAAATGCTTGTCTTTGCATAGACACAATGCAGATATGGCGCTGCGGCAAACCGCCGGTCTGATAAATCTGACAGGCCTCGTTCCCATTCTTATACGGATGTACATATTGAACGTACTTAAAAAAGGATTCCAAAGAGAGCGTTTGCGTATGAAAAGAAATTTAGAGGGAAGTGGATAAGACGCGTTTATTGAAATAAATCACGTCCACGCCGAACAATACCGTGCTCGTTCACTTGTATACGATTTTTTATTAAACTAGAGAGGGGATCAAAGCAATGTTCAGGATTTACGACTGTTTGTGGAGCACGAACTGTTCATACCAGTTCGGGCGGCCCGTGTACGGGAACATAAAATCTCTGCCAGTATTGGACCCCCAATAAAATTTTCGGTTTTATTTCTTAGATGGATGAATGGTTACTCGTATGGGATTGTGGTACAACTGGTGAAGTGAAACTTTTTGTGTATAAAAATTGTATTTACATTGCTATTTCCGGAATCATGAGTTTGATTTTGTTCAACGTGAACCCATACTTTGAATCTCCTGCGATTTAATGATCTATATTATTAGAATCCCATAAAAGGTCCATGAATATTTTGTGCTACTCTGATGAATGATTATATCTCCATCTATATCAGCACTATACATCCATCTATACATCTGTATTTGATAAGGAATCAGATTTACCTTACGACCTTACGACGACTGCGCAACGTAACCTACCCTTTCAATGCTCATATTTGTGTAACCAGAAATCACAAGTTCAATATAAACCCGCCCTGATTATGGAGCTTCCAACGTGGATGCATTACGGTTGGCGTAATGGACCAAAAAATGGGCCAACAAAATTAAACTTAGCTTAAACCGGTGCTCTCACTTCCAACATAAGTCCTTTATACGGCATTTACATCGATACGAGCCGAATTTTAACATTTACGACTTGCCCGTAATATTTTTATAGGCGGTTCATAAAATAACTTTTTCGAATACATTATGAAACATTCATCTCAGAAACGTTTGCTGTCAAGTAATATTTTTAATGGATAAATTCATATTTAGGCTAGACCCCGAGTCAACTTTAAAGCATCCTCGTATATTATTGAGCAACATTACGTAGTTCGCAAATAAACTTGTATTTAATTTTCAAACATACAAGTTGCTTTACATTGCTGGTAAACCTAAGAATGTAGGTATGCATATAATTATCCAATAAGTGATAAACCATGAAGTTTTAAAACAACATTTATGATGATTCTAGATTAGAACATTTAAGTATTAAGTTAATATTTAATAATTTTATAAGTAATTATTCAATTGTGTGAACTCAAAATATAAAAAGACTGCACAGTAACGATGACACGAACTGCAAAACAGTTTAATGCAAGGATTTATAAAAAAAATCATAAATCAACCGTTATAATGGGGCTCGTAAGCATAATTATATATTATATTATATATAGTATTACAGACAGACAAAAACAACGTTTTTGTTTTGTAACATTTCATTTCAACAGTGAGTTATTACGTCAATGCTGTGGGGAAAATAAAATATATTCCATAAATTTCAATAGAATTCATTCATAACCTAGTTTTATCTATATACATGTCAACATTTCAGTTTGAACTGTCTAAAAGAACTCAGACGTATGCTCCCAGCGATCTTGACTATTTTTCACGCCACTCCGGAATTCATAACCCGTTCTGACTTGCGACTCGAATCGTGTTGGCTCATTCCCCTCGGAGCACTACTTATAATGCTGTCATGAGTCTTTTATGCGTTCCCGTCATAAGTTCATGACGTAAACACACGTGTACACACACAAAAAAGCAAGCGTTGTGTAAAACACGAGTGGAACTGCTCATGTTTTTTAGAGCGAAAAAAGGAACGGTAATTCCTGTTGTAATGTGGCGGTACTTAATTATATTTTGTAATTAACTGCCGTTGGATGTTTCTGTTCAAACCTACGGGGAAGATTGTGCTGCCGCAGAAGAAGAACAAAATATCTTACTGTGTTATATACACAGTAAGACCCAGTAATACTTTAAATAGTGTTAAACAAAACCGCTACATATCGAGTCTATTAGTACGCTTCGTTTTTTCGTAAAACTTTTTCGTTCACAGCGGTGCAACAAAATGTTCCCAAGCTCAAAAAATAATCTAAAGAAACAATTTTCTCCTTACACATTAATCGACCTAAGAGAAAAAAGTACGTTTTCACGAACTGTTGACCCTATTTATAGTTTGATACAAAGGAATGTGAGAAAGAGAGGTAAAATTAGGCGAAATGATGCATTGTTACCCTCTTTGTTTGTCACAGAGCCGATAAACCGGCGGAACGAGCCGCGGTTTCGCTCAATATACGCCAAATAAAGCTTTATCATCTATCCAATATTCTGCTTCCGCGAACCGAATATGCCACTTGACATGCTGCCAAGAATAAATCAAATTTCCTTTACCGCGCGACCGCCTATTCGCGCAAGCCGTTGAAACTTACGTGGATACATGCAAAAGCGAATTTTCCTTGTTTTTCTGTATCAGCCACACTAAATATATCACGACGCCACTGCTGGGCGCAGGCCATGCTGAGTGAGAAGTTATAGATTATGTCCAAAAGGAATTAACAGAATTTCATATGTCTTCTAAGATTGGTGGTTTTTTTCTCACTCAAGCAATTTCCCTTCTTAAGATTTTTTTCGCCGCTATTGTAAATTGATCGTTTTTTATCCAATATCGTAATTGGATAAAAAACGTAGGCTTGTTCTGAGGTCGTACTTGTTCTGAGTAGGCTATCACACGTAAAATCCTTGTTCCTACTAATATTACTTAGTCGTCTAAAAATATAAAAAATTGAGCACCACTGACGTCACAGTCGTCACAGCAATAAAGATATCAGACGTTATCTTACTCATATATTTTCTTTTTCAACGCGGACGAAGTCGCCGGCACCAGCTAGTTGCTTTATAAATAAACCTTAAATTACATTAACCGACACGTCTTAACTAATATGCGTTATACCTTTCAAGGAAAATTGGTATCTTATTACAAGTTACGGTAAACTTTCAATTTCTCTCAGCATCGCGGCGATCTGGGCTGATCCCTCGGTTTAATTACAATTCCGGAAAGTACATGGCTTCCAGTTACGGTTACCGCTTGTTTACGCTTCCACTAGCGCCAGACTGAAGTATGGAGTTCGCTTCAAAGACTCGAATTTTCTAAAGGTAACATAATTATACATTAACCAGTATTATTTAATTTATATATTATAACAATAAGAAACTAAATCATTCTAGGGTTAAGAAAACAATTTTATTTTTGTTAACAATCATTTCTTATACTTCAGAAATTATGGTTTGTATTATATTTTTCTTTCTTTTGTAGTTTTTTTTTTACAAAATAATAAAGAAATTGTTTCTTTTTCGCAGTTCCAAGTACGTATGTACTTGCGATTTGTTCAACTCACTTATATTGATGACAATTTTAAAAGTGTTAATCATGTCGTTGAATTAATGGAATTGAAGATTTATTTGCTTACCGACAGACAAGTTCAAGAGAGGCTTCATTGTTAGCAGACTGCGACCACTTTGTGGACGAAACGAAAACTAGACACTGGGTTGCAGTCAGGAGAAAATCGCTCACCGGATGGCATTTGCATATTTTGTTCGTAGTTGTTTTCCAAAACTCAGCCTCCCGAGCGGAGCTCCGACAAATATTGTTGAAAACGTTTCCATTCAGTATTAATTTCGTACACTGCCGGATTTTGTGTAAAAGTTTGGTCCTTTTTTTTCTCATAACTTTTTGAAACCTGGACTTGTTCACAGAAGATACACAGCATTTATTTCCCGTCTATTTCGGACTTGTTCTTGCTACGAGTACGCTCAACAATTTTAATGTTTTTAGCATTTAATGTCGAGCATACTAGCCTAACATTTTGCATTTTTTCTCTTTGCTCCAACTGACCTAATTTTGTTCACTTCACAATTTTAGATCACGCTTACTCTGTACACGCGCGCATGTTGTTTTATTGGTATTTATGTACTAAATTATTTCTATATATTTTTATTTATTATACATATTGTATTGTTACATATTGTTACACATATTGTAAAATACGTATTTTTGTAATTTTTAGAAGAGTGATTAAATAAAAATATAGCCTAATGTTTTCACAAACTATCATATTTATTATAGATATGAGTGATGAAAGTTAAAATACATCTATGATTCTCTAAAAATATAAGTATGTTACCACGAGCTATTGGATTGTTACTTCTTATGTATTACTTCTGATACTTTTAACCTCCATAATTCATTGCCCCACATCTAACTCCCCTTGTTAATCCTTACCATCTCTCACTCGATGTACCCGGGATTCTACTTCAGTATTTTTTTTATTTTTCCACATCAACAAGAGATGAAAACTTTACCGGAGGGCTGGTGAAACTTTCCATACACTAATCCCGCGGCGGCCTCACTAAATTCGCGATTTACTTTGTTGCTAAGTTGCGAAGTAGCATATTTTTCAAGCAATTCTTACACTTTCATAACCAATCTTAGTTAGCATTAACAGCTGACAGACGCTGACTGCTGAAAAAAGGCTACCCCATGAACCACTATTAGCCGCAATTCTCAACCAATGTTTATTATGTCCTACTGGAGTTCCAGCATAACATCACTAGGCACGCGGTCAGCCCTCGAGAACCTTTTTCCCGCAATGATCGTTGGTTATATGAACCTCACAATATCACTTCAGTATGTTAATTTTTTTCTTCGTATTTCGGTTATTCTAATTCCGCTAAGGATTTTCTCATTATGGAGTCATAACTCATGGAAACCCTGAAATTAGGTCTTTCAATAGAATGCTGACTTTTAGAGAAAGACTTCTTTAAAGACTGACTTTTTTATAGAGAGGGTTAGCTTTCTCGCAAGGTTACGTCTCTCTTAAATAGCAATAATATAAACTATATCTTAATAGGGATAGCAATAATATTTATTTTAGCGTTTTATAAGGACAAAAGACTACATTGTTTTGGTGTTCGACTCCTTGATGCACAGACCTAAATGCAAAATCCCATGTAATGTATATTAATTCGATTGTCCCTCTCAAAATTTCCTTGAAAAATGCGCTAATGTAATAAAACTAAAGTTCTGTTCCACAAAAAATCCACAGTGTTCATAAAAATATGTTTTGACAGTCGCAAGGTAAAATTAGTTTTGAACTATTATTGACAAAGTGTGCGGATCCCGGTTGTAGAAAAGTTTGAACTGACCGACCGACGTCCAACTTTTACATCGTTTTCTTCTGTTATTGATACTGGATGGCCAGCAGGGAATTTCGCGGGGACACTGGGTAGCTATAAAACTACGAATATCGCGCGCAGCGATCCCAGTACATGCCCCGTTCCAATAGATAACTAATATGACTGCAATTTATCACACGTAGTTTATATTACAAACGGGCCGTCATCTTACTTCGACTGTGTGTAACTTTGTACTTGGAAGGAACGTAATATCTATTAAGCAGTGTAAAAAGTTCGTTTTATTCTATTTTTTGTTTCACGTAGCTTCCAGAAACCCGGCTGCCATCATTCGTTCTTATGCTCTCATGCCGAGCGCACGTGTCGATTTGATTTATGATCCACTGAATAAATAACTTTAGGATACTAGCTGCTCATAGAGGTTTTTTTTTATTGTTTCAATGTTTATGTATGTTGTACAGGAGAGGTATTTGCGTTTGAAAACCCACAGTAGGCAAACGAGTGCCGTAAATATTTGATTAGCATTCACCAGCTGCTATTTGCCCAGATTTGATGCGTAATGGTTAAAATTATTTGCTAATATTGTAAATTGATATCGAGAGACGAGCCTAATAATTATACCGTCGTATTGTACCACGCGTGGTCATTTACCAAATCTGAATAATTAATTGCTTTCGGGGGTAATATCGGCGTGCAAAATGGATCCATTAAAAAACCGTTTTATTTACAATTTTCAATTTCGACACCAGTATTCCATGAATATTGTTATGAAGGTTTTGTAAGCGATTAAATAACTTTTTAATTTTAAATTTCGTATCCAGATTTGCACATGTGCAGTTTCTTAGTAAATAATTCATATCAGCTCTGTAGAGTCCCGATATTGAGCCTCGGCAAGTGTATCTTGTTTATTTACCCCGTGTTCCCAACTCGCGCTCTCTGGGCGCTGCCACTTTTGAGTTACAAACTTTGAATTATTTTACTATAAATCGTGTTTATATATTTGAACAGACTGTGACATAAATATGATAAATGTATTTAAAAAAGTAACATTACACAAATTTCGGTATAAATTTTATAAACTTCTCGCATTTTTTTAATGATCCAGTTCGGCAGGTGTCTGAAGAAATATAAGGAGTATATAAGTGGGCTGCGACTAAGTTGAAACTAAACATATCATCGATCGTATCCTTGCTGATTTTTGTAGAATCTTTGTTAATTGGCTCACAAGAGTTTATAGACCTCATTTTAACTTATTTACTATAACTTACTTTTAACTTAAGAACTTAGATCTTTAAAATTATATTGGATTTTAATAATAAAATTTCTAATAAAGGTCGAGAAATACTTGCAATGTTAAATTGGAATTTTCATTCAAATTCTGAATTTAGAAATACTTTAATATATGGATGTCCTATAATAAAATAGAATTAATAAGTTAAAGGAATGGAAAAGTAAGAAAGAAACTCGATTCTTGAAGCAAGCCTCGAAAACTTTCATCACGTAGCCAGCATCCTTTACCCCAACCTCACTATATCATGCGTTATGAAAGTGTTCAAACAAAGGGGATAGAGAATACGTGAACCGGCTCGTCTGTGCAAATACTCGCAAACGGAATCGATAATAATGTACTCGATTCAGTGTTGATATTCGATTTTGTGGATGTGTTTTTTTTATATATTACTCGAATGTTCTTTAAAATCGGGCCCTTCACTACTTTTTAAAAAATAGCTCAATGCGTATTATCACCTTGTTATTGTTTTTAAAAATAAACGTTATTATTGTTTTCGTAAAATAAATAAACGTGGAATTTATTCCTGTGCATTTTGAAGAGACAATAATGTGTTAAATCATTCTATTGGTTGATAAATCGACAATATCATAAATGTCTAGATAACTAGACTAGACAACTAGATGTTCAGTTAAGTATTAAAACTGTTGCATCCAATCTCCAATTATCAGATGTATTTTTTAACAATTAAGAGACAGTTCAGAAAGATAAATTTTATATATAATTTGTTATGTTTTCGCTTATTAATTCATTGAAATGATATAAAGAAAAAAAAAAAAGAACACGAGTAAACCTTTTGAATATGCTGATTGAACAAAATAGCAGTTCGTTTAAATGGGGTAAGATTGGAATGCAACCAGACACCTCCTTAAACGTTTCGCTCGTTTGTCAGCATTTACTCGCCCGCATCCCATCCAGACTGAAAGGCTCCTGAACCTGAGATTATTAAGGATAAGTACCTACATTACATAATGCAAATAATATATTATGTTCAGGTTATGTTTACCTTCAAAGTTTAATTTTGTGTAGACCATTGATAGGATTTGAGTGAAAAATTATACAGAGATAAACCATGCCTTAGATATTTTCACCCCAGAAATTAACAGCCTTGAAAACAGGCTACAGGCGTCTGTCTGTCTGAAGATATAAATGCAAAAGAACTCTGTATGACTTCATAGTTATTTTTGCATTTACATCTTTTTAATGGAATTTTGAAACATAATGTTTCTGGGGAAAGCGAAAAAAAAATTACTTGCATTTTATAGAACAATTTTTATTTTACATTTATTATCATATATAATTTCCTTATTTTATCCTATATTTATATGATTTTTAGAGCGATTCTAAACAATTTAAAAAATTAGGTTCATAACCTTAAAAGAAAATTAGATTTCATACAAATAGCTCTTGTATAAAATACAATATATGGATTTTGATAACAATGCCTTTTAACAGGGCCTTCGATATGGAATATAATGTACTCATGGGAGTTTGGAACGTAAAGTGCTTACATTGTCTCCTCGATTGTATAGGAGCATAATAAAACAGTTCGCTCATAATATTGGGCACATTAAATATTAAACTCGTTACGTTTTTGTTTTATTAAAAATACATTGTACATTTTCCGCTTCGCCTGTCTAATTTATTATATGCTGATATAATTAATACGTTACACATGTATTGTAAAATGTCTTGTATCTATAATAACTTAAATTTTGGCGATCTTTTGCCATTTGTATAGTTTATAGTAGTTTTTATTTTATCTATAAATAAAATAAGTATAAAAGATTTGAAAACTAATATATAATAACAATTTACGTGTATTTCGTACGTTAGATGTTAACGGATTTAAGGTATTACAAAATACATACCGTTAATTGTTCCCATCTCGAGAGTTCGAATTAAGAGGATTAAATTTTGGATAGTAACCGTATTCTGTTTGATAGAGTAAAATACTTTTTATTCCGTCAAAACGTTCCCACGCGAATTTCATAAACCTTTTCACGTGTCGACAGACTTTGTGTTTTCATTAAATTATAAATCTATTTCTATTTAAACTTTAAGTGAGCCTTAATCACTGTTTCGCGTAAATCCTGAAAGGTCACTCAACTCCCTTACAACAAACTTCAGGATAAAAGTCCTCATCCATTAGGTGTTCTAACTTCACCAAGAGAGATGTTTCTTTAAATATTTAACGAGGACGATCCAAACCAGACTTTGCTCTTTAATTTAATAATTGGATAGCTTCCACCTACTCTCGAGTTAAGGAAAGCCTTTAATGGTTCGGATTTTTATGACGTCATTGGCCTCTTTCCATCGGTCTTAAGAAAAATGCTCTGGTTTTTTTTGGGAAAAATACTGTTTCACTGTTTTGTCGTTCCTAAATTTCAGTATTCTATTATATAGTATCGTGAGCGCAAATATTGCTACAACAATAGCCGTTGATTCGCCAATTATTCATTAGGGCTTCCGAAACGATTATTTGAATTAATTACTAACGCTGACGATTAAATATTAAATTGCGTTCGAAAAAAAAACTAATTTGCAATTTGCGTAACCATTTCGTGGTGCTGTTAATACACTGTTTCCACATTGAGTCGACATTAAATGTATATTGGATTACCCAATTAATTCTGTGTAATCGCCGGCCAACTAATTAATATCCCTCTCCATACAGGGATTGAAATTTAATAGTTTTCGACAATTATTAAATCTGCAAATATGTTTTATTTTGCTCCTAACGATAGCCTTCTGATCAATATTAAACAAATATTACAGAAAAGTAAATACTTGGGCCAGTTAATAAAGTTCTTTGTTTGAATAACTGGTAAGGAAACAAAAACAAAAGGGCTTGTATGTTCAACTAGCTTGAAATGCCTTGACTCCATCCAGCTCTCACCCCTCACTTATTAGATAAAAAGATCGGAATATGATCGGAACAGCTAAACTTTTTTAATAGTCAATAAACTGATAATGATTAAAACTTTTAAAAGAGATTATAATTATAAAATTCTTTTTAGACAATTCGTATATTCGATTAATTTTGTAAAAAAATATTTTATTGATAATTAAAGACCTATTTCATATTTTGACGAGCACGTTAGATGAGTGATCAAGGTGCTTGCCTTAAGCCATATTCGAACTTTCACCATTGATAATGACACAACTTGCTTAACAACAATTTATCCACATTTTATTATGATTCCATTTTAAATTTACTGGTAATATAATATTTTACCTATAAACTTATAACTGTAACACACAGTTCACAAAACCTCTATTAGAGAGCTATTAGCCTAATCACTTGGTTTCAAAACGTCCTCCGAGAGAGCCGTCTCTCGTTAAGGTGGGTTGCGGAAAGCTTGCGGCGGTGCGGGAACGCTCCAAGCCACGATGCTTGTCAACCAAGGAATATTGTAAACAGACCTTTCAAATTTTAACATAAATTTATGTAAGCTTTTCTTCGGTTGTATTTGATCGGAAAACGATTATAAAATTTATCTTTTTGGTTTTTTTTTTTTATTTAATAAGATACGGAATGTCTGTCTGCATGACGTTTCCCAAACCGAAATTTACATTACCAGACAAAATACCAATTTCGTGTTTGGTGGAATTATATTTTTATTTAACCTTGCCACAGACAAGTAACTAGTCACATATTGACATTTGACTCGACTCTCTCTGAAGTCATATTTCAACCACCGCTTCGAACCCTTTTAATTAATGTTATATTTTTTTATGGTTTAACAAGTTACTTACTGTTCGATTTACTAAGTACAAATGTTAATTTATGTAGGTAATAGAATAAGAAATAATTTTAATATCTAAAATAATTATTTTTTTGGAATTCAACATTTTAAAAATAAATATCAGAACAATTTCATGTACCTGTTTTTATAATATCGCAAACATATCATAAAAATAAATCGTCTTTAAAAAGTGGTTGTTTGTATCATCCAACTAATTCAATTCAAGTGCCATCTCGTTATGGAATACAGATTACATTATACACCACCTTATATTCCCCTGCCGTTGTTACAGCAGTTGTTGTAGGAGACAGGAGCCTACCATCAAGTGAACTATTAGTCTCTATACTGACTTACATATAAAAACGTTCGACTCAATTATTACTAATTCAATAATACAAAATAAGTAATTGTTATAATCGGTAGCTGGATTAACGAACAGTTTATTCTGACGTAGTTAGATACTAAGACGTGACAATTTGACATTCATCTAAATTGATCTGCATTCCTTAACAATAATTCACTCAGAGCCACATCTGCCCAACTAAGGTTTTAAAAAGTCCTCAATAATTTACCACAAATCCTACTAATGAACACCAAAACACATCCAACTAAAATTAGGTCGCCAAACGTCCGTCGTCCCTTCCTTAATATTGTATAAGTCGCCTTAAATATCTTGGACATTCATTCGTACACACACCTATTGGGTTCGCGGATAATTGAAATTTATTTCGATATTGCTGTACTTACGTGAGCGCAAGTTTCCTTTGTGCGCGTCCGCCGGCCCGTCAAAGGCAAACCGTAACATTTATTTATTATTCCCTTTACTGTTTGACGGGACCAGGTAAAAGGTTTTTCAGATTAAGTGATGAATCCTAATGAAGATAAAGAGTTGCCTAATGGTGTGTTGCGTTGCCAAAAGAAAACTGTAAACTGTAATGGACGCTGCTACTAATTGGCTGAGCGATGTTGCTCTTTGGCTGATTTATTGCTTAATTATTCACTCTTATATGCCCTACCCGGAACTTCGGGTAATTTCCCTTTAAGCTTTGTTCCTGTTTTTTTCAAACAAGGGTCCGTGTTCACCCCTACTTATTAGGTTCGCGTTATCCTCCGTCAAGAGGAATACCTAAATGAACCGTGTTCTTTCAATTACGACAGATTGATTGATTTTTATTGTTTTCTTGAATTAGATTTGGCCTGCGGCTTCGTACGTGTGCAAAGTTAAAAAGAAGCCGATGTCCTTATCGATTATTCAGGCTATCTTTTTCTAAATTTCATTAATATTATTTGAATGATTTGGTCACAAAAGGGTAAAAACAGACAAGGTTATTTTTGTATTATTGTAAATTAACATTTATTCGTAAAATGCTAAAAAAACTTAACCGTCAATATTAATAATTCTTCTAAAATAAAAATCCAAATACGAATAATGGGTTTTGTGTTAACCAGAATGTCAATGTTACTAGACATTCTGTCTGGTTGTAAGGCACGTTGTGTTTTGTAATTGTCGACTAGAGGCCGTAACCACCCTGTTAAAGAAAACTTTAGTGAAATAACAGTACATTTGCTGTAGTTGTATGAGAAAAATGCCGTAAACGATTCCTTCTGCTTCTTTACTTAACCATTTATTCTATTTAGTCCCTAAGTATGAGAACAACAGTTATATTTTTCCACTATTACAGATCCTTACACTTCACCTTAAAAAGTATAATTTAATATAAAGACAACATTTAAGTTATGAAAGAAGTATTAAGTATGTATCAGATGACGTATTTTTAAGCGGTTCTGCCGAAAAAGTTGCGTCCAAAGCAAAGTGTTTGCTTAGCAAAGTACGCACTGATACCGAGATCGTTCGAAATCGGATTATTCTGAGGAAGAAAACGCGGGATTAAGGAAATAGGTACATTTCGGTGCTGTGCCGTACCCCATTTAAATTCACTCCTAAGTCGAGTTCGTGTAATTGAAATGAAATTCCAGCCTGTCTCGGCGGTTAATGTGAGTTTCTCCTTACGCTCGGATTTCAAGTTCGCTTTTGGAACTTTTTTCTTTCAGAGGCGAACAATTTACAGCACAAAGGTTGAATACCATTTACATCCTGTAACGCCGTTTCGTGTACTGTGAAGCAATTTAGAGCAAAAGATACGTAAACATTTATTTTAATGGGAAAAATGGCTAATGGAAAATTTATTTACACGATGATAACCATATGGAAAAGCATAAATTCATGCAGCCTGGCGCTATGATTAGCTTCGATAAGGAAAAAAGGTAGCGGAGCACGCGGCAACGCATAAATTGGCATCATAAATTTGTTTGCCACGGAACAAACAACGTGGATTGCGCACAATTATGGAGATCGCTCCATCTTCCTTCCTGATAGGTGCTTTGTATTAGAGTAACACTTTATCTTTTTATACAGATAATTGTTGTGGCAGTTTTGTATAATGTTTATTCCATTTATTCATGTTCAAATCAGTGGATAAAAGCCTCAAAACAAACACCTTTTTTGATACAGTTTTGAAATACCAGAGAGGAGAGCACAATCTGTACTAACATAAAGAAGTTGTATCCCTGGAACTACCAGTTTTATTTGAAAAAATATTTTTTGTATTTCATAGCACAATTCCAACATCACACTACGGTCCTTAAGAGTAAACAGAAAAATAGTCAATGCTTAAAAGAACCGCCTGATGAAAACCGAGTATTACGGAGACAGATAATTCCATTTCTTTTAAATTAAACAGTTAATTAATAATAATAGTAGTTTATTATGTTTGCTACTAAATCGCATTGTACGAATCGAATTTGGCACACATCTTGTGAAGAAAAATGTGTTCTGAACTTTTTCAATAAATGGCACGAGCTCAGCCACGGCTAAAAGCTATTTTTAATGAAAGAATAACCAAAAATAGTAAGTCAGGTCCGTTTAGTAGCGTGGTTATGAGTGAACGGTAATCCAACAAGTGTTGGCGGAAAGGAGTGCCTTCGCGTGTCTCATTACATTTGGGGGCCTAATATAACAGGAAACAACTCACGATCGACGCCTCGATGTCTTTTCTCACGCATTTTTGGTGTTTGGAAGTCGATACGGCACCAATGTAATGAAGATTGAAGCTAATTTTTGTTTGCCATGTAAGTATTTATTTTTTGGACATATGGAGAAAATGGAAATATCTTTTTGTGAAACGTTCTACCAGCTTTCCTCTTTTATTTTTGATTAGTAGGCCATAGAATAAGCAATTACGCTCCCGAGTTCGCAAGGATTTACACGAGGAAGGTTTGTGTACTTATATAATTCTCTGTAAATTCTATACACAAATCTTCCTCATTTTCGCTCTTGTCATTAGTGATATCAAAATCTGTTTGGTGGTTAAGAAGCACTTATCCAAGAAAGTGGCAGTATTTAAAATTTGACAGTATTTACATACATAAATTCAAGGCATAAAACAATGTTTACTCACTGAAGGAAAAATAAAGGTTATGTCTTAAAGATTTCAAGTCGAAAGGTAAAAAGGGGAAATGCACAATCGCAGGTTATCGAGTAACACCCTGATAAATGAACCGACACTGAACTTCGCACCTACACACGAATCCCCTGGCAATATTTCAGATAGATAATCCCGGACTATTACCCGTTTTCAGATAGCTTTTATTGAGTTGAATAACTGCAGTAATATTTTGATATCACAATTCTGTCCTCGTACTATATGGCTATATGTGAAGTTCAGTTTTCGAGCCACATTTGTGAGCGTTAAATTTGTTTCAATTGAATTTCACTGTGTAATTCATAAATTGCCGAATCTGTTTTCTAGAAATTGTCTGCAATATTTTGTGTTTCTCTATTTTAAACTTTTTTTTTTTTTAAAAAAAGATGGGTTTGCTCTTGACCAGCAACCTACTGTGTAGCAAGGATGAGGCCTAAGATGGAGCGAGCTCACCCAGAAGATACCTATTCACTCGAACTTTGAAAAGATTTGCGTTATATGAGCTCGGAAATACAGACGCCGGCAGGGAGTTCCAAACCTTGGCAGTGCGCATTGTAAAAGATGTATTAAAGCGCTTGGTCCGAAATAGAGGGATATGTAGCACTAACTTGATTTTGAACTTATATTAAAATAAAGTAATGTTAATTGAGATAAAAGTTATCGTAGTGATTTACCTATTCATGCCAAAGGGTACACGTACACTAGGGTGTCCCAAAAAAATAAAAGTATTTTTTTTCCAACGCATACCCTCTTATTTTGTTTCAATGATGTCAAAGGTATTATAAATAAAGTTTCACGTATTTAGAACCACGGCAACCCGTGCCGACTTGCATCGAAACATGTCGGTACTTGTTTACTAAGGCGCGCGGGAGCCAACGTATTGATGTGCTTGATGTTGCTTGTTTGTTGATTAGTAAACGCATTGTTTTCATTCTGTCAACATGTCAATGGAGTTACGCAGTTCTAAAAAGGGGATATTTTTAATAGGGGACGTAAAACATCAAATTACTGGTTCAAAACTTCCCTCTAATGGACAGGTACTGGCAGTTCTGTTCTATAATATTCGAGAAGTTAATTTAAGTGTCAATGAAAGCGCCAATCTTACTATTCGTGAGTGCATTATTTACTGGGAAAAGGCACGTATACCAACTAAGTCTTTACCAAACTGTGTTAAAAAACTAGTTAACTTGTACCAAGTTTGGAGAGATTTGCAAAAAAATGCAAATAAAACTCAAGGCGTGTTTGTGCAGCGTCGGCGAGAATTTATTTCAAACTTAAATGATTTGTTTGATCTTGCACACGCCGATGCCCTTAATTTAATGAGGATTAATGAAGATAAGATCTTCCTGCAGCGCCAGAGGGAGCCAGGTCGGCCTGGTCACTTAGCTGGAGTGGATAAAAAACTGGCCGAGAAGGAGGAAAAAGCCTACGTTAGAAACATTGACGAGCAAAAGCGACGTGATAAATATCTGTCATCCTTAACTCCTTCATCACCTTCTTATGAACCACTACAAGAAAATTCGTCTTTTGAATCTGAAATAATGGATTTGCAAGAAAACTTGCCCACCTTTACCGAGAGCACACAGTCTAACACTTCTATGAGGAAAAATTTCATAACTCCGAAATTAGTGGCAGCTTTAGATAGGTGTCAGTTAAGTATGCGAAATTCTGTATTTATTATTGAAGCAACTATTGAAGCGCTTGGACATAACACTGACGAATATCCTATAAGTAAGTCCTCAATTCAAAGAATTCGTACAGAAAAGCGAAAAGAGCGCGCAGAAGCTATAAAAGTTGATTTTCAAAACGAGGTACCGGATACTGTAACTGTCCACTGGGATGGCAAACTCTTACCAGCTTTAGATAGACGAAAATCTAAAGAAGAACGTTTACCGATAGTTATTTCGTACGATCATATAGAACAACTCATCGCTGTGCCAAAATTAGAGAACTCTTCAGGAAACGAACAGGCACAGGCAGTTTGGAACGCTATGATTGATTGGAATCTTGAAGATAAAGTGCAGATTCTCTGTTGTGATACCACTGCTTCCAATACAGGTCGTATTAATGGTGCCTGTGTGCTTCCCGAACAGAAAATGAATAGAGAAATGCTCGTTTTTGCTTGCCGCCATCACGTCTGCGAGTTGGTAAAGGTGTGTTTGAAGCCAAAATTAGCCAAGTCACTACGAGCCCTGACATTCCACTGTTTAAAAAGTTCCGAGAAAACTGGAAAAATGTTGATCCCGAAAGGATACAGAGTTATTCAGAAAAGCTAGCATGCCTAAATGTTTCAGAAATTAACGAACTGCTAGACTTTTACCAATCTGAATTAAGTAAAAAAATTGCTAGAGATGACTATCGTGAATTAATAGAGCTATCAATAATATTTCTCGGCGGAGATAGAGAGAAGAGATTTAAGATTCGGCCTCCAGGTGCCATGCACCAAGCTCGATGGATGACGAGAGCGATTTATTCACTGAAAATAACTTTACTTAGCTCTCAATTTAAAATTTCGAACAAGGACAAGGTAGCTCTATTAGACGTGTGCCTGTTCATCGTGACATCCTACGTGAAGCCTTGGTTGCAATGCACTTTAGCGGTACAGGCACCATACCAGGATTTATGCTTTTTGAAGACCATGAAGGCTTACGAAAGTATCGACAAAAGCATCTCAAAAGCAGCTTTACAGAAGTTCTGCCAGCATTTATGGTATTTAGTAGATGAAGTATCTGTCTTGTCTATATTTGATGATAATGTAGACCAGGAAACAAAAGTAAAAATTGTTGCTAACTTAGCCAAAGAAAACTCATCAGCCTACGGTAAACGCTACATCCCATCGAAGGAAGAACTATGTGGCCCACTTTTCGGTTAGTAGAACTAGTAAAAATATTTGTTTTCTTTTATCACTTTGCTTAGATAACTTATTTCTATCTTTTTCAATTTCAGAGAAAAGCATTGATGATTTTGTGTCAATCAAAAGTAAGGCTGTATTCAATCGACTCAAAATTGATGACAGTTTCCTCAACGAGTGTCCTGCTTCATGGTCAAATAATACCTCGTTTCAACATGCTAAGAAAAAGGTGCTGGCACTGAGAGCAGTTAACGATACGGCTGAAAGAGCGGTTAAGTTAATGCAAGACTTCCATGGCTTAATTACTGTGGAAGAGGAACAAAAGCAATTTTTATTACGTTGCGTACAAGAACACAGACAGGTATATCCGGATTGCAAAAAGCAAACCTTAAAAAGAAAATTTAGTAAATAATGTTCTTTTAACGATTAATACTTAATAAATATTATATACGGGTAAAACAGTGTTTCATTTACTGAAATACGTATTAAGTTCTACAACCTCTCTATGGCTTCCATACTAACTTTTCATTTAAAGTTTGACATCAAGTCGGCACGGGTTATCATTATCCGATCGCCATAATATTTATTATTTAAGTCATTAGGGTCAAATGGAAAAAAAATAAGGGGTATGCGTAACTCCATTCGCAAAAAAAAAATTTGCCCTTATAGCCTGGGACACACTAACGTACACGTATACAAATATTGAGGCTTCTAACTAAATAATTTTGTCATAAAGTGGAATGTGAAAGGTATTTTGGATTTAAGGTGAATTTATTTAAGAATTGCTTTTTATCGGTTGTTTTGACATTTAATATTAGTTATATCATTTCTGAGTGTGTATTTTACATTTTTTATTACTGTCCCATTGATATTGGAATCAGCGGTTATTTCGGTCAGAATCAGTTCAGTGATTTTAAGATTACTGACTGTGTACTTTTTAGTAATACATAAATCGGGCAACCTCTAATCTGACTGCAGTAACCAACTTTTTATAGAAGACTTTGTAGAAAGTGAGTGGTTTAGCCCTTTTCCATAGATTATATTTATCTATCCTCTCCATTATCCTAAGTCGATAGAGCAGTTGCAGCCCCTATTGGATTGCTTTTGTTAATGCTTTTACTGCCAATCTTTACATAATTCCAACAAATAAATCAGTCATCTCTGTAGACAATACTTTATATGTATATCCATTGAGGTTAAAATAATTTTGTTGTGAACGTCAGCCGCGTTCATTGGTTTTATTGTGCCAACGCTGTCGGCAGAGCGCTTAGCCAGATTAAAGGTAAACTAATTCCCCAAATGGAACCATGAAAGGTGTTTCCCGGACTGAGATAGACATGACGTTTAATTAATACAATGTCACCTTTTATTTGAAGCTATTCATGTTATGCTTTCATGTTAATAAGACGAGATTTTATCACAATCGAGATATAACTCAGATAGATAGCTTACTACCTATACCTTACTTTTACCTTATACGACTCGGTTGTTTTTCTTATTTTTTTTTTTTATTTTTTTTATTTAATAAGGTACACAAAACAGGACATTATTTTCGAGTTTGTGTTATGTACTGTGTTAAACCACTTCGAAAGTCACAATAAATCATTGCTCTTGAATTTTCTCGAGTCAATTCCATTTTCACACTGACTTTACAAGTTCGACAAGACCTTGTGATAAGACCGCGTTCTTTTTAAAAAAATAAATAAATGGTATTCCATTAATAAAACCAAGGAGTTTTCGATTATAAAGACTTTATTATGCCAGGAACAATGAAAATATTCCAATCCCGATACTTTTAGTGCAGCTCTCGTATAATACTAATTTAGACACACCTAATTTTTTTTTTTTGTTATTTTTGTTTGTAAAGTATCTGTTTTCAGGGCAAATGTAGAAATCCTTTCGTTCCCATAAAAGTAAAGTTCACAAGAATCCGTACGCAAAATCAGGCTACACCGAAATCTGCGATCCGAGTTTAATTAAATCGGATAGTTTTACAGAGCCCTTTGTCTCGTATGAATGTGCGCGCGCCCGCAGATGCTGTCGCCGCGCTTGCGGTCGACACGCCGTGAAATGTTGCCAGCATTCTTTGTTTCAAACAAATTACTACACTATTTACTGAGAGCAGGTGCGAAAATAGTTATCATTTTTACCACCATCTTTCTAGAGTACAACGAAATTAGAAAATATTTGATACTTAGTAGGTTTAGAATCCTAACTTTATTTTTAATTGACTTGTTAAAGGGTTTATTACAATTGCATAATAATGTGACCTTTTTCGATTTTTTAACACCCGATTCTTAATGTCCTTAATGTTGAGCCTGCTGCTCACTGTGAGTTAACGGCTGAGATGATGATAATGAAGTGTAAATTATAGTTAATTCTATATCACACATTAAATCGTAAAATCGCTTAGAGTTGTAGACCCAACCGGGATACTAATCTGCACCTATTGACAGGTTTCGACAGCCAAGCGTTTTTTGAACCACCAGTACTCTACCATACTTATACACATATGTACAATGTACATGCTATAGATCAGAACAGAAATTTACTTTCTGATAACTAAAGGTATCTACAGTTAAACCTAAAACTATGGGTAGGCTTAATATAAGTTCCTGTTTTCAACATTGATCCCGGTTTTCATCATTGTTTTAATTTAAAAATCTATATTTTGTGCACTAGTAGTCTTATAATAATCTTATCATTTCTTCTACTTCACATTTACTACCAATTTAAACTAATATAAAATACTCTTAATCCCTTAACTAATATAATAGCCTAAAGCTCTGCGAGTGATTTTTATTGAGGACACATCTCTAAGAGTGATACATGAAAAAGGTAAAAAGGTTAAATTAAGAAATTAGAAAAATCAATCACTGTCAAACTAGATTAACTAGACAGTGGGAATAAATGTTATCTTGTATTTGTAAAAATCCGATCCGGCAAAAAACGTGTCTCCGTGTGAACGTAGGGTTAGGCATCATAATCATAGCTGCTTGATATAGATCTTATTCATAGAACGCATGTTGCACTTTTCCTTAGCTATATAACAACTGTATCCTATTTCATATCCTCGAGCTATTCAAAAGCACTACAAGAACTACAGACAGAAATATCGCATATTATTTTAAGTTCTAAACTAAGCTCGCGTGCTCACTCGCAAAGATAAAAAGTAGCGTGGCTCACAGTAGTTAAAATAACACGGAAATGGCACAAGGGTATGGACGAATCTGAATTAATATTTTCACATGATTTTATTCTAAAAAAGAGAGGAACACAAGCTGTAAAGATTGAAGGGAACTATTCAATCTTTAATTAAATAATTACATTAATTTAATTATTAGATTAGAGTATTATATTGTATAATTATATATGGTCGTATTGGAGTAGAGTAGAGATCACGGTGAAAAACTTACAAGTCAAAATTACGATCACAGGTGAAAATGGGACGGATCGCTAGTGACTAATAAATTGTAATTGCTTATAAAAATATTTATTTACTTACTGTTTGACAAACTTTACCAACATTTTTAATCGTCGTCTCTTTGTTCATTCCCCTTACACTTCGCGGATTCCTATTTCAGAGCGAAACTAATATTATCGCTCATTTCTCTTTTGTTTAATCTCCCTCTAGACTAGACCGTCTGAGCTAAGCCCGGCCACTGAAGAATGGTACCAACTATTTATACAAGCTTTATAAAAAATGCACCGGCAGTCTTCTCATTATGCTTAAGTCTTGTGCTGTTCTAACGTCGGATGAACAATACTATGATCTCGGTGAGCAACGTTAAAAAAAAAAACATTATTAGACAATCTTATCTAATTTAAACTAATTTAGAACACCTGGTGAGTTTGCTACAGTGAAATCAATCGAATCACCAACAGATATAAAATATATTATAATTTATTACATTATATTATACATTAAATAATAGTTTGTCCAGCAGTGGGGCGTGATGAAGGTTTTTAACTAAAAATAAAAATGTGAATTTTATTCACCTAGTGAATTCTCTTTCCATATGGTGTGTTCGGCAATAAATTTCTTTTAACCCAAATATTAAATCATTCACTCTATCATAAAACGCTCGTACCGCTTTTATGTTGTCATCGCCTAGTTTGTACGCGTATTTATTGAAGTTTTCTTTCTTTATTCTCAGTTATAAAAGGACCTCGACCAAGTTTCTCGAACTTTTAATGTGTATGAAAGCGCCGTCGTCGCGTCTTGTAGCTACTTCGCAAGAAAGAACCGTTCTTACATAGATTACAGAGTTTTTTTAGTGGATAACATAATTTATCATAAAGTTTCTCTTTACTTCCTCGATATTTTATTTTGAAAATATGCAATGAAGTTAACTTTTTAAATAATAACTAATTTCTTAACACCATTTACATGTTTTCGCATATAGGATCTAATATATAAAAGTATAAAATACATAATATAGATTTATATGCATACGTAAGCAAGTGAGGTAATTAAGAAAAAATACCATTTTAGATTTTAATAAACATCGAACTATGTTTTAGATAAAAAATCTTTTATTTTAATAATTTATAATTATGGGGATCCTGCCTTAACGTTTCCCCTATTTTTCACTTTGACAACTAACAATTATCAAATTTTTGTACAACAACTATTGTTGTCATGGTAGAATTATTGTTAAGCTGATTATTATAATGACCCAAAACGTTTGGGGCATTTGTAAAATCTTTCACTTCTTTCACTAGGCCAAACAACTATTAGACGAATAACGTTTCGTCAGAGTAACAGTTCCCTTTTCGTACAATGATTTTCCTCTGAGTATGTGGATTTGTGTTCAAAAATTCTGTTGATTCTTTCTTCTTTGTCCAAGTATTTCTTTTTCTTTGGTTCTGGTGGGGCACCGGTTAATATATTCTATATTAACCGGATTACTGGTTGTAGTAAAACGTCTGTGCGCTTATTACAAAATGTGTTACAAGACTTAGGGTCCGAAATGTTTACTACTTAATACAACATTTGGTAAACAATAAACAATTAAATGAATATTACGCTAACTAAAACATTCGCTATTTGAAAGTTGGCATTTTGAAAAGTGTCATTATAAAAAGCAGACTAAACATTAGCAACTGTGAGGTTGGGAAATAAAACAAAATTATAAAAAAGGTTAGCAAATGATTATTCCGCTAAATAGAATTCTTCGAAATGTTAGTTGGCAAGTGATAATCGGCAATTTTCAGCGAAAAGGCAGAGAATCATAATTATGAGATAGTTTGAAAATGTAAGAAAATTTTAAAGAAATATTTTCATAGTGGTCTCAAAGTATTTATGGTTTACCGATGAATAGAAAATAACGAAAAATTAAGAATTTACTGACTCTCGTGAACAGTGCTGCTGACCTATTTCCCGTTCAGAATTAACCGTCATGAATGAAGGAATTAAAACTTGTGTTCATCTAATTATGAGCAAAATAGAATTTCAGAAATTCGACTCAGTTTCACTACTGGAGGGTAGATCAGTGAGAAACTTAAGAAAGTGAATTAATTAAATAAATGTAGGTACAAGAGCAATAAATTCGACAAGTCTAAAGTCAAATTGAACATTTCTAAATACAAATAGAAAGAACAAAGTTCCGCAACTCCTCAGTTTAATTTGGGTAATAACTAGGAAGCAGCAAAAAGGTCAAGGCATCTACTGAATAACAAATTTCCGATCAACAGTTTATTCATTACGAACTGGCGCTCATTAGCATTCATTAACGTGCGTTACACACTGTTGTGTCGTTCAACCATTAATGCATATAACATGTATAATATAAATTACTTACAATATATACCTGTACGTATATAATTATATAAAACTGCATACAATCAATACAATTAATATGAGAATTGCGAAGAGAATATAATACGAAAATGTTATTCACTAATAAGTCAATGTTAGTGTTAAGTCGACGGTGCCCACATACCATCAAGTGGACCGTCAGCCTGCCTGACGACATTTACATTAGAAAAATACTTAATTATTCGTTACAATTTTTTTTTGTATGGTTTCCTTCACAGTACTATAAAAGGACCACTGTAAGAAAGAATGTCATGTTTATGGAAAGTATAATAAGTATAATGTTTAACCGTTACGGATTGACAGACTGTACTCGTTTTTAAATATCATCAATCTTTTTTCATACGCGAGTTATTTACTGATATTTATAGTGAATGTGACTTTATATAAATCTGTTGTATCTATAGATATAAACGGTCGGTTTGTGACGAACGTATGTCTCTCAGGAGTTAAGTTTGACTCTCAAGAAACACGACAACCAGTCGTCAACATTTACTTGTAAACTTACACAAACTTTTTCTAGGAAAGCGGGATGCTTCTAATTAATACCCGCTTTCATTAATTGCAAACTTTTAATCCGGGACGATGGGTTTAGGTTGGATAGCGGTATTGTATGGATTTAAGGATTTAGTCTTAATGTTGAGCACGTACCGTTTTAAGTTTTATTTATTGGTGCCATCGTCTGAAAGTTAATGCGATTCAACATTTATTCACATACTAGTGAATCCGGGATTCGATAAAGATTTTATATGAAATTTAATTTTGTGGTTCTGTTTATAAAAACTCTATATATCAATCTTACCTACTGCAACTCAAACTGATGCAAGATTTGTAATAGCATAATCACTGTACATGTTGAGATTCTATTGCACAAATTAGAAGTTATATTTTAACTTATCTAGAATGTGTGATGGATGGCAGGCCCTGTAGGAAAAAATAACACAGGTAGACCAAGAATGCGCTGGGCGGACGATATAGTGGCGGTAGCTGGTAAGGATTGGTAACAGGTTGCCATAAACAGTGAAAACTGGATGAAGATTGAGTAGGATTATACCCAGATGGATTTCAAACTATAAAATCAAATCAAATTAAGCTGATGATGAAGATAATGTTAGTTTTGTTCATAATTGAAAGTTAAAAAACTTTTTTTCTAAATTTCGATTGTCTTCATTTCTTTTTAAATAACATTTCTACAAATCTTTTATTCACCTACTCTGTTGTGTTGTGCTGAATTAAAATATTCGCAAAAAAATGTTAAAATCCTTTTCGAATTCTTCTTTTATATTCAAAATCGTCTTTCCAAAAGTCTTAAATGAATTCGTCCAGACTTTACTCACTCTATTCTTGGTTGACAATCCCTTGACGTGTTTTATGTCCTAATTTAAATTGCTTTTATCGTGAACGCGGCAGTTACGGGGAGCCCCGGAATGGTCGCCTCGGACTCCCGTTTTTCACCCACAAAGGCCAAAATTACTGCTTTTTGCCTCTTCTAATTATTTTCAGGAGTTAATAAAAAATGTTGCGTTTTATTTAACTGGGGCAACATTTTTAGCCAATAAATAATTCATATAATTTTGTAAGAGAATATGAAAACAAAAAACTGTGCCTCGCGGTTTCATCCGCAGTTAAATTCAAATTAACATAGACATGCCAATTTCAGATCTTTTCGGTAATGCTCGGGTCCCGTAGGAAGGCCTTGTAAACCTAAGCATAATATACGTCATAGCCTATGTAAATAAATTCGTCAAGATTTTTTTATAATTGCGAAAATATTTTTTATTAAACTTATATTTCCAGATAACCGCGTTTAAAATAAACTATTTAATTTAATTATATTGGGGTATATCTATACTTTACTTTACTAATATTATAAAACTGAAGTTTGTTTGGTTGAACGCGTTAATCTCAGGAACTACTGGTTCGAATTGAAAAATTATTTTTGTGTTGGATAGTGCATTTATCGAGAAAGGCTTTAGGCTATATAACGTCACGCTGTGACCAATAGGAGCGGAGCGTCAATGGAAAATGTTGCAAAACCGGGAAAAATGATTCCTTTTTGAGAGCTTCCGTTGCGTGGGCTGCGTAAAGGGTTTAAGTTACGCAAAAATCATGTATGATGGAATTGTTCCTCTTTAAAAAATCTAAATAAAAGTTCGCGACAGCATATGTCAATCTTTTAAAATTGACTCACTATAAGTTTTTTTATAGTAATCAAAATTTGATCGAAATTAATGCATTATTTGCGAAGGTGTTTTATCAACATGCTATTAATCCTTATCCAAATAAATACGCTATTCATCACAAGTATTTAATTGTGAACAAAATTGCCCTTGACATCACTTGATTTCAATCAACATCATTAAAAGTATAAATATTATCTCGTATTACATTAACTCTAAAGTACTTGTGTAAACAAACAGTAGAGATATAAATGTCACGCACCCTAAATTAGCGAACTGTTAAATTAGTGGAAAACATAACACGATGATAATTATAATCTTGATACTTGACTGATCTTGATTTATTAATACGAATAATCTTGATTTATTAAGACGTAAAGTATTAACAAAGATTACCTCGCCAGTTACGTTACTTAGTCTGGCCATAAAGGACTCGGCAGATTGGTTGTATCACGGATGACGACAAATGTACCGATGCATACACTCAAACCTCACAGCGACTACGTCTGGATTTACCTTGCTCGACTATTTTGTGTGTATCCACGGGAAATCTATTGGATACAAACCTCAATCCAGTTTGTAGTGCAATATTTGTAAGACGTCAACGTAAATAAAATTTTATGCTCGCCGATCTATTCCATTGAGGGAAGGAACTAGCTCTAAAATCTAAAATTATTTTAGCGTAGCTCTAAAGTTTCTAGATTTTAAGTGTTAAGAAAATATGTGCAACTATGACAAAAGTATTGATTTATTCCTAAATGTATCCACCTACTGTCAATAATAGAAAACTGCGAATTACCGTAAGAATTTAAGAATATATCGTGAATTAGATTATCATAGTTACATTTCTATTTACTGAGAATTTTGGATCCTTGGTGTAGCAAAAATATTTGCTGTTTCCGTCATCTTCGTGTTAACGGATAATTTTTTTTATTTTTATTTATTGAAATAAATGCGCTCCAGTTTCGTGCATTTGACTCGCAGTTACATATTAAAGTAATTACGGGTCGAGAGACGGAAACGTCAGAGCCACAACAAATCGGCGCGCCTTATTTATCCATCGCAAACATTCGTGTCGTAAAGAAATACAGAAAAGCAACGGGTAAAAGAAACCATCGAAGTGTAAAGTGAACGTAGGTGAGTGCCTACTTCATTACATTCCGTTATAGGCACATACGCGCGCGTATTTTAACGTACAGAAGTTTCTATGGCGAATATATCTTCGTAGTGTTGGGATGGTGTAAGTATTTGTATCCTTACATCATGGAGTCTTAATTGCTGACTAGCTACTTTCATAATTATAAATAAATTCTTGCCACTGCGAGTCATAAATTGTAATAGCTTCGCCTAATATTGTCGCCCTTCGTCGGACCATAAATATTGACTGCGCTTTAATATGTCTTCTCCTTAATATGATGAGTTACAATTTATGTACAGATTCCAACAAATCTATCGAGTTTGATATCTGTCTCGCTTATATTACAAAATAATGGATTTTATATAGATGACGTCTATTTTATGGACTGTCGACATTATTTTGTCGACACAAACACAAACCCGGTACTTGAACTCTTTTGCATACGACCTCTACGCAGATCGAAGTGAATGCCAACAAATCCGTTTATTTTTACGGCAAGTCTTTTGTTCGGCTATAGCTCACATCTGGAGCCTCAGACACGGCAACAATAAAGTAAGCGATCAGGGTAACTTACATTGAATCTTCTGTTTTTTATTGATTTTCTATAATCAAACTTTACACGTATGTATTTTTATACCATTGCTGAAACTAACTAATATGTCATGTACACAAAAGGCTAAGATATTCGCAGATCGTTTCATTTTAAAGAGTTTAAAAAAAAAAAACTTTTCAGAAATTCATCAAATGTTCTCCAGAACTTTGTTACCTATTTTTTGAACTTAGAAATACAACTTGAAAAATATCTAATATTTCGCTGTTTTAGTGCTGTTTTATTATTGACTGAAATTGTATTATAATCTTGTTTAGAGCCATAGAAAAACAAAAATATTTAAACAATTCCATATATCCTATAAAAGGTTATCTTTACCTTTTATATTCAGTAGCGGCCTTGTATCCCCTTGGCGTTTATAGGCAACGGTAATATCCACCTACTACGAAGTGAATCCACTTACATGCTAACCTTTATTGGTTTATTAAATTAAAAAGCGACCTAAGTAATAATGTTTAATCTGTGTTTATTTAACGAGTTTCTAATAAATTCAAACATACCTACACTCAAAATAATCTTGTGGTCTGTCGACAAATAAATAAAATTTCCTATACAATTCTATGTCGTTAAGATCATACGATAAATGTCACTCATCCCTATAATATTAGGGTTGCAACCTTTGAAACGACGATTCCATTGTGAGGCGGAATTAAAGCCGTAAGATAATTTACTTACCAACTTTATTCTGTCGACCCTTGCTACGTCCCGCCTAAATTTTATATAATACTGCCTCATTGTACCCCTGATGTTTTGTAAAAGCCATATTTATAGTACATTTGTAAATTAGGGTTTCTTTAATTTGCGATTGTAAAACCCTGTCCTCTCTTTCTAATTAAATGGATTTATCGCTGAAAGATACTGAAGTAATATTACGATACGATAGAATTTTCAATCAATGCACTTGTTTGTGCTTGCCAGTATATATATTTCTAGAGAAATACTAATAATTAATATTTTAAATAAATAAAAAATCGTTTAATATTTTAAATAAAAAATCAGAGAAAAAGAAACTGAAATTGTGAATTACACAAAAATAATCATAAAAATACATCATATTAACATACGAATGACTCAAAATCCATTTTGTAGAACATGTTCGGTGTTTCTCAGATAGACAAAATACTGAGTCCCCCAGGATATGGCAGTTAGCAATGAAATAAGATTTTTGTAGATTATTGTTACAAATATTTTGTGTTTTCACCGTGAATCTTGCTTGACGAAAAAGAAGATACTTATATCGTTTACTAACGGCCAATAAGCTAACATAACAGTGTCGCCTGGCAACACATTACATGTACATAAGTAAAACGAAGTGAGATTCGCCTAGAGGCACGCAAAAATGTTAGCTGGATTTATAAGGTGGAAAATATCTCCAGGCCTTCTTTGGGATAGGATATCGGTTGCGAGTTTATCTTTCTGTTAAAAAGAACAGGAAATAGAAACAGAAATAGCATTGAAAATTATAGTTTATTCATTTATTTATTATCTAACACTTATTTACACACAAGATGATAACAATGTCTGTAAACCATTATTGGTTTGTCTAGACATTTTATTTCACGCCAACACAACAACATTAAAATTCATTAACATGTCATGCCTATATAACTGAATCGCATACAAGATGCAACTCAGTTAGCAGCATTAAAAAAAAAGAATACCGAAGAAAGATATATTTAAATACATATATCATTTAAGTACTATTCATATCATAATAAGAAAGGAAGCACGATTTATGTTGGCCCTATTCCCCCCCCCCCCCCTCATTCTAAAAAAAGGATAATCAAATTGAACAACACCCCTTTCGACCTGGAAATAAATAAAAAAGGAGTCATAAATAACTTTAGAGCTCAGACCGTGAACTCTAATGAGTTAGAGGGGCGGTCAGAGCAAAATTGAAACCGGGTTGGTCCAATAAACCATTTTGTATTCAAACGGTCCGCCGACCAGCCGCATTTTAATTTACTTACTCGAATTAAAACTGCGCGTGATTCGAATTCGATCCTTTTTCGCTTCGATACTTCATTTTTATAGTTGATTGAAGACGGGCCCCCTTCCATTATGGAGGTTTTCTTAGGATCCACTTTGAATTGAATTGAGTATTCATCTCGGCCCGTTCGGCATATTTCGCGAATCGACGTAGCTCTCAAGCATATTTTGTAAATTGACTATAACTTTCTCGTGATGAACTCGATTGTCTCCAATTGTCTATTCTTTCAATTTGTATTTATATTAAGAAGGTCGGTCTTTCCTCGTTTTGTTTCTGACGAGCTTTTGTAAACGGAGGGTGAACGATTTCGTTTCGAAAGTTTTCTGTATTGAAATGAAAATCACCTTTTTACTTATATTTTCTGTTCTTGCATTTTGTCATCGTTTTTTCTACACAAATGTTATTGTCATTTTAAATCAACCAAACTATTCATCAATTAATACTAATTCTTTAAAAATAATAAAATCACATAAAAGATCACATTCTCTGATGTTACAATATTAAATTATAGATAAGCTACAACATGTAAAAAATCACATATAAAAAAATTACACACACTTAACAACGAAAGCGTTTAATATATTTCTCAGTAAAGTAATCTGCTATTAGTTTACGCTGTAACAAGTAGAGTATTTTCCAATTAAAATGTTTAGGGCATCTTTCACGAACTACAAGTAAATTGTTTATTAGTTACTTTTAGAAATATTTTTATGTTTTATTAAATTATGCACTCGGTTTCCATCCTTCGATAGGCGATTTTTTTTTATTGTTTTCTTTTTAATATTTGGGACTTTTACCGTACAAACAAAGGTATATCATCTCCATCATTCCCGGTTACCGGTGACTTTAAATGGCGGTTAGCCTACTTGACACATGGTGAAAGAGGCCCTTAGCCCAATAACTTTGACACCGCGGTTGACAGATTGGCTTGTTACAGTCAGCGTTCAAAACGTCAGCCTTTGCAAATTTTTACTATGGAGAAATAACTACTACAAAAATGCGATGCTATTGTGCAGCTGTACAATAACAGTCTTTAAGTAATTGCAATTTAAGAGCTTGAGACATATAACTTAGACTGCACTGTGAATTTTTTAAGGTACTCATGTTTATCGTTTAATAACTTAACGAGGCCTTTTATATAAAGCTACTGTCCCGAACCGCTCCCGGCTTCCAGCGGATGCATTTTTTCTGTAAATTATATACACAACCCTTCCTCGTTTATCACACTTTCCATTAGTGAAAACCGTATAGAATCAGTTGTGTGGTTAAGAGTGAAGTTAGTGGAGAATGGTGGACAACGACTTTATTTTATAATTAGCTATAACCGTTTAATTTTATCCTATAACCATCCTCTAGAATTGGGTTATCAAATGAAAAAATCCGACAGGTATTTCCAGAGTTCAACGCGTTCAACCAACCAAACAAACAAATTATTCAGCTTTATTATATAAATTATAGATTTAGAAGAACCATGTTAATTTGTATGCGAGTGTAATTTACCGCGACCTAGATAGCTAAGACTACCCTAAAAAGGCAGTAACACATAAAGACGATTTAATACTAATTTTTTTCACGAAAGAAAGAGCGAAACGGGGAATCCGTGAAACCTCAACAATACTGATTAGAATGCTTAATATTCACCGTTCTTGTGTCGCCGTTATCGTTGTATTCGATGTTTATATTTGCACAACAATCCTTTGCAGCGCTGCGCAGCGCTGACGATGCTTTGTTGTGGTAATTTCATTAGACGCGGTCGCTAGCCGCTGAATATTAATTGACGGCGACTTTTGCCTTTGCCTGTACTTTTTGACCGGACGTTATTGTTGACTATGAACACTGAATTATTTATTTTATTATTATATGAACATGGGGAAGTTCAATTCATAAGTATCTATTACCCATATATTTTGTATAGATTTTTCTCTTTTCAGATTGTCAACATTTCATTTCTTCGATGCCAACTCGTATTGACCATACGAAAAGAAATCTTAAAAATGCCCCTGTGGCTCCGACATTATCTTTAAAAGAATGAAACATAAATGAAATAAAAAATAAAATATGAATAATGGAAATATCGTCAGGAAAAACAATTATTTTCGTTTGACAATATTTATGCTATTTTTCCCCGTATAAACAGTTTTTGTAACCAGAGGTAAATTAATTCATTTTTATTGTATATTACTTGGCGACCTATAAATTATAAATCATGTATGTAATAAATAATCATCAAATACTTTTCCATCAGAAGGAACTTTAGTGACGCGTTTTAGAACAATGTGTTGAACGAAGTCTCCTTATTTATTTACCTATAAAAGTAATGCAAGATTCGTCACCTATTAAGAAAGCAGATGATGAAGGATGATTTATGGTTTCCACGCGTTTTTCCCCTGAGCGGGTGTAATTAGATTCCCGGCGCGTCACGGAGGAAAAGTAAACACCTCAAAGGCATCAGGTGGCTCGCCAACGATATTATATACCTACCCACAATGTTATTAAAGATACTACAGAATACTTTACGCGTCGCATACTTTGCATTAACCGCACAGTGTACAGAATACAGTAAGTTTCATTATATTTTAAAGATCACATAAGAAGTGTAGTCACTTGAGTGCCTTCTATATAATAGTAATGGCTTAACAGCCACACAATATAGATATATATATATATCAAATATTGAATAAAAACATATCCTCTAACGGAGATGGCAAGTGCTGAGTCCATAGTAGCCATAGTCCATTTCACAAGCATAACTTGATTAGCAGCCGATAAATAGAGCATTATAACCGCTTAATTTTTATTTATATTGTATATTTCTTATATTGCTTACCTATATTTATACTCATTAAAGGCATCACATACGTTATTATGTATGTTAAAAAATAAAACCAATACAGAACTCTGAGCTAAGATAATAAACACGTGTAAGTAGGTAAGTACTTAGTCATTATGCTTGTAACTATTGCCATGAATTAACTTCAATCAAACTTCTATTGTATTATTAAGTTATTATAATACCGACATCAATGAAAACGTTCTCTTTGTTTTCGCTGCTAATAATTAATTCACAAATAAAATCAACAAAATGTGAATGCTCTTTTATTTGTTAAGTAAGAAAAAAAAAATTCCTTTCGTTATAATATAAAAATCAAGGCTAATTTAAATCCCAAAATATTCCATTAAAGTCTTATTTGCACAGATGTCTGCTCAAATCGTTGTCAATACTTTGCGGCGTATTTTTCCACTGACTCCCAACTTTGACACCTTATTGCCTCTCATGCAATATGCATGGTAATACGCCCCGAAGACATAGTCTGCCTCTGCCCCTCCCGTGCCACCGTAATTGCTGAAAATCAACCCCCTTTTTCCCTGCTATCATAACTTCCACGAATAATATTGAAAGACAAATTTCAAATGATCTCCTGTACTTAGTAACGCTGATACAAATTAGAGTTCAAGCTGTTCTTGTCATACGTATATGACCCACATACGCGTTAAGTTAAATGAACATGGTCGTAGCCTGGCTACGACTAGTCTGTTTTTGTTTCCGAGTTACTCTTTCCTTGTAGGCATAACAAAGGATGTCCGTTGAAAGTAATCAGATTTGCGAGACCGTAATAACACTAATAACTTTTTCTGTGGCTTAGTTAGTGAAACAAAAATTATAAGTAATATTTTCAGCTATTTTCTTTTCCTATATTATATAGAGCTTTAATTAAAAAATATATCGATTTCTACATGATAAGGCTTTAAATATACAAGTCTGGGAAATTATTCTTTTCTCAGAAGTACTAAAAGCGTATATATAAATAGTATTTACATTACTCCTTCGGATTTCGAGCTGTGAAACTGTCTGTGATGTCTATATTCTCAGAATATATTAATTTATTTTGCAATCACTTTTTAACAAAAGAGAACCCATTATTTTGATGCTATTTTTGTCTTTATCAATTAGTCACTAAAATGTTTTTATAACTTAAAAAACAAACGGAACAATCTGATGAGGAAATCATATCATACATATAATAAAATCGTTGTTTGGCTGTGCGTTTGTGCACGCATATCTCAGAAATAGCTTAACCGATTTGAATGCGGTTTTCACTGATGTATTGTAGCAAGCTACCCGTGACATTTGGTGTTTGCTTCGTTCCAATCGGCTTACAATTAAAAAAAAAATACGCGCTATTCTGATTACCACGCGTACGAAGGCGCGGCATAAAATTGCTATGTACATTTCGCCTCAAAGTATATTGAGGCATGTACGCCAAACGTCTCTACCAACTAAAAGCACGTATTCCACACGCACACGGCTCACAGAAAAAAGAAAACAGGAAAGAAAGTCGGAAAAATAAGTGTTTAAAATTTCAATATCTTCTCCACCTCTGGCCCGCGACATGCGAGTATTTCCGCGTTACGTTGTTTATGGTAAGCAGAAAATCTTGTAATGCCTTTATTTCGCTCGCATAAGTTCGTAACTGGAATAAACGCGAAGGACTCGTGAGGAGTTTTGTCGCCTTAAAAACTCAAGATTCATTGTGTTTAGTAATTACAGCCTCTTCAACTAGTTCGAATGCTGAAATATGTATATTCGTAATATCAAAATAGTGTGGAATCGATCTTAAAAATTTTACGTAAAGAAGAAATAGTTTTTAAAAACACCCTATCTTAATAACGTTTTATAATATTAACAGTAGAAAGTTACACCAAGAAAAGAATTATTTTTCAAATGCTCTTCGTCAGTAATTTTTGTATTAGTTTTTAAGGTTTAGTTTGTGTTTAGTTTAATATTGTAAATAAACATCATTTATATGTATCATGTATGTATAATTAGTACTGTTTGTTATAAAAAAACATTGTAGAAGATAATAATTTATTCATCGCCAATAGCATAGCAATTGTTCATTGTTATGTAAACGCAAAAGTTGCGATTAATATTAAGTTTATATCTTCAGTGAAGTAGTATTTGTTTGACTGAAGTGTTTTTAAGTTACAAACAGTAAATTACTTGCGACTTTCCTATGAAGTTTGTTTGTTAAGTTTGTATTGTTTTTAATGTAAGTGTATCTTACATTTACTGTTACTGTTATTGTTTAATGTAAGTGTAAATGTTTATTGGTAAAATCTTACAGTGCTTGAAAGTAAAAATAGTAATAATTTATTTTAATTATTATGAGAAATGAATGTTAAAGTATTACTTTGTTAGTTAATTTCACAAAACAACAAAGTGCACAACAAAATGAAAGCACTAACAGCACAAGCAAGTTTTATGGCGTATAAAACATCATGGGCGCAGATGGAGCGCTTGCATCGCTTATTTTATAAACTTTATGCACTTTACATATAAGCTGGGGCGTGAGAAAAACGCTTTAAAACTGAAACAATTTTCACGCCATTTTAAGACACATTTATTATGAATAATCGCATATAGACCTCCGCCATTACTGGCGATATATTACGTCTCACCACTAGAGTGGCAAGCTTTTTCTCTAGGTGAGGAGATGTACGAGTAGAGAACGTCAAAACAGCTTAAATATATTTCAATCTCGCGACATTCGTATGTCTTAAACATGAAAGATATTCTAGATCAAAAGTCAACCAGAAATAAATGTTACTACTCAATTAAATAATATAACTCGTTTTTTAAGCGTTCGTTTTAATATACTGCTCAAAATTCGACAACTAATAATTTCGAAGGTGTGGAAGAAAAAAAATATTGTTTATGTTTCCTCATTGATAACATTAATGCTGGCACTATGATATTAAATAATTGACAAAAAAAATCGATTCACCAACAAATAAACAAAGTAGGTACTGAACTGTTTTGTCTTTACTTAATCACTAAAGATGAATGCAGTTCAATTTATATTGAAGTATGAGAATGTTTTCTCTTTCAAAGCGTATTAACTGTACACAAATATTCAAATAACATACATTTTGTATAAATACGATGTTTTACATTTTACCTTTAACATGATATGATATTCTGCATCATGTTGAGTAATCTTAATAGTACTTATATTCTTCAAAATAATAACCTGATAAAGTTCTAACCATTTAAATTAAATAAGGCTTATATACCTACACATTCTAGAGTCTAGAATAGGTAACATGAGAGATTCAATAGAAATGAAAAAATCGTGCCAACTCGCCAAGAGCAATATGCAGATACGCTTCAAGTCAACTCCGAGACGTCTACGTAATGGGTTCAGGGCCATGAAGTGGAGTGCACTTCGACATAAAGTATATTAAAATATTTTATGGCAAACATAAATTCAGACTCTCGTGAGTAGTTAAACATGATAATGATAAGTAAGACGCTTTTGTTGGAGTCCCGAAGTCAAGCACTCTGACGTACTGTTGGTTGAGTTATTATTCCTTCATATTCGGAGGTACTATCCAGTCTTTAAGGGTTACCCACTGTCACGGGTTTATTTGCAGTATTTTTTAAAATATTTTGAATCATTGTACTTTTTATTTCTTTTAATAATACATTCAGAGTTGAGTATTGGTTCCAATTGGTTATATTAATCATTAAAGATAAATAGATCTATAATTTTACAAACGAGTATCTATCGAATTCAATTATATTCTCCAAGTTTTTAGCTTTTTAGTGTGATCAATATGAGAGCAATAACCTCATAAATTCGAATTTCAAATACGGGTAAAGTGATTCCTATCCAAAATTTGGGCTGCCTATCAATATTTAAACAAGACTAACTGATTTGGATTAATACCCAGCAAATGATTAGACGAATGTCTGTTTAATTATCAGCTAATTATATGTGCTTAGTTCATTACATCGGGTTTTGCTTGTGAATAGTTTTTACATTCGGTTTACTTTCCTACCGCAAGTTATTTAATTAAAATAAATGTACTATACGTATTATATTTAAGTGGATATCAAAGTGAGATGTTCAACAATATCTATCATCACGTAAATTGGTTGGATTGAGGAGCATCGTTTGTGCTTAATGGCCCCTAAGGAAGCCTCTATTAGTTGGATACTGCTCAGATTTATAGTCCAATCTCATACGCCGTCTATGTGTAACATTTTTATAACTCGGACGAGAGTTTTCGTGATAACTACAAAGTTGTATTTATGGCTATTGAATATTTGGTACTTAAGTGTATATATTACAGAATGAACTGGGCACCAGGTTTATGGACCGCCATCACATTGTACTTAGATTCTTGGACATTCCAGTTCAGCGTTTTGTACAAAGGCAGCAAATCTCTCTTGTCATTAAGTGTCCACAGAAACATATTTCTTGGTTTAATCTTGAAATCTGTATTACTTCTAGTTGCCAAAACTTTTAATTTAGTTACAATTATTTATGTTGTAGTCTTAGTAGACTTTATTAATAAAAGTTAGTGGTTATTTTTTACTTTATATAATTTCAGTAATATTGTTGATGGTCACACCGTGGTCACACCACGGTGCATATCATTGCAACAACCCTCAATCAATCGTATAGGCTATTGCACTAAAGATCAGCGACGTGTTAACCCTCGCATGATACTGCTCTTAGTACAATAGCCTATTGTACTAAAGTTCAATATTCAATATTGTTTGAAAACTATAAATTGAGAGTCCATTTTAACTTCCATACATATTATATCAATATAAGCAAACATTTGGTTGTATTACTTAGTTGACTAACTATATAAACTCTAGTAGTTCTTGTCTATAATTAATTATGCATACGTCGTCGCTTATTGCTCTAACGGAATGTGCTGTGCCAGATTTGTAGACATTGTATGTATTCTGCTAATGTATGTACTTAATATATGTATTGGTACAGATTCAGCATTTTCAGAAATCAAACATAGACATAGGCAGAATCAGAACATAGACAGAAATCAAAACACGATTAGTTTTTTTTTTTAAGAATTATGTTTGATTTATAATAAACGTCAAGGGATGACAAGAATTCTACTGGTCCTATTATACAGTACACAATATTGCGTCACAATAAATTTAAAAATGGTTTTCTGTAAGGGGATGGTTATTGCCATCCGACGTACGCAGTATGACATGCCCCTACATTGTTGATGATTGTTTTCCCAATCATACCTTTTCATGATAGTAATATTTAGTGATTGCAGCAGTACTGACTAGGATTGTGTATTGTTAAGACATGGCAAGTAAATATTCACTCTACATACTCTAATTAGTTGTACTCGATTTTTGTTTTATAAATGTTCTTGTTCACACTCATCCAACAGTCTCCAATTCCCTGTTGACAACATGTCCGTCGTAATGATGCTCACAAACGCAACGATCGTTGCAACACGAACTACATTTTTCTTTTTCTGCTTCGCCCTTTTTCTTTTCAAAGACTCCTTTGTGCGACGCTTTCTTTGTTGATTTGCCTGTTTTTTACTTGCGAATAATGTCATGTTTACCATTCGTGTCGTAAACTGAATTGTACCAATACCATTTACAGTTGAGTTTCTGACAAAAGTCAATTCAATCCTGGGTTTTTTTAACAGTTTTATAAACAACGCTGTATTATATAGTTATTGTCAACAGCTTGTTTTCAGTTATTTTCTGAAGTAGGCTTATTATAATACATTTTTATTGGATTAGATCATATGATTACTAAAGCCTCGCTAGGAGCCAAACTCAGCAATGTAAAAAAATACCTTTAAAACACAATCGTGATAAAATCGGACACATCAATTTTTAGGACACTTTGAATATACACCGAATTTTATAAATATCACATCGTAAAGTGTATAATTCTTTTATTCGTCATACAAAACTTGGAAATGAGCAAATAAAAGTACTACAAATTGAAACAAGAAACACGTGACATTCGCATTTTTGTCAAGGTTTTTCCTGGAGAAATTACTCCTCTGCCTTTTCTTCATATATTCACACGGTCGTCGTTCAGATTGGATTACTTCATTGCCACAGGATAGAAAATGTCATCAGGTTTGTTTGCGACATAAGCAGTATCGTAAACTCGAGTGTGGTAAGGAAATTGCGCACGCTCGCTGTAGTAAGGTAGCGCTATTTGGACACCGATCGACCCGTTCTCGAACTTTCGATAACTCGTTTTACATAATAAGAAAGTAACATCACTTTTCTACTCGCGAGTTTGGCAGCGGTGTGCTGACTCGACACAAATAATATACTCCTTTTTGTTTACAAAAAGAATGTTCCCATTTACATACTTTTTTTTGGGTTTTGTATTACATTTATAAACCTTTTACTGGAAACAAAGATGAAAGATGAAATGACAAGTATAGGCGCATTGCAAAACAGTTCCACAGAAATTGACCATATTGTAATTACCCAAGGATTTGCACGCACCACTTTTGATTAATTTCAGAACTAGTGTCGCATAATCCCAAGCATAACGTTGTTGCTGGTATTGAAAACATTCCATTCCTAATCCCTTTTCTTTAATCTGCTATGGTCTGCAGCACACATACAGTACCTGTGGCGTTGCTTGTGTTATAGCGACGGTAGCCATCTACCATCAAGTGAACCGTCAGTCTATTGACCTTTTGCATAAAAAAATCATCCTAGTTATTAATTCGTGATGTGATCTATCTTATATAAGTAACTAGATGAAACATAAAACTATCATTTGGTTAATTTAAAAACCCATTATCCCAACCATTACATTGAAAACAATCTAAATGTTAATCCAGTACATGGTTTTTCCTAGATATGTAACTAGATGATACAAAAAACCTGTAAGTATCCCACAAATTTAGTTACTACAATCCTTTCCCTGTTCAGCCTCCCTCGATATTTAGTAGTTAATAGAAACATAAAAGCACGTTTCATCGCTCACAATAGAACTCTTCACATGAAAAATGGTCGAACCATACACGTCAGACAAAACTGAGATATAAATCTTTTGATAATCGATGTTGGCTCGATGTTTATTTATTGCATCGATACTAGAGTATCAAGATTTCGGCCTCTTTTTTACTCGGCAACAATGAAGATGATTTATTGTTGAATGCCTTGAAGGTTTCACGAACTTTTGTTGGTGTTTGTTGCGTTAAACATAGGATGAGTTTATGAACCTCTTGAAAGTTGTAGATGTAAACTATACGAAATGAAGCATTCCATTTATTTATATCAACTATACCACATTAATGCTAAAAAGATAGAATCGATTGTTTGAGGGCCCTTAAACTTATCACACGGTTAGGGATATCACATATATATTACTCGTATTAGCTCAGTCATAACTTTAAGGTATAAAAATGTAAATTTACAATGAGAAGCATGAATGAAAATTTTAAATGTCCACTAATAATGACATTAATTTGTACATTATTTTGCTTATTAACTATTAACACTAATTTTGGAAACTCACTCCTAACTTCATTATTATAATACCTTAAGAAGTTAGGTATAGTAATTGGTACTTACAATTTTCGCAGGTAGTCCATTTAAATGTTCACTTTATAAATAATATATATTTTTATTTTTTCTTACATAGTCATATCTTCGTCGGAAATAATGGGATATACTTATACTGTTTTTGTCAATGCCAGAAAGTGGAAAATTACAATTATTGAGATTACATTCATATATGTGATTTCCGCAATACATTCATAATTAATTTCATTTTTATTGGTTATTGTTTACATAGATTAACATCATTTTAATATTAATAACACGTTATCCAATATTAATATTTACCGCGGCATTGTATTAATTTATGGTCAAACAAATATTTATTACCACTGCAATTTTCACAAATAAATTATCAAAATATAACCTTGTTTTTATATGTATAATTAATTATGTCATGCATTAAGTCTTGTTAATTCGACAGTCATAACAACGGAAATATTTTCGTTAAAACAACAGAAGTAAAGAACTAAATGTCAATTGGTATTCTCGTACTAAGTTCTCTTTCTAAGAGCAATGTTTAGTAAAAGTAAAATTGAAATATTTTTGTTATTTATAAATAGAATGTTACCGTTTCTTGAAAAGTATATGGAAACAGATATTTTTCTGTAGGTATAGATTGGCACATAGACCAACAAACACAGTCACTCACATTTGGTAATATATTTTCTATAAAATATGTAAGTTAAAAAATTTTAATGTATAAATTTCACAAATTTCATTTGTGACTGTTGGATCAAAATTAAATATTTGTAAAATTTTAAATTTAAGTTCTGCCACTACGCCTATAGACTAGTAACTAAAGTATTAAATCATTTAAAAATACGACAACCGCTCGCGTGTTCAAAGTTGAAATTCTTCTGACAGACGACGAAATAGAAGCGACAGAGGAGCCACCGCAGCCGGAACTAGTGACACAAGAGACAGTTCTTATGATACCTGTGCCGACAGTGAACGATTCACAAAATATATTTATACAATACCTCACACGTAAGTAATAGAAGGGAATATAAATGCTTTATCTTTCAGGTGGTCTACTGGTCTGCGAAAACTACTACAATCAATAATACGTTTTGAAAAGTAACATGTTTTTCCGCTGTCTTTTTTAGATGTTATGCAAATGTGTGGTAGATACATTAAAACTACAATAAATAACAATACACATATGTTGGGTTGTGGGTATTGCTCAGTTCATAAAATCCAAAAAGTATAGGTATACATATTTTATAGCAATAATATCATTTTTGATTCGCCAAACGTTATGTGCCTTGCTATGCCAGCTATGCGTTTATTTAACCTAACGCAGTGATCTCGGAAACTCAATTATTCCGGAATCTGCTTTACCATACTATTTCCAAAGAGCTCATATAATTAAAATTGTGCCAGGATCTCTTCCGCAACGACTAAATCCAAAGCAATAACCTGTCTTGTTTAGTTAAACGTAATCATGATTACATTTAATACGATTTTCTGTAGACAATGATTTTGTATTGGGCGGGGGGCACACTTTTATCAGGATGTGATCAATGAGGGTAGCAATTATTTATTAGCCGCAGCAGCAAGCGCAATATGCTAATTAAACGCGCATTTAATACTCGGAAATGTATAAATTTCAAGCAGTTTAAACCGCATTGCAACTTCTATTTGAACCGTAAAACCGGTTTTGGGCGGACTGGAGCAGATTATTGTCATAAATTGCTTGCGCCAATGTATCGGCACATGCACATATCGATTAACCTCACTATAACAAGTAAAGTCCAATATAATTAATCCGATTCTAAATCGATTAACGTATCGATTTTGATACGTGGATGCCAACTACTGTTGTAATATCTTTTCATGTCATATTAAACCCCACAACTACATAAGGTGTATCGCATAAATCCCTTTGATGCCAATTTCAGCTACAAAGATCCCACGTAGGATTACTAATGTCAATTTTCTGCCGTCTTTCTTTTTCTTTCTCAATGTTTTTCCTTATTTTCGGTATATTTGTTCTAGGATTTAACATGTCGATAACATAGCGGCGTAGACAAAGGTTAAAGATAATATTAGCTGTAATAAAGTTATAATTACGTAGTAATCCATTTTTTTTTAAATTGCTTTTAAATATAATAAAAATATTAGTAATAATAATAAAATCTTAAACTGGGAAAACATTAGTCTTGCACGGTTTAATTTAGCCTTAAAAGCAGAATTGCTTTTATCGTTTACAATTTAAAAATTATCGATTATAATAAATAAATGACAAAATATGATAATGGAATATATTAATACATACATGTATGTATGAATGAAATAAACAAATAAAAAGGATTCTGCGGACTGTGCAACTCGGCACTTTTATCGGTCATAAAATAGTTCCGACGATAAAGCGGTGATTTTGTTTCACCGAGTAATAAATACTGGACATTAATTGATTGCAATATTCTCCTTTGTGTTCTGATTTCGTTTACAGACTACAGACAGCAATAAGAAATTACGACCCGTAAATATTTATTATTTGTCTAAATTATTGTTGTACTGCTCGAGAACGTGAAACTGATCATATTTTATGATAATTTAAATATACTTTAAAATATTATAAGAATTTAGTAAAGTTACATTAGATTTGAAACGAATACGGAAGATGAAATCTCTGCAATTTAGCATTTCAATGCTAGCACCGTCTAGGCTTCCGTAATTTAATCCAGCTTAGTTGGCAAGAACGGCGACGAAAAAATGGCTGCTTTTTTATTTGAATGCGTGCGTCGGCACGTCCTGACGCCCCGTTTCAATCCCGCGTACATATAAAACGTGACCATTCACAGCTCCGTCAGTGGGAATAAACATATCCATCACATTTTTTCAGTCTTCAAATACCAATATGCTATGCAACAATTGTAAGGTTTTTTCCCGATTCCCTTTAAAATGGGTTGCTATCGACCATATCAACATACTCTAATTACACCTCCCTTTGGTCATTAAGCCGTTAGTCCCTAAGGTAGGCGGGAAGAGATTCGGATGGCATTTTTATTTGCGGTGAGGGGCGTGAGCGGCGGCAATAATTTGTTCAAATCCACATGTATCGTCCTGGGAGCCAGCCACCGGCCGATATGAATTGTTTCACGCTCTCGAGGCTAATACCGCAGCCAAAGCCGATCTACCTTTTTTCAGATATCTCTAATCTGGGCTCGACCTCAGCGGTGTCCGTTCCATGAATATTTTAACTCCTGTGTGACAGTCCGCCGAAAATACGCTGCGCTACTCGTATTCGTTTATTAATGTCGCATCGATCTAACGGCCACCGGGGAAAGGCCTCGCCGATACATATAAAGAACTAAATGGGATTTCATTTTCTAGTTCAGAAATCAAACGCTCCCCGCGGCACGCGTCCGATCTTTTTGAGATGGTCCCTTCAGATATTTTCGTTCCGGTTCGTTTAGTGGCTTGCGGCCTTTCCGGCGGCTCTTTACTCTCCCATTCGCGTTCCTTACACGCTCCACTCGCAGAAATAATTGTTTCGTAGCTGAATTCGCATTTTTCCACAAGATAATGTCATTAATCTCGCCGGGAGTAATGAAAATGTACCGCGTTTCATTCAGATATGCCATGCTCCACGTCGTCGCATGTTGAAATGCTCTTCGCTGTTGCAAAATTCCGCTTTCGTGTTTCCAGTCCACCGTGTGTCGCTCGAAACTTGTGACTTTAAACTATTTATTATTAAATTAATTCGCTCAGCAGAAAATATATTTAGGTACCTACCCAATTACTCTGTATGGTAACGTATAATATTGTATGCGTATAGCTAAAGGGAACACTCCGCGGGATAATTCCACCGGGGGTTTCTCAAGACGTCCTTAATTTATTCATAGTCGAAAATTGGGTCGAAATAGGCCAAGTGCTCAGTAACGAGTCTATCGCTCGTAAAAGTCCAGCTACCTTAGGATATATACATAATTCATATTACCAACTTGGTCCGGCTGTTCGGGATTAGTCCAAGTGAACGGGTAGGGACCACACATTTGCATATGGGTAAGCGAGATAAGTTTTTTATTAATTTTAATATTACTGTAATTACAGTATGCCGTGCGGTGCTTTAGATAAGAACGGTTTAAAGTTTCACTGGATTATACTTGTTACTTTGTGTAGATTTTTATTATCACATTTTGTACCCGAGTTCAAGCTTCGAAGTCTAATGCTACTACTAATGTGTCATTACATCAAATTAGCGTTTCCAATAATATTTTACGTTGTATATTTATGATTTTTTTAAAATTTTTATTTAATAGGGTACACAAAACAGGACACTGACATTAATTACATTGAATAGATATAATTATTATCATTTAGCTAATTTTGGTTTTTGTTTTTTGTGTGTGCAGATCCTCCTGAAATTACCATCCGACCACGCAACTTACAAGTTCGCGCCAACGGAATTGCCGCGTTCTACTGTGCCGCGCGAGGAGACCCGATGCCGAATATTCAGTGGCGTAAAAACGGGAAACGTGTCTCAAGTAAGTTATTCACAAAATATTATTATAATATTTAAAGCGAAAGCATTACAGTCAGCCTGGGTAACTGAATACTTTTTTAACATTTTCATGCTTACAGAATTTACATAAAATACACTTAGGTAAACTTCGGCTTAGGCGTACTCCGGTTTATTGAAGTATATGTTTTCTACTAATGTCATTTATGGATTAATAAGCGGAGATTATTTGTTTAAATAATCTATATCTTTGAATAAATTGGAAAAGAAGCACACGAACAAACTTTCATTATACACACCTTACAATAAAGTAGTGCATTTTAAAAAAAATTCGAGGTATACATTACATTCTTGAGTTTCGTTTGATGCAGCGATTGTCTATTTTACCATTATTGTACTAGTATAAAAAGTCTAGGATTATAGTACTAGCCCGTGTAATTTTGGACGATTTTACACTTTTTGTACACGAAAAGTGTACAAAAAGGAACCAGATTTTCATCATCTAAACCATGAAACCTTTAGATCTCTGACCTGTGTCAGAGGAACCCTAGCCGGAAGGATTATATAAAAAAAAAGAATTATCATCATCATTACATTTAAAATACAGTTATTTGGGTGTTCATCCAACAACTCCTGTCTAATAATAGATAATACAATAATAGGTCAAAACAAGAGAGCGTAAAATCTCTTAATACAAATAATATTGAATTTTTGTACTTACTGCTTCATTTTCCTCTTTTAAGGAGGTTCTATGACATTAAATCAAAACGCCGCATGCGGAAATTTTTTCATTTTTATTGAAATGTAAAACCTCTGGTTTGAGCTCATAAATATCAGTAGCAGTAACGACGACCATAAGCCCCAGGCAATGAACTGTAAAAACGAATCGACGGCCGGACCCGCGAACGAAAATGCTTTCTTAGATTGGCCTTCCGCTATTACCTACAAGCTGAAGCGATCGTGCACAAAGATACACTGTCGCCTCATCCTATGAAAAAACAAAGGACAGAATAACCTTATAGCTAATCAGATAAACTTAGGGGGGAGGGGATAAATTAGGAAGGGATAAATAAATAAATGGGCTCCCCTTACTCCCTCATCGAAACACAACAGCACACATGCTGTTATTTCACGGTGGTCTTCTGTAAAGAGATGGTTACCTCCGCCAGACGAGCTGCCCAAATAATTCGATACGCAGTGTGCCCTGCCATTATTAACATATTCTAATCAAATATAATTACTTATCTGTATAATTTTTGTGTTAAGTTCTTTTGTGTCAATCGATACTATACTTTTTTATTTCTTTAGAATTGACAATTTTTTTTACTTTTTAATATTCTAGCTATATTTTTCATTGGTATAGTATAAATAAATTCCCAAGTACGCTTCGCTTTACAGCAATAACACCATACCCGCCGCTCTACATTCCTCACCATCTCCCCTAAATAGTTCCATCGCAACCCATGAAAAATGTAATCGCGTCGATCATCCCAGCCTGAAGCGCCAACCGTAAAAGAATAATGGAGCAGGTCACACCTACGTATCTCATTTCATATTCTATCTGCTTTATCAAAATAGTATCCAATCTATTCATTCGTCTGTCGTCGGACCCAACATCTATCACGGCTCATCGCTGACTAAGGATAACTGCAAACTGTACATTTCGACATTTTTTTACTCACTGCCATTGTCACACTGATGGACCATTGGCAGTCAATCGAAAATTTATTTCATCATAGTTTGGGCCATTAATCCATATAGTATGAGTATTATTTCACGATAATATTACTAAGGAAAGAACATTCTTTAAATTTTTAAGCTAATATATATTCAGGAATATAAGTCACTTGAAGCAAAAGATTACTTTTACCAAACGTGTTTAGAAAAAAATGTGCGCAAGTCACCCTTGGTACAATTTTTTTGTGACTCCACTTTGAATTATTACTATTGTCTTCAGATAGTTTGACGGCCCCTTTGTGTGGTCTCTCGTTAAGCCGGATGGCAGTTACTCGATTTATAAGAGTTGTTTTGTTGCGTAACTTTGATTTGGTACGATGATAACAATGTCACACTTTGGAAATAAATTTTAGCCGTTTTTTTAGGTCAATGCATAACATATTTTGTTATTTATTTTTACTGTTATTTTTGATGTAACACTTTCATTTTTTTAGTCATAGCTATTTTATGAATCTTGCATTTGAGTGTTTACTAAATATCGAACTTAATATAGGTTATGAACATACCTTATTCAACAAAATTTTAGTTTTTATCTTTAGTTAAATTTTAACATACATTTTTAGTTTTTTTTTCAAAGTAGAGTCAAAATTGTAAGACTGTACATGGTAATTTATAAACATAAATAGTCCGTAAGTACATTACAATCTGTGTGGAGTCCGAAGCAGATGTAGCCAGTATTAAAAAAAGTAAAACAAGGTCACTTTTCCTTAACCACGCTGTGTGTCATTGCCAACGAAACTTTGTTTCGTTGTCGCTCGACTATCCATCACTGTACGTGTCGCCGCGACTTGTGACTGTCAATCTTGCGTGCTCCCGCTCGCGTGTCACCCTCATTGCTCACTTTGTTGGAAAACTTCAAATTGTATTTACGTGTGAAAACGGGCTCGTTTCCAGATTTTATTTCGGATTTGCCGCTTCACTCGCGCGGAAGCTTGAAACAAAGTGGAACCATTGTTGAATAAACTTGTTCCTTGTTGAAATGTTTTACTAACTTTTATGAAATTTTAATTTAGAGATATAAGAGACACTCATTATTCGGACTCGTAGAATTGATAGTCGACATGGAGGATTAGCTTTAGAGAGGTGGCTCTACAGTCACCTCTCTAAAGCTAATCCTTTTAGCAGTATATTGTTATAAATTGATATAACAAGTTAGTAACATAGCTATATAGTTTTCATCATTTAGTAACACAAAATATGTGGATTGCTATCTGTTTCCTTGTCAATATAGTTTTCTAAATCTATAAATTCTCAATATTTTGATAAACAAAAAAAAAAAGAAAACAGTAGGTATAGGTAAAATAAAGAACAATTCGAAATATGTTTTTATGAGAACTTTCCCTCCCTTAATCTTTTCCGAATACAATGATTTCCATTAATTGTTAATTTTAATGAAAAGTTTGAGTGTGATATTAATGTTCAAACATTGCCCGTGTAGAGTACCTTACGTAGGGTTGTTACTACTGCAAAACAGTCAGCGTCATGCGTGTCGTATTCCTGCCGTCACTCACTCGTGACGGTGTCATTTTTCGCAACCTCCGCATGTGTCGTGCCTATATTTTAAGGTGCTGGCTCAGATTTTATGGAGCATTTTTTACGAGCAGCGAGAGATGAAATGAGAAGTGCTTTACCTGCGACGCTTGTTTAAAAGTTGATATGTAAAAGGGTCATGCGAATATCGATACAACGAAACTTGAAGTAATTGAAATACAAGATTATTATACTGAAATAATAGTAGAGTAGGTCTAATTATCGAGCGCGTCCCCAGGTGGTGGATCGGGGAATGCCTCCCAGATATGGGTGGTACTGGGGAAATCAAATACCCAGCGCAAACCAAAACCAGTACGCTTTAACATGGGTCGCAAAAATCTACACACAACAGATATTTCACAAGGGTCACCAATAGACCAAGATCAAATTTTCTCAATGATATAACATCCCCACCAAAAGATGTAAGAGACAATTCATCAGATCATCCCGATGATCTAAGCGACACTTATGATAAAGGCAATTGGACGGAATTAGTGAATAAGAAACGGCTAAGATCCAGTCCCAAAATAACAAGCAGGTGTAAAGAAACAAAGCATAATGCTCAGCCCTACAGTACAAACTTCTAACAGCTTTACTGAGTTGGAAGTGGATGATGAAGAGACCAAAGAAACCACAAATACTAGGGAACCAAGACCACACATCCTTGTTGATAAAGTGGGTACAATAATCACGCAAAGGGAAGCTTTACAATAAAAATACTGCAAAACGACAGAGTCAAGATACAACCGTACACATTTGTAATTTATTCCAAAATAGTAAAATTACTTGAGGAAAACGATACCGAATTTATACATAAAAACCAAAGAGTGAAAGAAGCTTCAGGGTAATATAAAAAAATATACAGCCGTCTATGGATACTAACGACATAAAACTAGAATTAGGAGATCAAGGTTATGTCGTCACAAATATTTGGTATATAAAGCAAAGAGCCACAAAAAACCTTTACCTATCTTTATTGTAGAACTTAAGTCACAACCAAACAATAAAGAAATATACGGCATTAAAAGACTTCTGAACTGCCATATACACTTCGAGCCCCAGCTACCTAAACGTGAAGTACCACAGTGCTCAAATTGTCAGCAATATGGTCATACTAAGAAATATTGCCGCCAAAACCAAAATGTATTAAGTGTGCTGGTGACCATCTCTTGTCTGCCTGTGAACATAAAGGAACAATGTCAAATGTGTCCTCTGTGAAGGCCACCACCCCACGAACTACAAGGGCTGCAATGTGCACAGAGAGTTACAGAAAATGAGGTATCCTCCAATGTGCGAAAAACGGCTCCCGAAGCTACATCTAAAGGAAAAAACATCGTACAGGCCTCTTGGAATGGAACCAATTACACCAAACAAGACTTATCAGGCTGTGGGTTGTAATAAACCAGATACAACTAGCAGTGCTAAAATAAATGTTGACCAAAATCAAAACTCCATCAAAGAAATGATCGAGATGCTAAAGCAAATGATGAGCCAATTAACAACTATGAACAATCTGCTCATAACACTAGTAAATAAAATCACACACATTCACTGACCTTAAATTGGTCATTTGGAATGCCAATGGGCTGTTACAACATACTCCAGAAGTTAAGACATATTTATATAATAATAATAATATTGACATACTTATGATATCTGAAACACATTTGACTAATAGAAGCTATTTTAATATCCCAAATTATAAATTCTACAATACAAATCATCCTGACGGTGTTGCTTACGCTGGATCTGCACTACTCATTAAATCAAATGTCCGACATCACACAATCTAATCTAATCATATATGAAAATATAATAATATTAGTATGAAATATTATAAATGACATAATTTATTACATAATATTATTTATTACGTTGATATTTTAATGAATAGCTGAGAGTGTTCACGTATAGAGGATGTGGGGAACGCTTCGCAACTATGATTGCTTTCATAAATTACGGTGCGATATCTTAGCAAGTGTACGAGATATTTTGGTGCGAGGATAGCAACGATAACTAATGGTTTGGGCACCTATCTGATTAATAGCTGTATTGTTTGCTCTCATCCATGTTGCTTGCTGTATTAATCTAACCAACGTGTGTTCAGATTTATTTATAAAGTATTCACGAAACATTGTTAAGGACAGGCGAACGTTGAATCTATTTCATTTCTATATTTAAGTATATGTGTGATTGGGCATAATCATGACAAAATCGGTTTATCTATTTAAGACATCAGATCGTAACAAAGGACAATAAAAGTAAAAAGTTAACTAAAAAATTGGATATTTTGTAATGTACTAAAAATAATACGAGCTTAATGAAATGCTTTGATTTTGAAATTCTACATAATACACTTAATTTTCATTTTTTCTTCATATCTATGAGGAGAAAACATAAATCAATTCCAAAGCAAAGGTAGTTAATATAATTTCTCTATTATTCAAAATGGCTCAACTAATGAGCTAATTAACATTTGGGTAAGTGAAAATTAACTTAAAGTATTTATTTTATATCTTTATTTGTTAATTTTAACATTGCTACACATTGTTTCCTTTTCAATCTTAACCATACTATATTATAAAGAGATAGAGCGGATGTACTTTGTGTAAGTTTGTACTATATGGAAAGTAATCTTCGGAAACTATTTCAAAAATTTCTTCACTATTTAAAAGTAACATTATACCAGATGGACATAGGCTGTAAGGATATAATACATACTAACAAACTAACTTTAGTAGATAGACGGACTATATTTATTAGAATTCTAGTCGGTATTCTCTAAAATACGTATAGTATAATTATCAAAACTTGTGGACTATAAAATAAAAGTTCAACCAATAGCCGTTATGTTTACAGAAAATAAAGAGAACCCATACTTCATTGTATTATTCACTTCACGCAATTTAGTTTGTTTCTCCGGAACAAACGAGTGGATACAGTCCCGCATAAATAACCAAGACACCCAGTAACAAAGTGGACAAAAACCATTTACCCAGTTTAAACTCGTTGCTTGGCAAGACAACAATTATTCTCACTTGTTGTGAAATACGTTTCCTTGGCACCTACCGCTTGTGGCGATTTAGCTCTGTCGTCCGACCGAACTACTTTCACAATTTGCAAATGATAAAATGCAAATTGTTCTCTACTCCCTCACCGCAAGCGCCATTATTGGTAGCGCGTAACTTTGTTGGGTTTTTCCTTCAAAATCTTGAACGGGAAAAATGCAAAACGCCAGGACTCACTACAAAGGAATACAAAGATTACCAACAGACGTTCGAAGTCGTTCTCTATTCAAAATTAATTCTTGACGTCCACGTTTAACCCAGTTTAGTTGCTGACAAGATCTATTCCAACCCTCGCTTTTCTGGTCTAATTCTGTAACTCAGACTTTGAACGGGTCGTTTATTTGTGCATTTTGTATTTTTGTGTGTCTGAATTTTTATATTTATCTTGACGTTTAATTTAAATTTAGCAGTGCTGACATTTTCATAGACATATAAACTTCTCTCACGATATCGCCTGATTTTAGTTGCATGTAGCCTCTAATTGTATCCAAAAAGTTTTTCACTGCAGCATATTCTCCATAATAAATTAAAGTTTATCGGACTGACCTTGTATTGATATGAAAGGAAAATGTCCCATTTCGTTAGTCCTTTTTTTTTCTCTCTACATTGACCTTCTAATGATAAAGTTTTTTTACTTTGATATTATGAAGGATAAAGGGATAGGGTAAATAACTCTGACATCCTTGAACATGAACGAAACACAACAACACACGAGCTTTATTTCACGGTGGTCTTCTTTAATGTGGTGTTACTTATAATTGCTCGGTTTAGTCTTCTTGGTCATAGTAGGTGTTAAAAGCTAAATTAAAATATTTAATACAAACACTTCATTATAAATTCATTATAAATTATAAATGGCAATATAATTATGAATGACTGCAAATTGTGCATGTGATAAGCGTATGATTGTGTTAAAATGTATTACCAAAAACACCTAAGTAGGTACTAATAAGTGTAGAGATATAGCTTCAGAAATGTTCTAATTCATAATACCACAAACAGTAAAGCAGGAGAGAAGCCTTTGTGTTTAACCAAACAAATTTGTCGCATTGTGCTCATACTTATGAATGCTAGGTATCTTGAGACACACAAGAACGTACTGGTACGTGACTTTATTTACAAATGCAACTAACTTTTACACTAACTTTTTACTACAGGGAATAGAGATGTTTCCGGAATTGTCACATGGAAATTAGACGTGTAACTTGGTTTAACGTTTAGAGATAAATTAGATTTGTGTAACACGATATGTTAGCGCTTAATGAATTTGATTAATCGAATTTAAAGGTAATTATTCAGGCGCTGATTTAGCAAGGTACTGTCCAAGACCAACAGATTTTGACAATATCAATAAAAAAATATATATAAAAATTCAATTATTATTCATAAAAATTCAAATAAAACCCCCCTTTGCTCTGGTACCATTGATTAGTGTTATTTATTATAAATTATCATTGATATAATAGCTATAATTATTATAACCAGCCACTATCATTAAAAGGCTAACCTCACACATTAAGCACAAATGCAGCTCATTAGTTTCAATATTGGTTAATCATTATTTCTGGGAAAGTTAAGAGGAATCAATTCCTTACTGAATTTTTACATTTTTAAGCATTTTTATCAGTTTATATAAATATAGTTTAAAGTGAATTATCGGAGTAGTCGGAGTGATGCGAATTACAATGCAAATATTTTTTGTAAATATTTTTGTAGGAGTACCGAACACATATAAGGCCGACGCTCTCGCAAGGATTACGCAAAGATTTGCGTTTGGATTACCGCATTATTGTAGTGCTTCAGGGTAGTGTTTGCCAAAAATCGTACATGTGGCTTTTTTGCGATTAGAAGAGGGTAGTATTTCTGCGGCACAAGATACGGAGTGGTGCCAACAGCATTATGAAAACAATTTTAGATACGGTAGATTGTCCACCGTAGTTGTATTTGATAGGCTACTTTCAGACCGAATTCAAATCGAACAGGAGTATACCTACTTGATTTTGTAATATTTTTAACTCTGTTTTGTGATTATTAATGTAAATGCATGTGTAGCACTTCTTGGTCACTGAAACCTCATTTCGTTAATCCTAACTAGTGACTCACACCCGGCTCTTTTTCGTTTATCCCTCTTTCCATAAGCAAAAACCGAATTAAAATCGGTTAAGCGGTTTTGGAGTCCATAGAGGAGAAACATACTTACATTGATTTTTAATTATAAAGAAGATTCAGCTTGATTTTGCTACTAAGGCATCAGTGTCTTGACCATGATTTTGTTTATCGTAATTATTATAAAAATAGAAGTATAAAAGTTCCCGTCTTTTACAGGCATGCAATCTCGATACCAAGTGTCAGCCATGGATGGTACGGCTGGTCCCGGTGCGAAAGGAGCGGTTCTTCGTATCGAGCCGGTGCGAGCGCAGCGCGATGATGCCACCTATGAATGTGTCGCTGAAAATGGTGTCGGCGATGCTGTATCCGCTATTGCCACGCTCACTGTATTTGAACGTAAGTAAATCGTGTTGCTTTTTCTCTTACAATCGCAAAATTTCATTATTTCATTAGAAAACCGATCCTCGAAAATGTCTGAAGCAATTGATTGGTTCCACATTAATCCCAATTGGATCTTATTATTGACTATCACAATGAAATGTTTCTGTACCTCCGAACAAAGATAAGAGGACAAACAATCAGTACAATCACTCATAAAATATTATGTACAAAAAAATACAGGCCTTAAGTACAGATTATAAATTCAAGTTTAGTTTCAGAATAAATATACAAAAAACAAAATATACAAAAAATACAAGCCTTTTTCAGGTAAGTTTACTATAAGACCCATGTGCGGGATCGTCTAGCGGTTCGCTTCCGAAGAATATGAAATTGATAAGTCCGTGATAAGCTTAAAAGAACTTAGAGACTACACGTTGCACAAAATGATAGATGAATATAGGTCGATCTTCGCCGACTTGTAACTTTTGCGACCTACTAAGCCAAAATAGCTGATGTGTTCGAAATGGACCGAACAAAGCTATTCATTCATTCATTTCTTTATTATTAAATTCCTCAAGCTTTTTTGGTTTAATGCTGACAGTCTTACTATTTACACTTAATGCTAAAACATTATTAAGAGTCACTAAATTCAAAAGCTTTATTTTGACCATAGTGATTCATATAATAATAATAATAATAATAAAGCTTTTTTTATTTCCATAGCCTATAACAAATTACCATTACAATATATATACAAGATTTCCTTTTTTTTTTAAACCATGGACCCCTTCTGAGTAAAAGCCTCCTCCAGCCCCTGTCCTTAGCCAAATACATCCATTCACTTCCAGCAACTGCAACAATATCGTCCAACCATCGTTTCCTTGGTCTGCCTTTAAGTCGTTTTCCTGTTGGGCCTGGCCATTTTGTTGCCTGCGATGTCATATAATAAAATTAAAATAGCCAAATGAAATTTGTCGTTGTCTATTACATGCCAACACTATAACTTACACTCGTAGTGATTTGTTTTCCGAGGTACAGTATCCTCTTAACACAGAATAGTTACATTTTAAAATAGTCTGACGACATTGCACCAGACTGTAACCGGCAACAATCACAATGGGTCGGAAACGTTTTCATTGCAATCCTTTCACGAGACGCAGAGAGTCCGTTCCGATTGCGGCTTACTGTTACGACCCCCCACCTCATAAAACATGCTGAACGCTGACACAATGATCCTTCCGGAAAATAACTCGAAGACAGAAGCCTTTCAATAAATAAGCATTAAAACAGTCGCGGACGACGCTCTCGGCGATAACGAGACTCACTAAATTGCGAATGACGACCTCCCTACAAAATAATATCGCGAGATAGTGTCTGTTGTAAGAAGAATTTAGAGATGGGTAATGGGTTACCTGTACTCAATATCGAGTTTTTCAGAAATCAGTGTGCATACTTTACTATATTATTATTTTGAAATGAATTCTCACTGTACTTCGCTTGGAGAAACCTTGAAAGCAGATATCAGTTTTGTATCAAACTGATATACAAATATCAGTTTTGTATTGATTTGCCACTAATACGAATAAATTATTTATTAGTAATATTTTCTCTCCCACATACTTAAGCATCTCCGTAATAATAAAATTCAGACTCAAAATATATTTTACAAGTATATGTTCACCAGCAGAAGAAAGGTAATAAGTGTAATATCTTGAAAAATATAATGCAAGAAAGAAATAATTCAAAATATAAGTCTGTCTTTGCGTCTGTTTTCATAAGTATACAAATGTCCCAACTCTATTAGAATTATTGTCACGATGACTTAAGTTCTCGATTTACGTACCGCGCCGAGACCGCTTGTAATTGACGACTAAATCGCGATAATTATGTCATATTTCAAGTCAGTTACGCCGTACTCCGCATACATTTGAGGGGAATTAGGGTGTAGTAGGGAGTTGTTTTGTTGTTTGCGTTCATGTTGATACAAGGAATTTAAGATGTTCATTTTGTGCGTATATTATGAATGCAAGGATTTGTCACTGGCAAGTGGATTATTGTTGCGATGATTTATGTATGATACGATGACTTTGAGCATAAAAGAGTTTTTTTTTTGTGTTTTACTCGTACTGTCTTATGAATAATGTAAATTCATTTTTAGTTTTATTCATAGAACTCTCGCCACGGAATTCTCTCGATCCTGTAACGTTTTTATTACAGTTATGGTTTATTTATTTTATATAAACTAAAGGTATATAATACTAGCGACTCGCTCCCGTCTTCGCCCAGGAAAAAGCCCGTTGCGTGGTTTAGCGGCCATACAGACAAACGCGGAAAGAAAGAGACTTCAAATTACATACGAAGAGATTAACCATCTGGTATATATTATGTTATAGTGGATATTCATTTTCTATGTTTCATACTTACTAAGTACCTCTAAAATTTTTGATCAATTATTTTATCGTTCTCTCTTGTCAAAATTGATGGGATTGTATAAATTTCAAATGGGAATGTAAAGAACTCTAGTTGCAAATTACTGATCACTTCGATTATTTCTCAGGTACGTATATAAATTTTTATCCGTTATGCTTTTACCACAGACGCCCTAGAGAGACAGTGCACTTTGTTTCAAACGGAACAAAATTGAATTCGTGCATTTGTACCTGTCTACGAAATTCGTTAACTTCGCAACTCGGGCATTGTTTCGCGCAGAGAAATTGTAAACTCACAACAATTCTAAACTTAGTACGTTATCACACACAACGCCGGTAACCGACGGTTTAAAATCTGTTTTGGTTGTTATGTAGAACATAAAATTCCATCATACCAACACACTCAATGATCGTTAATAGCTAAATTTGGGTCAATATATAAATAAATAAAATCATCGCTAAATGTGTTGCTAAGTGCAAAACTCAGAATGGCTGAATCAGCGAACTTGAATACAAGATATATTATTTCGATGGGCTGGACCTATTCGTTGAAGTCTGAGGAAGGTTTCTTAAAAGAAAAACTGTCTCCGTGCGAAGCCAGGGCGGGCCACTAGTAGAAAATTAAAACGCTAAAAACAGATTAATATGTGCATAATACATCATGCCACAGCAACGCAGTCTTTCAATAAAAATAGGAAGTTCTCTCTCTCTTTTTTTTTTTTTTTTTTTTTTTCATTTTTGTAAGCCTCTATACCTACTAGCTTTCATCCGCTACTATTTGCGCATATTTTTATAAGCCTTTGTGATACTCTATCTATATACATAAACTATCTCTAATCCGTTCAGTACTTTTTATGTGAAAGTGTAACGAACATTCTACTTCACAACCTTTTGTATTTTTAATATATAAGTAGGATTATACTATCACATGTTTTGTCCACGACTTCGTCTACGCGTAATTTTTATAAATCGTAGTTCATGTGCTGTTCTCATGTATAAACTATATTTTTGTAAAGTTTCATCAAAACCTCACATACTTCGTTTATAAATATTAGTAGGATTACGTCTCACTGCTGGGCACTGGTCTCTTCACAATTTAGTTCCCAATTCCATTGGTCCCCAGGTATGAGTGTAGTTTCCACCACACAAGCCCATTGGGAATTGGCATAACGATACATGTCATAAAAAAAGTACACTCAGGTTTACTAAAAATGATTTCTTATGAGCAAGTGACCTTTATTTGTTAAAATAAATAAATAAGTAATTTAGTTATTAAGTGACCTTTATAAGATCCCAAATCACTCTAAAGGTGTAAGCCCCAATGGAATACAAATTTTTTTCACTGTATAGCAGAACGCAAATCAGTTGTATTAAAATTTAATGATCGGTTTTTCTGATATGATGTGCACTCCTGTCATTGGTACAATAATTGATGTATTTCGACACAAATTTTATGAGCGCCAATATGATGTCGATTTGTCTTGAATCGAGTTTAATTTATATCTGAAATAGAGTACTAAAATTGATGATGAAACAATGAACAATAATTCAAAACTAGAGGCTTCGTCATTTTAAAATGGCAGCTATTCAGATTACTACTACATATTTACAGATACGTACTTATCGATATATTAATATTGCGGTGTTTCTAGTGTAACAGGTAGCAAGGAACACTGCATTATAGAAGACCTCTGTGACGGCACGTGTCCTATTTTGTTTTGATTAGTAAGTAAACGATGCCAGGGCCCATTACCATTCGTTCTTACAATCTTTAACCCCTTTTAAACCCTTATAAAATCCTTGCAACCCCAATTGCGTTACTTGTAGCAATAGGCAACGTTAGCCACCTATACTATCAAGTGGACCGTCAGCCTTTTTTTTTTTTTAACGTGAGGAAATCTGCGAATCAGATCCCAACCGACCATGGGGAGATCGGTGGGGTATGTGGGACTTCTACCCACTAAAACCCCACGGTGTTTCTTCGCGCCGCCTATGGGCAGGGGTTAGGGAACGTTAAGACACGCTACCTTGCCCTTGCCTCCACCTCGATTAAGCGCGGAGTGTGACCTCCGCGCCGTGAAGAGACGTGCCGGAAACACACAACACGTCTCCCCTCGTTGCCCGGTGCTGTGATGACGGCGGACGACCCCATGTCCGCCGCCCCCGGGCGAAGCGGCACAAGCCGCCTATACTTACCTCTCGCAGCGAGCAGTCAGCGAGGGGCTTCATTCATGAAGCACCCCATAACCTCTACTTTGCGGCACAACCTACCGCAGAGTCGGAGGCCGCTTCCACCTGACACTCTAGGATAACCCCTGCTCGTGTGGCCGCTCATCTCCACGGCATTAAGGGTGGACGGCCCAAAGGGGGTTTCCGCCTGACATTCCCACATCAATCGCGGCAGCCAGACAGGCTCCACCTCGTGTTATCGTCGGAAGAGTTACTAGGCCGGGTGGCGAGGCCGGGTGTTCACTCTTCCGGACGATTGCAGAGGGCGGTTACTAGCCCGGCTAGGTACTACCGGGTCTTCACCACCCTCCACAAAGCCGCTATTGCAGTACTCTGCCAGACGGTCCTTCCCTGCCGTAGAGCTCCGTCTTCGCGTGCGTTGCCCAACTACCACTGAGCGAAAGAGCTATCCTAGAGAATCCGCCCGCTGCGACCCGCGCCGGTCTTTGTGCGCAGAACCGAGACCCATACCTCGGTTCAACACACAAGGACCGGGGGTGCCCTCTCTCACCGGCCGACACCCACGTGGGCCAAGTACGGATCCTCGGCCCAGCGAGCGGTGACCGGTGAAGCTCCAACAGACAGTTGGAGCCTCCAAACTGTTGCTCCGCCACGAGCTCCGATGGTCGGAGCCCGCTCGGAGCACACGCACGTGGCTCTTCTTTGTTCCCCAGCGACAATCCGATCAGCCAAGCAAAGGCCGGTGACCCCACCGGCCCCTGCAACCGCCCGGATTGCCGAGGGTTAAGCCCCCCCACCACTGCACGGTCATGACCCACCTAGGGGGGGAACAAGTGGACCGTCAGCCTACCTGTCATAAAAGACTGTCAATCAGCGTTTGCCCTTTTTTTACTTTTCCTGTTGTAAATGGATGAATAAAAGCTACAATGTGCTCGCACTTTTCTGACTAACGTTGGTGTTGGAATATTCCAGCACATATAATATTTTAGCGTAATGTGTCTCTAATATTATGCGATCGATTGTTTCACATGTTATTCTTGTTTTTCAAATTATAAATGCGAAAGTTTGTGAGGATGGATGGATGTAGGAGTTACTTTTTCACGTAAAAACTACTAAACCGATTTGGATGAAATTAGACACACATACAGTTTATTTCCAAGATTAACACATATAATACTTTCTATCCTAAAAAAATGTTAGATTCCTTAGGGATCGTCTAAAAATATAAAAACTCTCGCTACAGTGGTGGCAACGTTGTCACAACGATAAAGATGACAGGCGTTATATTACACATAATATTTTCTTTTCAACACGGACGAAGTCGCGGGCACCAGCTAGTATTATATATTATATTAACAAAATTACTAGTCGCCAACTTACACAGAAAGTAAAACTCAATAAGAGTTTTACTTAGTTTTACAATAGAGTGATTCTCATTTATATTTATTTTGCCTAACTTGATACCAATTTCCTTTATAAATGTTTTACAATACAATTATTTGAACTAACCGTACAGTTGATTCAAATGTTCCATATTAAGCAACATACGACACCCAACATCTCTAGTTTACATATCGCGATATTTGTTTGAAACTACGTAAACATTATATCGCAGCTTGTATCAAGGGGTAATTAGCGTGTTGGTTTGTATCAGATATCAAGAGCCATACAATTAACAATATAACATTAGATTTGCTTTGGCTTGAGTATCGGGTTCCACGTTATTAGCATAAATCCACACAAGTTCCCACGATGAACACACTGAACACATCACGCGCCGTCTTATAATATATATTATAAGCAGTGGGACCCATGACATTCTGTATATTTACATCAACAATTAAAGTATTGTAAAACTAAATTTATCCGAATCTGTTTTTCCGAATTTTTTTTCAGCATAGTTATAGTTCAGTTATAGTTAGTTCAGCATAGTTTAGCATAGCATAGCATAGGTTTTTTGAGCTCGACAGACAGGCTAACGGTCCACTTGATGGTAGGTGGCTACCGTCGCCTATAGCACAAGCAAGGCCACACAGGATTAGGAAATCAAAGGGAAATGGGCTCTTGCATCCCTTACTCACTAATGAAACACAATCAGCACACATGCTATTATTTTACGGTGGTCTTCTGTAAGGCAGTAGTAACTGCCGCCATACGGGATGTCCAAATGACTACGAAATTTTGAAATGTACATGAGGTTTAAAATGAAATTTAACAAGAACCGAAATGTATTACAATTGAAGCAAAAAGTATAATGAACATATTCTGGATAATCACGTGAGGTTAATGTAATATTTAATTGCATCCTCAGTGTTGCATACCTCGTTCGTTATTTAATTTTGTGTTTCATTATGAAAAGCGCAAACAAAGAATGTTTTATAAAATATAACCAATCTTAATGAAAAGATATTAATAGTGTACGTAATAGCGGCATTGCACACTGCATTCTTCATCAGTATATTGATAAACCCGGCTATAATCGGCCTCTTATAGAAGACCGCCCAGAAATAAACAGCCTATGCATTTTAGTGCTTCGGTAGATGAGTAATAAACGCCTGGTTCATTTCTTTATTTCCTCCTTATTCTGTTTTATCGTATCAACATCGGCAGCATGCTTTAATTCCCTCGTGGTATTGCTTGGCGACGGTGTCACCAATCATCATGGTTCGTCAGCCCATGCTGACCTTCCCATAAAAAAAGTTGAACAATCCAATGTAAGGTAATAATAAGCAGTTAAATAAAGACAACGCTAATTGCTACATAATACAACTAAATTATGTCTTATTACTTTTACTAAATTATTTGTTTACGGATCTCCTGATTCTTGACTCAATCTCGTAGACTAGCTCGAGCATATAATCCTCTCAATAGTTTGTTATTCAATATATCTCCATAAGTCAATAACTTTACAGTAAATTTATTTTTTACTATTTCATTTACTTGGTAATTAAAATATTATCTCAACCAACAACGGTACACAAAAACCTCTTTGTAATTTCATCATTCGGGCTCTTTGTTTACTTGCCTGAAAATGAATATAAATTATTGCAGCAATCAAAAAGGTTCTCATATCTGAAATTCATAGCCTGAAATGTTTAACCTGTACCGTATACAAATTCAAGATATGTGTATATATATATAGCCTATGAAATTGACTCTGCTCAGCTCACACAAAACATTGGGAAGCCTACCTGCGTGCGTACACACGAAACTTGTACAACAAGTTACTCGATACTTTCCTTGTTTACTTCCGAGTACCTACCTACATTGCTAACTCCGCCAAGTTTCAGATTGGGGATGAAGGTTGTACATATATATCTAATAGGGTTGTTAGACTGGGAGTGCTTGCGAAATTTATGGCCTATGGCAGAAAAATATATGTACTAAACGGTAATTAGAATTCACTAAAATTATATTCGTGTCAGTGATCTTATGTATCTTAAAGATTATTAAATATTCACATGTGTAACATATTTCAAGATGTTGTATTACTAATTACTAATTAAATACAGCCACTTCAAATTACACATAAGCAGTGATGTCCTCTAGCTGCCCGTCCAATGAAATTGTATTCTTTTCATTGTTAGTTTTAGTGTTATAATGTGTTACTGTTTTCACTCATTACCTACGTGAACACGTCTGACCATATTAGTTACTGTGCAACTATCTACATTAATAGATAGTTACAATAAATGAGTTTACCGTCGGATTAACTCCGAGTACAATCCTTTTACTACACTGACAGACAAAGCAAATAAGCTTTATAATCACATTAAGTTACCTGCGTTAATATAATTACTGTGGCTGTGAAATAAATACACATAGAGACTTTGTAAGCATATGTATCGCGTCTTCGTTATTCTAACCACACTCTTACATAAGACCACCGTGAAATAAAAGCATATGTGCTGTTGTGTTTCTTTGAGTGAATAAGGAATGCCAGAGCCTATTACCCCATCCCCTCCGCCTTATCCTTTTTCCTTAATCCTTCGATGGTTGGCAAAGCACTTGTAGCACCTATGGAGTTGCTTGTGTTATGGGCGACGGTAGCCACTTATCAATCAAGTGGACCGTCAACCAGTCAAGTCTTTTTGAAAAGACTCAATAGGTAATGAGTTAAGTCTAATAATAAATTACAAATTGGCATAAACACGGATGTCATGCACATTAACTTACATATTTTAAATTGGAAGGTAAAAGCAACCTTGCCTTCTCGTACCGTCGAGAATTATCAACTATTAATAACAAGTTTATTATTAGGGAATTAACTATGTGATCTCCTTATTCCTTGTTGTTCCAAAAATATATAGTTTGAGAAAACGAGGGCAGAATTCTATGAATAATTACTTTATATATTCACAATAACAGTAAATCCTAACGTATGTAGTTTCATTACCTTTGCTTAGTAATCAGCTTAATAAATTGCCTAAATGGCTTTTTAGTTCATTGCTACAGTAATAAATAATTTATAGTGAATCATACATGTATTTCTTTTAAAGTTAAAATAAATACATGAAATTATTATTACAACTGATTAGGTAATATTAACAAGCTATAAAACTAAACAAACTAAATGTAACTATTAAAATAAATGTTAATTTCTCACCTACACCATTCTAAATGCCAGTTCTATTATTAGAATGAGTATAGAATTCCACTTTGATAAACAACCATACAAAGGTTGTATTAAAAATTTGTTGCTTTATTTAAATAGTTTTAACAAAATTGTTATTTACTAATCTGCTACTTTAATATACAAAAAAAAATTGACGCCAGTTGGGTGGGGTGCGAGTATCAAAGGCTTTTAAAAAACTAAGTTTAATACAATGGTAGATTATTTTTTTGTTTGAGGTGCAAAACAAGACTGATGAAGTATAATATTGTTAAAGGTTGTACATTTGTTTACAGTTGAGGCTTATCTTTAAATTAGCCATTATTTTAGAGCCAATTATACCCCATCCCTTTGTTCTTTATCCTCTTATCCTTAATCCTTCTATGGTCGGCAGCGGCAGTTTTCAATCAATTTAGATAAATTCAGAACAATATATTTGTATATCTGACCACACAAAATATCTTGAGATTGTGACATCTGATTGTATGTATGTTGACATAAATAAATTCATCTTTACATTAACTGCAGTTATATTGCATTTAAAAAATATGAAATTGGTAATTCAAAAGGAGTTTAAATAGTTTCCAGTTTCTATTGAAACTGATTAAGTAAGTGAACTGCTTGGTCGTGCTCGTTGGCAAAATTCTCAATTCCTTCACGTCCATTGCCTGACGCAACACAAGTTTTGATTAGGTGCGATCGTCTCAAGACGTGCTAAGCCGATTATTGGCCAAGTTATAATGACAATCGACGGCTATGCTAATGAAGAGAGGCGAGCGAACAGCCAAGATAAGCATACCAGCTGCTTGGAGATTATCACATAAAATTTGATCGCGGTACAAAAGAAACGCATCAACAGTTCGAATAACATAAGACTTTTAAATGAATTTGGCATCTGTATTGGCTCACTATTCGTGGCTAATATACTTAATTGAGTCGCTAGCTTGATATGGGAAGTGTTTAGCTAACATTATATCCTTTGAATTATTTATCTTGCATCGGTGCCAATAATACCCCATTGATCAGCAAGAATTCAGGATTAAGGATATTTTGCTAATATAGCCATTGCACACACGAGAACCATAACTTTCGTTGATACGGCCAAATTTCGATATTTTTATTAGACTAAAATTGAATTATTATTTTAAATAGCTTGGTTAGATTATTGTATAATTTTCTACATAATTTTCTTAATTATGAGTTTAGAATGATTAAGAATGACAATTAGGAAGAGGTTGCCATAAATAATTCCAATAATTTTAAAATATTATAACTAAATAAAAGGTGTTATGAATTCAAAAAAAAATTAGTATTGTCTTACTTCTGAATAAAAAGTATTTCTTCCGAGGATACATTGATATTTAAAATTACAGGAACTGAATTCTGTACATAGCAATAATTTTGATGAAAAAGCTGTTAAAAACAGTATATAATAAATATGCTCTTTTTATGTGGTACATTTTTTAAATATTTTACACCATCTCATTGTGAAATGAAAAATTTTAATAGTTTCAACTATCCAAAAGCCGTTACAAAACGACCGCCAAATTTAGTACTGTTACCCACAAAAGCTTCCAGAAAAAATATGGCGCCGTTTGAGCTCGCATTACAAGGGCTCAGTGAGATAGTGTGTGGTCTAAATTAAAAGCGAAGTGAATATATTAGGTGTAACATTCGTTGAATATTTATCGCGTATGCCGATAGGTCTATCTACTTATTTTAAGGTTACAGTAGCGATTAACGAAAATAAACTATTTCTGATAAGGAAATATTATTTTTATTTATATGCAATTTTCATTCTAAATGGACTGGCTCCAACGTTACTCCATAAAAAACTGCTGTTTACTATGGACAAAAGCCGAATATATTATATTTAGTTACTGCCTAACATTCTTATTATAATAAGGGCCTCTTTCACCATATCTGAGTAAAGTGTCAAGTAGGCTAACCGCCATTTAAAGTCACCGGTCAATGATGGAGCTGATATACCTTTGTTTGTACGGTAAAAATCCCAAACATTAAAAAGAAAACAATAAAAAAATCGCCTATCAAAGGATGCAGTAAACCGAGTGCATATTTTAATAAAACAAAATTATTACTAAAAGTAACAATTCAACACTTTACTTGTAGTGAAAGCGGCCCTAAGAGTGAATATATTTAGTTATAATAAGAATGTTACGGAGTAACTAAATATATTCGTAAATATTGTAACTAATATTTATATTATAATAAAAATATGCGGCTTATAGAAGCGGAACTGTATGTAACCAAAAGTGTGAAGCGAAACGTGAATGTTGATGTATAAGTGTAGTTACTCCCTAAGAGCCCATGCAAGTAGACGTTCGTTCGTTCGCGTGTCCCCTTTAACTTGTACCACAAACCAGGGCTTTGTTTCAAGTGGTCGCATTTATTCTCCCCGTGTCCGAGTCCTCTTTAATTATGGATAATTTATATTCAGATTAGAGCGGTCGGCAGGTGGGCGGGTGTCGCGTGGTGGTCTGCGGCACGTGCACGTGACTCCGAATATGCCCTCTCTTATTGGAAATTCCACAATTGAACAAGTATTACGTCCGATAGTTCATATTCCCAACTTATTTATTGATGTTGTGAATTTAAATTACATTCCAAACGGCCGCGAGAGGCTTTTATTAAAAAGAAGCTAATCCTTAAATTAAATTTCGGACAAAACAACTTAAAAGTAACAAGTGCCATTTTTAATCGAAATAAAACTTTGCAACTTAGCTGTCAAATTATAAAATAAAATAAATTTAATTTAAAATTAAAATTAATTAAATCTCATTAAGGAATTAACTTTTTTATAAAAATAATAATATTATCTCTAACAATTATTTTTTATATCATGTAAATCACTTTACTAAAACACTTATTATATAATATGCCAGTGAAGGTCCCGTTAAAATCAGTTCAGCCGTTTCAGAGCTTAGCCGGAACAAACAGACAGACAAATTTGAAAAAATGTATTTGTGTTATAAGTACCGTATATACTTTTTTATACACTGTGAAAAAAAGCAATTATATTGACATAACAAACAAACACCTCAATTTTATTTATTGGTATAGATATGCATCCACCAATATATTTTATTGTAATCACGTTGTAGGTAAGATTTTAGTGCATTTTTAGGGCGTCTATAAAAATGTTAAAACATATGCAAAGAAAAGTTTCTATGGCTGTGTGTTGACTCATACTTCCATGTAAATATTTCTGTTATTTGTGAACTCTAAGATCCACGCAGACGAAGTCTCGTTAAAAATGTAACTGTATTAACTATTTATTGACTACACAATTTTACATGTCGGAGTTTATCGTCGCGGAGCATTATTAACCTTGCATTCAAATAAAAACCACTCGATCTCCATCTGTATCAAACGTTACCAAGGTTCGTGAAAATGTACAAGAGTTCTTTTTTAAAATACGCCCATACGTAAACTCTGCGAATAAATTCTGTATTTCTAACTTGGTACACTTTATGTAGATAACAAATTTATCGATCTCTCCAAGCGTGTAAACTTGTTCAGGACTTGTTCGATGCTAACGTATTTTGTGACACATTTCTCTATGGAATCCTATTTGAACTATGTATTTTACAACGGAGAATCGAACAAAGTTTCGCTAACATTTTTGGAATAACTTAACGTGTTTATATTGCAAATTCAGTTAAAAAGTGTTCGAGAAAATTCGGTAAAAATACTAATTTTTGTCCTTGCATTTTATGAGTGCACGTCGACTCCACTTGCTTTTATTGCTAATATTGCTATATGTGCACGCCTTGCGCTTGATTAGGTAATGCTTAGGATTCTAATTTGTACATAATAGAATCTTAAATCCCTGCTTTACTATTAGTTCTGACAATTAGTCTTTAAAAACTTGAGCATAAGATCACACATACTGGTATACATTAGCTATCTATGCAAGCCTGTATCTACTTTTATATGTAGGCCTATATACACAGTCATATAGGCCTATATATTGTATATGTGTGCACGCAACGGTAAATACAATAGTGCACAATTAAGTCTCTTTGTATTCAAGTGTCTTCATAGATTACTTCTTCACGCAAGTTTTTTACTATATTGACAGTCATATTGCGTTCCGTGTGGCTACAATAACCACCCCCTTACAGACGACCACATTGAAATAAAATCTGCTGTGTTGATGTGTTTATTAAATGTATAATGTCAAAGCCTTATACAATACAAGTGATATGCCCCGGTTTCGCATGGAGGCAATTTTATTTAGGGAACAGCAACAACACCTACCATCAAGTGGATATGAAAAATTACATACAGACACAATCTCAGTTTATGCAATTCCTAGGACATTCGACCTATATTTCCTCGCTTGAGAACAAAAGTGCATCGTGGATGTTTTCCTGCAAGTTATTGACTTGCAAGTTGAACTATCACCACTTGTACTGTTTCATTAAAGTTGTTACGGAACTATAACATGAAGAATAGGGAGGGCTTGATTATAGAGCGAAATCTGTAAATGCAAGCTCTTATAACTTTTAACCATCGATAACTAAAATTAAAGTAAGACAACAATGAATTCACACAAAAATACAGTGTGTAGATATGACATGTCTCAGAAAAATAACAAAAAACCATTAATGAGGATATCAGAAACGCCTGGCAAAGAGCAAATCTCATCTATAAAAAATAACGAGTATGAAATTTAACCTCGTCACACGAAGTTTGTTTTGAGACAAAATGACAACGTATACACTTGTTAAGTCGCAATCTGTGTTTTCACTTTTAGAGATCCCTCCTTTTGCTCGTAAGCATTCGCGTGGTCCATATTTTAAGCGATCGCGACTTACTGTCTACTAAAAGCGTCTACGTGCATATATGTAACTTTCCTAATACATTTGATTTTCCAGCCGTCGCTCATTTGGGTCAATAATTTAGTGTTTTAAAAAATCGTCCCGAAAGTCGTTTCGGCAAAAAGTTGATTGAAAAGACAGTTTCCGAAGACCTTTTGCACTACGTGGCTTATTAAAGGGAGATACCTAATTCTAAACTATATTACTATTAAATTTTACCAAAGTTCGTTTGATTTAATTATTTTAATTTAATAAATCAATCAAAATATTTGAATATTAATATTAGAGCAATTATTTGATAGAAAATTAAAGTTTGATACAGTATTAAATTATTTTTTCACAAATTGATTGTACCTTCAGGGTGGTCATATTTTACGGTGGGCGAAGCAATAGCTGGTTTTTAATAAGTAACTACAGACTTGTGGCTTGCACCAAATCCCCAACAATATTGCGAATCGCAGCAATCTTCTTCGCTTTGAAATTGTTTGTGATTACAGAATTTGAGAGCGGGCGAGGTGTAATTTCGCTTCCTATCAGTGCGCCGGATACAAGTGCCTACTTTGTTACTTCTGTTTGTTATTAAATTGCTCCTGTGGCCCTGTCCCATCAATAAATATACTTTAATATCGGGCATCCAATTAATTTGATTATACTCGTATCTAGCCAAATCAATAATTGGCTTGATTATTGAAACAAGACGCAAAACCTCTTCAAATTTAATAACTTTACTGAAAACCGTCCAAACGCTTGTCATGAGTTTGAATAAAAACTACTTCGATGTTTTTATTTTTTACTTTTTGTACTTGTAATGAAATAAAGTTTTTCAATAACAAAATAATTAATATTTTCTTTGAATCTTCTTCAAAAATATCTTTGACAAATTTTCAGTTTACCGATATGACAGGCGCAGACGTCGCAGACAATCTAATAGATTCGATTTCAAGTGTGTACTTTTAATAACGGTCACCTAGCTCTAACAGTGACAGAAAATATCTTGAGGAAACCTGCCAATTCTCATTGGGCTGGCGAGGTGGACTTAAACCAATACCTTCACTTAAACTTAACCATCACAATGAAGAAATGCTTATACTCAGCAATAAAACGGAATATGTTAGTATGATATATAAACTGATATACCTAAAACATATACCAGTAAATATAAGACAACAACCTATCATGTGAAAATTCACTTTTTAATGACATGGTATTTTACTATTTAATGAAGAACATTAAAGTGGCGTGTTTCAATGACACTTGTCCACATTTACTCCTAATATACAATATATTGTAATAAGTGGTTTGAAGGGGTGAGTCCAACCTGGGAGCCTCAACAACTGGACTGTTTTTTTATTTCAAAGGATCAGTTCATTAAAAAATAAAGCATAATTGAACTGATTTAGAGCACTCTTCCAAAAATCCTCGACTTTGTCGGTGGGAATCGCGAAGGACACTTCACTTTTGTGAAAAAGCTAAGATACTCTGCAAGTTACGAAGACATACAAACTAGAGATATATATTTTATCTACCTTTATAGCCGTGCATAGAATAAAGCAGAGAAGCCTAGTGGGGTCGAAGGATTGGCTCCGATACGCAGTGCAAGTTCGAAAGTCTGTACTTTCGAATCTTTTAGATTTCGAGCACTAAATGTAAAAGGGAGAAGACCAGTAACGGACCAGCCAGTATATAAGTTAAGCACAAGGGCGATAAAATGTCGATTCCTAGCATTGAAACATATATAAATATATGTAATATATTTATACAAGCTTGGTGCAGGTAAAATATAATAGTAAATTAAGCTTCATATAAGCAAATTATGTAGTTAGAAACTTAAGTCCACATTTAAGTCCTCATTGAAGTTTAATGCCGTATAACTGCCCCAATCAGGACCGATGCCAAACACGTTTGGCAAATGGCGGTGCTTTGTGCATTGAAATGAGCCCTATTAGTTATCGATATTTAACTTACTTATTGAGGTAAGTTGAAGTCTTTGAAGTTCAAGTTACCTATTCCTCATTAGGTACAAGGACGGTAGAAATCTCATTGGCCCAGGCTTTCTTGTGATCTCAGGCAACATTAGCGCCATCCATTAAATAGATAACCTACATACAATATGACCAAGAAATTATATCAATAATTTATTTTAACAAAAAAAGCCAATATTAATATTGTTATTAATTTTGTTCTGGTATCGGAGTCAATTTCGTATAGATATTTATAAAATGAGTTATATACATATATATTGGATGGACAGTAGTTATATACTTAAATTTATAGTGTATTAATATTAATAAACAATATAGTGAGTATTTTTCTAGTTTAAAAATTAGCCTATATCTATATTAAAAGTGTATAGATTGATGTGACTGCTAAAAACTACATGAACAAACTATCGCGTTAATGATTAAAAATTCTTCACTTTTAATTCAACGATACTCGTATTACGGGTATAAACAAAATCACGTTTCAAATGTTGTTCCGTTTTTATATATCTTATATTTTTTTCGAGTCCGCCGAATTTTACTTCGGTTGTTGTTAAAAGTTTTCTGTCTCGTTACAAACGAGACAGTGAAGTTTGCTTACGAAATAAGTTAGCTCATTATAGGCCCGATTTCCTTTTTTCTTTGACCCTTGGAGATTCTTCAGCTTTTGTATATCCAATCTTATTTACGTCACTCCATTCGAAGGTGTTTTATTTTTGTTATTTCGATTCCACATGTGTGTACAGTAAAAATATGTATTTACTAAACCATTACAATAACACGACTACGAATGTCCTAAAGGAGTCATGAAATACATCATATTTTTCAATAATATTTTCCAAAAATGCCTATTTTAACTATTAATAAAAGGAATAAAAGTAAGTTTTTCCTTTTAATCGAATTAGTATAAAATATAGACTCAATATATTAATTTTCCATAATGCAAATAATATCATCTTCTATCTTTGATATAAGTATTAAATAAAGAATCAGGGACATATTTAATGATAGTTTATATGTGCACAATTTAATAGAAGTTTTTAAAAACATATTTATGAAACGATTCTTTGAATACATATTTTTGCACTTGACTCTACATGAATTATTTAATGGTGTTGTTTTGAATCTGTATATATTTCCAAGTAGACCACAGTGTGTTATTTCTTATATGTGTAGTGTGAATGCTTTTAAAAAGGAACACTATTAATCGGCTTTCAGAACATGCCGCAAGTTGCTACCTGATACCTGCTGGGATTTACAGCACGTCCCGAGCATATCGTAATACAAGCAAAAATAATTTCCATACTCCTGTAATGCTCCAGGATTATCGTATATATTAAGTTTTTATCGTGTATTCTCCGTGAACTCACTTATTGTTTGAGTCCCCAAAGAGGGCCACAGATACTCTCTGTTAACATTTCGTCTCAACAAGGAACTCCCAACAGTAATTACAAATTTTGTGTTCCATTTGAACAATTACCTAAAACTTAATAGAATTTAACATAGACATGTCCCTTTTGTAGAAGTTAGCTGAGTGTATGCCACACATATATCGATCGTTTGAACATTAAAATCTCTCGGCTAATAAGTATCGTCATGTTTTCTTAAATATTACTACATATATTTTAATTCCGATATTGAATACGAAATCAGAACGAATATCTGGTATGGTATTAAGTAGGCATTCATATTGTCGTCAGTAAATAACTTGTTAATTTTATCGCGTGTACCAAATGACTGGCCTGTTGGTTATTTTCTTGGAAATGTTACTATTTAGGTCACCGTGAACGCAAATGTGACTGTGAAAGCTTCTCGCAGTCATATTTCTAATATATCTAACACATTTAAATTCGATTGCTTAAACAATTTTACTACAAATTAGACTGTCACAAAAAATATAAATCACGTGTATATGTCTCGCTACTGCACACAAACTCAATATGAAGATCGATGTGTATCGATGTTTGGACCGGACTTACAGAAATTCACATTTCTTCAATGGTCACTAAAGTCAATGCCAGACTCACTGGATTACTCACTACGTTTTCTTTCACCATTACGACATTTGAAAGATTCACAAGCCGACCTGGTTTCGATCTTTCGTCTGCCGTGACGGCAAGCTTTTACCTTGTTACAAAGCATATCGTTTAGCAGAAAAATAATTTACTGTCACACTATTATGCAGCAATTTTTAAATTTAAGAATTCTGAATACTCCAAATATCTTGAATTATTTTTAGTATAGATACAGCAGATCCTTCTGGAAGCACCTATTTACAATAGACTACTATTTGATACAAGCATGTCGATTTTTGAGTAAGTATTAATAGTGAACATTTCGGCTAACAAAGTCGGCAGAGCACCTGAACCCCCCTCTGGGGCTTTTTTGTGTTATGGTACGGTAGCCTTCTACCATTAAGCAGGTGGTCAGCCTGCCTACCTACTATAAAAATAAAAAATACTATGTGATTTTTAAATTAACGCTTATTGTTGGATGTACGTACAGTCAAAAGCAATATAGGGCTTGCGAACGAAATGTCCTCAGCTAGTTAACACTATCTTACGTGCTGTACTCTTGCAGACATTGCAGGTACAGTCGAACACAACTGTCTTTTCAAGTTAAAACGAGAAATTTCACTTGTCTACTTCTTCTATTTTATTTAGAGCAAGTATAGCCATCATATTTACGGTTTTATACTAAACACACAATTTTTATTAATCTTATAAATCTTATTGTAAATCTGACTTAAATTGAAAATTAAATCTTAAATATCCGTAACGAACTACAACTACATTAGATTATAGAACATCAACATGCAACATACATATTTGTTTGTACTACTTTGGAACGAGGCCCTTTGAAATACAATACGGTAAATTTATTCCTAAAGTATAAATAATATTAATTAAATTACAATATTTTAAAGAAAAGAAAGATAAAAATAAAAATAATGAGTCATATAAATAAAAAGGGTGACTTGATTTTTCAGTTTAATTGAATGATTATATAACCGACTGTACACTGGTACACTACAATACTAAAGTGTCTCGAGTGTAATGAAAGAAAGTGTTCTCTTGAAGCTGAAAGCTTATGTCGCCTGGCGCTCCCTGGTTTCTTTTCTATTTGTAGTAAATAAAATAATTTTCAAAGGAATATACAGCAAATAATGAAAAAAATATATATTAAGCTATAATAACTCGCTGAAGTGTTTGCTTATTTTTATGTTTTAAATGTATAGCGGTCTTACTTACTTCGGTTGCAACAGTTAATTTATACGTCCGTTTTATCAAGTCCCCAGTTCTATTATATGTCCTTGCATATTATATTTTTTTAAACTCGCAAAGAGCAAAACTTTATTTCTTGCCGGTTTGCCTTTAGACGCGCGTATAATTTCACCTCCTGCGCAACCATTTTCCGTCTCCTGCTGTTTACCATTTGCAGGAAAGCTAGAAAATGGAGCCTTGCAAAGCCTGTTTGTCGACACATCAACGCTTTTAGAACGCGATACGCGGCTCTGTATTCCGGCTGGTTCGTAATCCGGAGATTATGCTCCACCACTCTTACCTCGTAATCAAATATAAACATTGGATTGACCTATAATACAAAGAGAGTATAGGACACGTTGCATAAAAAACAAAGAATTCGAATATATACTTAAAAATATAAAAAATATGTTTAAAAAAAATAATGTTACCCCATTGTAACCCACGGCCCCTAATCGGACTTATCTTTATCATTTACAGAGAGGTTATTTAGAAATTAAGTTTTATAGAAGTTGGGTTATTTCCCGAATGATTTTGTTATAAAAAAATCGGATTGATTTTCTAAAATCTGACTAACAGCTTGATTTCTCTTGGACATCCTATCAGGTCGACTAACACTAGGCCTCTATTTAGATGAGCAATTAGCGGCCAGATCGCGGCGGCCAAAGAGATCTTGCTTTAGTTTGGTTGGCCAATGAGGCTTGGCCGCGGCGACCTGGTCGCTAAATGCGCATGTACGCCAAGTGTGGCCTTCAGATGCCATACAGACAACCAAGCTAATGCGTCAGATAATGCTTCATGAGTACAAAAAGCCTCACGTTATCCAATTTACTACGTTCGCCTCGCAAAGACAATGAACCGATTTATCGATGCTTTTACTCGAGAATTGAGTTAGAGTGAATCAAATTACATTCGTACATATCTGTTACCCAAACATGGCAACAATAATGTACAAAATGTATTTTTCTTTCATCACAAATGAAAGTAGGTAAGTGTATTTGCGGGCGATCTTTGAGTTGAAATCCTGTTAGTATTATGGACAGGCGAGTGTAGCGGTATATTTCATTTTGATAGTTTTGTTACATGTATTACTGAAGTTGGATACGGAAGTCGTATTATACCTACTACGTACACATATATACACATATTATTCTTCTAATGTGTACAACGTACATCCTGTGTTCGCTAAAGCCACGTACATTTCACAAGAGAAATATTTTTTCTTTGACGACACGTTTGATCTAGTGGCTAATAACCCTAGCTGTTAACCAAACGGTCGTGAGTTCGAATCCCGCTAGGGGCAAATGTTTTATGTTTTAACATTTTACCTTTGTACCCGAGTCATGAATGTTTTGTATTTATAGTATGTATGTATTTACAAAAAAAAGTAATTATGTATTATATCAACTGTCATGTAACCATAATACAAGCATTAGTTGCTTAGTTTGGAACTAGATGGTGTTGTGTAGAAGATATTTATTTATTTATTTATAATGGTATTTAAGCCTCACAATTATTTCTTTCGAATCCTTGAGGATAATGGATATTACTTTATAAAACATTGTATATAAAACATCTTGAATATTCATTTAATTAAACTTGTGATTTTGTATGGGTTGAGCACTGGTTATAATATACCTTAAGTATTTATTAGAATTCTGTGAGATCTAAAATTCTTTAAACTTGTGTAACTTTTTATTTGCAAATATTTTGATGATATGTAATTTGTTTGTTGTATATAATTTTACGTAATTTATGTATACATTTTAATAAGTTCAAAAGCGTGACTTCCTGTTATTGAACAAAATATCTATCTATAGTTCTTATTTTATTAAGACATAGTTCGTTAATACTCATTATATCGTCCAAATCAATATTTTTATTTGTTTAAATTTTAATTTTTAAAATTAAGTATTTTAATATTTAATAAATACATACAAATGTATTTTATACACATAATATCATCATCAGCCCACAAGAGTCCACTGTTGGACGTAGGCTACACAGGCATCCCCTGCACCACAGACACACTCAGATTTACCTTTTCTGAGACTTCTGCTGACTCAGTCTCAGACCTTTGAGCTTGTCGATCTCTTTGGTTCTCCAACGGATTTCCGCATTCTCGATCGAATCCTACAGATAGTTAAATATTAGCATAATAATATTTCGATGGTTAGCAATATATTAATTTCCATTTTGTCTCATAATGAAGCACAAGCAAATGTGAAGTTCTAGAGACTTAGTGTCAATTACAATACATAATGCCCCTACCTAATACGCGTAGATATTACAGAACCAGAAAACAATTTAGAAAGCATGAATATTTAAAAGACAATATGGAGATTTCTAACAAAAACTGTCGCATATATGTAAAACAAAAAGCGTTCCAGATTCTCATCTAATCTCAGAGTTGTACCGCACACTAAGCTCGGTCTCCGAGCAACACAGTATGTTAATATAAGTTAATTATGTTCCACATGCGTAAAATAAGCTTGTTTCTCACGAGGAGATTCGTAGAAGCCTTATTTAGGCCCACGTATAAAAGTATATGGGAAAAGGGGGTTTGGGTAAAGTTGGCATCATTTTCAACTTTTGCGGCCACTCATAAAAGTAGCATAATTTAAAAAAGCAGTTCAAAAGTAGCATTTATTGTTATGGAACTATATAGCTAAATAACATAGAAGCTGAGATATTTGGCTTTATATATTACTTAAAATAATCGTCTTTGTACACACTACTTCGATGTCAAAAAATACATAATTTGCCATATTTGCATCGAAACTAATTCCTACCATTCCTAATTTAATGTGAACTAATTCCTTCATTTAACGTGAAATAGACGCTCACAAAATTCCCAAATCGTCGAATGGTCAGCCAATCACAATGCGTAATTAGTTTACCTGCATTTGCTCAGAGCCACCTCTTTTTGGAATGATGTGTATCCATCATGGATACCCACCATTTTTGACGAAGAAAATGATGATTAGTTTTTACCAAATCTAGAAAAAAAAAATGATGCCAACCCTCCATACAAAGTTACCCAATCCCAATTATGCTAAAATTTGCTTCCATGTGAAATGTTTTGGCTTCATCGATTTAAAGATTCTGGAAGACTGAACATGTATCTTTTAGAAAACTGCTACTGTATATAAAACTACAGACATAGTCTGTATAAAAAGGTCACGAATGAAGGAGGGCTCTCTAGCCTTGAACGCACATCCTACAGGCTCTAGTTATGACTTAATTAATCATCAAAAATTCCTTCTGAAATGTTTTCAGAATAAAATGTGGCGTTCAAGGGATACTTTTCTCAGTAAATAAAATAGCTACTGCCATATAAAATATTGCGCGCCATTATTAAGGGCTCGTGCTCTTTATGACTTATATTCAGTGGAAGTTACTTAGTTGACGACCGCACAAAAATTGCTCTTCACGTAGAGCGGTTATTGTTGAGATTTGAACAGCGTATTGTGTGGAATGACACGACTTAAACTAGGTGCTGCGTTCACACTAAGCAAGTGAACTTGCATAGTGCTATTGTGATATTTTATAATATGTATTAACTACTTACTATTCCTAAAGATCTTGGCTATAACTCGCTAAGATTCAACACATTAATTGTTTGCCCCCTCAAAGTAAGCACATGCAACTTACGGGAGGGACTAGTGTCAACTGAAAAGTTCTTTTCCAAAAAGTTGGCCCTAAGTCAGAGCGCTGAGGCAAGCACCTTAATGACAAATGAGCTCTATTATTGTTATTAACTTTATAGTATATTTGAAAAACGAATCTTACATACAAATTAAATAAGTATTTCGTAGTTTTTTTGGTTTTAAATTTGCCATAAAATATTATCTATTAAGTCAAATAAATGACTAAAAATACCTATTACCTATTAGAAGTAAATCATAAAACATTCAGTTTAGTAGCTAATAGTTAGCATTATAATCACTTTATACATACTGGTATACGTATTCAGTATGATTATGTACAATAATATATATTCTTTAAAATATTTAAGTTATCTAAGTATAACCTATAACAAGTATTTGTTAAGAGCAGTGTTATTAAGATTACTTTTAAATTTCGATCAAGTAAACTGGAGGGTGCAAACACTGCACGGTTAAATATGAGAGGTAAGGGAAATGGCAGGATTTCTCCGCTGTAACTTGCTGGTATTACAAACTTACACGTGTCAAAGCATTTTTTGGTGACGACCTCCACTCTGTTTGTAATGGCCACTGCGAGAATAAGAATATGAAACGCTCTTTTGTCAAAAGACAAGGTTGTTTAAAAGAGCTTTTTCCCGGTTTCGGTGTACACTATCTCTGCTAAATTCTTACACGTACAGAATTACCTGAACGTGGTGAGGAATTACGAGATCTAAAGGATTTAGATTGTAGAAAGACAATTTAAAATAGAAATTTAGATTTTAAAATGAAATTCTCTTATATATTTATTTTTATATATCCAATTTCTGCATCAATTGATAACTTATTAATGCATGCAGTCGTGAGTTCTTTCTAGAATTAACATATATGTATTTAGAAATACATATGTAAATAGAACCTACTAACAATTGAGACCTATAGATTGGTACCTAACAATTGGGACCTATTAGTTACCTATGATTTACAAGTAATCTCTATTGCATAGGTTTTACTGTTGTTATGCATATTTATTTATATTGGCCATCTTTGATAATAGCTTGCCTAAATTATTCAAATCAATATTTATCTCCTCAATCAATTATGTTTTTTTTTAAGACTATAACTGCTGAGGGTTTGCTCTCTGTTCTCCAATAAGTCTCCTCGAATAACAGAATTATTCAATTACACGAGCACTTGCGTTCTTGGTATTCGATAATAATATATTCGATAATATCGAGCTCTATTCAAAACAGACATCAAATCTATCTAAGAAAAATATTTAATCAGCCCTCCTAAATCTCAAGTTTCGCATCATTGTCAATAAACATATTAGAGAGTGTCAAATGTCTCGGGTAACTCGAACCCTGGGTCGGGTCCTAAATCCTTCGCAAGATAGAACCTGTCGTGTAACAGGAATCTGGACGCTTTTCGATTGAAATAGAAATTGTAAAAACAGCGCACTAAAGTCGGTCCCTTTTTTGAAGGGCATTCATCGTCGTCGTCCCCTTTTTTTTAATAATTATATGAGTGTACTTGTTTATTGGTGTGCAATAATAATAACATAAATTTATTATATTATACCTTTATTTTTTTACTAGCTCTGGGCTAATAAAAACTATTATTAAATTGATTATTAAATTGGCGAACATCGTAAATGTAGAATCTTAAATTCTCACAGACAGGCTAATATACACATGAACTTTAATAGTAATAATTTATTACTTATAGTAGCAAATAGTATTTTTCGCTCGTCATAAAGTGCCCAAATTATAACTGCCTTTTTTTTCTGTTTTCACACATTGTGATTACCATCTTATCCAAAATCATATCATCCTCTCGGAGGCTGGCAAGAGTGATTCACATAATATGACCTAAGTACCTAAACAATCGCTTCTTTATATACATAAAAAAATTGCAAAAATTTAAGTTTACCTAAATGAGTTGTCTAGACCCATCATTATCATCATCATGTCAGCCGTAGGACATCTACTGTATTGTGTATAGGCCTCCGCCATAAATAAATTTCAATAAGACCGGTCAGAGGCAGCCTAGATTCTTCGTCGACCTAACGGCGTCTACACACCTTGTTTGTATTATCACATAGTCTACACACCTTGTTTGTGTTATTAATGTTTAACGTAATTGTTATAGTTGCATTTTTTATTTTATTTTTACAACATTTTTTTTGTTGTAAAAATTATGAATTCATTAATTTTTACAACAAAAAAAATACCCACGAAGCCTAACTCGATCTACTCCGCAACGCTTCGGGATTGCCGCACACATAACCTAATCGTCTAATTTCGAATGTCTTTTGTTGTCTCAAAATATTTTCTCCTATTTTTTTTATATCATAATTCAATATGAACAATTTATTTGTTTAAGTTATAGCCCATAATAAAAATATCTCACTAAGAATAATATCTCCATTGTTTGTTACCATATAAAAATAATAAAGAATAAAGAAATTTATTTCAAAATAACAACTTTAATTTTAAATTGTTAAAGACTATTTAAATTTCATCAAAATAGCTTGGACCTAAACAATTCTTCAAACATGACAAACATTGACAATATTGAAAGTTATTTCAAAACTTCCAATATTAGTAAGGATTTAATAAGGATTTCATCTAATAAAAAAAAAAAGATTTCATATCAAAGTATCATTTATTTTCATTTATTTATGTTATTATAGACTGCTATATATTGCTCTAGTGATATATAATTATTATTTATTTGTAATAAATATTATGGACTTGGGCGGGCGTCCGTGAAGCCAACTATGCGGTCCCCAGCGGAAGATCAGCGCTGTATGTGCTGAGTTTGGTGTCTATTTGGGTCGAGACACTGGTGCATGCACTGGCAAGTATGGTACTATTGCCAGTACGATTAAGATTGTTCTCATTAAACTTGTATTGCATGTGCTATTTGTGTTGACTCAATAAAATTTCTTTTTTTTCTTTCTTTCTTTCCTTCTTTCTTTCTAAGTCTAATCAGAACTGAGTTGTCAGCCCAATTGTATCTGTGATACGACATAGCGTTATGACTATTAGATGACTGTGTGGCATAAAGCGAGTCTATTACCAGTTCAGATCCACTTAAAGTTTAATATACATACTTGGTTAGTTTGTACTTGTTTGATCTTAATATTCAAAACAAACACATCCCCGTACACAAGATGCAACCCATATTATCTGTTTCTACATACGTTACGTGATTAACTTCAATGAAACTTCTTAAGATTAATATTTTTATAGTTCATTTATAGCAAATATGTATTTTAAACTACTGAAATTATTTCAATACGTTTTTATGTTTCTACACCTTTTATGAACAATATTAACAAATTAGAAAAAAATAGAAAGAAATTTTTAATGTAAAATATAATTTAATGAGTACCTATTACCTAGATAAAAAGATAAAAATTATATCCTATATTTTATTTCATAATTATCTATGTGCCAAGTTTCAAACAACATTCAAACACGCTTTTGCATTTATAATATACTAGCTGAGCCCGACCACGCTTCGCTGTGGTTTTCTTTGACGTTCAACGGTCAGCGGCTGCCATGACAACGGCTAACTGCCACTTCAGCGGTCCTCGATAGTGAATGAGTTCTTCTCGCTTTCGGCAGATGGCGCCGTAAAAAAGGCAATTTTCTCGCGAACCAGATTATATTATTACGAAAAATATAGATATTATCAATAATTGGGGCGGATTGCATATTATGTATTTACCTACATAACTTTGAATCATTACGGTATGAAAATAATCTTCAAAATTATTACTTAACTGACTTATTACTCAACTTTTAATTTTAGTACAACAGCTGAACTATTTTATCTCAAGGAAACTCATTAATCAGATACATATAATAATATATGCATATGTAAGATTCAGAACGCATCTATCTATCTATCTATATAACAAGTTTCATCCAAACTGAATCATCCATTCGAAGCGTTTATTGAGTAACAAATGTGCAAAGTTCCTTAAAATTTTATATTTAGAATATTAGTAAATATTTCAAATAACTTTGGGCTGCCTAATTAACCTCAGCTATATTGAAAGCAATTTTTGTATGGAAAGCAGCGAATCGCTAACAATACAAGACGAAAATTTGTACCGTCTGAGAGTGCTTTGAAAATTTTAATTAAAGACGAACGTACTCCTTTATAGGTGGAAGCAATTAAACCTAGCTGTGTAAATATCAAAAGTTGGAAACGTTGACCCCGACTTCGTACGTTTCGATTTAAAATTACCTCACGATACTTTTGTACGCACACCCCTGATATTGCTTGAATATTAGTGAAATTTTAGCTCTTTATTTGATCTTATTTAATTTATTTTGTTGATTTAATCTTTATTACCTTTTTTAGAGCCGTTAAATAGGTAGGGTATCCCGTTAAAGTTTAAATTGTATATTATTCTATTAAAATAAACGTCTGTAAACAATTGACGTAATAAATGCGAAGGTATATACTAGTTTACTTATTTGATCGTTTCGCTTTCACGCCTTAACTACAGAGCCGATCATCATGAAGTTTTGCATAACTATACGTTGTCAGGTGTATACAGAAAACGACATAGGGTAACTTTCGTATAAAAAAATATTCTCGAAGGATCACTATGAAAATCTAAAATTAAATGAGCAACGCCTCATTTAATGTTAATCTAACCATGACACAGACGAAGTGTTCACCTCCTCACTTGGAGTGTAGATTCGTCACCTGTAGCACCAAATCGGTTCGTTGTACTCGCTGTACCACGGATACTGATTTCTTCATAGTTCCGTTAAATAAAAGCTGTTCCTTACTAAAACCATCGAAACTGACCGACATTTTTCTACATATTTATTAGTAAACATAATTTCGATAGAAAAGTCTCCAGTTAAAGTATTAGTCTAGCTACTTGAAAGTAGGACTTTATACCATAAACGAATAAAGCTTTCGAAGCCCTCATAAGTTGAGAAGGTGTAGAAAGAAATGAGATAAAGGTTAAAGCGATAAGGATAACATTGTACACGCTTCTGTGTCTTTATGGTCTTCCGTAAGGATGTGACGTAAGACGTAAAACTTTTGTCCGAGTAACTATGAACTATTCACAGTGAATTTTCTTTAATACGAACAATACTGATTTTGTTGATGTCGCGATCGATGTAGACAAAATAAAAGTCGATGTAATCAAAATTAATATTAAGATTAATTATAATCCCTTGAGATATCGGAATGTATAATTCAATGGCTCGTACGAAACTGAAAACGTAATATAGGGAAACTGAACAATATATTACAATTTGCGGGCAGTCCTCGAGCTACCGTAATTAATATCAAGTTTGTGGTGAATTTATGAAGGAGCTGCGAGTTCTAGAACTTCTTAGTTTTGTAGGATTCATACCTTACTTCGCTGAGGTAAAGTGTATTTTCTTTCAATCTCAACAGCTATGTAGAGATTTTCATTAAAAATACTCGCGGAGGTATGAACAGTTTTATTTTAAAAGTATGAACTTTCTAGAATATTTTATTTATTTTGTCGGCCATATTTCTGTATTGCATTCTATGGTTGGTTTTCTGAGATGGCATGACCTTGTTAATATTACCACTAGACTGGTTTGTGGTTTTATGTCGTCAATGCTTTTCATGTGTGCGGCTATGTTTGTGCACACATACATTACACTAGCGTTTAGCAACCCTCATGTGAGCTCAGCGAAGTCGGTTCACATTGGAAACTACCCTACACACCAGTGTGTAGGGTAACCATGCCATTATGCGTGGCCCTCTCATCAATCGTGCGAGAAGGGTGACACTTCACTTTACTAGAACCGTCAGGTTGACCAGCTCGCAAATGGGTTCGCTCATGTAGTTTAGCTGTATAGTTCACGGTGTGAACACAAGTATGAAATGATGCTGTATGAAACCAAAAAGGAAAAAACGCGGTAGTGACGTAGGCGACTCAAAACTAACTCAGTTTCGGTTTAGCCTCGCTCAATGTGGCCTACACTTTAGAATTTTGTTTCATAGATAGATACATTCTGTTTAGAAAAAGTGAATTTAAATTGTAATATCTAAAAGTCACGTTTGGTCTAGTGGCTAGTAACCCTTTTTTTTTAGTATCCCTGGCTGTTAACCAAACGTTCGAGGATTCGAATCCCGTTAGTGGCAAATGTTTATGTCTTAACATTTACCTTTGTACCTGAGTCATGGATGAAAAAAAAGTCATCTATATAATATATCAACTGTCTGGTATCCATAGTACAAGCATTACTTGCTTAGTGTGGAACTAGATGGTGCTGTGTGGAATGTGTGAATATATATATATATAAAGGATCGAGTTCTTTTTTTATATAGAAATACTTGTGCTAACTTGTGATGGCTCGTTTTATAGCGGATTTTTAACAGGCACTTGCAGTTAAGCAACATTGTGTGCTTAACGTTTATGATATTCGTTTAACTCAACGACACAGAAACATCTTTTCGTTTTACTCTCCGCTTTCTTCACAAACTACGGTAATGAACTGTACAATGTAAATTTTCTAGGGACTTCTTTCGTGTTGGCTCGCTGACGCGATGATAGGGCTCACGAATTTCTCTCATCTCACTATTTAATTTTGCTATTAAGTCATTGACATTTCGTTACTATTTATCTATTATTAATTATAATAGAAAGCTACAATTTGGAACATTGGATTATTTTATAACGTTAGTATCGGATCCGCTAAAAAATGATTTTTTAAAATTTCTACTCCGTGCGAAGCCGGGGATTTACATTTGTTAAGATAAATTAATGTAGAATGTAGGCTTCATGTATTGCCTTTTCAAGTCCACAGGGCTACATAAGAAACTAATCGTAATATCAGTACTCTTGTATGCATGTAGTAAAGTAGCCAAAACAGTCCGTTTATTGGTAAATTAATTATTAGGGTAACAACACGCGCGACTACTCGCAGCGGCTGCTATTTTCGGCTGCTATATTTGACTCTCTTTGAAATCTGAAACTCGTCTTAAACTCATATATGAGTAGTGTTGGAAGCTTTAGTGTTTTGTTTTATTCTTTTGTTTTATCTGTTCCATTTAAATTTAACATTGCTCTGATGTTGGGGTGTCTCTTTTGTGCCTTGAAAACATTTATTTCTGTAGAATCGCCCCTAAAAGTCTGTAATTATTTTATTTGTTATGTTACCTGTAAGTTATACGGTACGAACACTTTATTTAGTCTATTTTCGTATTTTATAAAGTGCCGTGTACATTTAGAAGGGGAACGCTCCAGAAGTGGATAATATTGAACAAACAAACCAGAGCCCTTTGTTTATCCAATTAATCGACAAAACATTTCACAAGACAATGAATTTTATTCAAATCTGGGAAACTTTATAAAAGCAATCTCGCCATTCGGATTGACCGAGCGATCGTCTCCTTTCTCGCTCGCACTCACGTCGTAAAATCAAACTTTGCGAAGAGAGCTTACACACGTATTGTTTTGCTTGTACATGTTCCTTATTTAAATTTAACAGTATATTATCGTATAGGTGAGTTGTAGAAAACACAATAGCAAATTCAATTGTTTCTTTTGTAGCAAATTCAAGTAGAAAAATCAAAGTTATTTTCGGTTTCAGCCATTCTGTTAGAAGTTTAAAATATTAGGAAATATTTTATTTAAAAAATAACACTGTTATCAAACCAAATTGAACCCTTTTCATCATGTGCCTCTTCATTACTGAAGGTCGACTGTCGATTTCTTAAATTTTTCCCTGTCCTTCTACGGCTATTATACCGACTTTCGTTACTTACTTACTGAGTAGCGAGTTTTAATAACGCGGTCCACTGTCTGATATATCGCAGCCAAGAGAATATTCTTCTTCGTACTTTACTTCTACGTTTCCTATCATTAATGAATGCAGTAAAGTACCTAAAGCTTGATAAAATAACAATGACAATAACAATTACGAATATAAATCTACTTTCACTTGACCCGGCGATCGTCTAACAGATGACCAACAATGGTGCTGCTGAATAAATCATAGCATTACTTTTTAAGTTTATATAGAAGATGTGAGATTAATTGTAGTAGCATGATTACCGGAACATGTACACAGTGTTTGTATCATTCCAATCGGTTTACAAAAAAAAAAGTTACGCGCAATTCCGAATACCACGCGTACGAAGTCGCGGGCACAGCTAGTATAAATAAGAACAATACAAAACGCGAATCTTAAAAACCGTCACGTGTGCACGAACCCTAATTTGAAACCCCCCCAAGAAATAATGCCAACCTTGTAACTTAATCAAATTTCGTTCAGAAAATCGGGGGAGATTTCATTTAGCGAATTAACATTTCACTATATTATATACATTTTACGGGCGTTTTAAGATTTCGCAGCGATATTAGGCTCGGTCTCATTATAAGCGGTTTTTAATTGAATAATTAAAACTATGTATTTTAACAAACATTATTAAAGTAATTATGGTTCGTAGAAATTAGAGGCAATTATCTCTAATTATTCAAAGTGATGTATTTTTTATTAATTAATGTTCGTTTCTTTGCCTTTCTAGAATTTAATAATATACTAGCTGGTGGCCGCGCCTTCGTCCACGTTGAAAATGAAAATATATGAGTAATATAACACGCGATTTTAAAGATTTTAATGCTTGATGAATATGTAGAAGTGAAAATTAGTGTATAATAAATCGCGTTACGTTTGGCACAAGTGGTGCCAAAACGCTTCCATTGTTACCCCACCTTTACCGCTTCAAACCCGCCGAGTCGGAATAATAATTAGCCTGCAAAATGACATTAAAGTTCGTACGAAACTTCACCTGGGAATAACAGACAAATTAATTTGCCAGTTTTTGCCTACTAAGTCAAATATAATTTCGGATTTGACAACTACTCTGTTCAATTGTTAACTCTCTAATTTAAATGCTTTTCTTTTACAAGTTTAAAATAAGAACCGTTGAAAGACGTAATAACTATAACATGATGAGTATGAGTATGTACTAGATAATATCCGATATCTATAACATATTATAAAATAAAGTCGCTGACCGCATCTGTCTATTTTTGATACGATTTTCTCTATAGGAAAGAGTGATAAAAATTGCATCCGTGAAAAGTTAGGGGCTGGTTTATATCTATATCAGGTCTCACCAATGAACACGTACTTTTTTGTAGGATCAAATGTGTCAACAAATCAACATAAAATATATCGAACACCATGGTTTTTCTATCTAACGTTCTCTAACTCATTAACGGTTTATGAAAATATTGTAAGAAGCTTCCAGACGAGACAGGAATATGACGAATTCTGCGATAAAGTATTTACGCTATTAGTGCCAGTACTTGAACGCATGCATTTTTATACAACACAATATACTATATGTAGACACCTTTAATTAAATATTATTATCTTTTTTTTTTTCAGCCGAGAAGATACCTCCCGGTTTCCCCAGCATCGTACCACCGCCGACCACGATGGTAGTGGAAGTAGGCCACACTGCCACCCTGCCATGCCAAGCTACTGGCAACCCGACACCTAAGATAAGGTGGCTTTGGAACTCCTTGCCATTGGACGTAGCGTCAAATCCAAGATATGCTTTGCTCAACGATAAGATGCATGGTAAGTTACTTTTAAAAGTAATCGATGTTACTGATCTGTACAATTAGGCAATGGTCGCAGTTTCCTGTTGTATAAAAAAGGAAATAGAAATTATTGTAGGAAACAAGCTTTCTCGCTTTGCAGCGGTAATAAGTAAATATAATATTCTACATCTGGTGTTGTAAAAGTTAAGGACTTATGAGTACACAGCCTGGTGGAAGAAACATTGACTGTAGTTTAAATCTTACTTGTACACATTTCCATATAGCAGCTCAAAAGTTTCAAAAGTAGCCTTATGGTTTTATATTCGACATTTGCGAAATATACTAAAAAAACGCATATTTTCTAACTTAGTAAAGGTTGTCAGTAATATGAATATGACGATATGGAAAACAGTTGAAGTTTCATATTGCCTACATAAAGCCGTCGCAACAAGAAGGACTCTCACCAGGTATCATAGCTACTTCTAGGTTTTAAAGTCGAAGCAATTTTGATAATATCTCAACACTTCAAATACCTTAGTGTATTTTGAATAGAGCTAAGTACAACGCCCCTCTATCAACTATCGAACTGAAAAAATTGCTACTTAGGCCCTAAATTCAATACTATCGCATGTACTCGTATGTTAAATAGCATGCAAGTTTAAACACACGCTAAGTTTCTTTGCATGCCTCGTTGTGGCATCGTTATAAATTTGCGGCTTCTTGGACAGATTTGCCAAGTCCTTACGCTAAAATCGTGTCGATTCCACCGACACGCTTCACTACAGTAGGTTGAATATTAGTTTTTTATTAATATTTTTAGTCTACCAATCGCCTCATTTTACAAGGAGGCTTGAGCGTTTGAACAAAAATTACAGTAAATTCGAGAACGCCAGTTTTGTGTTCACAGATAGTGCCGTTTGTAGATTGCCAATTTTTTTTATTTATTTTGTGAACGTGAAGCTCTAATACGATATTCAGATATACGATTACACCTCCGCTCAAATGGGTATTTGTTCATATGTTACATTGCCTGTTGCGTTCCGATACGGCGTTTATATTATAAGCATTCAAACGCTACATACTAATAAATCCCGTGCTTTTGAAATCAAAATTTTGAAATGGCTATTCTACGAGAACCTTTATAGATTTCTCTATGGTGTATGTGATTCCTCACGCACCAAAACACCAAAAATGTGTTGTCATTCAAAGTTTTATTTGGTCAAAAATTGTAAGTTCATATTTAATGTTACTTGAAAATATTTTTGGATCTTACTTTAAATTTAAAATCAATACTAAAACATTAAATATTAATGATTTTATTAATCTATCTATTCTCGGTATTGTAGCTATTTTGTTATTTCCAGTGTAAAATCGTAAATATCACGATTCTTAGTCATTCAATTATTAATATACGTAAAATTTATGAACTCTCAAATTAATATGGATTTAGTACTTTATCATAAGTCAAGATCATTACCTACAGTCGCAGAATAGGTAATAGTAATAGTATATTGTCTGTTTACAAAAAAATGTTATACATTTAAGAGAAGGTGAATCATGATGTAGACTTAGAAGGAACTTGAAGTCCATTAAAATGACATCGTTATTAATTATGAATCTTAAAAATTATTTTGCAACCTGCAAATTTTGATGCTACCTATTACCTTCATCGTCTTTAAAAGTTTTTTTAAATAATTCAGTTAGTTCACAGAATGAACCGTCGTTAGCGTTAAGACAACCGTGAAATAACAGCCATGTAATATTTAGTCCTTCTTTGTTTTTACGTGAAGCGATATTAGCGGTGTAAGCATTGATATAATACTGGTAAAGGAAAATTCACTATTCCTTTTCATACGAGTAAAATGTTTTTATGTATTTTTATATTATTATTTTTTGTATATCTATTCATGCTAGAAAAAGTTATATATTCGATGCTGAAAATAGAACATTTCTCCAAACAGACTCTTGTAATAAGCCTTGGAAAAACTGCATTAATATAACCCAAAAAAAGTGGTCTTTAACAAGTGAGTAAAAAAATCTTAAACAAGTGAGCCCTAAATGCATAAAACCCATCGTTACACTATATTATATTATATTTATCTATTGATATTAATATATAATAACAAAATAAAAATTTTTAAGCAGGAATACATGATAGATTTAAATAACAAATGTAAAATAATTTATTCCACCTTTCCAGTAAAAATTAATTAGCTTGATTGATGAGTTCGTTTTTGTTTTAATTATCGCATTGTCGACCAATAATCAAATAGCTTCATGAAGTTGAGCAATTGATCGATAGATTGCGTAAACAGTATACATAAATATATATTACATAGTATAGTATGCATGTACCTTTTCATTAAAGTGTAGGTATTATTGCAGTTAATATAGGTACACCACATTCCAGAAGATATATTCCGTAACTGCCTATAGGCCTATAGACCTAATAATATCACAAGTGATAGGTATTTGTGACTGAAATAATTTCTACTTTAATCCGAACTATTCAACACAAGCGAAGGAGGGTCGAACCGCATGTTATAAAGTATAACATGACTTAACTCTACGTCTTAATCTGTGATGATATACGAAGGGGGATTTAGCCTTAGGCGGGCTGTGGGTACCAGACAGAGAAAGATGATGGGAGAGGGGGGGCATTTAATAAAGTTACGGACGTTATTCGTGATAATGCCTGCAAATCCCTAACTCTTTATTAACCTCGTGTCGGCCATTCGCATTTTTTCATGGAAACATTTAATAATTTCATTGCAACTATTCTTGATTTTTATATACTATATTTTTAGGGAGAGTGAATATTACATTACTTGGATAGCCGAGGTGACAGTTTGAAGAACATCATAAAATAGTAGTTCCTTTCGCATGAAATATCAACAACTTGCAACAATTTCTCACAAAGCCATTTCCTATTTCTATCACTATTAATACTTACGCTATTTATGATAATAGTGACAGAAACAGATCTCTCTTTTAAATGACTATGCGGAATATTACTTTTTTTGTAAACCTGTGTATTATTGTAATATTGTAGTGTTAGTACACTCATATCCGTAATGAGTGTACTAACAAACATTTAAGTATACACAGACTAGACAATTATATGAATCAAGTATATTTATTTTAATAGTAATTCGATAAAATATAGGACATGCTAAATTAGATGTTTCTTGTGATATGCAACAAGAAAATTGTGACAACCAATGACAGAACTAGTATGGTTAAATGTAATGGATTGTTACGTAAAATAAAATATCACAAGCATGCAAATATGAGTAAAAAAGTCAACGACGAAAGAAATTACATACGTTTAAGAAAATATCATCACGATTTTTACATTGACAGACATGCTTCAAGAGAAAAGAAGTGAGTTGGCAATAAGAAAACTCAATAACGTAGATATCATTAGAATTTGACACGGCATTAGCGTTTGATGGATGAAAAGATTCCAATTTAGATTGTAGAAATTGAACATTTTTCTCCGACATTGTAACGCTTAGTATGTAGGTCACTTTTTTTTTATGAAAACAGAATGATAATATATTAAGGCACGGCCGAACGCGAAAGGAATAAATAATGTAAAATTCAGGATAGAACTATTTTATAGAAATAGCACTAATTAAATTATTTTGAACATTTGAGCAACTTATTCAGAATGTTCGATAAAGTTATTAGCGCCACAATGTAAGTTACGCTAATCTCAGTACGTGTATAAGATAAAAATCTTTCCAGTCGATTGAGCAGCGTAATTACGAACTAAGTTGTGGCTTAGCTATCAGTTAGGGGCCTCCCACTAACAACACTTATGTTAAGCCATTACACACAGATGTACAGTAACTGGACACCGCTAAATACAACAAACCAGATTTGATAGACTTGGCTGATTTAAAAAGAAAAAGATAACTTACGAATGAAGCCTATGAATGCCCTATTTGTAGAACGAAGGCAATACGGTTTTGATACCATTCAAATATCTTTAAAATTCACGTAATTTTGTCGCTCTCGCATTAAGGTTACTAGTTAATTCGCTTAACTTATGATGAGTTAGTGTCACTAATAAGTTAGAGTTAGAAATCTGTTAGATTTAATCACGTTAGTATTTTCCGTTCCCATTTAGTTTAAGGTGAAGGAAATAACTGAAAATGTACTCGAAAATATTATATACTAATATATGCCCGCGACTTCGTCCGCGTCCGATCGCTACCAAACATCACAGGAACACCCGCTGGACTAATCTGAAGATTTTCTGAAAGTTTCATCTAAATCGGTTCAGCGGTTTTGGAGTCTATAGGGGACATACATACACATATCGCCTTTTATATATTAAGGATTACTCATTTCAATAATCTCTCGGTTGTCATTATGGAACTATAGCCTGCCCCCTCACTAGGAATAAAAATGTCACAAAGGCTTCATATAAAAAAAAATCTGCCTGGTAGTTGAAACTTTTTTGTCTAATCTTTTGACATATTTTTTTTTCTGTAAAACCTGTAAAATGTATAGTATAAAACACAATTTTTCAGATTTTCATCGTCTCATAATGCATTTCTTAATCATTGAAAGCGCATTCTAGTTTTACTATATCAATGGTGCTTTTCGCTGCCTTTAACCTCCCAACTTTTGCTACGTTGCGAAACAATACAACAAGCCTCAAGTTTTGTGGCTTATGTAACATTATGAATATTATATAACATTACATACGTAATTTTCGGGCTCATTGACCCTAAATATATGTAAACTGTGTAACAAACTTAGATGGTATATACAAAATCATTTGAATGATTAGAAAAAGAACAAATAATGACATACTTGAAAAATATTGTAATGTCAAAAATTTTGATATTTGATTATGTGCACTACATGTTATTATTATTAAAATTATATTGTATAGTTTGTAATTGTGGTTATAAATCTGGTTCAACTATTTTTTTTTTTTAATATTTAATAGCACTGTTTGACTGTTTTAAGTAATATTATGGATTATGTGTAATATGATTGGAGGACTCCTTTGTTTGTAATCCTATTTCATGCAAGGATACTCTTTTAGTAGAACGACGCATTAGCATTTGAAGTATATTCATGTTGTTAACCTTAATAAATGCAAGACAGACAATAAAAACACCGAAAGAGGAATAACATTTACGTAATTTATCGAAAGTCTCCGACGACGCTAAGTTTTGCGGTCACAATATGATAAGCCCGGGAGTGGCAGCGGTGAAATGTTAATTACCACAATATAAGGTAATGCACAGACTGAGTGGACAAAATGATGACTATGATATTTTTATTAAATAATTAGTCATTCTTTTTAAATGTGTGTGAAAATTAATTTTCTTGTAAAGGTCTGCTGCAGATGAACTGACAGTTCGCTTGACGGTAGGTTATAAACGCTTTGGGTATTGCTGAAACCTTGATAGTTTAAATGATGATGGATAATGAGGAGTTTATTGATTCATAGATAACTTAAGAGCCAATAATTTTAATCTGTTTACCGTAGAGTAGCTTCGGCATCGAAGTACATCTAAGTGAGCTTATTGAAATAAAAATAAATGTAAGTATAAATTAACACTTTGTTCGAGGATTTGTATATTTGTTAAATTAAAGTTAGCCTATCCTATATTAATAAACTTTATAAAACATATATAGCATTATGTTACTCGCTGATAATGTAGCTTTCTATAGGTGGCATATTCTATACAAACAAAAATATAAATCTTTTCTCTTATAATATTAGTATAGATAACATTGCGTTTTGTCCAGGAAAGCAGGGTTGACTATTTTCCTTTAGAATAATACATCGTTAGCGGTTGTCATTTGAAAAAGTCTGTCGTTGAAGTATCCTGTATTTTATACCGTAGACCGCATTGTAGTGTCTTATTGGTGAATTTCGATTCTTTTTGTTCGAATTTTTTGCATGCCCTCCCTTTGTTTACTCATATGCGTAGCGGAGCTACGTAACTCCGCGCCATCACTATAGCGCTACGCGCTACGTATACACGCTACGAGTGCTACGATATATATTCAAGTGTTACGAATACGAACTACGATCGAGATAAATTCATCTTATTTTTGCATTTATTACGTATATCCGTATTTTACGTTTTGTTTATTTTGTGTGTTTTTCATGTGTTTTTAACTAACAATGCTGACGCAAAATAATCACTCTTTAATTATAGCTAAACATTTAATATCAACTACTTTAATGTTTTAACTATTTATAAATTTATTTCAATAATAAGATTTCTTTAACTCAAATGCGCATATTTTACCTCTAAACTTACTACTTGGAATAAATTGAGCAAGACGACCTCAATATTATCAAACTATTTCGTACACTTAGCTTAAACTAATGTATAAAGCTTTCGCGTCCAAAGCACACTAGTGCGGACAAAGCTAAATTGTTAATTATTTCAATTTTAATGGCATTATGCACTTCACAAGAGGTGAGAAAGTAATTTAAATTCAGTTAAAACGGGACCGCGGACGACTTGGCGTGAGGTCTTTTAATCTCATTAATTTTAATTTATTCGCGCAGATTATTTCTCCTCGGTCGCGTCTGATGTTTTGTAGCTCCGCGGTGACGTAAGACATTGCACCTAATAAAATCTACTTACCTAAACTTTTAACCTTCTCATTCCAAACGTTCAAACCGGAAGTCACCTAGAACGTTTCTATTCGTTCACTCTTCTCACGAGACAACTTTAAAATTAGTTATTGCCATAAATTTTTAGTTTACATAATATGTTAACGGTTGTAAAAGTTCAACTTGGCTTCTTGCCGTGTGTTAGCGTATATTTTCAGACAGGCAATGCTAAGTCTGGTATATTACGACTCATCGAGAAGTGTTGACGCTATCTATCTTGTAATAATGACTCTTGAGTCTCAGTATTGGAAGACATGCCGTCCCGCATGCTTCATATCTTACCTTTATATAATCGATATAAAACAAATTCAATATTATGTATATAAATCATTCAAGTTAATGAACAATTTCAATAATAATACACACGGTTACCAAATACAATATTATATAATTCAATGCGTTTCACCCGCAATAGCTCTTAATCCGTTAATGTCATTTGCGCCACAGTTATATGAGGTCGTCAATATTGTAACGTCGAAATGTACGTAGAACGTCGCAGTATTAGATTTCTAACCGATTAGAGAGATTGATCGTATATTAATCGATGTCGTGAGGAACGTTTGAACTGATAATATTCTATTCATGAACTTTATAATATTCCAAATTCCAATTTACAAAACACGATAATGCTTTCATAATATTCCATTTTAAATTCATTTTATTTCCATTCTTATTTACATTTGTAAATATTTTAATAAATTGAATAATGAGAGAAACATTACCTTTAATCTTAGTCCATAAATTTTCGTTGGATATTTATGTATTTTTCGAAACATTACATTACTATTACAATGTTATTTATTTTATTTTATTTATATTTGGGATAGAAACAGAAGTAGTTATTCCAAAGACAATTCAAAATTAAACTAAACTTAATTATTATTATTAATGAAATTAATATTAAAGTAATGCATTCTAAGCGTTTTAAGCTGAGTGATTACACAATTGAAAGTGTATATTATTAACAAACGCTATTAGTCTTATTAATTTTGTAAACATACGTATGACTGTAACGGCTGTTGGCCACATCGTTACTTTTTATCTTATCAAACAACTTCATACGTCTGAAGCACTTCACAGGATATCTGATTTTCGTTTTAAAAAGTTAAAAACATCATATCTATTTTTAGCCAACTGTTTATAAGTTCTTATCATTAAACAATGTACAACAATCTAGCGATCATAAGTTAGTGTAATTTATCTTCGATAAATTTCCTCCAGATTAGACTCGAAACTAAGTTTAAATCTTCTATATAGCCAATATCTTCACATAATATTCTAAAATAAAGTCGCTGTTTGCCTTTGTCTGTTTCTCAGCTAACGTCTTCTAAATCACCCAAAGAATTTTGATACAGTTTCCACAAATGAAAAGTGCTATAAACGAGGAAGGTATGTAATTTGCAGAAAAAATTAACGTGGTTTGTGTATACAATTTGCAGAAAATTTGCATTCGCGCCAAGTCAAGGCAGGTCGCTATTAATAAACAAGTTACATAATAGACGTTGAAAAAAATTCTGCCATGCACGATTTAGTGTATTAATTATTTCACAAAGAAACTATTTCATTATTAAAGATGTGTTTGTTTTGCCGTGACAAAAGGTCAATTTATAGTTGACCTTGCGGCTAGACAAACTCACCTCGCTCGGTGATAAAACTCCGCCTCACCTTATTCGTCTACCCCGAGACTCCCGAGATATTACCAAAAAGAAAATACTACTATATAATTATACATTGCTATAATAAAACCTTTTTGTGCCTGTATTAGTAAATTGGATTCCTTTGGGACACAAATAAGAAAAATGTTGGTAATTACTAAAATTTTGTGATGGCTATTTTTTCGAAGTAGCTGATTCTTGTTGATATCCAAATGAAATAAGAAATTGTTTTTATTTACTAAAAATATAAAGACCATAGTCTTCTTTCAACAATAGATTATAGGAGACGGTAGCCACACATTAACTTCTCATCAGGAGATTCAATTTATCATCAACACAACCTTATCATCGTCAAATGAACTGTCAGCCTGCCTGCCGAATTTTACATATAATAAAATAACACAGTTGGTTAACCTTCATCTTTATTACTGTTGATTTCATCTTTATTATTATTATGTCTTAACCTCTCCATGATTTTTGGCTCTTTAATTATAATCGTATTCACAAAATTTAGCCCATAGTTTAAAGAATATCAGCCTATTTAATTATAATGTTTTATAATTGTATTATGCTGGATACAAGCTTCTCTTTGTGAGCAGGCTATTGTCCACCACGATAACCTACTGGGAAAACATTGTATTTAATCCATACATAGAAACAAAAAGACTTAGATTTTAAAGCCCGAATGAAATCCGATTCTGTTGCGGCAGCTCGTTGCTAAGTTTCTAAACTGATCAACTGATAAATACATTAATAATTCCATAGTTAATTTGAGTACCGAAAGCCTCAACGATACCGTAAACAGAATAAAATATGTATGTTGTTTGGTCGATTAGATTATCCAATATAATCTGTAGATAATTCGAAGGCATTACAAAATCAATTCAGCAAAACTTTACGTAGGTAAATACTTAACCCTTCCAGCTATATGATTTCATTGTTCACCCGGCTGCCCTAAGGGCCCGAGAATCCCGAGATACACTCGTGATTGCGACCTACCCAGATTACGATTCATTTACATACAAATGCGACGTCCCTTCAAGTTTGAATGGGACGCAACTGTTCACCGTTGTTCTGGCAAAAAGCTGGCTTTAATTCTAACAACAATAACAGTGGTGTGGGCGTACACCGCCCAGATTAAGTGCACAGCAATTATGAGAACAGTAACTCATCTTTGGTTAAGTAATTCTGATCCTAGTGCAATAAATCGACTATATACTTTTCTATATTATATAAGTATACATCGCTATAATATATCGCTTTAATATAAGTGTTTTTATTATATTGTCTAAAGTAGCTTATTGTATGCGTGCAGTTTTTTTTTTTTTCTTCTTTTTTTTTTATTAATCTTGAACGCAGGTCTTAATGATGCTGTCATTTAGTAAAACGTTCAGTCATCTTTAATTAACTCCTCTCATTTCAAATAAGCTAAGTGTATATGAAATATATTTTGCCTCACCCTTGCTCACTAATTATTCCATCCGGCAAACTGTTTGCCTGTTCATCACGTAATATTAAAGTAACTCGTAAAATAAAATTGAGTAGAGATTAAAAATAAAGTAAAAGCGACATACATATAAGAAATACTTTAAATCGTACCGTCAAAATATTTACATTAACTAATCAACAAATAAATAGGTACCTATATCGTTGTAAAAATATTCCTGGTATTAATTTATATCAATATAATACTTACTCATAAGAATTAGTCTTCAGAAGCTCTACTGAGTGTAATTTATACGGCGTTTCCGTTAGGACTCCGTGTCCTGGACCGCCTCTTGTCACATCCAGATGCGATCATTTTTCTACTTCTTTGTTGCTTAGTCAGTTTCATGTTTGTTAACTCTATTGTGTTTTCACAACTACTCTTATATGTATAGGAAAGTATATAAATTAAAACTTACGGTCGGTAAGAGAGACCGACAGGCAACGAGCAATTTTCTAACTCTGCACGATACCTATTTACTCTCACATACTACTCTGTGTGTTTGCTTTGAAATGAAACGAAAAATACGTAAAAATATAGGTTTAAAATTTCACGTTTTTCCAACATCATTTGAAATATACGGCACTTAATAACGTAAATATGTCAGACATGATTGTCACGATTATCACACAAGGCTTTCAAAAGTCGTGAATTTTTCATATTATATTTCTTTCTTATGCCAAATCATTGCATACATTTTAAGAAGCGTGAACAAAAAAAAGTAAAAAAGACTATATTACTCGTGTAATGGTGATTTGACTGATTTAGCTGCTTGGATGGCTAAGAATATTTTGTTTCCTGCGCATCTAATCCTACAGGATTTCTTGCCTCTCTTCCTTTGAAATTGCGATTAACAAGTCCAGGTTATTTTACTAATTTATAATAGTTGTTTTCTACATGAGATGTAATAGCTTGCACGTTTCTTCCTTTTGTATATACAAGAGCTATTAAACATTTTTTCTGTAGATATTTGCTTCAAATATCTACCTAACAAAAGTATACCAACTCTGAGACTAATAAGTACAGTCGTAAAGGTACAGCTTACATTATATTCATAATATTATAGTTTTATTAACATCTCAAACATAATGATAAATCTACATTTAAGGCTGATATGAGTTATGAAGTGTGTGGTGAACTTACACACTGACCACCACAATCACCCACATCATTATATGTGAATGTCACCCTCTGCAACTATTACTCGGGTTGGCACAACCCTCTCTTTGGAGGGGCATTCTTCATTGTTATTAGTGATGAAGATAATGGTTATGTTGTAATGAGAAAACGATTCGGATGTATCGTAATTGTTATTAAAATATTATGTATGTTGTAAAACGAAACTCATTAAAAATACAAGGCTGCATCTCTCAAAAGTTTTGTAATACTTAAATTTTTGAGTTTTTGCAACACTAACGAGACATTGATTTTTATCTAGTTACCCGCTTCCAACTTTGCCCGAGTAAAAACTGAATTAGGTTTTATTTTATAAATAAAAAAAAAAAAAAAAAAATTTGGCGAAAAATTATCTATCAGATGATGAAAAATCAAAATCCGTTGCGTGGTTTAGGAGGATTAAGCGGGCATGCAGATAGACGCCGAAAGCGACTTCAAATTATATTATTTGCAAGCTTGAGTTGTCGTTAAATGCAATGTATTTAATGACATTAATTCAAGCTCTCGAAGCTTTCTGAAATACTTTGTATAATAAACCATTTCAAAATGAACCGCGCGAGAGTCGTTCCATCGAATAACTGTATTTCATACAGTTGAACGGCACTACGTGTGTTTTCGGTGTATGAATTGACGCACGCTTGACAGAATTGAATTGAATCAAATACAAACAGCGCCATTTCAGTTCCTAGTGGTATCGACTGTGAAATTCAATGTTATTTGTCCAAAAGCACTTAAATAAATAGAATTTAAAAAACACACAGCGTGAAACGTAAATCAGTTTAACATTTTAAATTGATGACTGTACACAACGTAGCGTCTGATATTATTATAAAATAAAGTCGCTGACCGCCTCTCACTTGTATTATTTTATCACCATTGTTGTAGCGATTATAGCACACAATATTTCATGTGACATTCATTACACACTAGTTCTCATATAAGTGCTATCAGGAACAACATCACCTTATATCACTTAATTAACCACTGTGGGCGTAAACTAAACCGACCATTTCCTCCTGTCTTCCCTTCCTAAGAGCTAGATTAAACGGGCCTCTGTGATAAACCATTGGTGACCAGTGGACGAAGAGCCGTGATAGCGTATTGAGTTACACCGCAACACTCCACTTGTTAAGGTGTAGAGGAGGGTGCGGGGGCTCATGATTAATTGGTAGAAATATAATGCCGCCACGACCCTGCTATTCCGGTGGACGTTTATGAATAGGGCTTATTTTTCTTTTAATTACGTTTCCCTACTGTCTGTTGACACGCTCTGTTGTCACTCGGTATGGTTGCTTGAACTCGGAACTTAAGAGAATTAAATAGCTAATTAAAAGTTTTTTTTTTTTTAATACTGTGCACGTTTAGATGCTTGTTCGTAATATAGAAGACAGTCGACCTTATGCTCGTTGCTCACAGTCCAATTTATCAATATGAACCAAACAAAAATTTAACTTATAGAGTCATACTCGCAAAACATATTCATTCACATATTGTCTAAAAACTCCTTCTAAAGCTAAAACTGGAATGGCGTAAGACATAAGGAAAGTATTATTGAAAGTGTGTTTTGCACAGAGATTTAGGTAAATATGGAACAAAATTATACATTCTGCTCGTTTATAACGCGGCGAGCGCTAAATCTAATCCCACACTCAGAATCTAGACAGGCGTTCGTGATCAAAGCTTATTTAAAATCTCCCATGAGCTGGGTAAAATGACGACAAGTTGACACTCGAAAGAGGCCTGTTGAAGTTGTGTTAAATAACTTTATTTCATATATTTTATTTACCTATAAAATATAATGGTTCTAAACAGGGCCGTGTATACGTGTCAATGTTTTCAAATAAAAATATATTAAAAGGAAAGTTTAAATAAAGAATTAAGGATATAAATTTATATAAAATAAAATCTGTCTGAATAAAAATTTGATCTTGTTATAGTGATTTCATTTCACGCTGCATTCGTGATTCATATTTGCACATTAATTTGTATTCGGAAATTCGGTTAACAAACGTTTGCTAATTTCTCACAATTGATAAATATTAGACAAATACCAACATCGTTTTGCAAACGCATTAACCAATGGGATACATTTGCTATGTAGAAAGCATTGCGGTTTTATCTAGGCTTAATATATTATATAAAATAAGTCGCCCAATGATACCCGGTCGGAGCCGGATTTTAATGTTTATTAAAACTGACTGACCAACAGTAAGTAATTTTCATGCAATAAAAATTTGTTTGCTAAAAAAAATTACTTAGTTTTTTATGGTTTTAATTCACCATAAAATATAAAAATCTGTTGTTAGGATGTTTGTCGGGATTTTTTTTAAAATTAGTTTAGTTTTAGCTTCAAAGACAACTCACTCATAAATTGAAAAGGAATATACACGCGATTGACGTCGCGAACCAAGACTAAAGTATATTGCTAAAAAAAAAAACTTATATGATTTCATGTTACATTGGTAATAATATCGTTTTGACATAAGTCTATATGTAACAACTTTTGTAAGGAGGGTAACCGATAACCGATAAAACAAAGAGATCCGAACTAAAAGCCGCACGAACCCGTCCACCGTTGCGTATCGAAGAACCGAAGAAAGGAGGGTTTCCAACCAAGCTTGCCGACTTTCTACCGGTCATACTAGACGCACCGTTGAACTTCTATCCACCTGGCGGTATGGATCAAGTCAATGGACGCAGCGAATGTGTACATTTTTGAAACCTATAAATTTTAAAAGTGTAAAGCGAAAGCATTGAATCTAATTTGAGGTGCTAACTATATTCTCGTATGATATGTAGGTATGAATTTACGTTTTAATTCAAATTTAGTTAAACAATGGCCATAGCCCATAGGTCATATAAAAATTCCTCGTTTTACAATTAGTGAAGACTGCATTAAAATCCTTTGCGTAGTTTAAATGATCTAAGCTAACATGCGGAGGGACATAAGTATATTTTTGTAGACTAGTACTTGAATATTTTTTAAAATATATCGCCTTTTTTAAATAACTGAACAGAAATTTATAAATCTGGTTCATCGGGTTTCTTACCCTTTATTCTATATCCTATAAGGGTTGGTGGGGCACATGCATCAATCTGATGTTGCTTGTAGACGACAGGAACTACCGTAAAGTGGACTGTCAACTTACCAGCTGTTTTATTTTTCATAAATTAGTTAGTGCTCTTGGTAGTCACTGCTGCGACAGGTATAACTTCTCTATTATAAAAACTTCCCCTAAAACTTGCAATGAAACATACTAATAAGTATGTCTAATACTTACTACAATCGTTCCTTTTTTTAATTATACTTTTAATACATACGTTATATTAATTTGTTTTCGCTTCGTATCTGTTTTTTATACCATCAGATCTCTATAGATCGCGATCGTTGGACGCTTTATTTCATTCCTTTATAGGCATTTAAAAGGTAGTTACTACTACACCTGTATGCCTCCTTTTGTGACTCGAATAAAATTTCACTTTAAAAACCACTTAGTTACGAAAAATAGTTTTTTAAGAAAACTTTTTATTTAAGTTTTAGAACTAGTTACGAAACAAAGTAGTTTTTTTTATTTACACAAAACATAAACAATTGTAGGCACAATTGTTGTTTGGTATATAGAGATAGATTGATGATAGTTGTTAAATATGTTTATGAAAAAATTTGTTTTACACACATAAGCACACAGTGTGTCGAAATTATTGGTAAATAATTCTCTAGAGCGTTCATATCCTGACAGCGCTCATAGTGTTTGACTCAGTGAACCAGAATAAGACAATGTCACTACATAGCTCGGTAATCACCATGTGACGTAATACAATAACGATACAATTGCGTTCAATCCAAATTCGCGAGCCATATGTTTGGTCTAGTGGCTAGTAACCCTAGCTGTTAACCAAACGGTCGCGGGTTCGAATCCCGCTAGGGGCAAATGTTTATGTGTTAACATTTTACCTTTGTACCTGAGTCATGGATGTTTTGTATTTATAATATGTATGTATTTACAAAAAAAAGTTATCTAATGTAGTATATCAACTGTCTGGTATCCATAATACAAGCATTAGTTGCTTACTATGGAACTAGATGGTACTGTGTGGAATGTGTGATGATGATGATATGATATGTCATAGAAAAACAAAAAAAATCCAACCATCCAATATTAAAAAGTAATAAACTTAATATTTTAATTTCCATTTACCAATTTGGCTAATATTTCAATAACAGCTTAATATTTTAATTAACTACTTATTCTACGTACTAAACTTACTTAAACTTATTTTAGAAAGCTGTTACTCATAAAATAATATGACAAGGCTCCATTTGTAATACCATTTGTATTATCCTATTATGTTAAAACGTTATGATATTATTATCCACATTGGAATGTCACTATAAACTTATATTCTATATCCTATTCTTGTCCTATCCCAATTCCCTATATTCTATTTAAAAAATTTCTTAAACTTTGAAAGGTTACTATCCGAATTATGAATTCTGTCTTGCCTATGAAATGGGTTCAGCGTATTCTTTCCTTTTTTTTTTTCGTCAAACATATATAATAAAAATACACAGGAAATCTCAGAATTGATTTTCACACAAAGCGAAGGCGTTGACGCGGTTACTGCAACAATAAAATACCGCATACAAAGTAGATGTGTAACTTTTTGTCTTAGTTCGCCGTTGTCTTAAATTCAAAAAGCGAAACGGCCTACGTCAAATGCCGTCGTTGCCGCTGTCACGGGATCACTTGATCCCGACCACGTAGGGGACTGGGGGCTCCTAGTTTTATTTGATTACCGAAAGAATCCCAAAGGGATGTGCACCGCAATTTTCAAGCTCAACGTGTAGTTGACGTTATATCCGCGATGATATTTTCATTTTTTCCAACTACCCCTCGCCACCACCGGGATTAATTTGGAGCGTAGATACGGATTTATTTTGTCCTGTGACGTATGCAGCACGTTTGTAGTTCTATAAAGAAATTCACATCATTATATTGTTTGTTATGTTGTTATAATTTATTTATTAACGTCTATCAAACGTAGTTTTACATAACCTCTTTGTATTTCGTTAATTTCAAACCCTATATTGACATTGTATATAAAATACAATGACTATTCTTGTAGTTCAGAATATCGTTCACTTGACATTCGTCCCAGTATTTTACTGGTTTAAATTTTTCACATCATCATCATCTCGGCTGCAGGACGTCCACTGCTGGACATTGGCCTCCCCCATAATCTTTAAAGGACTGATCCTATTCAAATACATTTTAATATAATCAAATAATATAAAGATAAGATTTATATTCAAAATTTTATTGACTTCTATTAAAAATATAAATACTATTTTGTGAATACAAATAACAAAATAACCTTTTAATATTCTTATCTCAAATACAGTTAGAAATCGCTCAAGCAAAGAAATAAGACTTTCATCATGAGTTGACACAAATATTTATGCACCTGCAAATCCCAATGGCGATATACATACGGCAAAGTCTAATCATATTATACATTAAATGTTATAGTGGCTGTCAGCTATAACAATAAACGTCGCCTTAAGTGGCTCGAAGGCTTTAGATAATAATAATTGTCCCCTCTGTTATTGAATTAACGCGATTCTCGAGACGCATTAGGTATACGTTGGCTTCGTCGTCAGCACAAATTAAATCTCTATTGGAGACCTTGTTTTTATCGAACTTTCCTTATGGTGGGCGTTTAATTAAGGTTAATATTTTCGTTAGATAAAAATGAACATTTATTTACAGCAAAGAAACCTTTCATTTAAATCCTACTAAAAATAACAAATAAAAATAATTTAAAAAAAAAGATTTTTTTTTTCTTATAAAATAAAGCTATTATCAAAATAATGAAATGTAATCTGTGAAGATCATGAATTATATTGAAAAGGTAGAGCACCCTCCTTTCTATCTATAGTCATAGACTGGACAGCCCGTTTGAAACAAGTAAACATTCTTTTACGCAAGATAACGTAAAGTAACAGCACAAATGCTGTGTTTTGGAGCTTGAACAATATTTCTCAGATATTTTTCCTTATCCCAACATTACCCTTGTCTGTATCCAATAGGGTAGGCAGTAGGCAGGACAATTGTATCCCTCTCTCTTACTTGTGGTTACGGGCGACGGTAAGTACTAATCATCAAGTGAATGCTTGCCATTTTTTCTCATAAGAAATATTTTCAACAATTTACTGAAACCTCTGGGTATGGAAACTCGGTTAAAGTCCGGTAAATTTAATGAGTTTTTATTAATATAATTATGATTTATTATAATATGATTTACGAGTTAAGACAAAAGCTTTAATAAGTGGACGCTTAGCGAGTTCCTTGGCCAAGTTTAACTTAATAACCAGAGGGTTCCATAAAAGCACTATAAACCACCCGCAGACCCGACAGCGGGGCGTTCTGGACAGCACCCTAATAGCTACCACTCAGGTGCTATGATATTGCCTCATAAATCTTTATATATTCCACCAACGCGTGAATAAAGCACCTACGCCTGGCGGCGCCAACTTTATATTATTTTAGTGATATTTTATTTCGCGTCTAAGTGAAACATATGAGACACAGCATATGTATGTGTGAGAAAAGGACTGAATATAACGACAATTAGCAAAACCTCTCAAAGAAATGTCATAAGGACAAGTGGCCAAAGTCCACATGAAGGTGTCATTAGTGGCGAACACGATGAAAACATACTTTTGTCAACGCTAAGATAGTAGGCACTACAGTAAGTTTTGGATATTTTTCTGGTTTTCTATATCTGGTTTAATATCTATATCTGATAACTGATCTACTGCTAAGCTCAAGTTTGACCTGAATTTAAAAACGAGGTATTGACCATCATGTTAGGCCACTAACGATTGGCATAACTTCACATATCTTTATAGATTTCTAGTCATCAAGGACACGCCTTCGCCGACCGCGGTTCATAATTGTCTCGCTTTTCGACAGCCTAGAGTTCCAGCTACCGGGTCAGTTTTTTCATATTTGTAATTGAACACAATTGGAACAAATTTCAGAGTGAAAGTTAATTAAAAATGAAACCAAATCAAAAATTATTTAGTATTTTAATGTTGAAGCGTAGAGAGAAGACATAGAAAATTATTAATTAATCATACATACTGCCGTCTGGCATTTCGATGACCTTTGCCAGTAAAACTTGACAGAAAACAGAACTAAAGAATCATTTTTTCTAGTAAGTGTTGTACCTTTTCCAGGTGCGGTAGTTCCTCCTGGTGTTGCTTGCATTTATTTGCATCTCTCAAGTGGACTCTCACCCTTTAACTAAAGAATACAAGCCCCCAAAAAATTAGAAATACCAAAAACTTAATTAAGAAGCGTCTGTCTGATACTGATATTATCGTTTAGTTTAGAATATTATGCCCTCAATATTTTCTATATACAACTACAAGTATCATTTTGGTTTGAGAAATATAACACTGTTCTTATAAAATTACTGTGATTTTTTTTCTATTTTCCACACTCAAGATATATTATAATAAAGCGAAAGGCCTTAACGTTACAAGGCTTGGTGTTTAGGGTGTTTAATAAACAAAAAAATGAGATGGTAGTAGCGTTGCACTTTATGTGAAACATAAGTGTAAGAGAAATGGAGTAAAAATGTTTTTCCTCTTTCAGGTACTTTACAAATAGTGAAGAGTGAAGAGGAAGACCACGGCAAGTTCGAGTGTGTCGCTGAGAATTCAATCGGAACTGAATTCTCGAAACCTACCTCATTGTACGTCAAAGGTATGTCGGCAATTACTCATATTCATTACTACATGCTACATAAGTTATGTACATTTAGACTCATTTTATATTACTTAATTATACTTCTACGAGGTGGAGTTAGAGCAATGGGCTCTTGCAATACCTAATCATCCAACTAAATACAAAACGCAAACATGTAATTATTCCTAAGTGATCTTTAAGAGAGATGGTCTTTAGCCTACTACTAAATGAACGTACTTATTATCAGTAAAATATTCATAACAGTTATTTACTACCATGTTGTGTATGTTTGCACGTAAAATATGTACCTAACCTACATTAGGTGTACCTACCTAATGTAGTTCGTAGATAAAAATAAATATACTGTTGCATTGTAGGTTGTAGCGCTGGTTGCATAGGACAAACGAGTGTTCTATCACTCTGTTCAAAGCGAACCGCCTCATCACTGTAACGGTGAAGTTTTAATATTCTATTTATTTTTACAACACAAGTCTCCGACTTCAGAAGACCAACATTCATTGCGGACTTGTTTAATGGAACGAACATGTTTATTATGACCATGGAGAGTCTAAAAACTGCATACTGCATCGTTTAGTGAATGTCAAAGCGTCTCACGACATCATCGTAGATTTAGTGAGAGTATCAAGAAAAGTAGGTACTTTTAGTTAATTAAGTCTATTATAGTGTAAATAGAATTAAATAAGGCTGTTAATATTGACAGTGATAATAAAAGACACACGTACAAAATTGTTTCCCTATTGAGAGCATCGATTTTAAGAGACACTAAGAAAATTAAATTAAGGAAACAAGAGACTAAGGAATTGGAGCATTGATAATAATGATATTACATATTTAGTCTTAAGGTTGTTTGTAGTGGTAATAAAGTGTCAATTTTAATGTAATAGTATCACATTACAAATACGTCTAATTGACGAGTGTTAAGATTTTGACACTGCTTTACTCACCAATAAAATTCTGTACTGTACAATGATTAATCTTGAAATATTAATCATAGTTTTTTTTCTATTCTATTCCTATAAAGGCCAAAGAAATTAATTACCGTGTCGTCATACATGTCTGGTGTAGTCAGGTTACAAATGTAAATTAAACTTTAAAAAAATCATAAAAGATAGGACATAAATGCATTTCCCACTCCTAGCTTAGGTAGCCCGTTGAGCGTTAGTAACCACCCCTTTAAAGCTTACCATCGCAGAATAACATCACGTATGCATTTATTTCCGTGACTAAAGGATGCTCGAGCTAATTCCCCATATCTTCCCTGTTTCTTATCCTTTATGTGCCTTTTCTCTCTACACCTCTGCTATCTGTTATTTCACAATAATTCTTAATTGTTAGTCTCTCTGTACTCGATGTTGAATCCCATCCTATATCCTATCTATGTCTATGTTCACTTAACATTTCGTTATATTTTGTTTTATATTAAGGTCGCCAGAAAGCAAAGTTACATATGCTGCGAGTGCACTGCCAACCATAGTAGGATTAAGGATAAGGAAGGAAATGGACTCTGGCGTTCATTAATCACTCACCGAAACACAACAGCACACATGCTGTTATTTAAAGGTTGGCGTTAAGGCAAGAAACTTAACCATAAACACTCTTCTAATGAACTCGTCTGTGTCTACGTTCATTATTTATTATTCAATAACTCTTTTCTTAACTGCTTAATCTCGATTGTAAACTATTTTCCAACATTTACCCGTCGAGTGTTGCGAAATGTAATTACATTACAATATGACGTGACATTCAAAAGTAGGTTTGTTGTGATGCGTTTAGTTTGAATCGTGAATGGAATATTCACGGCTTGTTGGACATCTTAACTGCTAGCCAGTAATGAACATGTTTGTATTCTCTCTTGATTAATACCGTTGAGCTTGGCCTGGCTTGACTTTGTTAATGGACTGACGTCATTGATGATTAAATTTGTTTGTGTCCCATTGTCCATGGCGAAACGTCATCTAGTCACCGTTTAATTAACAATGAACCTTGTTCAGTCATTACGAAGCACCTACTGCAAACGTAATCAGATGAGTTTGGTTCCGAGTCTATTTGCGTATAGTGGTTTTCTGTAAACTGGAGATTTTTCACTAAGCAATATGTGAATATATTTATCAGACCTTTTTGTATTTACAAGTATTACAAAGGTATAAAATTCCTAACTCAACCCATTACAATATTTTTAATTGTTTTCCTCACTCAACCCAAATGTGTTACGTACCCATCCCATCCCAAGGCAATAAAATAGCATGAAAATGTATAGACAGCATATTATAAATTTTTGGGTTTCAAAGTTTGAAATTTTTACCAACTAGTATATCTTTATAAAATATAATCTTATGAACAAAAATTAATATTATAAACTAAACAGAAAAATAAATATTTAGACAACTAAATATTAGTACTAAATGTAGACTAAGCGTAGAATTTTTATAAGTTCATTAATTAACCTTTTGTACACGAATTTAAAATTAATTTAAACTCAACTAAAAAATCCTTAGCAAAATCATTTAAATTACTTTGTATATTATACAACATGCTTCCTAATGTTATTGACGTACATACGATACAATGTTGGCAACTAAATATTTGCGGCAGTGGTGGAGCGTGGAGTCCATAAATGATTGCGGTACCTACATTATGATAGCATGTGAGTGATTTCTAGCATAAAATGCGAACTACGAAAACTTTTATTACGTACGTAAGTACAGTACAGCATTCTCCAAAGTAGGTAATGTTTGTTACAAGCGTCGTTTGTTAGTAGAGGTGAGACACGTTCAGTGTTTGAAATCGATGAAGAGTAATTGCACAAAATATTATACAGAAAACGAAAAGAAAAATAATTTTATTGTCGAGTAAAGAAAGGTGTTTTTTTGGAATAAAATTTATTTGGTCCTATAAAAGAATTTGTAGTGGCAGGATACACTGCAGATCCGCAGTCATAATCTGGGGAGCCCGACTTTCGGCACTAACCATCCCCTCACTAAAAAAGCCTTACCAAGATAACATAACAGCGCAAGCGTCTATACTTTTTTTCATATGAATTCACAAAAAAAAATAACATTATAATTTTATTCACAAAAAACTTAGACACTGAGTCCTATTGAATTTGTCTTACAATTATATTTTCGCTTTAAACGTTTTGTCACAATAAAAACTTTGTCAGATATTCTTCCTTTGAAGTGAACCTTTCTTATATTGTTTTAATCAAGTGTGTGCTCGTATATTATTTTTTGTGAATTGTATTCCGGGCAGCATTTTATCTCTCAATAGTAGGAAATAAAATTGCAATCAATGTCTGTTAAATTCTTCTAAACTGCGCAATAGATTTTGATGCAATTTTCACTATCTTTCAAAGATTTTCTTCTAAATAGTGAATACAAAATACATTCAGTAGTAGGTAAGTATCCGCGAGAAGTTAGTTTGTTACAGAGTAAAGAAAATCAATTAATCATTTGTGTAGGTACAGGCAAATAATTATAAATGAAAACATTCGTCATGCCATAGTTATTATAAAATAATTACAAGGAAAAACATGATAATGCATCGTCATTTCATGAAAAACATTAAATCCCAACTTAATATATCTATTCCATTATTTAATCTATATAATCATGAAATTAAAATAATTATATAAATTACAAGCGCCCCACTCCAGACTTCGCCCAGGAAAAAACATAATTAGGATGAAAACCACATCAAAATCCGTTGCGTGGTTTAGGAAGAGTTAGCGGCAATACAGACAGACGCAGAAAAGCTACTTCAAATTATACTATATAATAAAGATTTGTGTAAGAAAAATTTCACATATACAATACGAGATGTGTTCAATAAAAAGTGAGAATGAAATAGACAGAGAATAGTTCCTGATGGAACATCCTCCATATTCACTGGACCTCGCCCCTATAATGATTTCTATCTTTTTCCGCGGTTGAAATAGAGTACCTCAGATGCCAAAAATTTGAAGACGATGAGGCAGGTAGAGGCTCAGGATAAAGAGTTTTTTACTAAGGGAATTTTAAGTCTAGAAAAAAGACATATCAAGTGTATTAACTTAAAATGTGACTATGTTTAAAAATAAAATAAATTGTATTAAAAGATAACTGCCTCTTTGTCATTCTCACTTTTTATTGAACACTCCTCGTATTTACATATCACATAATATTGAATACGAAAGTTTACGAAAGTTGCTTGCAACATTTACACTTGATGGCAAATTTCTCGTACAAAATGTAACGGATTAAATGCAGGCGGCTTTTAATGCCTCCGAGTCGACTTAGGAAATTGCTCTTGCCCGTTAATAACTTTGTTCTGTTATTTATTCATGTGTATTTCGAGATATGAGCTTCCTAAATTATAAATAATAAAAGGGCAAGTTCTTGTATTATTTCTATTCCACAGAGTAAAGGTCGAGCGTGATAGTATAGGCGTTTCTAAAATGCATACTGATATGAAAGTTAAAGGCATGAAAATTAAACGAGGGGTTTATAGCGTGTTACTTCGAAAATGACTCCATTTTACTTTGAAAATGACAAAAAGAATGTTATTCTGGGAATCTTTCTGGGTTTCTTCTCACGGTCGTCAAAACCTTGGCTATTTTTGGAGACCGTGGCAAAAATAAACAGACGACTATAAGAGTTTCATTCAAACCTATTTAATGAATAAATTAATATTTATTCACAACTTGGACTGACTGACTTACTGACTTGGAGGTGGATATTTTTCATGACAGCTTGAATTGTTTTAAAAGGAAATTCTCATGGTTTAAAAATATTGATTAATTACTTTCATTTTGACGATATTTTATTCAGATAATAATAATAATGTAGTTGTGAATTTATGGTCTGACGAATTGATATTGCTGATTGGATTGTTGTTGATAGGATTGATTTTATATTGTTAGATGTTGCTTTGATTTGTATAATTAATTGAATTTTAAGTGAACGCTCTGCTTCTTATCTTTATATGTTATTGTTCTCGAGATTTTTTTATTTTTAATCGTAAATGCTAAAGTTTCGCGTAGATATGATATATGTATTATTAATTATTATTATTTTTTCTTAATTTTTAACAGACAACATGTAACATGTAGCTGTACCAGTAATTGGTACACAAATGTAAACGTGTTTGTATAATTTATCTATGTGACTTAGCTAATTTTGATGCGCTGTTGGTATTTCGATTAAATAAAATAAAAATATTCATTCCACTGTTTCACTTGTTCAAAACCAAATTACTGTTTCTAAATAATTAATGTAAAAAAGTAAAGCTTTCTGCATTTTAAATATAAATCTTCCTATATTAAAAATTATTATTATAAAATTGATCATCTTTTGTCTTATTGACAGTTTGCTCCACTGTCCGCCCTTAATTTATTCAAAACCGTTTTATTTTTAAAAATCAATAAATCAATATAAAAACTCCCCTTTTCAACATTTCGTCCGTAAATATATTTCTTTAGTATTCAATTTATCATTACTGCCGTGGTTGTAGTTTAGCAGTTGATTTCAAACTGAGACCGATACTTTAGCTAGTAAATCTAATAATCTCTTATCATTTAGGTTAAGTTAAAGTTATTGTCAAACTAGTATCATCAATATCAGTGAAATGATTGATGTTAATTACAAACTAAACTCCGAAGATAGAGTAGACATTCGTGAAGTTGTTGAATTCTTGAACAAATAGAGATTAGTGTGAACTTTTGGGCAAGTATTAAAGTTAACTACTCAAGAAGAAAAGCCTCGTGAGAATCGATGATTCGTGTTTAATAAATAAAATATATAAAGAGATAGGAATAACGTTTGGTGCAATTAAGACTCTTTTGAGGCCTTAATGAGGCCAATCTTAACAATCTTAAATACTACAATGCTCAGCCGCGGGTTATATTAGTTATTTTTAAACAAATCCACAAGACTGTCTGCTGTGTATGCCACTTAGAAAAATAATCACTTAGTTGAATAATCATCTTACAAAACAGAAGTAAAGCATGTTATTTCCACAAAGTATAGGTACAAATCTTTAAAAATAGTAAATTATCGATTTTACTTGTTTTCTATCATAAAGTCCTCAACCATAAATGACCTGAATATTACCACTTAAGTTTTAGTGTTAATTTCGTTTTGTCGAATTTATTATACTTGACAAAGAAGTACTTCATAGTTTGCTGACAAGAATTAATTTTTAATTAAATTTTGGCTGTCTGAAACAAAATTTAATCAAAAATGAACATTAGGTATGTTTCGTTACCTACCGTTCAATTTATTAACTTAAATATATAGTAGGTGATTGTCAAAACAGTGATAGCCTGGTGTAATTAATAGTACATTGGCGCATTCAATAGTAAACCTGCTCGAGTATACACGTTTACGTCTGTTCGATGTTATGTACGGTTTATAAATAAATAATTACAACTTACTTTAATAGGGAAGGACTGGAATATTCAGAGTCACAAGTAATTGCGGAAAATTACTTTATAATAATATGATTGTAAATCAAAAAGGATAGCAATATACAATGCATAATATGCACATAATGTGCTTCGTTGATATTGAAGCGCAAATACAAAAGTGACTTTGAGTCCATTAATGTGTAAAGCTTCGGAGACTTTATAGTGAGACGACAAGAAGTGATTAAAAATTCCACGAACGAAACTAATTTTATATAATGGTGTGAGCAAATTTGCTTTACTAGCTGGTCGTGGAACGCTCGAAAGGTGCTGCATTTGTAATCATTTTGCAACCGAACCTTAATAAAAAATTTGAAAAAAATATTAAATTCTTTATTACATGTAGTTTTTAGAATAAATACTTACCGAATAGAAAAAAATATAGAAAAAGTTTATGCAGATTTTCAAATATTTTAAGGGTCCTTCTGAATGGATACCGACGTAGCTTTGTATATAAAATATTTTTTATTGACATGGTTTTTTAGAAAACTGTAGTTTTTTAAAAAAGGACAACACAACAAAAACTAGGGCACTTGGAAAAATTTTAATATTCTAAATTTTCGTAGATTAGAGCGAACAGACATCGTTACACATGATTTTTATACATACAATTAAGATATTAAAAACACGCTTGTTGCAGTGAGACGAGTGGCACCACAATTTTCAATACCACCTCCAGCTCGTACCGAAGTGATGCTTGGGGGCAATGTTACGCTCAAATGTGTGGCCTTCGGATCGCCTATGCCCACCGTCAAATGGAGGAAAGGTTCGAATATTTCATATTTACTTAGGTATTAACTTTATTTCTAAGTATGATGTACGTAGCCATACATCCTAGAAACAGAAAAACACATATGCTGTTATTTTACAGTGATCTTCTGTAAGAAGGGGATAATTGCCATTAGACAAACCGCCTAGTTTACAATTATGTTTCATCAATTATGTTTCGCAGGTTCATCAAAATGGTTAACACCAGAAGATAACCCGCCATTAGGTCTAAACACCCTTGTATTGGATGACATAAGAGAATCTGCTAACTACACCTGCGAGGCTGCGTCAGTGCTCGGAGTTATTGAAAAAAGATCTGAAGTTAAAGTACAATGTAAGTATTGAAGGAATTTTTTGAACTAAATTAATGTAACAAAAAGTTGGTTTCAGCTCAATAATATATGGAAAATGGTCGGTCTCCTTTATCAATCAATGATATATGAAGTGTCAAAATATTGCCACAAACTGTTTCATTAATCATTATTGATTTCTCATTAAAAAAAGTTGTCATTTCTTATGTAATAAATTATTTAGAGGTCATTTTCTAATTCGAGGTTTCCTCAGTGACTGCGCCATGTTGTCTGTTATATTTAATGTCAATAATAAATTACTCCATAAATCACTAGCTTCATTTGAGCCCTTAGTATTTCTCAATTTAATCCTTTAGAAATTTGGGCCTAGTCCTGGCCAACTCGAAAAGGCTTAAACGACTGACTGAATCAAATTACACTCATAATTTCTTTGGATAACTGTTGCAAATTTATGGTAATCACTTTGGAGAGGTGGAAAGTGGAATTTGTGAAAATCAATTTGATAAATTGCGGCAAGTCGCAGAGACATTGATTATGAATTAGTGTTATAAATTATAATTGAAAGGGTTGGAAAGTTGTGCGGGCCCTAGAGACAAACGAATGTCAGCTTGATTAATGATTAATTATATTGTTACTCGGCGTTTCGCTTACGCAGTTAAATTCAGATCGGATTACAAGTTTGAGCTGCCATTGTAAGGTATACCGGAGCTAATTTATTGGAACATTAAAAAGTGCGAGTCCGGTATTGTTGCACTTAACTTTTCCCGTTTCAGTTAGGATTTTAAAATACACATAAATCATACGAGTATCTAGGGTTTTATTCTAGGGGACTTAATCTTAGTAACATTAAGATTTGCCTTATACACGTCGGATTCACAAGTACATAATTCGATGTTCATATGTTCAGATATTTCGCCTGAAGACCAGACGAAATAACTCAATATAAACTAAATAAAAACATTTTCCAGCATTACCCGGCCCTCCAACAGAAGTAAGAGCCTCAGAGATCACAGCAACAACTGTACGCCTCGCGTGGACTTACAATGGACCTGAAGAACCACAATATTACGTCATACAGTACAAACCTAAATATGCTAACCAGGTAAAATACACTAATGTAAATAATATAAAAGTATACTTTTATAGAGAAATACAGATTCCGTGTCCGTTTTGGACATAATGCAGAGGAAAATTCCGACAAAAATTAATAAATTATGGTAAAAATTTAAATTTTATATTTTTTTACTATTGACAATTCAATACAAATTTGTTCCCACTAATTGTTTTCGGTTCTCAAGCATGACATGTAATTTTCATAACATGTCGTGTAGAGCTTTAATAAAATAAAATCGGTAGTTTTTCAGATGTGTTAAAAATTTAGATCCCGCATGGTTTAATGAAGGATCTGGGATTATCTGGTAATGGTGTTTTTATTCTACAGGCATTTAGTGAAATATCAGGCGTAATTACTCAGTACTATTCGGTAACCAATCTTTCGCCGTATACTGAATACGAAATGTATGTTATTGCTGTGAACAACATTGGACGAGGTCCACCGTCATCGCCCGCTGTCATCACCACTGGCGAAACCGGTACATGTTCATTATAATTATTTTACAAAATTCACAAAGAAATTGCTATGAAATAAATATCTGAGGTGTGACTGGATTTATCAGAAAGAACCGTCACATTTCTTGTCTAGGAATCAATAAATTTTTCATTATGACTATCATAAGTCTATAACTTTATGATAGTCATGATTTCATTTCAATCTTTTATCTAACAACAAACACTGAAGTTCTTGTAATTTAGTTTTCATTTAAGAAATAAACAAATTCATTTAGTATATTATATTGCAGATCGTCCAAATGAAGGTCTATTGTAATCGATTTGAAATTATCCACATTCATCCATAAGCTTATTTCTTTTTTATTGTTTATCGCGTATCGCTTCAGTTTTGTAATTTGATCAATTTTTTTATTCGCTTTGAGATACCTATTGATTCAGTAGAGTTTTCTTTTCGTGCGCTGAATCCTCAGTTTTAAGGTATTTATTTGGTCGTCTTTACATGCCTACGCGTTATCGCGACGTACGACATTCGCCGCCGCTTCATGTAAGTTCGCATCAGAGTGGATTTTCATTAAAAACTCCTTTTTAATTTCATTTGCACCCTTACTTTTATTTGTTTTCGTAGTCAGTAGACTTAGTGCATAATCAGTTACGTTTGTTTATTCATGCACCGTTTTGTTTTTATTAATTCTAGAGACCTTAACCTGAAAGGAATATTATATATATATAATCTTTACGATTGTATTGTGTTAACTGTCACATTTTTCTTCCCTGTTACTGCTAAAGCACCGTTTGTGTTAATTAATTTTATATATAATATTTAAAACTAATATTATCTTTGTCTTGCACACTTGCAGCGGATTCCTTGTATGGAGGTGCCAGTAAGTATTTGTGAATATTAAAATGTATCGCCTCAATAATAATAATCGGTGGACTAGAAACATATTTGTAGCATGAATTTTATTGTTGCGTCTAATTGGAGTGTTGTCATAACATTTATCATTAAAGTATGATCATTTATTTATTATTTGTATACGTGTATATAATAAATAATATGTGGTATCATAAGTAAATGTAGAATCTCTTCTTAATTAAGTAACTTAATAGAGTTTTAGATTAATAAATCCAGCCATCAAGTGCTCATTCTGTTAACTACTTATTTTCCTTAACATTCTTCTTATAATACTGACCAAAATCCACTCGATAATTATATAAATTATTCGTCGCGTCCGTCTATTTGATAGTGAATTGCAATAGTCGGAGACAGGTTACCTTATCATTTCTATGCACAAATCTTATTCTCAGATATGGATATCATCTTCATTCTACTTATTTTGTGAGTAGAGCTATCTAAAGATTTAGGTAATGTTATATGTAAGTGATACTCCTCGGCTAGTCAAAACGCCAGTTTTTCAACCATAAGTAGATCTAGACAAGACTTTATTTGAAATGCTTATAGAATAGGCGCAGTAAAACGTATAAGTGGACGTTACTATTACAAAAAAAGTGAAAAAATTCCATTTAAATAATTACAGTTCTAAGCAGCGTAACTACTTTGAAGATCGTAATTTGACGCATTGTCTATTGATTAAATAAGTCTACCTATATGAAATAATGATGGGACGAATTTACTGTACCTAAAAATTTTAAATAAAGGTAAATACATCCAAGATATTTTATTTATTCCCTTATAATACTCTAATAAGAGCAAAGTTCAGTGGACCCAAATTTAGGCCCTAAATGAGATTATAGCGTTTTAATATTGCATCGTCCCGAAAAACTTTTATTGTTTCGTCCTTTTTGAGCAATATAAACGGAAAGTTATTGAATAACACCCTCTTTCCGTACGAACCACGTTACAGATCCTATTAAGAATGCCATTGTGCTCGTTTTCGCTGCTTTATTTTCATTTTCAACGTAATTTGGATAAACTGAGTCGCTTCATTTGACATTGGGATCGTTTTTTTTTTTTTTTTTTTTCTATTACTTTTATGACGGCAGAATTTTAATTATTAACGTTTTTATGGGAAAGAGTTTGCGAGCTCCTCGCTTTGGCGAAATTACTTTTTACGCGCGTTCATTTTTCCATTCTGCTATCCTGTTTATTTAATTACTTTGATGGTGGATTGCAAGATAAATTTGTTCAGGACAACCAGGGTTTTATTGCCTCCTGCCAACAATATTGTTATTGGAATGAATCTTTTATTTTAATTTAAATATACGATAACAAACGATAGGCGCTAAACAGATTATGGCATTACTTTCTACTAGTTTATAATGCCGCATTTACCTGTATTATATCCACTTTCACTTAAATATACAGGACAGTGGGATATGCCAGTATGTAAACGCATCACTCATTCTGCTACTGCTCTCGTCATTTCCCTCTGATCTCGGCGTTTGCGATTTTGTGTGAACTTCAAAGGTCCGTGAAGACAAAGCGCCTAGAAAGAGTGGGGTAATTTGTATGCAATATTAAACAAATTAAACACCCGTCAAATTTAAATCTGAGTAGATAAACATGAGCGTATAATATTTCGAGGTATAAATCTAAGCAACACAAAGGATCAGTAGCTAGTAGCATAATGTACTAGTATAAGTAAATATATTTAATACTAGCTGTTGCAAGTAATTTCGTCCGCGTACCTTTATAAAATATAGCCTATGTTACTCGCTGATAATGTAGCTTTCTATAGGTGAAAGAATTTTTAAAATCGGTCCAGTAGTTTTTGAGTTTATTCATTACAAACTAAATAATAACTAAACAATAATTTTTTCTTATAATATTAGTAAGTATTAGATACAGGAGAAAATTGACGATCAATTAATTATGTTTAACGTAAGCACTGCACTATTATTCTCAGTTAAAATACAACATACAAGTATGTTGTATTTTTTATTACATCGATTTAACAGTCAGCTTTTAATTTTCATTATATACAAGATTTTGCCCGCGACTTCGTCCGCGTCCATTTTTCTTATCCGATCGCTACAAAACTTCACAGGATCACCCGCTGGACTAATCTGAAGATTGTCTGAAAATTTCATCAAAATCAGTTCAGCAGTTTTGGAGTCCATAGGGAACATACATACACACATTGCCTTTTATATATATATGTTCGTATGATACGAACGTACGAGTATCAGTTACTGCTTATTATAAAAAAAATGTTAATTTAGAACCAGTATATTAGCTTACATTGTTATAATATTACATAGGCTTTTAAACGGTAGTTTATTAATAGATTTTCCGCTTTTTATAACTTTTAGCTGGTATCACGAAATAGTAATATTAGATTGTATTTGTTTGTAGTTTTATTAAGTGAAGTGCTATTCATATTATTCCGGTTAATTAGGCCCCTAAAAATACTAAAAATATATATATTTTTTTTTTTCATTTCTTTAAACATAAACCAGTTCACATTAGGCTTGAAATAACTACTGAAATCTTATTGTATGATAAAATAATCTACATTGATAATTTTATTGATATAACAAAATTGATAATCAAATGTTGATTTCTTTTAAAATTTGTTCTAACTGTTAAATGTATTTAAAAAATTAGCATTTACCCGCTTTGATTAAAATATAGTTTATGATGGAGTTATTTCTCACAATTTAAATGGGGATATATGTATATAATAATATATATATAAAATTATATATATATATATATATATATATATTTTAATGTAAATTAATCAACCTATTTATTATTTATTTGCGACTAACAAAATGTCGAGTAATATAATAAATCAAGAACTCATAACGTCTTATGCTTTTGATTTAATAAAAACTACTCGAGACTTATGTTACACGGAAAGGGGGGTTTGTAGGAAATAAATAACATTATTAATTTTTTTCATTGTTTTTAGAACCCGGCTCAGCACCACGCAACGTGCAGGTTCGCCCTCTAAGTTCGAGTACAATGGTGATTCAATGGGACGAACCGGAAACACCCAATGGACAAGTTACAGTAAGAAATGATATAATTTAAACACTAAAACATACAATCATCAATAATCAAACATTGTCTTGAATTTGTTACGTGACATTTTATCTAGTAACTAGCAAACGAGTCCTTGCAACAACACAAATTAAAATTGATGTTAGTAAGAAAACAAAAAACAGGCTATAAGGTTCCTATTTGTAAAATTTGAATATTAAAAGTTCATATAAGAATTAATGAAACTGGTAAATGATGTTGTGGCTGTTATTCAATACAAATTTCATTTATTTATAGCAATCTTCTCTTATATGCTCGAAGGACCGAATCTCAACAAAAATGCTCTTGCTTTTTAATTATGTCAACCACACAAATCAGTGATAAACCAACACAATTCAAAGCAATTGTCCTGTATTCTTAACATTGGCTTAGTTTATACTTTGTTACTGTAATACAGTTTACTATACTCTTTTAATTTAGTAATCAGCAATTGATAAATATTTCAAAACATAGCACATTTCATTCTAAAATTATGTATCATTGTAACGGCATTTGAAGCTAAATGTGTGTTTAATTAAAGCAAAACATATTCATTAATATTAACTAACAATTTATTCGCAGGGCTACAAGATCTTTTATACTACCGACCCTTCACAACCTCTACAATCGTGGCACTCGCAAATGGTAAATATTAATTGTTCAGAGAATAGAATTTCCTTGTCTTAATATTTATATATTGTGTTTATAATTTTTACCTGAATTTAGTATTGTGGCAGAGTAACTCTGCAGTCATTAAATAAGCGGCAGTAACCACTTCATTACAGAAGACCACTGTGAAGTAACAACATTTGTGCTGTTTTGTTTCAGTGAAGGCGCATGGAACAATCCTCACATTGTCTCTTACACTTTATCCTATCAACATTAGCAAAGCACTTACAACTCCTTTGTTGTGTTTGTTGCCTATATGCTACTAAGGGCTAAGGCTATCTATCATCAAGTCGCCAGTCATTCCGCCTGCTATTCTTTCTCATTGAATAAGTCGAGAATCAGGATTACTTGGCTATTCTGTTTCGATGCGTGCTAGAGACGTTACTCCAATCCCACCACACATAGTCCTTTACTTTTTATCCTTTTACCTATCGTGAAACGCAGTTTTTTTACATATATTTTCTGGTGTATTAACAATATGCCCTCGTTCTAGATGGATAACAGTCACTTAACAACAATAAGTGAATTGACTCCACACACAGTGTATACGATACGAGTGCAAGCGTTCACATCTGTTGGACCAGGACCGATCTCAGCGCCCGTACAAGTGAAGACTCAGCAAGGTAACGAATGTGACTATTATACGAATCTGTAGTTGTTGTGCCCATTTAGATTTATTTAATGTTTATTTATAATTTTAGGTGTCCCTTCACAACCATCGAATTTAGTGGCCATGGAAGCAGGTGAAACATCTGTCACGTTGTCATGGCGACGACCAGCGCATGCCGGAGACAATATTGTCTCGTACGAATTGTATTGGAATGATACCTACGCTAAAGAACATCACAGAAAGTAAGAAGTGAATATTATTATTTATTTATAAAACGTTTTGGTTGTTATTTCACTAAAACAAATTTTCAGCTTAATTGAAATGTGTTTAGAAAATATTGTTTAGTCGAATTTTGTCGAAAATGTTTAGGTAACGACTGATTGAGAATACATAGAGAGCCCCGCACCTCTAAATAACATCGACTTTTAGCCGTATTTTATGAATGTACCGCTTTTTTAATGCCTAAAATCTTACATCTAGTCTTCCTGAGAAGTCCCTTTCATAAATAATGAAAAGGAAATCGCCAACATTATAACCGAATTAAAATAATTGAAAATTTAAGACGACTTGAGAAGACAATTGTTAGCTATAATAATAGGAGGTATTAACTAAGCTATTTTCTAAACATAATACCATTTTACTCTGCAAATAAATGATAATTAATTCACAATTTATCAGAAATGTTATTGGAAAGTGTAAAATATAATAACTGAGGCTGAAGATTAAATATTTGTTGTCTGGCGCTAAATTAACTTTTATATCACAATTCAAACTAACTTTCCAATTAAATTACGATCGGTTATTAATGGAGCGCGCGATCCCATTTGTTCTAGATCTAAACCTGAACAGTATTTTGTCTGATATACTATGAATTACATCCGAACTAGCTTATAGTTATATTGTTCCTTGATAATAACATCGGAATCATTTATAATTTATCTTTCTAGACGCATCCCGATAACGGAAACGTATACCCTGAACGGTCTCTACCCAAACACATTGTATTACATCTGGTTAGCAGCGCGGTCGCAACGTGGGGAAGGTGCAACTACGCCCCCAATTGCCGTCCGAACAAAACAGTATGGTATGTGGGCTAATAAAAACACAAGTGCATTCTCTTATTTGACGTCTCGTAAAGGTACAAACTAGACGGGAAGAAATCTTGAGACTTATCTCGATGATTCCTATAGGAAACGTGTTAAGAATTTAAGTTGAATTAAAGATTCCTTCCCGTACATTCGTAAAAGTGTGAGAGGCTAGACGTATGAAATCTATAAAGATTTCCCAGGTAATCCTAATGTTATATATTTTACATAAAAGCACCATGCCCGGCACGCTGCCAGTAATACAGCACAAGCACCAAGTTTTATATATCACAATATGTGTTTTGTAATCGTAAATTTGTGGAAATGGTAAAGTGTACGCACAACCCGTCAACTTGTTACTCCAATACGGCCACGAAACATCTCTTTCACGTGAATGGTTTTATATCCAATAGTTTGAAGTGACGCAACATACACGCGAAAAAGAATTTTTCTTGGCTCCTTCTTTCCTTATCTTGCAACTTTTCAGAGACACGTCCAATTTTTCAATTCCCATTAAATTTCATCCAGCCGATGAAATTCTTTAAAAGCGATCTGGTGAATTCATTCCTTTTGCCAAGAAATTTTATTCGCTGTATTTCGAGTAGATGAAAAAGTTATTTTCAAAATATTCTGCGTACACGGTACCTTTTTTAGTAGCTTTATGTTGTTTGTAGGTCTGAATTTTCAATATTACGAAATTTACATATGCAGTGATTTTTTTCATTCAATTTACCATCGACATGAATAACTTAACACTCACGGAGAGCTAACTAATGCGATGCATCTGTCATTTCTAACATAACGAGCGGTTCTCGCCACATCGTCGTTAAGGTGAAAACAGACGCTATTCATGTCGTTTGTAAGAACATAATGAGCAGTTTTCTTCTACAGGAAAACGTGACCGGTGTGATATAGAGATGTATGGGCGAGCGGATCCCACACACACGATACTTACTCTAAAAATGTGCATGCTCGATTGTTTACTTTGACGATATAATTATGTTTTTTAATTTTTATTTTGGGCACATTATTTTCATTTCAATCGCATTCAGTGATTGCATCGTATAGGGTGGGCTTGGGAAGGGCTTCGGGATATATTCATTTACAGGTTTCCATATATGCCCTTGTTCCTTTCCTCACATATGAGCCATTTTAGTTCCCGGCGCGCCTCCGATGAACGTGACCGCTGTGGCTATATCGCCGACCGCTATACGCGTGTCGTGGCAGCCTCCGCCTGCGGAACGCGCTCACGGAAGGATCGCTTACTACAAGCTACTGTGTGTGGAGTCCGGCAGAGGAGATTCGGAGGCGACTGTCATCACACTGAACGATACTAACTTCGTCATGGACGAGTTACGTCGCTGGACCGAGTACCGAATTTGGGTGCTAGCCGGAACTAGCGTCGGCGATGGGCCTGCCTCCTTTCCGGTCTCGGTGCGCACTCACGAAGACGGTACGTTTCACTCAACCACATACCATCTATACATTTATTCATTTACAAATTCTTCCAGCCTCAATTGTGCCGGTTTTGTGTATTTTTCTTTTAATACGTTAAGGAATTGAGTCTGGTTGAAATGAGTCAGAGATATTCAAATTGGATTAATATGGGATAAATAAATAATTTTACATTATCACATATCTAAGAAATCCTTGGAGACGACAATATCAAACGAATATTGAAATTTCAAGTAATGCATTACCTACTTACTACATATAAAATATTTAAAATGATGCAGTAAAATTTTTCTTTTTGTAAATAAGTACATTTTTATTTAATTTCATTCTTTTATTTGATATTATCGTTCATGTTTTACTAAATATAACAATACTATTAATTTCTAATATCTCGAAAGTCATTAAAATGCTACTAAAATATGGATTGGTACGGTTTTGGGTATAACAATGGTTATGGTAAAATCATTTGCATGATCTCACAGTGTATTTCAGCTATAACAATTCACATAGAAAAGATTATTTTTGATATATGTTAATATACATTACAAAAATATAAACACAAATGATTTCGCTGTAGCTGAGTCATCATTGCGAATAAAATGGAAACTAGTGGAAATATTTCAAGCGAGATTTTTTTTTTCATAATCAAACTCCAACAGTTTCCCTTTTAATCGTTTCGAATTTTAATAAAATGCAAATATTCTGTTATTCGATACTGGTGGTGGTTTATTTTAATATAAAATACAAATAATTACTGTAATTTACTCGTAAACTTTTTTCTACGAGCTACGACGACTACTTTCAAAAATACTAATGCTATTTTTTTCTTTTGTTCCTTTTTTCGTGAGCACATAGCAGGAATCTAAACAAGGAGGTTTTTACTCGTAACAAAGTTTTACTATGCTTGCCGATGAGTTTACATGTAATGTTTCTATCGCAAACGATCATTTCAATTTATTTAATGTAGGTATGTCACGTGGTGAGCGAATAGCATCTACATTATTCCACTCACTGTCACATGTAATGATTTGTTTTGATGCCGCGCAAAACAGATCGGTTTTTTGATCGTCCACTCGGTAATGATAGCACTCACTGAAATGCAAACTTTATACTGCACCTGGTGTAATATATTATTATATCGACGGCACAATTGTATTGTTATTTTGGCGCACAGTTATTGTTCAGTATTTAGCGAGCGACACAATTTTGCATGCTTTCTTTACCCACACAGCACCGTTTTTCGTTCGGTTATTTTTACTGGGCACAGTTAGGTTCACGTCTACGTTGTACGCAATTCGCTCTCGCAATTACTTTAACGAACCGGGTGAATTGTGTAGAGCGAAGACTGCACTTTTAGGAAGCACTCAGCACTAGTGAAGACACGAGGTGAGAGAACGAGTGCGTCACACTACAAAGCGGATAGCCGTTTGAGCAGCTCACGTTCGTGAGTAGTGCACGCTTAATCCGCCATTTAACCCGCGATACAATTCAACGCTATCCCGCCCCGTGCACTCTGCTGAGCGACGAGTGCCTCATTACGCGTGCCACTGACAATCTATTCATGGAGGCTCACGTCGGTGAACTAGTTCATTCGGTTATACAGCTCGACACGCACCACGACCCGAGCGCCGCATTTGAATACCAATACGTCCCGACACCACACGAGCGCATGCTATACCTACCATACTATACTCACAATACTTCTCTACTCACTGCACTGTACTATCTACTCTATTAGCAGAAAAGCACCGGATCGTACCGACAAGTCCCGAGGATCCAATTCTAAATTTAAACTGTCCAACACGATTGGCCCACAGCGGATCCGAAGGAGTAGATCCGGATGACGTTCTTCGCCTCTAAACCTCAACTGCTCAGCTCGGTTTAGAATTACGCGCTACAACCTCTCTATCTCTATCTGTCTCTATCTTTTGACTTGCTCTGAAGCTCCGACTGATTGCCAGTAGCACTTCTCTCGCCTTTCTTTCTTCTTCTGTATTCTCTATCAATCTTTCATCGTGCATGCACACTAGTTATTGTAACATATACATAATACTATAACGCAAGTACGCTACTGCCGTTTACGTACAACGGACCGACGAGAACGCTACGGAACATTTCGGCACTAAAAATACATCACTGGTTACATATCGAACAGTTGTATAGAAGACCACAGCAGAAAGGATAGTGACACTCCACACGAAGTATGCAGCATTACACACTTAGAGGCGACGATGGACATATTAACAACAAGACGCACAACAAGAATCTACACAGAGAAGTACACATACAAAGACTGGCGCCTTCGCATTAATCAATACATGTGCGTGTGAGTGACTCCTGTGCGTCGAACGACAAGGTTTGGTCAAATTGTGTTTTGCTCTTTTCCGTTCATTAGCGAGACCAATAAGAGACCCTGGTTTCGATGTACTTTTCGAGACTACATTTCGCGTATTTTGCAATACAAATTTTGCACCTCTACAATTGGACGTAAATTCGTAATCCCTTTTGTTGGGAGCATTCTGTGTACTATGTATATGCTGTGAACAGAAAAAGGCAATGAACGCGAACACAGACCGACGCCGGCGTCCCAAGCGGCTTTACCCGAATGGTTCTTCTAAAGAGCTCAAAATACACGAGGAAATAAAATGAGATACCTCCATTTTGCCGACAAGCGTTCTAGTACTCGTTATCTCTCACTTAGTAGTTCCGTTCGCCCTGCAATGTTCGCACAATTTGTCTTAAATGTATTTGAATGCGTTTTTTCTTTTTTCTCTCGTCACTGACTTTGTATGGGCTGCTGGTAACCCCGTACAGCCGTAAGGAGTGAGTACAAATTACTATAGTGCCTGTATAAGTGTGCGTGTGTGCTTGTGCCTAAGCTTTATGTAGAGTCTTCCTAGTCTTATCTTACATAGAACAGACTGCAAGCGGTAACCACATTGAGAAGCATGTCTAACCAGACAGTTTTGTTGACGGGTTGGAAAGATTTGTGTGTCTTGAACCCTGAAGCATGATCCCTTGCAGTGTGTCAATTGTACGAATATATTCTTAGTTAGAAAGGCAGCTTTATGGATTACCATATTAATTATTACTTACTAAATGTTACTACTCTTTGTAAACGCTTAACAGTTTTAGTTTTTCTAAACAATGTGGATATTTGGAAGGTAATGGATTTTAATTGGTTTTGATGCGAAAGGATGTAAATGATATATCATGTGTGTGTTGGTATTCAAATGCCCGATCGAGATGCTGAGAGGCGTGTGTAATCACTCGCCGTTGACCGAAATACTCTATCAGCATAACCGACGGCATGTACCCACCGCACTCAAAAAAAGATTCCAACCAAAATTTTGAGCTTAACGAAAACCTTTGACGGCGTTGCTTAATTCTAATTTAGGCCCTTGAATTTGAAACTGCTTTGGGTAGTTTTTTTCACTAGCACGCTCCCGTAGATGCTGATAGGGCATTTAGGTCGAATTTCATTGAAATATGGTTCAGAAGTGTAATAGAGTAAAACGTGTGTGCACAGTGCCAGGCGAGCCGCAGGACGTGAATGTCAATGCAATTAATTCGACCGCTTTGCACGTAACCTGGAAGCCTCCTCAAGAAAAAGACAAGAACGGCATCATCAGAGGTTATCACGTACATGTGCAAGAAGTTAAGGAAGAGGTAATCTTCAAATAAGTGCCATTTATACTTCAATTTATGCCAAATACTTTTCAAGTAAATGTCATAGTTAATTAATCTAATTAGTTTATTTATCCGTCAGAGTCGGATTTATCCGACAATTATTTTCGTGTCCATTTCGCCAGAGCGGAAATATACGACAAATTCCTCTTCTACTTGTATAGTGTTTATTTTTAAATCATTGGAATGATTACTGTTGAAAAAAATACGAGTCAGGCGCTAGGGGCACGACAACTCCTACAAAACCAGGGGGGGCTAAAAGGTACAACCTTAAAGGGTTAAGTTGAATTTTCATATAATCTGAAAAATATATTTTGTTCACTCACATCAATTAAAGAACGCAAAATATTCATAAATTACATTAATATTATAATTTATAATCGAAGGTTTTAGGAACTTTTCTATATGTACAAATTTATGCGTTCCGGTATTATTAACTCGTAACTAAAACGGAAAATGTGATAAATTAACAATTATTTGTTTATTACCAGGGCAAGGGACTATTAAATGACCCAATGCGTTTCAACGTGATGGATGAGACCACCTTGGAGTTAAATGTATCGGGTCTACAACCAGATACACGATACAGTGTGCAAGTGGCGGCCCTGACGCGTAAGGGAGATGGGGACCGAAGTGCGCCGGTGTCTGTCAAAACGCCCGGCGGAGTGCCAAATAGGCCCCAAGTCACCCTCAAGTAAGGACTTTTACTATTTGTGTATACGAAATTTATATTGCTTCGAACAATGCAATATATAGAAAAAACACTTACGATATCATAGCTGTATAAACAGTGTCATTGGTAGTATAATGCCTTCACTGGGATCAAAGGATTTTAAATCTATTTGAAATATATAAATTTTGCTCAATAATTTAATAATTTGTTTCGTTTTAGGGTTTTGGAACGGGAGCCAATAGTTTCAATTGAACTAGAATGGGCCAAGCCAACACAAACATACGGTGATTTACTTGGTTATAGAATGAGATACGGCATCAAAGACCACCCGCTTGAAGAAGAAAATTTCCCCATAAAAACCAGTTCGCATAGGATTACAGACTTAGAACGAGGAGTACAGTACGAATTTAGAATAGCTGGAAGAAATCATATCGGTATTGGTCAAGAAGCTATAAAGTATTGGTTGACTCCTGAAGGGGCACCAAAGGGGCCACCGATAAATGTAACGCATCATTTCCAAACACCAGATGTTATAAGCTTTACATGGGAACAACCAATAAGAGCAGATCGAAGTGGTCAAATTAAAAAGTACGACTGCCAGTTTTATAAAAGAGGGGATCAGTCATCAGTAATTGAAAAGACTACAGAATTAAATAAAGTAGTTTTTACTGGACTTGAAGAAGATGCACATTACATATTCAAAGTTCGAGCATATACTGATCAGGGACCTGGTCCTTATAGCAAAGACCTGACTGTTCACACTGAGAGGGACATCGGTAGAGCGCCCATGTCTGTGAAAGCTGTCGCTACATCAGAGTCCGGAGTAGAAGTTTGGTGGGAGACCGTTCCATCGAGAAAAAAAGTGAGCGGCTACGTTATATTTTACACTATGACGCCAGTCGAAGATCTAGATAAATGGCAACAAAAATCTGTTCCTATTACTCATTCAACTGATTTAGAAAATTTAGAAAAGTTTGCCGAATATGCTATTGCTGTAGCAGCAAAAACAAGTGACGGTCTGGGAAGATTATCTGAAAAAGTTACAGTTAAAGTGAGACCAGAAGAAGTGCCTTTACACCTCAGGGCTCAAGATGTGTCCACTCACTCCATGACATTGTCATGGTCGCCTCCATTACGCTTAAACCCCGTTAGTTATAAGATATCATACAACGCCATCAAGGAATTCGTGGATTCATTAGGCATGACCCAGACTCAAGAGATTCCTAAAAAAGAAATTGTCGTTAAACACGACAGAAACTCATATTCTATAAATGATTTATCGCCTTTCACCACATACAATGTTAACGTAAGTGCCATACCTAACGACAACTCGTATAGACCGCCTACAAAAATAACTGTTACTACTCAAATGGCTGCTCCTAAACCAATGGTGAAACCAGACTTTTACGGCGTTGTCGAAAATGAAATTCTCGTAATTCTACCTCAGGCTTCTGAAGAATATGGCCCTATTTCGCATTATTATCTAGTCGTAGTGCCTGATGATAAAACTCATAATCATAAGAATCCGGATCAGTTCCTAACAGATGATTTAATTAAGAACAATGCGAGGACAGATGATGAAAACGTTCCATACATTGCTGCTAAATTCTTGCAAAGAAACATATTGTACACGTTCCATTTAGGTAACGATGAAATGTATGAAGGTTTCTTGAATAGAAAGTTAAATCCCACAAAAAAATATAGAGTATTTGTCAGAGCTGTTGTGGATACTCCTCAAAAGCATCTTTATACATCCAGTCCCTTTTCTGAGTACTTATCATTAGATATGAGAGAGGCACCGCCTGGAGAAGAACCTAGCAGACCTGATCCTAAAGATATAAATGGCGACCCAGAAATTAGAATAGAAGAAAACAGAAAAGAAGCTGGAATGGTATGGGTTGTTGGCCCAATAATTGCTGCGTTAATGCTTTCTTTATGTTTGGTAATGATGTTCATTGTAAAGCGAAGAAGACAACCATGTAAGACACCGGATCAGGCAGCAGTCACTCGTCCATTGATGGCAGCTGATGTTGGTTTCGGCGCGCCATCGGATCCGGTAGAAATGAGAAGACTGAATTTCCAAACCCCAGCTATGATCTCTCATCCTCCTATACCAATTTCAGAACTTTCTGAACACATAGATAGATTAAAAGCTAACGATAATCTCAAATTCTCACAGGAGTATGAGAGTATAGAGCCTGGCCAGCAGTTTACATGGGATCACTCCAACATGGAAGTGAATAAACCCAAAAATCGATATGCAAATGTAATAGCGTATGATCACAGCAGAGTGATTCTTCAACCAATCGATGGTATTCTCGGAAGCGATTACATTAATGCCAACTACTGTGATGGTTACCGAAAACATAACGCATATGTCGCAACTCAAGGTCCATTGCAAGAAACATTTGCTGATTTCTGGCGAATGTGTTGGGAACTGAGAACGGCAACTGTGGTCATGATGACAAAACTAGAGGAGCGTACTAGAATAAAGTGCGACCAGTATTGGCCAAGCCGCGGCACCGAAACTTATGGGATGATGTCGGTTACTATTGCCGAAGTCCAAGAACTTGCTACTTATTGCATTCGAACCTTCCAAATAACAAGAAACGGAGGAGCTGAACGGCGAGAAATTAAACAACTTCAATTCACGGCTTGGCCTGATCACGGCGTACCGGATCACCCGGCACCTTTCTTACAATTCCTACGTCGGGTTCGTGCTTTGAATCCTCCCGATGCTGGTCCATTAGTCGTCCACTGTTCGGCCGGTGTTGGGCGTACAGGTTGCTTTATTGTTATTGATTCAATGTTAGAAAGAGCACGACATGAGCGCACAGTTGACATCTACGGCCATGTCACCTGCCTGCGCGCCCAGAGAAACTACATGGTGCAAACTGAGGACCAGTACATCTTCATTCATGATGCTTTACTCGAAGCTGTCATTTGCGGCGACACTGAAGTGCCAGCGCGTAATCTTCATGCTCATATTCAAAAATTAATGCGCGTTGATACCATCGAAAACATTACCGGCATGGAATTAGAGTTCAAGAAGCTCGCTAATATGAAAGCTGATTCCAGTCGTTTTGTCTCTGCTAGTTTACCATGCAATAAACACAAGAATCGGCTCGTTCACATTCTGCCATATGAGTCAACTCGTGTGTGTCTCACGCCGCGTGATGGATCCGATTATATCAATGCTTCTTTCGTCGACGGGTACCGATACAAGTCTGCCTACATTGCTACTCAGGGTCCACTCCCTGATACTACAGACGACTTTTGGCGAATGCTTTGGGAGCACAATTCTACGATTATTGTTATGCTTACAAAACTGAAAGAAATGGGCAGGGTAAGACATGCAAAAAATCACTTATTTAGTACTTTGTTCAATTTGTAAATCTGTTTAATTTGAGTTTTTTTTTTTAATATCTATAGGAGAAATGTCACCAGTACTGGCCTTCAGATCGATCGGTGCGCTATCAATGTTTCGTTGTTGATCCCATTGCTGAATATAACATGCCTCAATATATCTTGAGGGAATTCAAGGTAAATAATTATTTACTAGTCTTTTATTTATGGTAACAAATGTTTCAAGATTTAAGTTAACGAGCCTACTGGCCTAAAACTTTTCAAATCGGCCTTGGCTTTATGTAAAGGGCAGAATAACTAGCAGCTATACTTCTTTAACTCTAATAGTTTTCAAGTAATTTATATATTTACAAATAATCTTAGCAGACATGGCAACCTAATTGCCTTACCTAACTTCTGTAGGTAACCGACGCCCGCGACGGCGCATCCCGGACGGTTCGCCAGTTCCAATTCACAGATTGGCCTGAACAAGGAGTGCCCAAGAGTGGAGAGGGTTTCATAGATTTCTTGGGACAAGTGCACAAAACCAAGGAGCAGTTCGGACAAGATGGGCCCATAACTGTCCATTGCAGGTAATTTAAATACTTCGACCCTCGATTATATCATAAAAAATCATAGCATGATTGTTATAATGCAATTTATTTTTTTGACTCGAAGGAAACTCGACACACAAATGTCTTAGATTGACACAAAGGATAATTACAAAAGAGATAAAAAATATAACAGATACTTTATATGAGTAAAATAATTTTGAATTATACTTAGTTTCCACCCAATCATAGAAAAGATAAATTTTACTGAAATCGAATTTTTAAAATTTATGTTTTGTCAGCGGAAAATAAAGCAGAAATACCAATGGCCATCAGATTTTTTTTTTATTTTCCTTATTTAAGTTTTAAAAAATTGACACTCATTTGTAGTCATTTTAAAGAAAGTATTATTAAATAGATGAATAAACTAATACACACACATAATCTTTAGCTTAGTTTGGAATAACTAAATAGTGTACATTATAATGTTGACTCGTAAGATATCTCAAACGTCTCATCAACAAGACTTTACTACAACTTTAGTTTGAATTGTAAGTTTACGCTGACTAAATCACAAGGAGCAATATATTCACTGGTCAGAAAGGTTCATGCACATAAAAGATATTGATTCTTAGATTCTTAGGTACAGGCGGTGAAAACCTTTGTCGTCGACAATACTGCTTGGGAGCGTCCTGGAGCAATTTTGGAATAGTTTTGGGCTGGTAAAATAGAACCCCGGTTCTAACGCCTATTCTATTGGGATTAATTGATTAATGTTGATTATTATACTTTGATGCAGCGCTGGAGTGGGTCGCACGGGAGTGTTCATCACGCTGTCGACGGTCCTCGAACGCATGCAGTACGAAGGAGCAGTAGACGTTTTCCAGACTGTTCGCACGCTGCGCACTCAGCGTCCTGCCATGGTGCAAACAGAGGTATACTCTCTTCTCTTGCTACTGTTTGCTCTAATGCCTTGGATACTTCAAATAATCAACACGACTTCTAAAACCATTATTTTCAGACTTTGTTTTTATTGTAAAGGCCGGCAGACAGGTGGCTACCGTCGCTTATAACACGAGCAACGTCACGGGTTCTGCACGTGCGCTGCCGACGACTACAGTAAAACTAAGGATAACAGATGGTGACGGGATAGGGAAATGGGCTCTGGCATCCCGAACACACACTCACCGAAACACAACAGCACAAGTGCTGTAATTTCACGGTGGTCTTCTGTAAGAAGATGATTACTGCCGCCAGACGGGCTGGCTAAATGACTGCAAAACGCAGTGTGCCCTGCCACTACATAAACTTACTTACGCCGTGTGCTCTAAAAGGGCATATCTGTAAGAAGGATAATATTTTACATTGTCACTAATCATTGTTGAACTTTAGGGTTTTTGCTTTTATCAAAAGAAAAAAGCAACGTATTCATTAACTACTCGACCGATTTAAAAAAATTCTTTCACTTCTATGAAAGCTACATTTTTAGCGAATAACATGGACTATATTTTATAAATTCATGCGGGCGAAGTCGCGTGCAACAGCTAGTTTCCATTGTGATGAAACGTTGCTCACATAATCATGATGGATTGTCCAGGATCAGTACCAGTTCTGTTACCGCGCTGCGCTAGAGTACCTGGGCTCGTTCGACCACTACGCCAACTGACGCTGAGACCGACTCGTCTAACGGAACCTGTCCCCGACTCTATCCCTATCCCTGTCCCGCTCACGCGCTTGTATGCCTCCAATGTACTTAAACTGCGTCTGTCCCCCTCTCTCTCTCTCTCTCTCTCTCTCTTGTGTACCAGCGACAGCGTTCCGTCTCGCATTGTATGTTATCGTAGTGATGTTCTCGCGGTATCGACTGATAGATCCTCTATTCACTCGTCTGTTCTAGTATCGAGGGCTAACATATTTATGAGTGCCTAGTAACGCTACTTTATGACATATTATTGTACTATATATAATAATATTTAAAACGTGACCACTAAATAAATAAAGTCACGATCGTGTGTCGAAAGGGTTATTCCTGCGTCTACTTATGATGTATTTAAATAATGGCTGTTCGATGTATTTTTGTCTCTAAATTATGAACAGTTTAATGTTGAAGTCCATATAAAACGGTTGAATTATAGATGCATTTAAAAGTACATATTTAAAAGAGTTTTTGATGAGAATATATGAAATAATCCGTGTATTAATTACGCCCAATGATAATTTATAATTTGCTAATGAATTTTTATGTGATTAGTGAATGAAAACCAGTGCGCTTAGAGACTTGAATATATTCGATATTAAATGGTTAAACGATGAATCGAAACCTGGTCGTCACACTATCTATACATACATATAATTAAAAATGTATAAAATAGTTATTGCAGCTGTAATTTAGATGTTTATTTTTCATATCGGGTGTTAAATGTGTTGTGTAAATGAGTGTTAAAGCGATTCATTGCAATACATTTATTATAGTAATAAATCATTAGACGAATCGGCTGTGTCGTGTCAACTTATATGTTTGTCCTGTGACTTAGTGTAATGTTATTTTATGTAAATAACCACTTACTTAAACCTTTCTTTTTTAAAATACTTTTTTGCAAAATCATGAACAAAACCTGTAGCTAATTTTGAGGCTATTTTTAATGGTATATACTTGCTGGATGATGTGTTTAACTTGTTAAACAGCAATTTCAAACTTAAAAAACGTTTGTAAACTTCCTTTAATACTATAATTATGATGAATTTTCAAAAAAATAATAATAAAATTACGATTCGTGTTGAGGAAATTTGCGGTTTGATAAGGTAAACAAAGGGGGTAGTGAATGTTTCTATACTTTTTTTTGTATAATTAGGTATGTACTTAGTTTATAAGTTATTTTAATCGCCGCTTGCTTTTAGGAATGGTCGTGATTCGATGACATATCTAATTTAGGTAGAAAAATATTTCGTCAATGTGCTAATGTTAAATGAAACGGTTCGAAATTCGAATAGATTTATGAAATGTATAATACATAACTAAACGAGAGATGTTAAAATGACGGAAGATAATTATACTTAATGGCAACATATTCCAATTTATGCTTTAGAAATTCCCATTTGTTGCGTCGAAAATACGTAATAATTACCTATTTCCGGGTACGTCTCTATGCCCGATCGGTATAATTATAACTCCTAATTCTTGCGCACTATTTTAAGCTACCTATTATATATTTAAGTGTAGTTAATTGTTTAATCTTTTTACAATAATCCCCTTGCCTAGTAAACAATAAGATTTTTAGGTTTTTTTCACTCGTTTTATACAATGTACCTACTACTCGTATGATCTACGTAATAAGTTAAATTTGAGCTTCTAATGTAGGAGATAACTTGTATCCAAATGTGAGCGAAGACGTATTGAACGAAAAGCACATGTGACGTCACGATTAAGTATTTAAACAGCTATTTCTCTTGACTAAATGTCTCGCTGGTGGCATGTTGGTTTAATACTTACATTAAAAAATATAGTGACCAAACAAAACCTTTACCGAGAAATACTTTTATAGATAAAGAAATCAATTTTACATTCTTTTATATTGCAAATAGCTATGTCAAGCATTGCCACCAAGTTTGCGATTTTTTTTTTTTCAAGAGAAAGTTCACATACATATACAATACACATACACAATCGTGAAAGTTTGATGTAAAAAAATCTATGAAGTGTAAAATATAGGCGATCCTTCTTGTGTCTATAAAACCTCCCAACTTATTCGATAAAAATCTAGACATATATCCCCGTGCATATCTACACTGCGTACCTACGTGATAGTGATACTGGCCTTACGTGACGTCGTCGTAGCGATCATAAACTGCCAATCGCATTTACTTACTTAGCTGTAATAATGATATTAAAAAAAATAATAAGAATTACGAAAACGTACGTAGAATTAATGAGGATATCGTTAAATTGACATTTTACCTAGAGAAATTTTAATATTTGTTGACGAACTTGACGAATCGTAACATGAAAAAGCTCGAGGAATTTACACTATGAAGTGGATTGGTGAGCTATTATATTTATCTACTCTGTGCAGCTGCAAGGCGGCTTTTATTTGCCGACAAAACGAACGCAGCCAATTCTCAATTCAAAAACAAAGTGCTTTCCAAACACAAATCAAAATATTGTGATCATGAATTTTTTTTTTTTTTTTTTTCGTTTTTATTTATATATTTAATTGTTATCCTATGAACTTTTACTTTATTCATTCCGTTCTTCTCAATATTCGACTGTGAATTAATACAGAGTACCTATTCCTACCGATATTTCTAGAACGCACACTAACATAGTCTCTTGTTCTTTTTTTTTTTAATATTTTCCTAAGCTTAGTTAATTAATTTTCAGCCAGTTTGTATCTAGTTGTGTGTATATATTTTTATTAATGTAACATTTCATCGCAATTGTTAAAATGTTTTTACATCACGCCATATTACGATGCTGTGCGAATAGCGTTTTTAATAGATTAATTATTGTTTCTCGTGTCCATTAATTATTACTTTGATTGTAAAAGAACGCGTTGACATTAATGGTCGTTTTATGAATGCATTGCAATAAAATAAATTTTAAGAATTGAATGAGATATTTTTTCGGTAAATATTTATCAAAGTTTTTTTTTAACTTTAAAATGGTAATACAGATCTGTCTATCTTGCCAATCTTGATAATTACGGATTGATTGCAAGACATCCCAAATGGCATTTCAAGTGTTATATTATGATCGATATCAATAACACTTGACATATTTAAGTTTTTAATAATATACCTCAAATAAAATTGCCATAATTATTGAAATGTGAAACGCGTTCCATATTCCGAATCAATCACCCAACTTTACGTTTAATTTTACGCAAAAGACTGATTTACTAATTTCAATGTGTTCTTACGTTTAATTAAATGTTATATATATTTAGAAATTTTGTTGTGTATCAATTTATTGTACCACGATTCTCGTTATTATTGCCAATGGAATGTATAATTATTTCGATTAATTGTAAATTTTTTAAAACACTCAGACTTTTATCTCTCGCATTTAATGAGTACAAATGTATTTCCTTTTTAAAATTGTATCCACTCGCCATTCCGCTGTTATTAGTTTTTGGCGACAATGTCAAAGATCGTGACGTCGATCTAGCTAATTTTTTGAATGTATAATCAAAATGGCGGCGGGGAGTGTAAATGTAAGTGTAGGTTTGTAGGCGATGATTATTTTGTAAAAATTCCCGCTATGCCTCTCGGGACACAGTGGATTCGCAAAATTATACATATGTATATGAACAAATAAAATTATGTGAGACCATAAAGCTCTTTGACTTTTATTTTTTACAACATATCCTTCTTAAAAGTTAGCTATAATTAAAATTATAAACTAACCCCCGACTTTCTATTGAGCCCAAACACGCTATGTCTGCTGTAAGTTGCTAATGAGTTGGGTGTCCCGCAGACTACTTGATGCTGCAGCGTCAGGTCAAGGTTACCATGTTATGGAAATACCACCGAAGCAACAGTATATCAAATTCCACATAATTCAAAGAGATCTAAGTTAGTAAAATACCTTCGTTAACCAGCAAATGGGCTGATTGTCTTCAAACGCCTGAACAGATGTTGCTGAATTATAGCTAAGAACAATACTATGCATTTGTCTGGATGTATATAATATGTAATAACTATAATGATGTTACTGTAAATAGAGGAGACAATATAGGTGCTTCGCAAATGGCATATTAAAACTAAGTTGCTAACTGAACTCGAGGCGTAGACTGTGCTGTGGTGTGCGGTGGTGTTCGGAACGCTTTGAACACGAAACATGCCTTGTTAGTTGTTACCTCCATTCGCCATCTATTATTATACATAATATTTATTTATAATAAGTAAATAAAATATTATTTATAACTAAAATCAAATGCGGTATGCTGATTCTGTGAGGAAGGCCGAGCGTTTTAAATAGTTATTAAAAATATTAATTACATGCACATCAGCCGTGGTAAGTCATTTAAGGACGAGCCCCAATTAAACAACTTAACTTGCGTTAACTGTCTTGTTGTTGAAGCTACATAAAATTTTCCATTTTCACTCATTTTTGTAACTACTTTTTGTTTATTTTGTAGCTGCTACTTTTGTAAATAGTGTACGAATTTTGTTTGTCCCAAAAGCAGTTATAGCATTACTTGTTGGAAAAATATTAAAAAATATTCCCAACCGCACTCGCATAAGGGTTGGAAGTGTGAACAAATAAAATCTATTATCACAATCATGACTTGTTGGAGCTATTTTTCCAACCCAGTGACACCAGTAATGCGTAATTTTTACAACCAATAGTCTTAAAATCTATAATCGCAACTGCACAAATGCTGTTATTTCACAGTGCTTAGTTTATATTAAATACTTGCTCCGTCAAAATCATCCTCATTTTGATATGATGTCTGTAAATCTATCTATAATAAAATATCTAGCTATAAATAATAATCCATGATTTAAAATAACATTCTGTCAATGCCACAACGGTAGGTATTACGAATATTTACCTACTTTAACTAGCCAATTCTTTGTTTCCTTGTGAACTCTCTTTCCATTATATTTATCTAAGTGTACGAAGTAAGGTTAGCCTTGTTTTTATTTACCCTCTTGAGCACAATCAACAGGTTTCTTGTAGGTTTCTCTTAAGTTTGTCGAGTTGTCACTTTCTCTGTCGACTGCATTACAACACTTTGCAGCGATTTAGTTGCTCTAATACCATTGGACTGTACCAGTAATAGTACTAGTGATAGGTACTAATTGGTATCGCCAGTACCAACCACTAATAGTATTAGTGATATTTCCACTTCTAGAATTAATCAACACCTACGTATCTTCGTTTGATGAACGTCTTATAGCGGATTTCAATACGATTTGATACAGTACAGTTACTCGAGTACGTACGAGTAAGTACCGATCAGAATATGAGGCAATTCAGAGTTGAAATTTATGCCACTCTGAACTCGCCTGAAACGCCATCAATTGAACCTTGTAACCATCTCGCAGCACAATGAATTTATTGTACCTATTGGTACGGTTCATATATATATAATGACGCATCTAGAAGCTATAGATCATTTTAAAAGATACATTTGCATTTGTCGTTACTGCACACTATCCACTAGACTAGTGGTCATTTATAAAAAAATTGATTATTTCTTTATTACTAGTAAAAAATGGGCGTCAAACATGGCCAATTTAAAGATTTTTCATTTAATACCTTTTTTTATTTATCTTTGCATAGTAATAATATATTTCTGTTCTATTTAACGTTATTAAAAGCGACCTTCAAGCCTTTTCAGTACCTACTCGCCATTTTCAAAGCAGACTAAAATATGATTAATTACATTTCAAGTTTAACCGAATTGATAGGCCCGTGTACCGAGGTACAGTTAGCCACGTTTTACCGAGCAGCGAACCATCACAAATACATGGAAAATTTCCATTTTGCACCTAAAACTAATGCAGAAAGGCAGCTTTTCACTTGAATGAATTTAACAGATGGTTGAATTTAGGCGTTCTCTTGCACAGTAAATCATAGGCTTAGCTTCAATAGCGGCCGTATTGGCCACAGCCACCGCAACCTAATCCTGACATAAATAACTTGACTGACGCTTGTCTGGACGATAAAAATGTCGTAGGGTTGCTATTACCTGCTAATGTGGATTTAAGTATGATATACATTAGCGTATCGAATACTTCGCTAAGCCCGAATTTGAATCAATGGTAGGTGGCTAAAGTCGCCTAAAAACTTGCTAAACCTAAAGGATAAAGGGATACTATAAAGGGTAAGGCTAGAATACTTTATTATTTCACTGAAAGAGAACAACACTCGTGCCGTTACGGTGGTTCTTACCAGATGGCCTGCCAAGTTTATAACAGTGTGCGCTGCCTCTATAACTTTCTTTAATGTTTACGTTGTAAGAGAATATTTTGACAAATCGCAATTGTACGAAAGTTTAAAACAGTATTAGTAGATACGAAAGTATTCTGTGAGGGTTTCACGAATATACTGGTTATAATGAAAAATAAAAACATACTAAAGGGATATATAGGTACTAAGCACCTTGCAGGAACTACGGAAATTAAAATCCATCAAAATATTCGAACATAAAATTTAAAAAAAATCTACTAAAAGTGGAGTGCGAAATATGAGGGCGTGACATTTCAGCCAGGTGCTTAGTCAGCTTACTAACATTATTATTAATAAATAATACACCTAAACCAGTTTATTCATTATTTTAGATCTCCGGCAAATATGTATTTCGCAAATTTGAGAACTGTTGGTTTAAAAAAATGATTAATTCCTGGTATAAGTGAATACCGTAGTACCTAATTATGGAACTGCCAACTTATTTTGTTTTCTTTTGATCCACAAAGAGTTTTACCTCACCGTAAATAAGTGCGAAAGCGTTCTTTTTCCTTAAACAAGGAGTTAATTCCATCTCCCGGCCTGCCAAGGCGTTATTGTTTATTATAAACGAAGCCATTAATCTGCCTCCATTCTCCCGCCAAATGAATTGTGCCACTTAATAAAGATCCTTCGTCCCACCGGGCCACCGAACACTGCTCATCAATTAGCTATTTATGCTCAAACAACACAACAATGCTGTGTTCAAAAGTAGCGTCAAGAACCAGGTTTTTACATTGGCTGCTTGTCTATATTACACAGAAAAAAAGGCATTTGCGGTTGCAGATGAGGATTCAGTTCAAAATAGGTGACTGAAATTGATCATTTTAAGAACTTTTTATATAGTAATCAAGATTTTAATAGAAAATTGAAACAATATAAATTAATAATCAGAAACAACTTCAATACACATATTGGGGAAATCTGATAGATTTAGAACCAATACACAAATAGAAATAGAACACAAATAAAACCTGTTATATTGTCTTTAAACCCAAAAACAAAAAAAATCCACCCCATAAACCTTTGTTATTAAATAATACTCCCATTAAAGAAAAACAAGAAGAGAAATATCTTGGCTTACGATTGGATTCTTTCCTAACATGGAACTCCCATATAGGACATGTTAAGTCCAAGCTTACACGATTGCTGGGCTCTCTTAGAGGGGTTGTGCGGTCTCTTCCTCGACAAGTACGTCAAACCATTTATAATTCATTGGTAAAACCACATTTATTATACCTGATTGAAATCTGGGGTGATGCCTACAAATCTAATCTAGCCAAATTACAAATTACACAAAACAAAATTATTAAAATGATATTTCATTACCCCTATTTAACACCTACTAATAAAATTTATAAAGAAACAATATTAACGAATTTAATTTAATTATTTAAATTTAATACATGTATACTCATTAGAGGGATATTAGATAAATCAATTCATTCTAATATTAAGTACTTTGCTTGAACAAAACGATATTTCCAAATGCATAACTAGGCGAGCAAGCCATGTTGTCTTACCAAAGGTACGAACAACATGTGTTAAAAAAAATGGTTACTTTTGAGGGAGCACAATTTTTTAACGAATTACCGTTGCATATAAAACAGGCAAAATCTTTTGGAGAAGATAGATCCAAGCTGTTGAAACATTTTATGTTAAATGTTTAAATGTTTTGACGTGTTATTGTTAAAAACCAGGAACAATTGTTAATTTTGGTGACATTTGTCTGCCTGTTTGATGTTTCGTTTCTTAATTAAATCTTTTGTTAATTTTCTCATGTAAGTAGCTTTAAGCTTTAATGAGAATAAAGAAATATAAACCTAACCAGGCACATATCCGCATCCGCAAAAGATTCGCGGATGCGGATGTCTAAAAGAGCGGATTCCGCGGATGTGACCACTACCCTGATCTATATAATATAGATATATGAGGCATAGAGGAATAAATAATGCCTCTAAAACATTTAATAAATGTTGAATATATCCATTCGACAATTCACAAGTGCGCGTTTATACAAACAATACAATGTATGTAATTAATCATGAATTATTAATTAATTGGTGACTATGTAAGGAATCATCAATTAAATTAAGCAAATTTTCTATAGATCGAACAAAAATAAACAAACATATAAATTGGTATTATGTGAACCAATTTATATGTTTGTTTATTTATTTATTTATTTATTTATTTAAAAGGCTTACCAACTAAAGACATATTTAATCACTATATACAACACTCACAGAAAGGAACTTCATAAGTATGAATATAAATTATAGGAAAGCACAACATTAATTCAGATTAATTAAATTATAAATGAATTAACAAATGTCAATGAGATCAAAAATACAAATACCTAAATCAACTACACACACGTTCCTCTTTTATCGCTTTTTCCTTTAGTGAAAACCGTATCAAAATCCGTTGGGTGGTTTAGAAATTAGCGGAGAAACAGAGAATAGAAACAAGAGCAAACCCATTTCTAAAAAAAATTGAAATTTAATAATGCATAGATATAGATTTATTTATTTTTTAAGTTTTGAGATTTTATACAAAATTATTTACTCTGTACTTTTAATCTAATGTTATCATTTTGCATTTTACAAAAGAGAGAGCTCTACTTAATATCCATTACTTCAACAAAATTAAGTCTTATTTTGCGTGACATCGTTTGCCTCTCTTATTTAAGAGTTTAGGTAGAAAATTGTTGCCTATAATTATGTGGCTCAACGAGCAGCACATTTCTCTTTTCTAAAGTACCTTGCTTTTTTGCACATTTTTGGACGCCATTCAAATTAACAAAATTACTCTTGAATATTTTAAATGTCATTCTATTTATATTCACCTAGTTAAATATTAATTTAGTAATGTTCATTTTATCTTTTATTTATTAATATAAAATCAGACTGCAAATAAAATTAATACTAACTTGAATTTTGAAAATAGGTAATATACTTTTTTAACAAAACTATTGTCATATATTGTCGTTTTTTTTATTTTTATTATTAGACAAAAGGGATAGGGAAATTGGCTCTGGCATCTTTTACTCACTCACTGTATGTACTATAACACAACAGCACACATGCTTATATTAGGAAGCAAAATAACTTTTACTACGTGCATTGGATCCCTACCAATATTATAAATGCAAAGGTCAGTTTGTTTATTTGTTACCTATACTTATCACGCATTACTTAACTGAATCATCACGAAATTATCATCATGTAAATAAATCGATGATTATGAACTTTTACATTGGTACATAGTTGGAGGCGCAGTATATATAGGTCATAAGTCGAGGTACCTACTGTTCCCGAGGGGCACGAAGTCGAGAACAAAAGCTAGTGCTTAATAAAGTGAAATCCAAATTTAAAAGCGTACATCCAAAAATAAGAAGTAGTTTCATCAAAACTTACTACTTTTCCGAGGGTCTTGCAGCGGATACCACAACCTTTAGGTACATGACAAACCGATCCCTGGTTTATTTTGTTTTGTCCTCTCCTAACACTTAATTAACACGTAGGCATTTATAATAAAGGTGTTTAATTGTCATTTAAACCCATTTTGTTATATTGATGCCCACATTTAAGCGTGGCACGCGGAACCCGAAATTAAATTGGATTCCGAATGAATGTTGCTATTGTTTAGGCCCGGGGTTAATTTGAATATTTTCCACTTTGCGTATAATTAAATTTTCTCTCGGCATAACGAGATCGGACAACTCTATTGATCGATTGTTGTTCGAATTACAAATTCGTATGACATGCAACTATTGTTATTAAAAAACAGTAAGTACCTATTTAACAATCTTAAAATAGCATTTAGGCTACGATACTGGCATTTAACTATATCTTCCGTTGCATAGATGTTAAAAGTGCGCTGCCGAACATAGAGTAAATATACGAATTAGGAAGTAATAAGTAAATGGGCTCTTGCATTCGTTATTACGTACTCACCGTAAAACAACAAGCACACGTGCTATATTATTTCATAATATTTTTGAAATTTTATAAGTTTTATCTTTTGAAGTCTATCGTGTTCAAATAATAGCAGTTATGATTGCAAACAGTAGACAATGTCGACAAATTGCCAAATAACTTAAATTAATGGGGCATAAAAGTTTAATTTTACAAGATAAAACAAAATAGGTACAAAATAAAACAAGAATTTTACTCATATTTTTTGTAATAAATTGTTAAAATTTAAAATAACTCTCTATCGTTGGGTTTTAGCCGGTACGAATCCGGTATAACCCTAGACAATGCCGGGTATCCAAGAGAATTTCCCAACGTTAAAAAAACGTTCCAGACTAAAACGTAGGTTAATCAACAGTTATAACAACTAATAGCCAATTTATATCTTATATAATATAAAGCTTCGGTCCCCTAGGCATGGTACCAAGCATGCTGACTGCATTACCTCGTTGTATGGCAATGCTATTTATATCGAAAACTAATGCAAAGCCAACAAAAAACAAGATTATTTTAAATATAAGTCGCATATCGTATCAATAAATTCGTAATAAAAACTCGTTAAAAATTAGCCATTTAATACAAAAGGTTTCGCTAGCGATATTGTAACACTGAATTTTATTTAAATGGCATTCAGTTATAAAAAGAACTTCACAAGTGTGGCAAGCTGAAATAATACGGGCGTGTTTTCAAAAGCTTTAAAAATAAGCTCTGGCAATAATTTGATGGTTTTCACATTGACGACTGGCGCGTACAGTCGACGTCGAAAATCAATTCATGATGGAGTTCATCGAATGAAGTAAATTTGTAATGTAAAATTTTATAATTTTATAAATTTTATAGATAGATTATTTTGTATTGTTGTTATTTTCAAATTCAAATCATTTATTTACAAATAAAATGGGTTAATGTGAACCAGTTCTTATTAGTTTGAATATGCAACCTCATGTATCTACTGCCACGTCTGAAGTGTAAAATCAAACTTACATATCTACTTACTTAAATAAGAATTATTTAAACGAAAAAATAAAATAAAAAATATACTTATATCGTAACTAATTGTAAAAATAATTAAATGTCAAAAAATTCCCTAATAATATAAAAACATTGGTCTAATAGCCATATGGTCAGTTTCATTTTAAATTAATTTATCAATAATTCAAATAATAATAATTCGAACAAATAAATACTATAATAAAGCTAATAATATAACATACTTATTAGCTATTTAATAGTATACATAATACATGCCAATACCTACTACTAGCGCCCCTTTTTCATATTTATTAGTAATGTATTTTTCTAGACGAATTCTATCATCTACAAATCGTTAACAAAAATCAAATTAACACTACCGTTATTTATTACGATTGTAAATAAAACAGCTGTCTGTGCCTTTCTGTTTTAATATTCTCTGTAACTTCTCTTCTCGCTTCTCGCAGTTGCTCCCTCTTGACTACGCACCCAGATTCGATTTTTGCAGAAAAATATTGGCGAAAAATCGTTAATATCGCAATTTCTTAGTAAAAATTATGGTTATTTTAACTTACGCAATGTTTGGCACATAGAAAACACGTTATGACCACTCCCAATATCAATTTAAAGTAAATAATTATGTGCACCGAAATTTTAAACGGACAAGCTATAATTAAAATCATAAACTAACCCTCGACTTTCTATTGAGCTCAAATACGCTATATCTGCTGTGTGTTGCTGAGAAGTTGGGTCTCCCGCAGACTACTGATGCTGCAGCACCAGGTCAAGGTTACCATGTCATGAAAATACCTCCGAAGTAACAGTATACTAAACATCACATCAATCGAACATGTGGAAGTGGAATGTGCCACAAACAGATAGACAGATCACACACATCAAACTTATAACACCCGATTTATACGTCGGGCGCCAGTGGTTAAAGACATGATCGTACTTTCGATTTGCTCGAAATGGTTGAATTTGTAAAATTGGTATGTCATATAACTGGAAAATATACTAGGTGACGGATATCCACCCAAGTCTAAAATACTTACTAAGACTCCTGACTTTCCTGAAAAAAAAAATCTCCATACGCGAACTTTCCCACAGGACTACAGCCAGATCCTAGATCAATGATCATTTTCAGTAGTTGTGATATTATTAAAAATACAATTCCAACTCCAAGTCAAGATATAAATTCGCGTCAACATATAGCGTGTAACCATTAGTCAGTGAGACCATCTTGAAACTGCTCAACTTTGACGAGAAAACTGCTAAATAGTTCCAAAACTTACTGAAAGAATGCCTTAGTATTGTCAAATTTATTAAATTTAATATTAAGTGTTCATTCTGAACTATAAATAAATAAAAACTATAAAATTTTACTGTTATCTTTATCAATAAAATTTAAATTAAATTCGAAATTTTAAAATATTTTTTTCTGTCGTTCAACTCTGTGAACACGCGTAGGAAAGGTTTCATGCTTTTGTCGTTTCTATTTTAAAAAATGTGACTCACAATTATACCTATATAGAAGTTAGGAACTCCAAGGTGTAGGACAATTTTTTAAGTCACTATGATTTTTACCATATTCAAAATTGTCAATATCCATTTATATTGCCCGTCTAATGTCAATAACCACCACCTCAGAAAAGACCACAGTAAAACATCTCATACCATGAATTCAATTAATCCCATACTCTTAAAATACCATTAATTCTTTATAGGCCGACTATACTTGTGCAATCGCCTAAACTTGATGGACCGTCATTATGCCATTATCATAAAAAAGAAGGAAAAATAATAAACTAATGACATTTATTTACCAAAAAAAAATATTTAATATTACAGTGTAATGTTTATTACATAATTAGAAACATTTTCTTGAAAATCAACACTTAATTAATATTAAAAATAAACAGGTACTTCAATTATAAAATAATAATCATCAATGCATTATGCATTATTTTCTGCACTGGAAGACCACTTCATAGCGGGCCTGTAAAAAAAATGTAAAATATAAATTTACCTATAAAAATGATCACATCTTATTCTAAAATATTAATAAAAATATTTATAAAATACTTAGATTTCTAAAATTCACATCGTCAGTCAGGTTTTTATCATAAAACTCTTTTTCAATTTAAAAATTAAGCCTTTTTTTTGTTTATTGCTTATAGTTTATAGTTCCCGGACCATAATGCAAAACATCAAAAAAAAAAAAAAAAAAAAAAAACGCAAAATTGAATATCTTCACATAGACCGATTCAGAGAGTATAAAAAAATACATACCGCTTTTGGAATCCGAATTTGCTCAACAAGGTTGGTTGATTGGATGGTAAAGTAGCCGCTTTCCTCAAGCCTGGCGCTTTGGAGGACCTCTTCACTTCGAACGGTTTACTTTGGCTGAATAGTGGCTGCGATACTGTTCCGCTATCGCATTGCGACAATGACAACTATAGTTAACAAAAAAAGAAATTGTGACTACCTATTGTTGAGAAAACACTTTTTATTTAAGATCAAAACCTTCATAATAGTAAGGTGAAAACATTTTTGTACAATGTGATAATACAATAATGATTTATTAGTGAAATGAGTCAAATGTTTTGACGATATTCCAGCTTTACTACAACTAGTGGTCCGAGCAGATGTTGTCTCGCCCGAACCGATTGCAGCGCCAATTACCGATTTTGATAAAAAAAAATATGTACACTCAAACACACACCATTTTTTTTTTATCAAAATCGGTCCAGCCATTTAGGAGTTACACACGGACAGAAGAAATTTAAATAATTAATATATAAAAATTAATTATAAGGAATCTACATATGTATATGTATGTATGTTCCCTATGGACTCCGAAACCAATGAATCGATATTTGATGAAATTTTCAAACAACCTTCAGATTAATCCAGCTGGTAACCTTGTGAAGTTTGGTAGCGATCGGACGCAGACAAAGTCGCGGGCACCTACTAGTCCTACATAATAACTGAGAAAACAAGGAATCTTCAAAGTCATGTAAAGTGGGTACAATAAAACCGTAGTAGAACCGAGTAAAATATAAAGACTACATGAAGAATTTCCCTAGAAAAGATAGAATAAAAGATAGATACTAACCTGCGATTCAGTAGGCGTCACTAAACCCTCCAACGGATATGTGTTATCTATCACAGAGTCGTCAGATAATTGCTCAAATGTTGGCTCGAACGGTTCGCCCAACATTCTCCTCAAACATTTGATTCGCGGACTCGGCACCAATATTGGACTCGTTTCTCTCGTTGCACCGTTGCAATTTTCCTTTTGCGAATCCGTAAATTGAGCATCAACTGACATGGAACGCTCAACATTCGCGCGTTCCGACGGATTGACTTTGAAAGGATTTCTACTCTTTTTCTCTGGAGATTCTTCTATTGGAATTGGCATTTTACTATCGCCGTTGAAGAATTTACTCTGAACCACTTCCTGGTCTAAAACAGTCCTAGGAAACCGACTCAACTTCTGTAGGAAAGGCAGTTTGCCATTAACGAGTCGTTTCTTGTAACACCTCTCCTTGTTGACTAACACGGGTGAGGTGGACTTTTGAGGTGACGTGAGATCAACTGTGTCATCGATTAGAGCTTTATTGTGGTCGGTTTGTGATTCGGTCAAAGTTTCACTAACTTCGTCGTCAACGTCCATTTTTTGTCTTTTATTCGGTGATTGCACACAATACATGTTGCTCAAGTTTTCTATTGTCAAGCTGAAATTTAATAAATAACATTTTCTTTAACCATCATGTGGACCATCATCAGCTTGCCCTAAAGGGCTGTTACGGTTTTTTTTATGTTAAGGTCGACAGACAGGCTGACGGCCAACTCGATGGTAGGTGGCTACCGTCGCCTATAACCCAAGCAACGCTACAGGAGCTGCAAGAGCGCCGCAGACTGCAGATTGAAGATAAGGGCATGGGATAGGGAGGAAATGAGCTCTGGCGTCCCTTACTCACTCATCGAAACACAACAGCACACGTGCTGTTATTTCACGGTGATCTTCTGTAAGTGGGTGGTTACTGCCGCCAGACGGGCTGCCCGAATAATGACTACGAAACGCTGCTCACTGCTATTACCGCAGAACAATACAATGAAATTTGAATTATATTTAAAGCCCTAAAGGCACAAAATACTAGGAAAAAATTTAAATACACTCTGGTGCAATGAAATGGCACATGTAAACATGTTTTGAAAAATATTGTGTAATTTTTTTAATTTCATAAAACATATATTTTTTACATTTGGATGAAAGTCTATTTCAATACATATTCAATGATACCATATAAGCGGTGAGAAGTTTACCTTACTGCCGAATAGAAAAGCAACAACAACAAACCCCAAAAATTGCTTCCTTAGCACACTGCAGTTTGCGATAGCAATTGCAAGTATAAAAACGCCTGTTTTGAGTAAAACGTCATCATTTGCATTTCAACGCACAACGTGAAAGGACGTCTAGTGACTACAGTTGCATTCATCTGAAGAAAATGGATACAACAAAATGTTTACATGTGCGATTTCATTGCACCAGAGTGTAATTTGTCACGGCGTCCTCCAATGTGCGCCGGCCCTTAAGGGATAATGAACAAAGCGAGGATAGTTCACAAATAATGCGATAAAAAAATATATACAAATACTCACTTCTGATCCTCTGTCTCTGGAATGTATTTGGTGATTAGATTGACTACTTTATCCCTCGGTCTCGTCTGCGTCCTTATTATTGGATCAGGCTTCCTCTCCTTCTTTGCCCACGGACAGTGCTCGTTCAAATACTGTTTAAATTGCTCACTCCATATACTTGGATGGTTTGATATCACTTTCTCTTTCCAATTGTTCGTTTTGACGTTGGTATTCTGGAATAGAGAGTGTTTGTTATACTAAACTAGCGCTCCGCTCCCGGCTTCGTATGAATTTGATTGTAAAAACTTTTTTGTATTTTTTTTTTCTGTAAAAAAAAACCTTCATTCCAACTAATAGAAATGAATATTCACCAAAGACTGTGCACGATCCGGATGCCAGTGGTCCACCTTTTTCTTGGTAAACGGGTCAATATTGCCAAATGCCAACTGCAACGCCGTCTCACTGTCCATAGGCTGTCCCGCGTTACCGCATAGGGCTTCTTCTACGTCTATTCAAATAATGGCGGTATATTAACGAAATATATGTCACTAGAAAAGGCGTGAGTTTTTAAATTAAAAAATAATAATTCCACCTTTAAAATTTGAGGTATAAAAAAAAATCGCAGTACACACTTTCATCAATGCCTTCTCTAAAAATGAGCCTATGCTTATATAATATTTAATAAGCTATACTTCGTACGAGTAACTTAATAAAATATAGCTTATGTTACACGCTGATAATGTAACTTTCTACAGGTAAAAGATTTTTTTTAAAATCGATAGTTTTTGAGTTTATTCATTACAAACATAAATACAAATCTTCTCTCATAATACAATCTCTTTATGATATAAGTATAGATTAACGACATCTGGCGACATTAACCACAGTGAAATAACAGCACAAGTGCTTTATTTACATAATAGGTACCCACTCTTTTAAGAATTTCATAGTAGAAGAACTGAAAACCCTATTATTGTCTAAGCTATACACACATATATATTTATTCAAAGAAAATAACATTTTATTTGGGACAATCTTTTAATACAGTCGTACAAACAAGTTATATTTATTCAAGCCGTTTGTTTAATTCGACATAAATGACTTGTGTAGTTGTGGTGTTTAAACAGTTGACTTACCATCATCGTCCACGTCCGTGAGTCTCACCATTTCCCTCTTGATGGGATCGAATACGTACTGGTGTTTGAAAGTCGCTTCTGCCTTCAGGAAATCCTCTCTGTACTCGTCGCTTACCGTTAACGACATACGACTGAAGTAATTTGGCAGATGTTTTAAGGCCTACAATAATTTCAGAATGTTTATAAAACCATTTAATTTAACCATTATTAGGTGTTTACATCTAGCTTCAATATTGACTTGTAACCAGGGGATGTAACAGCGTGCCTGTAAACCCATCTGGTGTTGCTTATGTCCTTTGGCGACGGTAGCCTGAGGTGGACCCTTGATATTATTTAAAAAAATTCTTTATCTATGTACATTTTTATTTAATAGGCCGGTATCTGCAACAACCTAACAAAGGATGTTAGACAACATCCATGTCAATAGAAAAATATACCAAAAGTTATCTGATAATCTAAATCTAATTCTTTCCTATTGTCCTTTGATTCATTCGTTGATATATATTTCATATATAAAAGCAGTGATAGCCCTTGCAGTTCACGAAACGCTAGTCTGCAGAAATGGTAGAGGCAGTTTCAATACCCGGTCGGGTTAAGTGTTTTTCGATTTTAGTGTTTTATAATTACTTTTTTAAAGGTGATACAATTAACTGCTTACTGCATTTTATATAAAAAAATTCAATTTTAAAAGAACTATATAAAATACGCATGTACAAAATTTCAGAATAGGTGCTTTAAAATTTAAAATCTATATATATATACAAAATTCTCGTGTCACAGTGTTTGTAACCAAACTCCTCCGAAACTGCTTGAAATTTATTTGTATATATATTCGGTAGATCTGAGTTATAGGTCGTAAACTATTTTTATACCCCTCAGTGAAAAGGGTGGCGCACCACCAAAAAAAATTTTTTTTTAACGTTTGCCGGTTGAGATAGTATATTGTAAAATCTGTAAAAATAATCATTTAAATAATTAAATATATAACACGTAAAACTTACAGTGGCAATATTAGGTTGTTGTGTGGCTACAATGAACTGCCTCGCTTTGGCCAACCCGATGCCGGGCAGCGATGGCAAGTAATCACATCCAGACATTATACACATCTGTCTGAACTTGTCAAAAGTGTAATGTTCAATGGGACATTTCATTACTAATGGTAATTTCACAGTTTCCACCAATGTACCCATTCCTTCGAGGTCCATTTTAAATAAAACCTTAAAAGAGAATAAAATTTAAATAATTGAAATTGTAAAATAATAAAATACGGTTAAATAATTTAACTTATAACTTTATAAAATATAGCATATGTCACTTGGTGACAATTTAGCTTACTATTGGTGAGTCATTTTTAAAATCGGTCCATTAGTTTTTACTTGAAAGAGTAACAAACATACAAATCTTCTCTCTTTACAATGTATGTTTGTTCACTAGGACTAGGATCGGTCACTAAGCGACTAAGCTTGGCTCTTTGTAGTTTGGCCTCAACCTTACACTTAGTAAAACTTGGATTTCATTGAAGATAACATAAATGATATATTTACCTTAGTACATCCAAACAATATCAAATCTGAGTCCTCAGTGATGACCAAGTGGGCAATATTTTTAATATTCAAATAAGCCAATTGAGCGTCTGCTTCGTACGGCGCCACTATGCAGTCCACGTTGCGTTTTCTGCATTCCTTAATCAAGTCCAAAGCCATGCTGTGGGTGATATCAACACTGCGGCGCATGTAGGTGCGCGCTTCGTCATACTGTAATGGAACTTAACTTTAACTTTTGGGCGACTATACATGTTCTTAAACAAGTGTTTTGAAGCATAGCTCTATAATGTAAAGCAGCTCTTTTTAAAATATATTATATATATATTAGCTGGTGCCCGCGACTTCGTCCGCGTTGAACGATGAAAGGTGAATGTCCTTTCTGGTGTTCCAGACAACGTGTATGCAAAATTTCATGGTGATCGTTTCAGTAGTTTTTGAGTGAAAGAGTTACAAACATCCATACATCCAAACATACTTTCGCATTTATAATATTAGTACAGATTTTCACTTTTGGTTACATACTTTTCCAAGAGTGAGTAATTCAGCTGCTCTCTTCTTTGCTACCGCCCGAGACCTGAAAAGGAGATTTATAACCACATTTTACAAAATATTTAGAATTTATTATTTTTTTAATATGTTAATGTAGGCAGAAAGGCTGACTGTCTAGTTAATGGTTAAATCACTGATTAGTTAAACCACTGATTTAAATCGCGATTAAAATCAAGTGATTTTTTTATAAACATCAATGTTCGAATCCCGCTAGGGGCAAATGTTTATGTGTTAACATTTTACCTTTGCACCTGAGACATGGATGTTTTGTATTTATAATATGTATGTATTTACAAAAAAAAGTAATCTATATATTATATCAACTTTCTGGTATTCATAATACAAGCATTAGTTGCTTACTGTGGAACTAGATAGTGCTGTGTGGAATGTGTGAAGATATTTATTTATTTATTTATTATGTCTGGAATAATCAAGCACTGCTATGTACAGTTGCTTCTTCCGCTGGGGTCAAAAGAATATTTTCGGCATTCAATTTGGTGCACAGCAAAATAAGAAATAGATTAGGCACCGAGAAGGCAGCCAAATAAGTCTTCCTTTTGAAAAAACTAAACAAATTATTTTGCTTGTTCATTAAATATGACAAAAATTACAGTGTGCTTGTTTTTTAAAAAGTGATTTGATTTTAGAAGAACTTTTTGATTTTGATAATTTTTTAATATTTTTTGTTACATATGCCAAATACATGTGGAATGTGGAACTGTTCTGTTATAAAAAAATTACGATTTATTAAAATAAAATGTTTTTTGTTAATTTTATTAATAAAAATTAAAAAAAAATATGTTGCTTTTTTTTTATTAATAACTGGCTTCCAAATTTAAAAAGATCAGAATGTAAAAAAAAAACAATAAGTCCGATTAAAATCAAATAAATCCGATTTAAATTGGACAAGGACTTACTCTCTTCTTTTACTTTCCGTTAATGCTTTTGCGGGAAGGTGACATCCATCAAACACTAGAATTGGCTTTATGTTCTTAGAGAGAAGCATTGTCACATACTTCAAGCAGTATCTTATATGGCTGAAACAATAAAAATAATCAAATAGAAATAAGAAGGGAGGAATCCTGTGTGCATCTGGCTGGTTAGAGGCCACAAATATTATAAAATATGTAAAGATATTAGTTTGTGTTGGTTCTTGCAGAGTGGCTGACTGGCTGTGTCTGTAAGTTAACATATAGTGATTTGAATATATTTTATTAACACTATAGTTACATCCTCCCTTTTATTTTATAACTAGCTGGTGCCCATGACTTCATCCGTGGTTGAAAAAATAAAAAATATAATATAAGCAATATAACGACTTCTTGTTGCTAATAACCTGGCCAGGCGTTGGTTTTTTATTTTAATTAGATGATGCCTTGGAAACCATACTTTTTTTCTGGATTAAAGGCACCTTATGTCCTTTTTTGTATACCTGACAATGTGTATACATGCAAAATAAATGTATTTATTGAGGAAGTCTATTTATTTAAGACCAGACATTTAACACATTGTTATATATTAACTTTGTCTATGTAGGTAGTATCCTTATAAATTTTACCTTATGTTTACAATGATTTTTTTTTATGTAAATTATACAAATAAACCTTCCTAGATTGTTTTTTCTATTAGTGAAAACTATATCAAAATCCGTTTGGTAATTAAAAAGTGAAAATGGAGAAAGATAAGAGGACAGTACTTTTATTTTAAAATACATATAAATATATATATATGTACATAGATATAAATAAGTTCCATCAAATTTCATTCGGTAGTTTTTCCGTGAGAGTAATAAAGATCCATATGGAACTTTCGCATTTATAATATAAGTCTGATACAGTTAGCGGGAACTTCTTGTTTTTGCGATTCCCGACAAATAAGATGAGCATTGGTTTCCAAGGTGTGCAGAACTTATGGTTTTCTGCAGGTAGGTAGTCATACTCACACATCTGTTTCCTCGCCTCTAACAAGTTTATCAGCACACGCGAAGGCTCCTTTGTGAAGCCAGCAGTATGTGTCTACAGCCACTGTACATCCACTGAACTCGCTTACATTAGCTCGCCTGGAGGCTTTGTCTAAAAACGGTATCAAACCGGTGATACCCATTACGATTATGACAATTTAAATTCACACGAAAAATAACTATAAACAGAAATGCGGCTCAATACTGCTTAGTATTTTTCTACATTGTTTTCTTAATAATACGTTGTGCTCTTTTAACTAAACGAAGCCTATAATTCACATCTAATGTAATGTAAATCTTAACCAAACTAAACATTACTAAATTTACAAATACAATACATACAACAAATCTAAACTAAAAACTGCCTGCCTCCTTTTGCAGCTGTCAAAATAATAAACTGTCAAATAATCCCGCCTTATTTTTTTAGTTGTCTATATTTTCCATGGACGTAGCATTTGCAATATTTTTTAATAAAAAGTGTATTATAAATTAAATATAAAACAAATGTTAAAAATAATTAATAATTAATAGTAATTAATAATAATAATAATATATAAAGCCGAAATATAAAAAGCCGAAATACCACTAATAGTATAACATATATAGTTATTCTCTCAGAAAGAGTATTGGAGGGTTTCCCATTTGCGGTCGGTCGTATAGGGGATTCCCCGGTGACCCTCCGAATTTTTTTTTAAATTATTTTATTGAATTATTACTACAAACTAAATAGTAGATTAAACGACAACACAGTCTAGTAAATGGAACAAAATAATCAAAAATGTAGGAGGGTAGATGCACATTTCTATGTATGATGTAATTAATCTGTGACAGTACTTTTACAAACAAGGGTAGTTGTAAAACTCTCTAAGTTTCGTATCGCGATGGTGTTTAGGTGTAAATCGACCTCTTTATTTTATTTTAAAACATAAAATTACAAGACCGGTCTAGTGTAACTGTCTATAGAAAAGCTCTTTATGTTTTAAAGTTCTTGTATAATGCTATTTACACCTCGCATAGTGTCGTCAGCTGCAGCCATAGCAATAACGTGCGCTGTTTCAGCCGCTGCATATTACTTTAGGAACCGTTATGCCGAATACAACGAAGTAATGGTGTTTTGTAAGCTGCAATATAATGTTTACAATTATTTCGATAAGTTAATGAGTTATATAGAATCGTCAAGAAAATGCGTTAATGTTTGTATGCCAGGAATACACAATCCAGCTATACAAGATCGATTAGTGAAGCTTTTGAAGAAGAGAAACGTGAAAGTTCGCATTGTTATCGATGAGTCTGGATACAATAATTCCAATGATTTTTTGCTACAAGAGCTTCTTGAAGCTGGTAAGTAACTTTTATAAAGTTATATTTGCCAGTGGCGCCTTTCCTCCATAATTTAGAAGTTAATTACAGATAGATAGAAATTAATTTTAGTTTTTGTTTCCGTGCAAACTTCATAATATTATGTCTCAGAAATGTCATGTTTTTTTTATGTACGAGGGGCACGCCAAAAGTTTTTAGATACTCAAAAATTATTATAGTTATTATTTATTACTAATATCATAGAGTAAATAGTACTTAACTAATATCTATCTTTTCAAAGTATTGTATTACATACACTTTTCCATGCGTTTAAACCACTTGAAAAATACCTCTGACTACTCTTTTTCAGATACCTTAGAAATTTCGAAATTATAGGCAGCATCTTCCTTGCTCTCGTATCTCTTGCCTTTCAATTTTTCTTTGATTTTGGGAAAGAAGTAAAAATCGTAAGGTTCTAAGTCAAAAAAATATGTTTGGTGAGGAAGGATACACATTTTTTTAATTCAAAAAATCAAGTGTTCTGGCGGACGTGTGCGGCGCGGCGCTGTAGTGGTGCCAAAGAAGTTGCCGGATTTGTGATTTCGGTCGCTTGTTATACCGAGCTGATAATACTGCTGGGGCACAAATTGTCACATCCCACTCAGAGTCGACTGTTTTATGATCCTCTAGCACTAAAGTAGCAATATAATTAGTTTTACATAACAAACGTGGCGACCATTTGTTTCTATGTGCTTCGCGCACGGCGACGTTTCGTTGATGTTGGTCCATTTTCAAAGCACCATACCTTATGGTCAATTGTCGCTTTGTTTCGAGGAGGTAGTTATACAGCCATGATTCGTCATTAGTACCTAAGTATATCGTATACGTTGTTTTTCTCGCCTCCGTCGAATTTCTCTATTATAAATCGGCATCAACCTACGCGGCGGTCTTTCTGCTCATCGGTCCGCTTGAACGGCCTCATCTCAGACAATGCTTACGGAGTAAAAGGCAACCACCTTGAATAATGGTTTTCATCGCTGCTGCTCCAATACCCAATCTAGAGCTTGAGCAAGAGCAAGAACAAGAGCTCAAGGCCTAGATATATAATTTCTCGGTTTTAATGGATAAATGTTTCAACTGTTGGCGGCCGACTCATCTTCAAAGTTTTCCCGTCCAATTTTACACTTAGCAAACGAATTAAAACTGTTGCTTGTGAACAAGCAGACTCAACAAAATTAGTAACCAAAATGTAAAACATCCATGGGGCTTTAGACCTTTTTGGAATCACAATAAATCATAGCGTGAAAATCACGTTGACTAAGTTCCATTGTTGCAAGAAAATTCCCTCCAGATTCTTACAAAAATAAGCATTTTAAAGAAAAATATATTTAAATTCAAATATTTTCCTATTTTCAATTTATCACTAAATAGTCAGGTGTTTACGATGGTGTATAACTTGCCAGTATAAAATTATAAAGTAAATAGTATCTAAAAACTTTTGGCATGCCCCATGTATTGCTACGACCAATAACTAATGAGTAATAATGGAATTACATAGTAGATATGAAATTGGTAAGCTGCTCGAGTTGGAAAGTGCCCTCTTAAGTGCATAAATTTTAGATGTTCATGTTAATATTTTTGTTTTAGGTGCTGAAATAAAGTATAAATTAAATGAAGTGTCAATCAAAACTAATCATAAGTTTTGCGTAATTGACGACAACCTTCTAATGACAGGCACGTTAAACTGGGGAGATGATCTTTCATCGGACCACTGGAACTATGTCTATATCACTAGCAAAAAGGAATTAGTTCGTCCGGTCAATAATCAGTTCTACAAAATATGGGAAGTCTCCAAATATATTAGCTTAAACTCCTCAAAGTCTGATGACCTAAACGACAACTTATGTGATTTAGATTTAAAATGTCTCAATACAGCCCATTATTTCACGTCTTAATTATTTGTTTGGGGCCTCTCATAAAGTACGTCACAAGAATTTTATTTTTTTCTCTACCGCTCCCACGTCTTTTATACTGATTTTTTTACATTATAATGGTGTGACGTCACATGTTTTCAAATTTCCCTCTTTAAACTGACGTAAAGATTTTCGTTTCCTATAGTTAGTTTTGTAGGATACAGATTCTGACATGTGTCGTCACGAAGCTTTTAATCCCTCCCATTGTCATATTTCGTTACACAATACCACACTTTCCCCCCTTTAACCCGTGACGTAATTTATGGATGGCCTCTTTAGTCTATTTATTTAAAGCGTTTTTTTTTAAATTATTTATTACAAATGTTTAGAAATTAAAACATGCTAATTTCTAATTTTACTGAATAGACCCACATATTTTTTATTTATCTTTATCGCACCAAGCAATGTGTTTATGGTGTATTTTTTAGGTAAATTAATTTCTTTTCAATTTCAACTATTCATTTCTAAGTTTTTCTCTACATATCTATCTTTTATTTCAAACCAACTATGGCAACACTAAAAACGCTTTACCATTCAATTCTATTGTTTTCTACCAAAGGCTGTTTTCATTAATTTCCATTTCGCTGTTTCATGAATTCTTTTATAGAAATGTGTAAATATAAAATATTATAAGGAAATAATTATGAATAAAATGTAATTTTGGTTTTATATCAGCGTTTAATTACAATACATTCACAATTTTCATTTACCTTTTAATGATGAGTATAAAAAATTATGAAGATGACTCCCAAAAACATTCCAAATAATTCAGCACTATACTACCTGTTCAAAGAACTGTAAATTTATAATTTTGAAGCATGAACAATTATGGTAATCTTAATGTCACACTAAATTCTACATGGTTAGTAATTAGTCCAGGATTTTTAGATATTCGCTCTGCAAAAAATCATGATAATTGATTTTTCGATTAGATTAGACGGTGTCTCCTAAGTGTAAAACCAAAATTTAGGAGCTAAAATTCCTGGACTAAATTAGAAAACTAGAACTTAACTTAGAATTTAAAAAGTATATTTTATATGAAAACATGAAGTATGAAAAATGGCAGTGACCATCAAATTAACTCCATATCAAGTTAAAATGTAGGCTTATTAAGTCAACTCAATCCTGTAATGTCTTTTAGCCTTTTCAGGTTCTAGTATCAACTAACAAGGGTGTGCTAGTTTGTAGACTGTTTTACACATTAAAATGGAAGACTTCTATTTTTATAGATCCATTGACACATGAATATTAATTAACACATGAATCTAATAATTTTACTTAACAACTAAACTATGTATCAATCTGTGTATTTCCAAATTGCTCCAAATTAACAGATTAAGTTTTCAAATAATTAAGGAAAATATCAGGGTTAAAAATATGAAATAATAGTTTAATATCTCTGTTGTAACTAAAAATATATATTAAGAATGTAATATTGTCATCAAAGTGTTTTCAATAGATTTTATTTAACTAAAATTAATCTTATCAACTTGATAGCTCAAACAAACTTATGACAATTTCACACTTTGGTTACTATAATTAGTTACAAAATAATAAACACCTATTAAGTCCCCCTTTATTTGAGTGAACCTTTCTATATATAAACGTTAAATAAATAAAGAGGAAGGAGCTACTCCCCTCCTCTAATAGCCTTATATTTAGCAATCTCATTAGGGAAATTTTTAGACAATTCCGATAACAGGTGACTCTTGAATCGTTTGTATGAGTCTATTTTGCCTTTGACTTCCTCATTCTTAGCCAACGCCTTGTCTATGCAGTCTTTTGTGTACAGCTGAGGGTTGCGACCCTGGTCAATGTAACTGCAAATAAACAACACATTATGAACAAAAACATATTTTATTTTATTAATATTTTAACATATACTATGCCCATATTTACTACACAAGATAATTATACTATGCCCCATTAATAGACATTATATATTAGAGTGTACTACAGCCTATCATAAAGACAAGACTACAAAAAATAATCAATGTTAAAATAACAAATGTCATTTTAATATGACCAAATCGGGCAATATTATTATAATTGATAACTAGACATCGGATTATATTCACTAACAAAGTGCCAAAATATGCATGCAAATATGCACTAAAAACTATTGATATGCCCAAAATATGCACAATGCAAAATAAAAAAACCATTTTTACTTTTATATATTTTAATTAAAGACGGTACAAAAACAGCAAAATATTCTTAAAATTATGCATAGTTTTTGTGACAATATACAATTAAGTATTTTCCAAATTTTCGAGTGCAAATTTGTGACTTGTCACCCAGTATCAATTTGTACACCGAAAACGACCTCTCTACGACAACTGACGTCATTAGACAAAAATTTAAAATTTGGCGCCATTTCTGGAGATACCTGTTTAGGCGTTGTAGGCATTAATGTTCTTTATATCTTGAAGACTCAGGTTGTTACACAAAATAGAGTCCAACTTTGTGTGATTTTTTTTTATATTGAATTAGGAAGGGAGTTGGCGAGTTCGATCATTGTTTCCAGTAATTCTATTGATTTAAATAGAGGAAGGTTTTTTGTTTTCAATTATTCTATGGTCATCGTCACCTAGGTCCCTATCAGGTCCCTATATGTACCTCCCGCCTGCTACTAAACGAAATATGCACGATTCGGAAAAAAGGCTAAAGTATGCATTAACGCCATAATTAGAGAGTTGCAAATGAATAAAATCAGATGTCTATTGATAACTAAAATTACAGCAAAATTCAAGCCTACACTAAATTTTTATTATAGATTATACTCACTCAAAAACTTCTGTTGGAACCAATATGTCGTGAACCTGTGATTTCAATTTATCCACTTCTTGCAAACCAGTAACCAGTGATTGACTGAAAACAAAACAAATATTATATAACTAATTGTATCGAAAATTCTTTTTGTTTTTATAAGAGGTATTACTTATACATTTTTAAAAGAAATGTGACACATGTAAAAATATTTAGGAGTAAAGAAACTTTGTTTTAAAGAGATTTATGTAGTGTTTAATCAAAATTGTCTTCTGGGCACTGTGTCGATTTAACGATTTTCGATAATTCGTGATATGTAAAATAATAAATAGTAAATAATTATTAAATAAATAGACATGTGAATCAACGTATACATAGGTAATGTAATATATACTACATAAAAGAAAAGATGAAAGACAAAAATTTACAATAACAGAACTTACATTTTCTGGTTTAATACACTTTGTCCTTGTGGCTGGAAATCACTGACAATAATTCTAATTTGTCGAACATTCTCAATGAACATTTCGAGTTGTGTTTCAAGATTTTCGAGAGGCGAAGACATTTTTCAACGATGCACCAATCCTGAAGTTACTTTATGAAATTGGAATTTTTGTGGATAAAGTATTAAATAGAAAAGTTATTCTTACAACAAATATAATATTTTCTTTGATTAATGAGTTTTTATTTATATGAACTTTTTTATTTATATGAAAACGAGATAAAAACACATCGTTCGTGCAATGAAATTCTAACTTGACATAAGTTAAATGCACAACTCAACTCAGACTTCAGAGTAAATAATCTATGGAGGCGCCCTATTCTACTGTATGTACCGTAGTTATGGAAATATATGTTATATCGATACGGTAATGTCAAAAACATTTTGTCTCATTTTAACTAAGTGACAGTTGAATAAGAAAAAAGAGATAAATAGTATCTTGTTAAGTTCAAATTTTTGCAAGCATGTTCATGTTATGTGCAAAGTTTCGTGGTAGTATAGGAAATATTTTGTTGTTTTTGTGAGAGAACGATTAAGAAAACTACTTTTTGTCGTGTGAAGGGCATTGTCCTAAGTTGAATAATTATGCCTATATAATTATTCAATTAGTTTACACAGGTTAGTAATATATTTTTAAATAGTTTTAAAATATAGTGTTCTGTACTTTAGAACGAAAAATAAACTGACTTCAGAGTAATTTGAGCCAATAAGTCTATTCATTTGACAATTTCATTTACAATGACAATTTTGACATTGATAATCTGCCAATTTTGAGGGATGAAAGAATCGTCAAAATATTCAAAATCAAATTCTGCTGAAGAGGAGTATGAATGAAGTATATTTTGTTGTGATCATAAAATAACATTATATAATGTATGTATTATTAAAAACATAAGTTAATGACATGGTTGTTTTTAAGGGGAAAAAATCTAGTTAAAATGCTTTTAAGTTAATTATCATATTGAAAGGAATGAAGCGGCAAATATGAAATAAAAATTAGTCTAGTTTATAACTTTTCTTTTTGTCTGATATGACTTAAAAGTTTTTATTAAACACAACAATGGCAAAAAAAAATCAAAGTGATTCAAAAGTTAGTGTCTTACAATCTTCTCTTGCTGGCGGCGGTGCGGGCGCCTTAACTAGAGCTGTTTGTCAGCCACTAGACGTCTTGAAGATAAGATTTCAGTTACAACTTGAACCCATTACCAGATCTTCCTATTCGAAATACAGATCCATGTCTCAAGCAATCATTTCCATAATTAGAGAAGAAAAAATAACTACTCTATGGAGTGGTCACATACCTGCCCAACTGCTATCTATAACATATGGAATAATGCAGTTTTCCACCTATGAGAGGCTTATTCAGCTTGCCGAAACTGCTGACCCACAATTTTATATCACTCATAAGCACGGCATAGTATTTGCAAATGGTGCTATTGCTGCGACTGTTGCAACAATTGTCTCCTTTCCATTTGACACTGTTAGAACGAGGCTAATTGCAGAACAAAAAACTTGTAAAGTTTACAAAGGTTTAAATCATGCAATATTTACGATGATTAAGACGGAAGGTGTCACATCATTATTTAAAGGTATTTTACCTACATTGGGCCAGATAGCACCACATTCGGGCATTCAATTTGCCATTTACAAACTGTTGACGGAGAATTTTTTAAATAAATTTGTGATTTTCCAAAGACCTGTTGAGTTAGATAAAAGATTGAGAACAACAATAGGTGCTAATTTAATAGCAGGATCCGTTGCCGGAGCGGTAGCTAAAACTGTAATTTACCCTTTTGATTTAGTGAAGAAGCGTCTACAAATTCAGGGTTTCCAGCAGCACAGAAGAAATTTTGGAAGGCAAATGTACTGTTCTGGGTTGTTTCATTGTATTAAATTGACACTTTTGGAAGAAGGATTTCTTGCCCTATACAAAGGATACATTCCAAGCATGCTCAAAGCTGTTTTAGTATCGGCTCTCCATTTTGCTACTTATGATGAGATTAAGCATTTTTTGAAGAGAAATATTTAATTGATTTTTCCATATAAGTGACTCATTAAAGACTATGGTCTTACAATATTTGATTTTTCGATTTGATTATACAATATACATTTTGTCATATTTTACTTAAGGTCATACAAAACCATGATACCTAGTCAACCTTTAGATGGATAGAAAACACACTCCACTATCTATACATAATCCCTATCAAGTGAATAGATAACTCACATTTAAATCGGTAAATTCATAGAAATATATTTTTATTTAACCGAAACAAGCATGTTCCTAATAGATTTATGTTTTATTGTTTAAGATTAGATGTTCATGGATATAATATTGTATAATAATATGTTTGTTGTGATTTCTTTTAAAGTGAATATTGGGATAAGTACCTAGATGAAATATTGAGCAGCAGCTATGAAACACACTAAATTGAAAATTATTATAATTATTAAGTACATGTTAAGATTTGAGTATTGTAGTTTCAGAATCTTATGGTGCTATTTAATAATGAATAGCATAATAGATTAAATAGATGTAAGAATAAATCTCATGTTGTAATTTTTTTTCATATTAAGCAAATTTACTATAATAGCAATTAATTTTTAAGCATAAATGTGTAATAGGTACATAAATTAATAAAACTGAGATCATAAATTAGTCAAAATCTCAGTAAGCCTTTGTTGCAACCTGCAAAGTACAGCAAGTATACTTGTAATTGTAACAGCTAACATTATGTGAAAAATCTAATTTCCTTATTATTTTACCTGATAACAAGAGAACCATTGATCCTAAGCATAACTTAAATTAAAGCTAAATAACTGTTCTACGACTTTATTTCCCATGATTTTCCTTGTAGAATGATTATTTTAGACGATATTTTGTGTCGAAAACTGTAAATTTCTAACTTTTTGGGATAAATGACCAATTTTTGAAGTATTGTGTCTCAGGATCAGTTTGACATACAGAACTGCGGTTGCACTCAAATTGTAGCTAATTTTGTTTTCTTTAAGAGTGTGTAAGATGACTTTTCCATAGAATGCACTTTTCAGAAGTTATAAGCCAAACGCTGAAAAAAGTGTGAAAATTTCAAGCTTTTTCGAGCATAGTGCAGTTAGCACAGTCTTTCGAAGCTGCAAACTTGGTTTTAGACTATTGGTATCTATCCTAACAACATTCAAAAAAATCAAAACAATGCAATTTTTTGCGACCTAGACCCTAGTCTTCAGTGACTGGTCTATATTGAAAAGGCCGCGACCGGCCCCTAACACCGCTGCGCCCGTGTGCACCGCACACCCTACACACTAGGTAAACACGCCTCTGTGCACAGCATAACAGTACTTATATTACCTGCACAGTTTGTAACTTTATTTTTATATATTGCTGTTATTTTGCATAACTTTGCCCAATCTCAACAAAGATGCACTTGTTTTTTTATTTCTCAGTTAAGCACCTAATTGTCTTCCTAAATGAGTTGGCGTTGTTTGTTTGATTTTTCTAGTTTAATAAATAAAACCCCTACGTTTTTTTTTTTGTTATAAAGGTCAATAATTTCTGTAACTGATATAACTTATAAATGTAATATTGTACGATAATAAATTTTAATTGTGATCAAATTGATAAAGAGTTTTATTTAAAACAATTGCGCAAATGATAAAAGCTTGAAACGCAATACATAACAGAGATACTTACTTATACCTATTAAGTAATAGTTGGTTACTAAAATTACTAGTTCATTTGAATTAAGATTTTTTATTTATACTCTAAACTGAAGTTCATAAAATTAGGTCAAATATCTGCATAATTACATTAAAATAATTATTTTTCGTAAATACTTACATATTTTATTTTATATGCACTTACAAAGCCAAATGTATGAAAGACAGTCAATTAAATTTAATTAATATTAACAAAATATACTTAAGTAGTTATTTTTTTTACAAAAAAAGATAAAAATATCTATTAGTCTTATCCATACGATATCACATATCCCATATTTCTCATCAACGTATCTTTAATCGCCGGCTGCAATTCCTTCTTCATGTATGTTGTTAGTAATGTTCTTATTCCTTTCGTAAATATGTCCTCCATTTCCCTTGATATGTCCTCCACTTCGTCTAAATCATCGTCGGGCCTAAACAGTTTACTTCTTTCGTAATTAAGTCTCGAATTTCTTGGCTCATACAAGTCCCAGTCAGTATTGTCTGCAGATCTACTATTCGCTTCAACGTAAGTATCTAAACCTGGTTCAAAACTAAACTCATCAGATCTCCTTCGGCGTCTTAAGGGCAAGTTATCTTTGTTCCTTACAGAATTGCGGTTGATGTATTTTTCGCAACCATATGCATAAACGCTTATGAAGCCTGGCTCGACGAATTCTGAATCGGTTTTTACATTGAATTTCCCGGGTTGCTGGTTCAATGGCCTTGTGTGGAAACCTATACCGGCTTTTCGGAGTCTCAATATCATGTTGCATCCGTTATTGCCGCGATATCTTTGTAATGAATCGTCTGGGTAGGGTCCGTTATAAGGGCGTCCGTCAGCATAATTTCTTCTAGATCTCCTACTGGGTGGTATGCCCCGGTCGAGTTCGTTAGCATCGAATAGGTCGACGTTACCGCTGATGGTTATATCGTTGAACAGTAGCATGGTGTCGAGGGATACGTTCCGAGGGTCGAAGTAGCATTTCTCCACTCGCACCCAGTTGCTATTTTGAGGGAGTCTCACTCTCATTCTCGTAACGTACATGTCTACGGGTGCACTCCTCATTTGCTGATACATGTATCCGTTTAAGTCTATGCTTTGGATCTGTAATGAAATGTTAATCTATAAATAAAAAGGTAAAGACAAAACAGATGAACGCAACCTTTTTATCGTTTGTTTTTTAAATAATTTGAATAATTTTTTAGTGTTATGAAAAAAACTATTTCTTTGAATTCCGACAAGTCAAAGAAATAGTTTTAAAACAATTAATTCATTGTTTTATGAAACGATTTTAAATTTCACGCTCTTAAGTAAACTTTTAAATTCTCTTTTTATTTGACGCCGACGCAGGAGAGATTGATTGACCCGGAGACGGCCACAGTGGTGGCGTCTCAACCGCGCGCTAGGAGGAGCATATAGCATTTCACCGCAGTCTTAAGAGGGTGGTTACTGCCGCCATACTGGCTGCCCAAATGACTGCAAAGCGTAGTGTGCCCCACTGCCACTAATTTCCAGATCGTTAAATCATAAGAAAACCGTTAATTTTTTTTTAAATAATGAAGATCCTCAGACAGGCTGACGGTCTAAATAATTAATTTAAAAAAAACAATTTTTTTTATTGTGAGGGAAAAGGAGATTTTTTAAAAGTCAAATGTAGGATAATAAATAAATAATTTTTGCTCTTTATAAGAGGTATTGTCTAACAACGTACCAAGGGTGTATCTAGATTTTTTGGCTGAGTCCTCTTCCTCCTTTTGAGTTGATCCAATGCGGACTCCAGCCTTGCGGAACATCGTTCGCCTGCAATAGGCACCGTCGTCAGAGGTGGAAGGCCACCGGGGCCTAGTCCATTTAAGGGTCTGCCGTCAAAACGTTTCACTTCAAACAAAGGAAGGAAACGTGACTCTGAAACATAAACATTACTATGATTAAGTTTGTGAACCAATTGGTAACATTAATTGGTACATGATGTACCATCAGGAGCGCGCCCTAAACAGTTAATTAATTTCATTAAAAAAAAAAGGAATCGCGACGCTACTTAGTATTAAAGATAACTTATTTTCCTAGAATGTCGCAGTATTGGTATATTTACTAAAACACAGTTTAAATCAATTTAATATAACATTTAAAATAAGTATATAATATAAAGATCATATAATATATATATGATGATTGATGATAAAAATTATTATACCTAAGCGATAGCATAGTCAAGGTGCACTTTGACCTAAAATCTCTAAAAAAGGAGACAATTTGAGTAGGTAATTGAGATACCTACGTCTATTTTCTAATGGACATTTTATAAAGTTTAAAACAAAATGTGCCTTATAAATTGTTGCTCATACATTCTTGTCAGGTATAATTTTTTTAATTTTTCAACTCTTAAGGAAAATGGGCGTGGCTGTAGTCGCTGGCAAAAGCTAGTTTCACAAATTCACCTAAAAAAACTCGTAACGCATTCCAAACCAATTAATTAATATTGTGTCCATTAAAATAATGACAATTGAAATTAACATACACTCCGCAATAATAATAAAAAAGAAAACAATTATTAATGCTGTTAAAACTGAAAGTTACAATGCAATATAATTTTCTATAGCGATCCTGCATTTCACTCCTATTGTTTCGTGTGCACTAACCGTGAAAAGTCGTGCTTTACTAGATACCTACGTAGATATCTACTGCGTCAAAGACATTATAGTGGGTACCTATTTATGTTTAACTAGATATATTGTATACTAGCTGGTGCCCGCGACTTCGTACGCGTTAAAAATAAAATATATGAGTAGGTAATATAAAGCCTAACATCTTTATCTCTGTGGCGCTCAACTTTTTATATTTTTAGACCCTCGGAAACGTAACATTTTTCCACGATAAAAAGTATATTAATTATATATTGAAAAGTATATTAAGTATATGTATACTATACTATATATATTTATACACAGATAATAAACTATCTGTGTGCCAAATTTCATCCAAATACGTTCAGCCGTTTTTGCATGAAAGAGTAGATAAGAATCATCCACCTTCACAAACTTTCGCATTTATAATATTAGTAGAGCTTAAAGTAAATCGTTGCATTTAAAAGAAAACTTATTTACCTACAGTAATAAAACCAATTGAGAAATAGTATAATTTTGTGTTTCATAGAAAGCGTGGGAATAAGCATAATGCTACACGTTTGGCTCAGTACCTCAAAATGTTTTCGCTTTCATCATTATATGAGTTGACGGATATTCATGGAAAAAAATGCTATTAATTATGTAATCTCAAATAATAATAAAAGTCATTTATGGCGGTGGATCCATCCAGGCTGCTTCAATTCGGTCCTTTTGGAAAATTATGGGGAATGCTTATGCCAGCACTGAATGTGCTATGGCTGTGATGAATGGCTTTCAATACTTAATCACCTGCAAACGCCTGCAAAACCATGCAACCCTAGAAGCATCACAATTACGTTGTCCGTCACGCAAATCTATAATTAAAAATTATTTTGGGGTATGGTTTAAGCTGTCCTCAATTTAATTGGTTTTAAATTTGTTAAATAATAGTAAATGTCCGCAAAATAGTAGATCTGTCACCAAACAATATGAAAACAATTCCATAATAAAACACATATAATCATCGGGATATATTATCAGTTATCAAATAAATAGGTTTGTATTTATTATATACTTAATTGGTTTGTCCTGATAACTGTAAAATCAAAATAATTGAAAACGATCATTAAAAAAATGAAATATGTCACCTGAGGTTCCAAAAAAAACCTATTATTGTAGATAGTATTTAACCACTTTTTACATTACTTGTATATTATACAGGTTGTATGTATATATGTAAAATATGTGGTTTTAGTAAAAGGTAGTAACATATATCTACATCTGTGGTAGCTGTCTATTTACACCCGGTAAATTTCTAGAATGTATTTATTTATTTGGGGTGTTGTATGGATTTATTTTTTATTATAATTTACGTAATAACTACGCAAATTATAATAAACTATAATTTACGTAAATTTCTAGTAGAATTTGGTTCTGCCCCTTTAAACATTTATTCATTAAATTTATAAACTGAACTGTTAAATTGGTAACGAATTGTATTATTGTTGATAACTGAAAAAAAAAATGTAACTAGGTACTGTACTGGTGACAAAATAACAAATTAAAAAAGTCACATCTGGCGACGATAATTGATTTATTTGCTGTTAGATCTACTATTTTGAGTACGAAGCTATTATTGGAAAAAACCCATTATTTTCACAACAAAGTTTTATTCATAGGACAAACTATGATTTTTTTTTTAATGATACATTTCTTATTTTAGATACATATTGACATTAATTTGGTAATTCATACCTGGCGACACATTTATTTAATTGACAATGAAAATATTTCGTGCCGACAGATCTATTAATTAATTGTGATACAAGTTGATGGGTGACGGAAATTATAGTTCCCATTATTTTGTATTTTTGTATTAATTTTTTTTTTTTGAAAGTGGAAGTTAGTGAGATCCGCTTCGTCAAATAAGAAATGAGGTGATGATCTTCAAACTCCTGAACAGATCTTCATAATTTATACCATCTCGATCACGCCAGACTTCAAACAAACAAAAAACGGATCTATGATTCCACGGTAAGACTCGCATATATTATACAAGTCAAACTTATAACACCCCCTGCGTTGGGTGTTGAAAGTAACGGAGGCTTTGACATCTCTTACACAGTACAAAAGTAACATTGCACAAGGTGGGTGAATTCCATAAGAATTAGTAAAATCCTCGAAGAACCATATATAAAACAAATTTGTAACTTAATATCGTTTTTAGGTATTGTGCTATTATAGCGTAATGAATGAAATTGAAAACGTTAAAAATACCTTTTCCCGCTTCTGTAACTGGGATCTCGTTGTCGCTAGCCGATGCCGTTTTCGCGAAAAATATGAACATCCACCAAAACCTCACCATTTTCACAAAAATAACTAGACATCAAAACTGTAACACTGGCTGAAAATGTCAGTCGTCGTTTGAATCGAATTTAAAAAAAAAAGATTTGATAAAAGGCGCGAAACAAAACAATGTCTCCTCACTCCGAGAATAGAACATAGAATAAAGCACGGAAAGCGAAAGACAATAAGAAAACGCAATCTGTGGAAATAATCCCCGCCGATTGAAGTTTGCCTCAAGTTGATATTGTCTGGCGCTAAGCCGCAGTTGATATTGTACTTGGGTACTTTCGCACGGAAGAGGCGCGAGAGCGTTATTAGAGCGAAAATGAAGATGGTTTTAAGTAAATATTGTCCCCATGAATTATGATTAACAAATATTGAAATTAAGTTGAAATCTCAAGAATGCAAAGTAAATATCTTTAAATTATTTTTTTCTTTAATTACATATTTTATTTTCTTAACTAATGATCTAAATACTCGTATCTATACAATGAGGGCTGCATCCATCACCTCATTGTATTAAATTTATTTAACATAAATGTACCTATATGTAATATTATTGATTTTTAATAGCAGCTAGTATTTTGCATTATTGTGTTGTTTAACACAACAAATTGAAATATGATTAAGATTCAAACGGTCTGGGTTCTAAAGTATAAATTCTTTGATCTGTAGGTACTTGTAACTGTAACGGCAACGACGAGGATAACAATCACTCTTACTGCACGAATCACTCTAATGCATATGAATTTTCAATTTTAAATAAAGAAAATTGTCCATCTTTATAAAATTTTATAGTCACAACGTAAATTGCTGCGGTGACAAAAGAGATTCATATTATTTATCTAAAACGACATCATGTTTTACTCTGCACACTACAAGTAGACTGTAACGTAATCAGAGAGGGAATTAACTAGGTCGCTCCGTATAAAATTGATACGAGATACTAAGTTGAATGAACTTTATAAGTATTTTAATCTTGTTGTTTTATCTTTATCATCATTAAACAGTTTTTCATGTAAGCAACCCATACCCCGATCTTTTTATAAGCATAATGTCAGAAGGACAATTTTTCTTGTATGAAAT